>OZ010584.1:10504266-10541766 GCA_963932145.1 Acanthosepion lycidas
GAAATCATGCTTTGAAGTTTGCTTGCAGCATAAAACTGAGTCACCATGCACTCTTGATTCATAGGTCCACATTGCTGCTGATACCTCTTGACATATGGAACAAATGATTATAAAAAGGTTTGTCTACAAAACTCTGGAGTCGGGTTGCTGAGTATAACATCAATCAGCTAAGTGACAAATTTTATATTTGTATTAATACAATGTATTAATTTACAAATATTCACCTCTTAGATCAAAATTAAACAGAACAATATTATTTATGAATTTAAATGTCCATTAAGGAATTGTGTTCCTGATCAATCAAAATTTGTAAACAGTTATATAGGCCACACCACAACATGTTTAACAAGAAGACTCACACTACATCTTTCTGACCATAGCTCAATTAGGTCTCATTTAAATACTCATGGAAACCTACTGGACCCTATTCATAACATCAGTCAGTTATGTGCCATGTGTGATACACACTTAGGCGATCATGTATCTTTCAATACATGACTGATGAGGCAGATTTTTTCCCACAGTAGATTGCCATTTCTTTCTGCAGTAGACCAGTTGCTATCCAAAGCTATAGAACCCAGTCTGTTCTTCTATTTACCCATAGCTGGTGGGAGAAGAAGAGGATTCTTACTTTTCCCCAGGGTAATAGCACATAAGTGAATGTAATGGATTTGACTGGAATTCGAACTCAGCTCTCTGATTCCTCAATTCAAGTTGCTATCCATTACTCCACCATGCATCCTTTCATAACATTCTTGTTGATAATACAAATATAATAGCATCATCTACATGCAAAAAAGGCTAAAAATAATGGAAGCCCTATTAATAAAAACAAAAAAAAACAACACTTAATAATATCAACTATGAACATTGACACAGCATGTTGACCGTGTTTTGAAATTAAAACATTATATAAATACATACAACAATCTATTTCTTGTTAACAGTTAATATATTTCAACCTCGAAAATGGCTAAATGTATAGCTGAAAGCCCTCGATAAAAAGCATTTGGACAGTTTTTATATAATTTATCTACTGAAAAGAAAATATTTTAAAATCACATGAGAAATTGTATAAAAAACTTAATCAAAGCACCTTGTCTGTCATATTTAATGGAACTTGCATAAAAGAAGGATTGCTGCCTCAATACACAATTTTTAAATATATATATATAAACATATGTATGTCATTATATATTTTTTCTGATCTTATTCTTAACATAAGTGTGTTCATATTGATATTGCAGTGAGAAAAAACATATTTGTTTTCAAAATATATAAGTCCATGAATTCAGGTGGAGTCCAGTGTTTAGACAATGATGTAGGGAATAGTTATAGATGCTTAATTAGGCATTTACATCTTGTAAGGAACACATGTGTACATTTCTTGATTTTTAGCACTGAAAATATCCAAGTTATTGCTTTAGTTTGCACACACATACATACATACACACACACTCTCTCTCTCCCCTCCACATATTCCCACACTCTCTTTCACAAGAATGTACACCACTCACACACACAATCAAACATGCTACACATTATATAAACACAGACCAGACCCCACCACAAAGCATACTCTTGAAAACCTGCACATACACACTTTGTGCACATCACAGCTATCACAACACAGACACATGTACATTACACGTAGAAATATATATGGCAGGATTAATAGCATGAAAAATGAAGCTATTTGACATTTCAACAAAAACTGTTGATTGTCAATGATTCAACACTTTTACTTTGACTTGACTTGTATCGGTTTTCACCCTGGTGGGGTTGAACCTGCTTCCTCCCGAGCAAGTACAGCATCACTGACCATCACTGCCCACGCTTGCTGATCCTGAGCCAGGTCATATGAAATGGCACGCCAATCACGATTCCATTGTCGAAGACCAACTACTTGTGGACCCGATAATATTGCTAGGTTATCCTTGATTGTGCTAGCCCATGTCCTCAGCTGCCCACCAACGCGTTTTCGCCAGCCAGGAAGAGAAGGAGGGAGAAGTACATCGCAGATGAACTCTCTCTCTCATGAGACATGAATCAATACACCCAGCCCTCTGTTCCATTACAATAATATCTATCTACCTATCTATCTATCTATGGCTTTTTCTCTCTCTATCTACTTCTGGCATTTTTTAGACGAGTTCAGTCTTTTCTTCTTTCTCTTTTTATTTGAGGGTTGTCTTTTCATTAGTTGCAAGAGAAGTATATGTAGAGAAGTTTAGAGAGAGAGAGGAAAAGAAAGAGATAAAAGTTTTAAAGGAAGAGAAGTTTAGAGAGAGAGAGGAAAAGAAAGAGAATAAGAGTTTTAAAGGAAGAGAAGTTTAGAGAGAGAGAGGAAAGGAAAGTGATAAAAGTTTTAAAGGAAGAGAAGTTTAGACAGAGAGAGGAAAAGAAAGAGATAAAAGTTTTAAAGAAAGAGAAGTTTAGAGAGAGAGAGGAAAAGAAAGAGATAAGAGTTTTAAAGGAAGAGAAGTTTAGAGAGAGAGAGAGGAAAGGAAAGAGAGAAAGGTTTTAAAGGAAAACATAAATGCCTTATTTTAATTTGAATTCTTTATATTTTTTCCTTGTATATTTCATTTTTATATTTTATTTTATTTTTATCAAGACTCACTACAGTATCATTTAATTACTAGTCATACATGGCAGTTAAGAATAAAATTAAAGTACACTAACTTACCATAGTTTTTGTACCACAATGGCAGCATACACAGTGGATTAAAGGAAACATCTTGTATTCTTCCATGGAAATACAATACCAAATACAGTGAGAATATCATAGGGAAAACATTGGATTCTATCCCCACCCATATTCACCTGCCCATGCACAAGGCAATTATTACTTTTTTAAGACTGATGCAACGGACCCAATAGCAAGTCAAAAGATGCCTAGCATTTGGCACTGTAAGTAGTGGATGTGTGCGATTTCTTTCAAGCAGTGGAAGGATGTATTTTCTTTTATTTCTTTCAATGGGAAACCATTGATTGGGACAAGGGCTGTATAGTGAATAGAAATATTAATTTTTATCTGATCTTCATGTACCCACTGAAACCCAGACATGATCTGCTTTGATGAGGAAAATTTTCTCTAATGAAAACCAGTCTGAAGATTTTATTGAATTTTTTTACTCAGAAATTGTCAAAGAGCTACCAGATAATGGCAACAAGTCATTACAAATAAGGATTATATATAACTGAATAAAATGTAATTGTACTTTATTTTTTGAAGAATAAATTTGATAAACAAAAGTGGAAATTATTTATGGCTCAACCCTGACTAAATATACCAATAGGTTCTCATGAGCTTCATTGTTTACTTTCACCAATTCACACCATTACAGCTAGGAAATGCCATGCTACATCCAAAGAGTCAAATCAACCTCATTTACTCCATATTCCAATTGTTAGGAAGATGTCCACCTGAGATTCTTCCCAAGAACTGATACTTTGTGGATATTTCCCTGAACATTAGAAATTTGACTACATCAAGTATCGATCATTATCTATCCTTCTTATGCTTATAATATTCACTTCCTATTACCTCGTAGCTTATGGCCACATCTTGCCGAAACACCAGTTCTCATAAGATCACTGGTTAAGCAACATTGAGCCTGGTCAGTACCTAGATGGTTGACCACTTGGGAATACCAAGTTCTGTAACCTTGGAATGAGAAATCAGAGAGCTGAGTTTCAATTCCAGTTGGGATCATTATATTCACTTAGGCATAAAAACCCTTGGGAATGGTATGAATTCACTTTTATCTCCTCCAAATATGGGTTAATTAGTAAGACTTGTATCAGAAAATCATTATTATTTCCAAAAAAAATTCTTATAATCCAAAAATATTGCCTGGCTTTAAATAATCTGCATAAGGTTGATAAGCCATAAAAGACAAATTAATCCATCGAACCTATCATCTCCTTTTACATTCATAGCACACACCTGATTCAGTCACCCTCTACCTTGAGTGACTCTTGTATTTGGTGAATTTTAGTGAAAAATGTCCATAGTTTGATGAAGAAAAAAACATCTCCACTGTTATTATTTATCATGAATCTTGTAAATCTATTTGTTGCTCTAGTTTTATTATAATTCCATTAATGGACACCTTGACCACAAGAGAAAACAGTTGAAAATAAGAGATAAAGCAATAATTTCTGACAAGACTTCCAACATAGAGCACGCATGTTGGAAGCTCATCTTTAATAAATATTGCATCCCTCTGGTTAGATGATGGTGGAGTACTGAGTACTACAGGTCTAGGGATAAGCTCTCCTTAAATCAAGATCTCTGTCTGGGTATAACCAGCAGAGCACCCCTGCCTACACATGCAAAATGATAAACCAATACAGTTTGGTAATAATGCAGCTGCAGGAATTGTTAGTAGGTGATGCAGTATAACAACCATTTGTCTTTGGGATGCCAATCTGGATTTGTTAGGGTTTATCCTTTAGCCCACTTTCTCTCCACAGCTTCCTATCTTTTGCTACTCTATCCTTCTTAGTCCATGCTCTGCTAAAAATTTATAGAAGGTTGTAGGTTACTTGCCATTTTCTTCTGTCTTTTTTGTCTTTAGTATGTCCTTTGAGCATCAAATTCTCCAAGTCTCTCCTCATTGCATGTCCTAGAAATTTCAACTATCTCTTTCTGTTTCTAGATAAAAAAATGTGTATCAAAACACAGTTATTCCCTTGACTCCGCTATTACTTTATACACTTTTTTCTCCCTTGGCAATGTTTATTGTTTTAAAAAGCAATGATTAAAATTTTAATAAAACCCAAACTCATTAAAATGGATTTATACATTTTCTTTATACTTAAGAACTGACAACAAAGATGTTAAATACTATTTATTTATTAGATTGAGTAAGTTTTTTCATAGCTATAAAATGATAAATAATAAATACTGGATTGCAGTTGGCTTACATATTTTGATAGTTTTGTAATTTTTTAAAAAACTTTTGAATAAAAAGATGGTAAAAAATAAATCTTTATAAAAGGTAAATAAGATTAATACAAATATAAAATTTGTTACTTAGTCATTTGATTGCACTTGGTTCAAATATTTTTATAATCTTGTAAATAAACATTGCCAAGGGAGTCAAAAATATAGACAGTAATAGCAGTGTCAAGGGAATAACCATATCCTTTTGTCACACCATTTTTTGGGGTGCGGGGGGGGGGGGGTGCACGAAGGTTAAAACTTACCAAAAGTTGTTTTTTCCTGTATTGATAAATATATGATGTACCTAAAATTACCTTGGTTGAACAAAGTCAGCTTCAGGTTTGCTCAAAAAATTACCAAATTACTGCAGTGAATTTGAACCTGGTGTTTAACACTAAGAAGGCTTTATTGTTTTAAAAAGTGACGATTAGAATTTTAATAAAACCCAAACATATGAAAGTGGATTTATACAAGATATTAAACACAATATTCTTTATTCAATCTCATAAAATCTTTGTTATCATAGTTATTTATAAAATTATCATATCATCATCATCTCTATCTATAAAAGGCAGGATGTGTGTGTGTGTGCATGTGTATAACGAATGCATGGCCACAACTTTCAACGGATTTGCACCAAAATTTATATGCACATGCTCCAAGTTAGTGGGAAGACCAAGACTGACTATGCATTTCCCAATTCCCATTGATAGTGGAAATAATCATTTTTTCATGCTTCTATGGCACTTTTCATGTAGTTTGTGGCCATTTTCTACTGGCTGGAGTCAGAGCCTATAGCTGGCTGCCACAAATAGGCAGGAAGATTCTATTGGCCAGCATTAGAGCCAACAGAAAACTGACACGAATCTTAACTAGCATGCTAGCATGCAAAAAAATTGTTAGCTGCATTCATCACAAGTGGGAAAAATTTAAATCTGCAGGCACTTTACTCCAATTGGCTCATTCGCTTACTTAAACTCAACGTTGATTCTGATTCTGTAGAACTGGGTTGGGTGTGAAAAAGTATTTGATGTTAACATTCTTTTTTCATTCGGTTTTTCCAATTACGAGTCCTTTTTTAAAGCTGATCGTTTTGTGTTCATTTTGTTTAGTTCTTTTTCCGTAACAGATTTAATGTTTAGTATAGAGCTTAGAAAAAATTTGCAGTGTGAGATAGGCAAGAAGTAAGGCATGTAGCAACATTAGCACAGCAAAGGGCACTCCTTTAAAGGCAAGGAAGGGCAGAAATATTTTAAGTCAAGTGATAGCGATTGCTGTATGAATCATACGATTTTTGAATCAAGCACGGGCAATGCCGGGTCATGCTGCTAGTAGGTAATAATAGGTTAATATTAGGTTAGGTAATATGTAATAGGTATCATAGTTATTTATAAAATTAAACACAATATTTTTTATGAGACTGAATAAAAATTTGTTGTCATAGTTATTTATAAAATGGCAAATATTGCATTGTCATTGGTTTAAATATTTTGATAATTTGATAATATTTATAAAATTTTTGAATAAAACAATTATTTTCAAATTTATTTCTTTATAAAAGATAGATAATAAATATAATATAAATATAAATTTATAAATATATATATAAATATAAACTCCAGTTTATCAATTAATCAAAGTCATTAACTAACTCATTACACCATACATACCCAATAAATACAATATCAAAGCAAGTCACGAACTAATCCAAATCTTAAAAACACAAAAACCTAATAATGAAACCATAGCCTTACTTGATGTTGAAAGTTTTAACAATGTCCCATTTAGAGATATGATTGATATAATTATAAAGAATATTTACAACAATCTATCCCACCCTCCACTAAAAACCTAATATATTACAGAAACTACTCTTGACTTGTACTACTGAGGTTCCCTTCTATGACAGTCAAAATAATATATATGTACAATGTGATTGCATTTCCACAACTATCGATTACATTCATTTTTTTTGTCTTAGCAATTCACCCCTGAAGGTGGTCTTGGATGAGATTGAAAGTACTTGAGAAAATAAAAGAAATAACCAAAACTATGATGTCTTTCTTACTCAGTTTTTAAACAGCACTAAGAAACTGATCCATGAATTTGAGAGGATTAAAATTAAAATAAATAGACATAATATGTCTAGATTATTCAACTAAACACAATTGTATGAAGATATACTGCCTAAATATACATATTTTAAATATAAAAAAAAATATATATATAGATAGATATATGAAGAAATATGGTTTTAAGGTGTGCTATATTTATGGGATAAAGTGCTCAATATCAGAGATAGAGCTGTTTCATGCTAGACACAATCGTCAGGCCTGACAATTGCATCTAGCATGAAACAGCCTGTTGCCTTTGAGTGTTGACTTCAATGTTCACTTTTATATCTATATTTATATATAGATATATAAATATATATATATATGAATATAAAATAAATATAAATAGATAACCATAATATAATAATAAATATAAAAAATAAATAAATATTGCATTGCACTTAGTTCACACATTTTCATATTCTTGAAAATAAACATTTTGCTGAGGGAGTCAAAAGTATAAACAGTAATAGCAGTTTCAAAGGAGTAATCATTATTTTGACATTATTAAACTTTGCCAAAAAGAAATCACTCTCTAAATTCACTAAAACACAAACACACACACATATATATATATATATATATATATATAATCCTCTCAAATTCACAGATCAATTTCAAAGCTGATTAAGAAATAGCGATAAAATTTTTGAATTAACTAAGCATGTTCATGCATATGCACAGCATTCATAACTGTCAATTACGTTAATTTTTTCATCTTAGCAATTCACCCCTTAAGATAATCTTGAAGGAGAGTTAAAGTACTTGGGAAAATAAAAAAATATAAGAACAGCTACAGCGTCTTGCTTAATCAGTGTTTGTACCAACACTAAGAAATTGATCCGTGAATTTGAGAGGATTAAAATAAAAATAAATAGACATAATATGTCTAGATTATTCAACCAAACATGCTTGAACATATATATATATATATATATATATATATATATATATATATATATATATATATGTGTAAAATGAGAACGAATAGAATCCAATTCCAATGTTCATAACATTCAATTTGAAAGAGGGCTCAATAGAAAAGTAGAGCAATATTCTTTATTTTAGGATATTACTGTAATATCCTAAAATAAAGTGTATATATATATATATATATATATATATATATATATATATATATATATATATATATAGATAATATTAGTGGTAAATATACACATACATATGCAAAATATATAAATGACTCCCCTCTCTAAAACTTCTCTCTGTTAAATTTTAATCCCCCAAATTCTCTCGTCTGTTACCCCTCTCTATAGCTCTAACATTTGTCCCACACTCTCATACTTACACTCTCTCTAAATTTTATTTTTTATTTCCGGTGTTGTTTTTTCTGGTTTTTTTTTTAATTTGTAGGTCTGATGAATTGGATTGTATTTATGATTCCAATGGAATAAATTATGACCATGGAATATTAGTGTTTAAGCCTTTTTATTATATATATATATATATATATATATATATATATATATATATATATATATAGTAAAAAGAAAGAACAGGAAGATATATAATCCGGTATTCTTATTGATATTTTTATTTTTACAAAACAGTGCTCAATGTAAATTTACAGAACATAAATATTATGAATTAAATGTTTTAAAATATGGTTCCTTCACTACACAGGAATTACCATGTTTCAAAAACAGAAACTAACAACTTCAAATTCAATTATATAATTAAATTAAAAGCATTAGTTCTGTTTCATCTTCAAGCAATATATATATATATATATATATATATATATATATATATATATATATATATGTACAAGTTTCATTAAAAATGACTGGCAAGTTACAGCAGTTAAGTTTTTTATTCACTTTTTTTTGTGTTTTGATAATTTTCTTTTTTGGATGTAAATTATGTAGAAATTGTTCAAATGTTTTGTATGTCTAAGTGCTTTTGGACATTATCAAGGATGAAGTATAAAAGTATAGCCATAGGCTATACATAGATTGAAGGCAAGAAGGAAACATTTATTGTGAATTGATAGCAAAACAGAGATTGGAGAGCATAGTAAGGATACAAACATTCCTAAGTGTTACAAAGCATAGGATATTGTGGAGAGCCATGATAAAGTGACATGGTACATAAATGAAAGATTTAAACATGATTTTATTGCAGTAAGTTTATATAAACTGCTGCTAAGTTTTTTTATCAAATGAAAGTTAAAGAATGCACACAAAAAGATTTTCTCTTGCATTTAATAAATAAAGAAGTGGTTAGCTTCAAAGAAGGTTCTTTTTATTCTAATCTCATGCCTTTTTCTTTTAAGAATGATTCTTTTCTCATATATCTGTGACTCTCAGCAAGTTCTGCTTTGGAGATATATTTCTAGTCGGCCAATTGAGTAAGCAGACTTCTGTTTCTGTTGAAACAAACGGCTTTAGTCTACAAGTAGATCACAAGTACAGATAAACCATCACAAGAAAAGATTTGTAGTTCTTGTGATAAAAGTCCTTTTTGTTGATTTAAAATAAAAGCTTAAAATACTTCATCTTTTCATGGTAGGACAATGTCTCTCATGTGGAGAAATAAATAAAATATAATATTAAATTTAGCTGTAAAATAATTAACAGCAAATTAAACCTCAGCAGTGGAATTGCAGTTGGAAATTTTTAAAAATATTGCTCATAAAATGCTATGTAGATTTTCATCAACAGATTGTCTATAAAATATCATATAGATATTTCATTAACAGATTATCTATAAAATATTATACAAATTTGTTTGCAACAGATTGCTATAAAATGTTATATATCTCCACCTCCCTCCATCCCTTGCAGCTCTCAACAAGTTCCTTCCGTCTGCTTCCCCCCCCAGACCACATTCTATCATCCACTTGCTTAAGCCCCGCTAGGTATGTTATTCATTGTTTTCCCTTGTCTCTCTTTCCCTCTATTCAACCTGTGAGTATCAGATTCTCCAGGCCCTCCTTCCTCATTATGTGTCCCAGAAACTTCAGCTGCCTCTTCCTGATATTAAGTATAAGCCTTCTCCTTCTTTGCATCCTCTCAAAGACCTCATCGTTGCACATACGCTCAGTCCATGATATCCTT
Source organism: Acanthosepion lycidas (assembly GCA_963932145.1). Classification (NCBI taxonomy): domain Eukaryota; kingdom Metazoa; phylum Mollusca; class Cephalopoda; order Sepiida; family Sepiidae; genus Acanthosepion; species Acanthosepion lycidas. The sequence goes on from OZ010584.1 coordinate 10,514,415, forward strand.
AGCATCCTTCTGTAGAACCACATATCTGTCACCTTGAATATCTTCTTCATCTTTGAAGAAATCGTCCAACATCCGCTGACATAAAGAAGGACAGATGTCACATAACAGATCAGTATTCTTTACTTTGTTACTAAAGAAATCCTCCTGTCTCACAATACTCTGCTCAGCTTTTGAGCTTTCCTATAAAATATAATAGACAAGGGTGGGCTGAAAAATTCATAGCCTGACTATAAAGAAGTGATGCTGGAGCTGTGAAATCTTGCATTCATTAATTTCAACACTTCTTATTAATAACTGCATTGTTTCTTTCCAGGTAAACTGGTATCTCACTGGTTAATGAGGGTCAAAAAGTCATTATCAGCAGACATGATGTGTATCATCACTGCAATACTGGTTCCCAACCAAGCTTTTTTCATGTTGGGGAAGAGAGGATTGTCAAATTCAGAGAATAAATTGAATAAAATAACTGATCAACCAGTTCCAAGCCACAGTCATGCACAGCAACCATTAAAACTAAGGACTTGTGTTCAGGCACATTGTTCTTTTGTCAATTTTTGGGGTGTTTGATCTTGATAGCCATTTATAACAGCCTCAGCAAATTGGCATATTACTCATCAATGGTGTGGCTCTTTTGAAGATAGTCAGCAAACACAATGTCTTTTCCATCCAAAAAAATGTGGGGCCATCACCTTCCCTGAAGACGAAATCACCTTGGCTTTCATTGGAGCAGGTGAGGAGAGATGTTTCTACTGCATGGATTGTTTCTTTGCCTCTGGCCCAAAGTAATAAATGCAACACTCATCTTGGGTTAGGAATCTTTCAAGGAAACCAGTTGGATTGTCTCTTTGTCTCTGGTTCAAAGTAATAAACACAACGCTCATCTTGGGTTAGGAATCTTTCAAGGAAACCAGTTGGATTATTTCTTTGTCTCTGGCTCAAAGTAATAAACACAATGCTCATTTTGGGTTAGGAATCTTTCAAGGAAACCAGTTGGATTATTTCTTTGTCTTTGGCTCAAAGTAATAAACACAACATTCATCTTGGGTTAGGAATCTTTCAAGGAAACCAGTTGAATTATTTCTTTGTCTTTGGCTCAAAGTAATAAACACAATGCTCATCTTGGGTTAGGAATCTTTTAAGGAAACCAGTTGGATTGTATCTTTGTCTCTGGTTCAAAGTGATAAACACAACACTCATCTTGGGTTAGGAATCTTTCATGGAAACCAGTTAAATCTACTTTAAACAATGTCAGATTTTCCTATGATTTGTCGAGCCTGGTGCATTTTTGATCAGGTGCCAGAAGTTGTGGCACCCACTGAGAAGATACCTTGTTATGCCAAGTTCATTGTGCAGAATACTCTCAAATTTCTCACTGGGTATGCTAATAGCATTGACTATTTGATTTATAATCAATTACCTGTCATCTATCACCATGATCAATGTTTTCCTCAGTGGTAGCAGTTGCAGGATGTTCAGACTTTGGGTCATCTTCACAACTAACTCTCCCCCTCTTAAATTCAGCTGGCCATTTTTGCACTCTTGATTAACCTGAACCATCATCTCTTAATGTAACAACTATATCAGCTTGAATGTGTTTGGGGTTTAAACTCTTTTTCTGCAGGTACTTGAAAATACCACAATTCTAAATTTTCTCCATTTTTAAAAGAAGTCACTACTATTTAATTTTGAAGTCTTCTTTGAACAGTCAGATGCAGTTATTAAGAGTTGAAAATAATGTAAGATTTCACAGCTCAAGCATCACTCGTTTATAGTCAACTGATTAACTTTTCTGCTCAGCTTCGTAGTTTTGTCAGCAATAGGTTGTCTATAAAATATTATATAGATTTGTTAGCAGTAGATTTCTTATAAAATATTATAAATTTGTATTAGCAGTAGGTTGCCTATAAAATATTATATAGATTTATTAGTTATAGATTGCCTATAAAATATTATATATATTTCTCATTGTAGAAATATTTTCTGATACAGTCTTCCAAAATTATAAATGTACTGCCAATTTTCTGAATCTTTTCATAAAAATATTTTCTGACACCTTCTTCCAAAACTGACTTGATCCCAGATCAAATATCTTTATAATTGCACTGCCAATTTTCTGAGTCTTTTCATAGAAATATTTTCTGACACCTTCTTCCAAAATTGACTTGATCCCAGATCAAATACTTTTATAATTGCACTGCCAATTTTATGACCACAATGTTAATGACAAAAAGTTCATTGCATATTTCATGAGGGGTAAATGGATTTTTTATTCACACTAGACTAATGAGCCTCACCTAGATGACTTATTCTGAGACCAATAATCTCATAATTAACTCATGGGTGTTGCTCGAATTTGCCATGAGTTTAAGTCATGCGTGACAGACCAGATAAAATATTCATCTCTTTAAACCATTAAGCAATAGAACCAGAAAATACAAAAATAATTATTCTTTCTAGATTTTGTTTTTCTTAGACAATTTAATTCTAGTTGCCATAAAAGTAATGGCCATTTATTCTTCAAGACATATTAGAATAATATATTTTTGCTTACAATAGCAATTTCCTTCAGTTGCATACCATGGGTTAAAAACATGCACATTGCAAATTCCAACTCTTATATCTAAGAGTTCTACTGTCTGTCTGTATACAAGTTTGAAGTTTTTGCAAAGCATTCAGGAACTTTCTTTTTTTTTTTCTTTTAAGAGAAAGTGATTTTTCTTTTATTTAAGGAGTTGAAAAATGCATATATATGATTAATGATATATAATTTTGTATAAATTTATATACCTAAAAAACAGTATTTAGAAACTGGAAAAGTTTTTTTCATAAATTTTATTCTTTACAATGCCCCCACTTCCCAAAATGAAGTCCATTGGTGTCCATTCAATGCTGCCATGTTGTCAATCCAACGGTGTGGGAAGGTTTGATGAAGGTTGTCCCTTACCACCAAAGCATAATGAGGATATGCCAAATCTTGTTGGAAAAACAGTTTGTCAAAGTTACTTCTGGTTCTGATTTGTGGCACTACCACATAAAACTATATAAGTCATGTCACTATATAAATAATTAAACAACTGTATACCTATTTTTGGCCAACCCTGTATATATATATATATATATATATATATATATATATATATATATATATATAAATATACTCTTTAGGATTTCAAACAACAAATTTTTGATTCTCTTTTTCTTCATTAAGCAAAACTTTTAATAAATAATCACTATTCATGTAAGATAACAGTTACTTTCTATACTATTGTTTACTCATTGCAAGGCCCATGAGTCACTCAAGGTAGAAGCTTACTGAATGAGTTTGTTGCAATGAGAAAAAGGGAAGAAGTAAGAAGAACACATTATGAGGATATGTAGGATATATAATGTTTGACCTTAGACTTGAAGAAGTTAAGATCATAGTGATTAAAGAAGCATTATCTGTCACCCAAATCTTTAATCTTTTTATTGAGATTTAAAAAAAATATTTTCTGCCAAAATGGAGATAATCCCAAATTTAGTTATTTTTCTAATTGCATGATGCAGTTCTTGGGAAGAAACTGTCTGAGTGGAACTGCCTCCTTTCTAATGTGATACAAATGGAATGAAGATTAGTCAACTCTGTATATGGCATAGGAGTCAAAGGTATGATTGTGTAAAGGGTTTGCAAGGTGAAAAATAATTCAACACCCACAATGCTTCTTAAACACTTTTTTAAACTGGAGAGTTCCAGCCCAGATATGGCAGCAATAATCCATTTTCGGTCTGATATGACACTTGTTAAGATTGAGCATAGATATGACTCTTGTAATTATTTCCTTCATTGTCACTATCCATGTAAGATAACAATTATTTCCAAAGAATATTGTTTTCTAAATAACAATCAGAGACTGTCAGGGACATGACCCTTTTTGGTGCAACATAATCATCAAATTGGCCAACCATTTCTACTCATATTTATACATCAGTTTTACAAACATGACCCACCAAAAAAACAGTAAAAGATTGGTAAAAACTAAAGCACTGAGATTTTGAAATTACTTCATTAAAATGTAAAATATGTAATAATTGTCATTAATTATATTTTATGAAACTGCAAAAGCAAAATTTTTCCCACTCCAAAATTTATTCTTTGAAATAGAAAATATAACTAGAAATTAACTTTGTAAAAGAATTTGATATGAGATAGATAGATAGATAGATAGATAGATAGATAGATAGCATTATATAGATAGATAGATAGATAGATAGATAGATAGATAGATAGATAGATAGATATGAACAGACTGAGAGAGATATGAATAGACTGAGATAGATAGATAGATAGATAGATAGATAGATAGATAATGAAGAGAATTAGGTAGATATTATGAGTATTAGATAGATAGATAGATATGAACAGACTGAGAGAGATATGAATAGACTGAGATAGATAGATAGATAGATAGATAGATAGATAGATAGATAGATAGATAGATAGATAGATAGATAGATAGGAACAAACTGACAGAGATAGATAATGAAGAGAATTAGGTAGATATTATGACTATTAGAGATGGACAGCCTGAGATAGATAGGTAGATAGATACATATGAACAGATTGAAATAGATAGATATGAACAGAGTGATATAGATAGATAGATAGATAGATAGATAGACAGACAGACAGACAGATAGATAGGTAGATGGATAGATAGAAATAAGCAATTTGACCCCAGAAATCAATCCTGCTTTCATGCCTGAAACAATCATCAGACCATTGGTTTCATGAAATATCTGGTTGATAAGAAAGTTTTGTGGTTTCTAAATAAATTTAATGTTCTACAAACCACAAGTACTTTTTTTCCAGCAAGATAGTTTCTGGTCTGATGATTGTTTCAGGCATGAAACTGCTAATTCTCATACATTGCTGATTTTCACATTCACACTGTCTGTATCTATAAACACTCTATCCTTATAATTAATTTCTATCATCTTTTTTTTAAATTTTGTTCATTTATTACTACACTAGAAATACCTGTGACAATTTGACAGTTTATCCAATTTGAATTTTCTGATGAATCTTAATTCTTAAGTTATTCTTATTGAATAAGCTCATAGTAAGTTTTACAATAAAATATCTATAGAATTCCCCTATCACATCATTAAATATTTGAGCTTAACAACTTTAACAAATTACCGCAATAACAATCATAAATATGAATGCGGGTCGTTATTTTAAGAAGTGGGTACAAATGAAAAGATTTGAAATTGATTACATTTTCCATTTCACTGAAACAGATCTTAAATATTCCTTTCTTTTTTATCTTTCTTTCCTTTTTCTTCTTTTTCTCACTGAAACCAAATATCATCTCTGATATGTCTTTTCTATCTTTCCACACAATCAAAATGGAATAGTCTATCATGTGGTACTGGCAGGATGTGGTGTATGTGCTAAGGAACTAAGGGAGGGACAAGCAGAACAACACTAATAATAATAGTAAACCCGGCAGCACTGACTAAGTCAACCTGGCCATTGCTCTCGAAACCTTCAATCAGTGGTTAACTGGGGCAAGAAATGGCTTGTAAATTTGAATGCCTTCAAAACAAAACTGCTCTCATTTAGCAACCACAGAGATAATTCCCTGCCCACCATTAGTATGGTTGATGCTAGATTCCTGGAGAGTGTCTTACTGCGCCTTTTTGGCTTTATACTTTCAAATTACTTGAAAAGGAACAACCACATTGAATCAATAGCTCCATCTACTGAAAGGAAAGTTGGCTGTGTTGTGAGTCCATCTTGCATATCTACAAATCTACCATTTGTCTGTGCATTGAATACTGTTGCCATATCTGGTCTGGTGCCCCTGCTGTTCTCAAGGTTCTCAACTAAACTCAAAGAAGGATCTGAAATGTAATCAATCCTGACTTGGTATCTTGACTTCAGTCACTTTCTCACAGATGTGATGTGGCTTCACTCTGTTTTTTCTACAAATATTTTCATGGCAACTGTTCTGTCAAGCTTTTTTTCACTGGTGCCCCAACTACATAAATTTAAGTGTGTTACTAGACTACTATCTAGGGCCCACCCTTTTGTCATTGAAAAAGTTAAATATAACTGCTACTTCTACTTCAACAGCCTCTTTTCTTGCACTTCCCATCAGTGGAATTCCCTTCTGCTTACTTGCTTCCCTGATAACTACAATCTTCAAAAATTTAAATGCAACATCCATCAATCGCCATCTTCTGAAACCCTGTTCATCTTTTATCCTTTCTTCGTTCCACCTGTATACAGTTTTTTCTCTCATCTTCACTTTATGTAACCCCTGTGAACCTGTGACACTCCCACCTTGCATGGGGTAAAATGCTTAATAATAATAATAATAATAATAATAATAATAATAGAAGAAGAAGAAGCAGAAGACTTGATTGAAACTGTTTAATTTGCCAGAAATGTTGTTCTTTCTTTCTTTCATTCATTTTCTCACTGAAATCAAATAGCATCTCTGATATGTCTTTTCTGTCTTTCCACACAGTCAAAACAGACATATTGGCAGTGCATAACGGTCATGCTAAGAGAGGGATGAGCAGAATTACAATAAGATTTTAGTTGTTTAGAGAGAACAAGTCAGGCATAGATCAGGAACAAAGCCTGAGTTTCCAGCAGAAGCTTTCCAATCCATGTTGATTGCACACTTTATGGTCATGGAATGTTAAAATGTAATCAGTGTTGCCAAAATAAAAACAAAATAACAGAAAGATAAGATGAAAGAAAATGTCAATAAAGGGATCATGCTTCAGTAGACATGAATTTGAAGGTAATGATGTCACAGACTACTGACAGTGATGTATAAATGGATGAAAATAAAGGCTGACTGGAAAATAAAACAAAAGGAATTAGGAATATTTATATTTTGGTCATCTTGTTGTGCAAGCTGACATAAAACACAACAGGCAAGCATTGACATATGGTCAGCCAACATAATGATCCCAAATTACAAATATGTAGATTAATATAATCACCATTTTTGTCCATGTCATTGAAAACTGACAGCATATATAAAATTTATAGCTAATTAAATCATTACTATTATTAAACGTTTTTAACATGTTAGTATTTAACATATTCATTTACTATTACTATTTATTTACTTAGCCCTTTCAAAGAATCAATCTTTTCACCTCCTTGCTTTGTAAACATCTTGCAACAGTCTGATATTGTTATGTCAATGATACCTCTACTTGGCATCCCCCCCACCACCGTAAGGGAAATAATTCTAGTATAGAAAAAAGTTACAACCATTACACACAAATACCCAACAAATACATTTGCTGTGGAGGCATGATGGAGTAATGGATAGTGGCTTGGATTGACGAATCGGAGAGCTAAGTTCAAATTCCAATCAAATCCAATACATTCACTTATATGCTAATAAACTTGGGAAAGGTATGAAAATGTAAAATGTTTGAATTTATATGAAATATATTGTCATTGATAATCTTCATATAAATTCAAGCATTTTACATTTTTTTGTAATTTCATTTTCTTAATCAAATCTTTTCTATATATTTATAACATCATAGAAAAGCACTTAATGGTGACATATATAAAGTTTATAGTTAACTAAATCTTTACTGATATTAAAATCTTTTTATATTTAAATATTTTAATACAGTTTGAATATCTTTAATCTGAAAACATCTAAAATCTAAAAGTTTTTCAGATGCTGGCAGGATTTGCCAGAAACGGAAAATTTCAGAAAGCACTTAGAAGGTTCCAAGATAATGTGCAGCCATTGTAAATGACCTCATCTGCCTTGGTTGGAGGTTCCCCAGCCCAACTATGTTGGTGCCAATTTTTTTAGCGATCATTACAGCAACACCTTCATTCATGTACTATTTACCAGGTGTTTCATGCTCAGTAAAGATATTATTCAAAATGTCAAAAAATCCTGCATTTATGCATTTTTTGTAAATTTTAATCATGTTTTTTTGTATACGTACAAAAAATACAAAACATTATTTTTATGTGAAATCTTAATTTCACCATTCAAGAATCTGTGTGAGCATTACATGATGAGCACCATTACCTGTATCTGTATATACACAAAAAATTATTTTTCCACTTTCATAATGTTTTGACCCCAGTTTGGGGGTTAACTATTTACCCAAAGCTGGGACCCTAATAGGTACTCATCAACATCAACATCAATTAAGAGGTGGTTCCACACTCCTCAAAGCCTCCTGATCAGAGGCTTTGCTGTCGGATGTAGTTTATTCTCTTACCCTGGACATTTGGGTACCATTCTTAAGTTGCCCCATTTTATAGTTGCTATATGCAAATTAAATAGCCTGTATTCCAAAATCCAAAAACATCTGAAAACTGAAGCACTTCTGGTCACAAGAATTTCAGATGAAGCATTCTCAACCCCGAAATATTTTTCCCATTATTTTTTTTATTTACTCCACCCTTTCACGGATTCAGTCTTTTCATCTGCCTTTTTGAATATCTCACATTATCATAACAGGGACACTGTCACCTGGCGTCGACAATGTAAGGGCTTGCTATGCTAAAAGTTACAGCCATTATAGACAAAAAATACAAATGCATTTGGTGCATTCTATAGTAAGATAATCAATGACAATATTTCATTTAAATTCAGACATTTTTTTCTCATAAGATCATTTTTTAAGTAATTTTTTTTCTATACTTACACTTAAAATCAGAAACTGTAATTTTCTGGACGCATAATGAGGAAGGATGGTTTGGAGAACTTAATACTCACAGGATGCAAAGATAGAGAAGGAAGGAGATGCAGAAGGAAACAGTGAGTGAAATACCTAATAAGTTAATATCCTTGGCTAGCAGTGAGGGGAGAAGGGGTAATGGGAAAGAGTCAAACACTACTTACAGTTACAAGAGACAGGAAGTTGTGGAGAGTCGTGTTCGCCCACATCTTGAAGAGAAAAGACACATAAGAGATTATGAACAAGATAACTTCAAATAGAAGAGATTACGTTTAAGAAAAATGTAAACTTAGCTATTCAGTTTCAAACTGCTTTTTTAACATGGGATCATTTCTATATGGATGTGTTTGTTTGTGCCAGTTTCCATACCTTAAAAAAACTAAGCCTGGGGTCCTGATAGTTTCTAAATTAGGTGAATATTTAGTCAACCACCACCCCACCCCCATCTACTGTTTTTATTTATTTATTTATTTATTCTCTGTGAGTTTTCTTTCTTTAAATCAGTCACTGACTTTGCCTCATATTTCCAGTCACTCAGTCAATTCACTGAATGTAGTAATGTCTATCTTTAACAGAGAAACTGAAATCTGGTTCTACTACTAATATGAAGTGAGGGGGAGAACTAGCCAGGGTAACTTGGGGTGGGGGTGGTGTGGAAGCTACATTCCCTCATAGTGATAGACATCATAAAATGATTTCTCTGTGAACACAAAGAATGTCCTAGTCACCAAAATCTCATGCTTTTATTTGAATTTTCTCCCACTCATTTGTCCAGAGCCTGGTTTGGAAATTGCTATTAGGTTGACCAAAAATTGATTCTGTTCTTGTCATTAAGTGGCATTAGGAGTGTTTAGTTTTGATTAAATTTATTCAAAAAAAGATCACTTTTTTAAAAATTGTACTCGGACAGCTCTCATGTCAGGTTCCATTTGAGAAATTACAATTGGAATATTTTTGTTTATGGATGATGAAAGAAAGCAAAATGAAAAGGCAGTATTCCCCCCCCCACTACCCCACTATACAAAATAAAAAATTAGAATCTGTAAATTTCATTGATTATTTTAATCATGGCAGCAAACGTGTCTTGAATTTCTTTTTGGAAATAAATATTCAAAAATATATTTCCATTGAAGAGTTCTCTATATGCCATTTTTCTTTTAAAAAAATTCTTTTTTTTTAGGCAAAATCAGGAGTTTTCAATATTTGTTATCTTTTTTTTGCAAGAATTCACAGAACAGCACCAAATGAACCAGTCAATGAAATGTTTATCTTTCCTTTTTATTCAGACAGGCACTACATTCAAAAACTAAATTATTATCTATTTTGGTTTTCATCATCTTTTATTACTTCCTTAAATTCATCAATTTTCATTTTGTATATAGGCACAGAGACCATTTTTCTGCATTCTTGAGAAAAATAAACAATGTTTTATGCTTTTTTTCTTCTTAAGAAAATTAAAAATGCAATCCAAGTATTAAATAAGACTTGTGCAGTTTATATATAACATTTCAAGTGATTATACATTCTAATAACTATATCACTTGTTGGCTATTATGCTATGTTGAGGCAGCAATGAAACTAATCAGCAAGGAACAAACAGATGGTCCCAGAACTCATAAAAGCATTATTCAGCCTCTTTTCCACTCTTCCTTTTCATTGGTCACTAACTTCAAGGCTCAGCTGGAAGAATTACTCTCAACTCTTGCTTCAGATGTCATGTGGCTTGTCCTGGCAGGTTGGTCAGAGATTTTCTTGTTCCTCATGGAAACAAGCAGAGAAATTTCTCCCTACAAAACATCGACTCAAGAGAAGAACCCTGTCAACTAGGAAAACCAACTTTTTTCCCTGCAAAATACCACTATTTTGCACTCTTTTTCCAACAATAAATAAAAGCTGTTAAACAGTTATTTCAAGCCTTAGGTTTGTTCATTCCACTCTATACACTTCCCAAAATAGGCACACACAAAAGACACACATGCATACAACTAGGAAAAATTCCTACAATGTGTCACAAGCAAGTTGAAAAATGACATTTTGTGAAACTATACTCCATGATTGGACTGAGAAATAATGTTTATTATGATCAAATAAGAATAACCAATGTTGTTATATCATTTTGGGAAAATAACTAAATTTTCAAAGGAAAAGATATAAAGGGTTTCTTTTTGAGAATATAGGAGCCAGTCAGCTGCTTCTCCTGCTATATATATATCCACTACTGCCAGTTAGCTCTGTGTGTTGCTTTTGTTGTGGCAGCAACTCACTGAAAGACATTTATAATTAGATCTTTAAACATTTGGTTAGAGAATAAGTAAACATTGACTATTTATGTTTGAGTCTCTCAGGATTTACTTGATAGTTTACCTTCCCCGCCACTTTTTGGTGAGAACAAGTTTTAATTTTTATCATGGTCAGGCCAACTTCAAATGTCCATAATGGCCAAATCAAGAATCCTTGAGAATAAACAATATTATATAATTCTGCAAATAATCAATTTACTATTTTGACTATGGGCTTTTATAATATGAACAGTGAGTGAAACCCAGGTAGCTTGTGACATTCCCTTCAAGTTCTTGTGGAAGTTTGATGGGGGGTCAAAATGAGGCCTTGTAAAAATATTCAACTCATCTAAAATGAAAATGGAAAGGTAAAGAAGAAAGAAGATGAACGGCAAATCTCAAATTTTTATATGCCAGAAATTGAGATGATTTACAAAAAATGATTTTTACTTAGAAATGGAAGGTTTTATTAGATAATATGGTATTTCCGCAGGCAGGCATGTGTTACCTCCTCCAGTGTTACATAAACAGCGGAATGGCTAGCGGCTAGGTATATTTTTGTATTTGTATCTTGTTGGTACAAGAATAAAGTAATTCAGAATTATTTCTACCATTGTCATTATGGTTATTTTATACTAATGAAGACAGTTTTCATACAACAAGGAATAGATGAAACAGTGGAAAATTTCTTACTGACCTTAACTTGGACTGTTACACCTGGCTGCTACCCATATTATCATGCAGAAAACTTGACTAACTTGATACATTGTCCTTTTATTCATACTTCATGCATAGACGTAATAGTAGAAACAAAATACATGTAAACATTTAACCTCTTAGCAGGGAATGTGGTCAGTGTATCCTAAATCCTATTGACAGATCCAGAATTAGGGATGTGGTTTCAAGTCCCAGTCAAGATTTATCCTTTATAAAAATGATAGCATAAATATTTGTGAGTTTTGTAGTGATATCAGTTGTTATCTGATAACTTTTTAAAGGAAACATTTGAAAGATTTTAAAGAAATTGTTTTTGACAGTAATCTTCTTGATAAAGAAGGTCAGAAGAGTGAAGTGAACATCACAAGAACCATGTCAAATGATCCTGACAAAGTAGGTCAGCTGAGTGGTGCAGACTTGATGAATGATTTTTTTTGATGAAAGCTGACAGACTGGTTATCTATAAGTGGATGGTCCCTAACAGCCTAAAGGACAGTGACCACTGGATCACCATGTGCAAAGGAAGGCATGCCTTTTAGACTGTTCACCCCTTCACCTTACCTCTCTCTTCCTCCCACACCTAGAGCAGAAGTTTATAACTGAATAAAATTTGCTGACTGCTACAATTTGTCTTATGGTTTTATTTCATGGTCAAAAAGTTATTTTCCATGTATGAAGCCAAAGAAGAAATTTCACCCTGAGAACAAACCTGGCGTCTGGTATGAGCTGCAAACACCACAGTTTCTATAAGAATCAATGGAAAATATAAAAGCAAGAGAAATCAGACAAAAAAAGACAAATTAAAGATTTATAATTGATGAGGCTTCCTCTAAAAAATTCAGGTAATTTAAGATGATTAGTTTCCTTTTCACATTAAGCAACATTGAACCCAGTCAGATGTAATTGTAGACACAAAATACATAGGAATATTTACATAAAAAAAAACTTTATTTAATTATTCATACTTAAAAGCTAAAACTTTACAGATTCACAATTTGATTTGTTTAAATGCTGTGCAATTTTATCTTTGTGAATTATAAGTTAATTAAATTTCATTTGAAGTTGATAGGCATTCATTAAAAAGATTTTCTTATTTTGTCTGAATTGATTAATTAATTAATAGAAAGAGTCCATCAAGCTTTAGGTAAGAATGGCGAAGTTGAACCCATGGCTTCAGATATCTCAAAGGTGTTTGATCATCTTCTGCATGCTGGTTTTCTTCAAAAACTGAATGGCTAGGGTGTCTCCAGCTGAATTGATTTGATATAATCTTTCTTAACAAATGGACTCCTGTTCTATCTAAACTTTTCAACAAATGTCTTGCTGCTTCTTGCTTTCCACCTTGTTAGATATCCTCTTCTGTAGTTCCTGTTTTTAAGAACTCTGCTGAATTGTCTGATCCTTCAAAGTATCTATCTATTAGTTTTTCCTCTTTTTAGCAACGTACTAGAGACTCTAATTAACTCCAAATTGGTTAAGCATCTCACTCGCAGACTCTCCTTTTAGACAAAAATATATAGAATTCATTTGTTTAGGTCAATCACTAATGTGTTAATGGTTATTATTGAAAGAGTCTGTCAAGCTTTAGATAAGAATGGTGAAGCTTGACCCATGGCTTTAGATATCTCAAAGGTGTTTGATAATATTTGGCATACTGCTCTTCTTCAAAAGCTGAAGGGCTATGTTGTCTCTGGTGGAATTGCTTTCATGATCCAGTTTTTCTTAACAAATCGCATAATGAAAGTCATCTGGAACAGCCATTCTTTTACATCTTTTTGCATTAATGTAGATGTCCCCCAGGGTGCTATCCTTGGACTTACTTTCTTGCTTTCCTGTAAACTACAATCTTGAAAAATTTAATTGCAACATCAATCACCATCTTCTGTCTTTCTGAATCCTATTCTTTTTTTTCAATCCTTTCTCTGCAGTTTTCTTTCACTCTCAGTAAACCTGTGCAAATTAGTGGCTTTAACACCTTTGGTTTAAAAAAATTAAATTCATTTTCATATAAAGATATTTTCTTAGTGAATTACATTTTACATTTTTCCTGCAATATGACTTGTTTGATGACTTCTTCCATTCGATTGTTTCTAACTTATCTTGCCATGATATTTTTTATCTGCATCTGTGAATAGAATAAAAATTAATGAAGATAAAACTTCATTGTTGATGATCTTGTGTTATTTGTACTTTTTGCATCTCTCCTTTTTGAAAAGGAATGATTTAAATCTGCTATTTAAATGTGTAAACTTATTGTCTACAATTTCTTTTTTAATTTTTCTTTGTTGAGAGTCATTAGATAGCATTAAAATAATGAGATGTGACACTAAATTTGTTCACTGTGTCATGCTAGGCATTGTGTTTTGCCAGAATCCATCTTGCATGCTTATTAGTCAACTATTCATCCTTGTATTGAATATTACTGCCACATTTGGTCTATTGGTTCCTGCTATATATCTCGAGATTTTTGGCAAAATCCAAGGAATCTGCACTATTATGTGTCCTTATTAGTTACTTTTCCAACACTGTAACATAACTTCCCTGTGCCTTTTTTATAAATATTTTCATGGTACTTGTTCTAATGAGCTGTAGTCTTTGGTACCTTGACACAGTTAAACATATTATGAGATTGACAACTAGGTTTCATTATTTTATTGCTGAGATAACTAAATGTAACACTAAAATGTATTCTAATAGTTTATTCTCTTACCCTTTTTATCTGTGGAACTCTCTTCCAGCTTCTTACTTTCCTGTAAACTATGATCTTCAAAAATTTAAATGCAACATCAATCACTATCTTCTGTCTTTCTGATTCCTATTCTTCTTTTTACTCCTTTCTCCTCAATAACATTTTCTCACTTTTCTTTCACTCTCATAAAACCTTAGAAAATTAGTGAATTTATCACCTTGCTTTGGGTGAAATGGTTTAAAGAATTAAGTTCTTTTTCACATGAAGATATTTTCTTAAAGAATTAGTGAATTACTTTTTACCCTTTTCCTGTAATATGATTTGTTTGGTGACATCTTCCATTCGATTGTTTCCAACTTGTTTTGTCATGATATTTCCTGTATTTACAACTGTGAATAGAATGTTTGATTTTATGCTGAAAATTAATGAAGATAAAACTTAATTGTTGATGATCTTGTGTCATTTGTATTTTTTGCATCTCTCAATTTTGAAAAGGAAAACAAACTGTTTACAATGTAGAAATTTAAATACTGTATCTTCAACATTAATTTCTTTATAATAATGCATGATTTAAATGTGCTATTTAAATATATAAACTTATTGTCTTTCTTTTTTTTCTTATTGTGTGCCATGTCCTTTCAGAATGTAGGTGATCATGGCTCTCCACCTCCTTCTATCCCTTGTAGCTCTCAACAAGTTCCTTCTCTGCTTCCTCCTCCAGACCACACTCTGTCATCCACTTGATTAATCCAGCTAGGTATGTCATGCGGTTGTTTTGCCTTGTCTCTCTTTCCTTCTATTCAACCCATGAGTATCTGATTCTCCAGGCCCTCCCTGCTCATTAAGTCCCAGAATCTTCAGCTGCCTCTTCCTGATGTTAAGTATAAGCCTCCTTCTTGTTTGCATCCTCTCTAAGACCTCATCGTTGCTCACACGCTCAGTTCATGATATCCTTAGCATCCTTCTATAGAATTCATTTCCTTAGGCCAATCTTTGGATCTGTTTTGGCTCCTGTTCTATCTACCATAAATGCCTTGCTGCTTCTTGCTTTCCAGACTCTAATTAATTCCAAATTGGTTAAGCATCTCATCTACAGGCTCTTCTTTTAAATAAATAATATAGAATTTACTTCTCCAAGGAAATCACTAATATG
Source organism: Acanthosepion lycidas (assembly GCA_963932145.1). Taxonomy (NCBI): domain Eukaryota; kingdom Metazoa; phylum Mollusca; class Cephalopoda; order Sepiida; family Sepiidae; genus Acanthosepion; species Acanthosepion lycidas. Next base: position 10,529,980 of record OZ010584.1, read on the forward strand.
TTAATAGTCATTACTGAAAGTCCATCAAGGTTTAAATAAGAATGACAATGCTTTACCTGTGGTTTTACATATCTCAAAGGTGTTTGATAGTGTTTGGTATGTGGGTCTTCTTCACAAATTGAAGTGCTATGATGTCTCAAGCTGAATTTCTGATTTGATCTAATCGCATAATGAAAGACGTCAGGAACCGCTATAATTTGAATCTGTTTATTTCATTTCAACAAATCTTTATAGAAGTAGTAAATACTAAACACTTCAAATACCTCGGTATATGGACCAGTCATAACAAACTTAGTATAGGAAATTGAACAAAGAATAAGGTGCATTAGAAGTAGTTTTGCTCAACATGGCAAATAGCTACAAAACCAAAAATGAACCTAAAAACTCAAATCTTGTTTTTAAATAGTTTCATTACATTAAGAATTTTATACGGCTGTCAGGCATGGTGCCAAACACATTTAGAAATAACTAAGCTGTTAGCTATATACAGCTGCTTTATTATATTAATGGTTAAAAATAACTTCAAGTGAAGGAAGCCTGTAGCTATTATGGGAGTTAATAATATATCACCTTGGGATGACCAGTTTTATAGGGATTAATAACACATTGTATCATGTAAGTCACCAGATAGTGGGTGAGCCATGAAAGAAAGGATTATTCACTTAGTTTGTATTTCCCCCATTATTATGGGCATTATTATATCCATGATATAAGAACACCTTATTTCATAGACAGAATGGAATACCTGGAAGAAAAGAAATGATAAACATGCTTTGTTCTCAAAGAGAGTTTTATAATACTAGGTTATATGTATACAAAATTATATACACATATTTAAACATGCCCCATGCAGAGAAAATATGACACGTGTATGTAACAATGTGAAAAGTGACGAAAAGAAAGAGTCTTACGTGTGATAATTCACAATGAGAATTTGAGTTGCCAAATGATTCTTCTGTGTTTTTGGAGAAGCCGTATTTAGTATTCCCAATGGAGATTCAAGCAGACTAGATTTATCTTATATGTCACTAATGAGGACATATTCCCTAAACAGGGAATGGCAAGTCATGGATTTTTTCCAGCATGAGGACTGTGAGCCAGGGGTAGTTTCTATATCTAGTGAAGATATACTCCCAAATTAAAATGACGCTACAAACTTGTGTGCTGACTCTTTGGTAGCTGTCCTGGGTGAGGCAGATTTAGCCTCAGCCCAGACTTGGTAGGTTTAATCCCAGTTGAAAAAAAATGCATGGTTTGGCTATTGGGTGCTGGCTGATGGACTGGTCATAAAGTAACATCACTGAGTGGCCATCATGTGACTCATGTGAGTTAATCTTAACTAAAGGGAGATAATTGCCTTTTGTATCCCCACACTTCTTTGAACATTGTGGACTGACATTGTAGAATCACAAAGAATTGTACAAAATAACAGAAACCACATTAATTGAGGACTTTTAACAACGGCAACAACTAAAATGGGTAGCACATGTAAATCAGAGATAAAATAATGAAATAAGGAAGATGTTGACGTTCCACACTGCTTCAAACGAAAGGTTAGTAAGGAAACCTCTATAATTTCACTGTTAGTGGACTTGAGAAACCTATTTTTCTTAAAAAATTGTTTTAAGAGAAATATTTTATAAATTTCAACGAGAAGTGGCTTTGGCTGCTCAGTCAATGAATGCTGAATGTTTCCTTATAAGGAAACAGCTGATATTACTATTGCCATGACTGATAAAGAGAAGAGATACTACACTTTGATCCTAGTCTGATGAACAGGAAGTGAAGAAAAGTGTAACTCAAGCAGGGCTGGCTGATAGGTCAGTGAATGCTGAATGTTTCCTTATAAGGAAACAGCTGATGTTATTATTGCTATCACAGATGAAGAGAAGAGATACTACACTTTGATCCTAGTCTGATGACTAGGAAGTGAAGAAAAATGTAACTCAAGCAGGGCTGGCTGATAGGTTAGTGAATGCTGAAGGAAATGACTAATTCCATTAAAGTCCAAATTCAAATTACAATTAAATGTTCTGACTACTCAATCAGGATTTATAATGAAATGGAAATATACTTTATTAGTTAAATTCATTCAGTATTATTTATTAACATCCAGAAATATTGTCATGGATTTATAAGTAATTAGATTTGTGACTGACTCTGTTTTCATTTTGGGATTATGAATTTGATATTAGTTTGATTACTTGGCCAAATAAGGATTATCTTTGCATAAAATCTGATTAAATTATTATTACATGTTTCATGAATAATTATGAAAATCTATATAAGTTAAATTGGCAAATATATCAAGCAATTTTGGAAATTCTTATTTTGGCTTGTTTTGCTGATCCAAAAGAGTCATCAGGAAAATGGATTTTATTTTGACCAAATCTCCATAGGTGAGATCAGTGGCGGATGTACTATGAAACTGATGAAGCATAAGCTTCAGTTCCCCTAGTCCCAGATTGCTGCCTGAAGCAACTGTTGTGATATTGTCTAGTCTGTGATATAGAAGTTCTACCTATGTATCAAATGACAGCCGACTTATTTGTAGTTGCTTCTCTATGCAAAAAAGTGCAAATCTGTTTTGCTGATGTCACTACAGCAACTTTTTGTAACGAGTGATCTTTTTTCAATAAAGTCAGTGCTTGTTATTAAAATAAATCCATTTTAGTGCCAGAAGCCCCAGCCAATGTTGATCTTAGAATATGCTATAATACCTATTTCATAGGATCTCAAAATCCCCCTGAAATTGGTAAAATTTCAAAATTTTCTTATGTTCTTGCAGTACCTGATCCTCCAGTTGTATGGTCTCATTGAGCTCACCAGAATCTATTTATAGTCTACATTTTGGCAGTTGGATCTATTGTTGCTTGTTGCAAACGTTGCCTCTATATCTGATCAAGCTTCAGGGCTACAAATATGTATATCTGCCACTGGATGAGAGAAAGCCTAGTTCACATTAATTATGTCAACACCAGATTTTTTTTCTTTTACTTTAACTGTATCATTTATTAAGATTAGATTTTACCAATTTAAACTCGGTTTTTAATTATATGTTTATTTATTCAAAGATTTTACATATCTCCCCATCGTTTCAACACCAGTTTAATAAAAACAGGTGATAGGTTGAAGAAGCCTAGCTGTATGTTAACTGCAGGGGATTTATAGATTATGGCACTTTCAGTATTAGTTTTCTAAATTGTCTTATATATTTACTATTCCATTGGATTCTCATCCAAATTTAAATCATAAATTAAAATTTGTTAAAATAAATTCTATACTCTTAAATTATAAAATACTAAAATATATTTAATGAGTTGACCAACTTCAAACAAAATAAAACTTACATTTATTAAATGTTCATGAAACGCGAGATTCCAACTAAGACGAAACCAATTCAGTATGGAATTTAGTCAGCTTTTTATTTACATAAAAAAGATAAAATTTACACATCATTTAAAACTTATATCAAATTATCAGGTTGCAAAGTCTCATCCTTCTGACATGAAGTTATTTAAATTTTAACACCTTTCAACTAACACATAAATCTTTTTTTTAAATTTTATGCACCAAGGTAGTTGTCTGAAACTACATCCATATGAAAGATATATAAAAGTTATACATCAAAAGAAAAAAAAAGATGAATTTCCTGTCCTTCAAAACCTTCTCCACTGGGTATCCATACAAATCAATTTGCTGGAGTTCTAGTTATTCAGCAAAACAATAAGTAACTTTTATTTCTCCTTCAGCCACATTCTTTCTCCTTTAAAAATTTGTTTCTAGAAAGATAACTAGTTTTATGCCTGTCACATCATTGACAAGATGATCAAATTTCAAATCTAAAGTGTTTGTCCATTTAAAATACTACATTTATTAGGAAATATATTCAGTTTAAATACAGAAATCATTTATTTGAACCAGCAAGCCTTCTAACAGAGGACGGAAAGAGTGGCACTGAGATCTGAAGACGTATTGGGATGGCCAAAGATGCATTCCAAAAGACAAGCAGAGTATTAAGAGATAGAAATAAAGAAAAAAGTATTGATCTGTTATGTGATGTCAGTCCTCCTATATGGCAGTGAATGCTGGACAATATCCTCAAAGATGAAAAAGAGGCTTAAAGCAACAGAAATGTGGTTCTACAGAAAGATGCTGAGGATAACAAGGATCGAACATGTGAGCAACAACAAGGTTTTGGAGACAAGGGAAACAAAAAGGAAACATACTTAAATCAGGAAGAGGCATTTTTGGGGTATATAATGAGGAAGGAGGGCTTAGAGAACCTGATACTCACAGGACAAGTTGAGGGAAAGAGGGACAGAGGAAAGCAGTGTGTAACATACTAAGCTTGAATAGATGGATGATAGAACAGGGTTTGAGAAAAATAACGAAGTGACAATTATTAAGAGCTACAAGGGACAGGAAAATATGGAGGGTCATGATCGCCTACATCCTGAAGGGACATGGCATATAAAAGAAGAAAAGAAGGTACATATCACTTTGCTGATGGCAAAATGATCAAATTTAAATTGTTTGTCCAGTTTAAATACTACATTTATTTGGATATATATTCAGTTTAAATACTGGAGTAGTCAAGAAAAATAACTTCAAAGGGCCACACATTTTGACTTATGCTCTTGTACCTGTTAGCCAGGGGTTGCTGCCAAACAGGGAAATTAACCCTTACAATATAGATGTCTATTTCAATTTCATTGAAATATCCTGTGTTGATTTGCAGCTATATTTTATTTTGGTGACATACCTAAAATATTTCTACAAACTTAAAGCAAAAATTTTATTTATAATTTCAGAAGAGTTCAATAAAATCTTATAATTATTTTGACTTTTTAAAGTTTGAAAATTTTTGAAAATTTAACAGTTTTTTTCTTGTCTTCAAATTTTTCATTTTATTGTTCAGCCCAGGGCAGCGATTTCCCAGATTGAGTGCAAAGAGAATGTATTATTCCAATATCTTATTTCAAACTCTGTCAAATTGTGTGTGTATATATGTGTCTTTGTGTTGATTGACTGATTTTTTTTTACAGATTATCAACCCTTCGTGGATTATATAAAGCCAAAATATATTTTGGATTGTAAGAATAATTCTAGTGAATATTGCATTAACAATATTTTTAAGAATAACAATGACTTTTCTAAATAAAAGTCTGACTATTTAATCCATAGATGGGGTAAGGAGATAGATTTATACTTTCCCAAGGCTATTTGAATGTAAGGGAATGTAACAAACCGAAGAAAAGTTACAATATTATTATAAAGATAGATACTGAAATTCACTTGCTCATATAAACGTAAGTATTTTGCTATAATTTTCACTTCCTTCTACCATCTCTTTCAGTCATATCACACACTTCCTTTATCGCAAACATTTTAACAGTAACCTATATTGAGTGACTCACGAGCCTTAACATAAAAAAATGAAAAAACTGAGTGCCTCATGAAATCTGACATAATTTAGCATTCTCATGTGTGTCAATTTTGTCAAATTTTTTTCAGTGCTTTTTTGACCAAATTCTTGATGCATATGATCAATCCAGTCATTATTTGTATAAAAAAAAATTGCATAGTTCTAAGTTCAATTGCCAAAGATAAATTTGGAATCAATTCAAAATAATATGTAGCATTATTGGTGGATGCATAAGGTGAAGGCGATGTGCATATAAGATTAACAAGGGATTGTATAAGATAAAGGAGATTGTGCATAAATTAATAAAGGACTGTATAAGGCGAAGGAGGCTGTATATAAGAGTAACAACAGACTGTATAAGATAAATGATGCTATATATAAGATATTTAAGATGATATATAAGATCATTATATATCATCTTATATATAAGATATATGATATATAATATTTACAAGGGACTGTATATGATGAAGGAGTCTATATAAAATTAACAAGGGTTGAAGGAGGCTGTATATAAGAGTAACAAGGGACTGTATAGGATAAAGGAGTCTGTATATAAGGGACTGTATATGGTGAAGGAGGCTGTATATAGGATTAAAAAGGGACTGTATAATATAAGGGAAACTGTATATAAGATTAACAAGTGACTGTATTAGATAAAGGAGACTCAGTATATATTTACAAGAGACTGGATATGGTGAAGGAGGCTCTATAAGTAAAAGGGAATGTATAAGATAAAGGAGACTGTGTATATAAGATTAACAAGGGACTGTATAAGGTGAAGAAGGCTGTATATAACAGTAACAAGAAACTGTATAAGATAAAGGAAACTGTATAAGAGTAACAAGAGACTGTATCAGATAAAGGGGACACTATATAAGATTTACAATGGACTGTATAAGGTGAAGCAGGCTGTATATAAGATTTACAATGGACTGTATAAGGTGAAGCAGGCTGTATATAAGATTTACAATGGACTGTATAAGGTGAAGCAGGCTGTATATAAGATTTACAATGGACTGTATATGGTGAAGACTATGTAAATAATATTTACAAATGACTGTATAAGCTGAAGCAGGCTGTATATAAGTTTTACAATGGACTGTATATGGTGAAGAAGACTGTGTATATAATATTTACAAATGACTGTATAAGCTGAAGCAGGAGGCAGTATATAAGATTAACAATAGACTGTATAAGCAGGCCAAACAGAGAATTTAATCTTGCATTAGGACCGATGTTTAAATTATTTTAATCTTTTCACCCAAAGCAAGACAATAAATCTATTGACATGCAAGAGTTTACTGAATGTGAAAGAATATGAGAAAAAGAAAAACATTATTAAAGATGGAGAGGACAATAAAAAAAAGCAGGAATTAAGAAGGTGGAAATTAACAATTGATATTGCATTTAAATTTTTAAAGATCAAACTTGACTGGAAAGCAAGATGCTAGGAGAGAATTCTACACGATAAAAGTGTTATAGAAGAAACTGTTAGCATAGAACTTTTGGTTACATTTAGCCATTTTAACTGTAAAAGGATGAGATATTGCTGCCAATGTTGTTGTATGCTTAAATTCATAAAGTCTAGGTACCAAAGAGGAAAGCTCATCAGAACAATAACGATAAAAAATATTTATAAAAAGGCAAAGGGCAGCTACATTATGGCCATGGGAACATGACTGAAGCTGAGATGACAGATCAGGACTGATAACAATAATAGATGTCAAAAAGGTAAAATCGTCATTAGGGACTTCTGTATCTCAGAAAGGACACTGTTTGTATTTCATGTATGTCCTTGGAGAATTGGCATATAAGTTATACAGTTTAATCTATGGAATTGGAAACTTTTGCAGACCAAGTATTGCCTTCTATTTGCTGCCAGTCAAAGGATAAAAAAAATTTAATTAATTGTAGTCTGGATTTGATACCTAAACAACATTTCCTCATTGCTGGGCACATGGCCAAGTGATGAGAACGTTCATTTTCTGACCATGAGACCCCAGTTTGAATTTCACCAGGGTCGATTTTTCTCATTGAGATGATGTCATTGACAGAGGAAGTGATTCCTGTATATAGCACTTTTGGAAAGTGCCTGCAAACTTATATTCTAGGATGACCCAACCCTTGTAGGTGAAATTGGGGTAGACGGAGTCTATTCAGAAAGTCAGTGATCATTATGTTAGCACAGAGTCAGAAGTCATTGTAATTGAGGTTTTGAATGTACTTGCTGCATTCAAAGAATTGATCATGCAGGATTATACCCTATCTCTCGGAAACTGTAACTACGGTCTGCTGAGCAGAGTTGCAGTATAAACTACATGAGGGCTCTGTTGATTGTATAGGATTTGGCTAGCTGCTCAGGCAGATGGGTGTGCTTGAAAACAAGTAGTAACAGGCCATTTATCTTCTCATTGCATTACACAAGACTTCCCTAAAATAGGAATATATATATATATATATATATATATATATATATATATATATATATATATATATATATATATGACATTACACATTATGAAATGGACAAAGTTCAACACTTATTTTAAGACATTTTTATGTTTATACGAATAATTTTTGTGAAAGTTTCTCGGACATTCAGGCCAGTAAATGTTGTTTAATACTGTTTATTATAAATAGAGCATTTACTTCAATATTTGTATCTGAAAAAATCACAGAACTGGCCCCCCTTGGGGGGTTTGGATGATTATTTATTTTTGGCTGAGTCTACGGGCTCGGAGATACCCACATTAAAAAGGCCTTGTGCCACATTCAATCCTCGTGGGTGGATTGATAAATACCATCTATAAAAAGAATACGCGGTCGGCCCGGTGGCTGGGATCAAAGTGTAGTATCTGTGCTTTGTGAGCTGCCGGGTCGGGTGTCTGTCGAACTCTCTGCTTGCAGGGAGGAACCCTGACGAAGCTTCGCCAAAGGGTAGGGTTTCGTTGGGGGAGGTTGACGGAACTGGCCCCCCTCAGGGGGTTTGGATGGTTATTTATTTTTGGCTGGTTCCTACGGGCTCGGAGATACCCACATTAAAAAGGCCTTGTGCCACATTCATTCCTCGTGGGTGGATTGATAAATACCAGTATCTAAAAAAATCATACCCACGCGGCCCGGTGGCTGGGATCAAAGTGTAGTATCTGTGCTTTGTGAGCTGCCGGGTCGGGTGTCTGTCGAACTCTCTGCTTGCAGAGAGGAACCCAGATGAAGCTCCGCCGAAGGGTAGGGTTTCGTTGGGGGAGGTTGACGGAACTGGTCCCCCTCGGGCGGTTTGGATGGTTATTTATTTTTGGCTGGGCCTACGGGCTCGGAGATACCCACATTAAGAAGGCCTTGTGCCACATTCAATCCTTCTTGGGTGGATTGATAAATAGCATCTATAAAAAGAATGTATAAACATAAAAATCTCTTAAATATATATATATATATGTGGAAAGTGCGTGTATATAAATATGAACATAAATATATATATATAGTTTTGAAGGCACAGAAAAATTTATAATTCACTGTTTCCAAGGATACAAAGATCCAATCATTCAGATATGAAACATGGTTATTATTGTGTAGCAAAAAAAACATATTTTAAATCAGTTAATCTATAATATTAATGGTCAGTAAATTGACATTGATCACCTTTTGTAAAAATATCAATAAGAACACCGTATTATATATCTTACTGTTCTTTCTTTATATATATATATATATATATATACACAAGTATAGGATTGGTGTATATGGGATAAATTCCAATAACCAACAAATACTATTCTTAAAAGAGTGCTCAATACAGAGTAGAGCAAATATAATTATTTATTAAAAAATTATAACATAAATATTTTATAAAATCACTACAAAAATAGCCATTTTGTTTCAACAATTCTGGTGTCTTATCAAGTGATGGTGTTGAATGTAGAACCTACAAGGCCGTTTTTTAATGCAGGGCAAAAATATAGGCAGGCATTTGCCTTTTTCTCTACTTCTGGTGTCATATCAAGTGATGGTGTTAAATGTAGATTCTACATTCAACACTTGATAAGACACCAAAAGTGTTGAAACAAAATGGCTATTTTTGTAGTGTTTTTATAACATATTTATGTTATAATTTTCGAATAAATAATTATACACACACACACATATATATATATATATATATATATATATATATATATATATATATATATATATATATATATATGTCCTGAAAACTGCATTCAAGCATGAAACAGACTGTCACTGCTCATTGTTGACCTCTGATATTTACATATGATCTATCCAAGATGTTGATCAAATTTACTCATGAATATAATATACCTCAAAAGTATATTTTATCATATACAGGGCGAGGCAAAAGTCACACGTAATAGGGATAATTTATTAAAATTATAATTACACATGAAAATTTTATTTATTAGTTATTTCTTATATGTGCTGTTCAAAATGTCGTCCTTGTTTTTGAAAATACATTTCAATTCTGTGCCTGCATGATTCATTAACGGCATTCGTATTTAAGTCTTTCATTAAGTTCCTCAATATTTCTTTAGTTTTTCAGCCATCTTACTTCGTCAAAATCGTTCCTGCAAAATAAGAAAATATCAAAACAAATTAGACATGTACAACATAATTAATTGACCCCTACAGTGCACAAATTTTGCCTCACCCTGTAGATGTATTTATATATATATATATATTGGGGACTAATTTAGCACAATGAAATCCTAAAGGATGAAACGCATCACAAAAAAACTTTTTCCACTTTGCTTTGTCATACATTTTTCCCCAATACTGTTCGTAGTATATAAAAATATATAGCATTATCTTATATATATATATATATATATATATATATAAATATATATATATATATATATATATATATATATATATGTATATGTATATATTATATATATATATAATTATTTTAAAAAAATATGATTCCTTCGCTACATAAAAAAATATTTTTAAAAAATAATTATAATTTAGGCTCTACTTTTGTATTGAACACTTTTTTCTAAAAATAAAAACCAAAATACTAAAGAACTTTGTATTATTTATGTAACATGTTCTTTCCTATTTTTCTATATATATTTGCACACACACACACACACACATGCACACATATATATATATATATATATATAAATGAATAAAGTATATTTAGGCAGTAAGTATTCATCTAAACAACTTTGATTAAAAAGAAACAAGGTCTGTCTGTTTCATTTACATTGCATTTTTCTAATTTTCAAGTAAGGTGTTATGTATTCAGATCAAAATTGTGGATAAACTTTCCAAAGTTAATGTTTTCATAGTCAATTTGTTCACATAATTTTGTCCATCTCAGACATTATCAAAAACCAAGTAGCAGGCAGAAATCCATTGTTTACACCCTTGTATTCTTTTGAAAGAAGAAATTTTGAAATAGTCTATGATGATGTCATGTGTAACACTTATTGGGAATGAGGCTGCACCAAAAAGAATGCAATTTTTAATTTTTTTACTGGGTGTGATGGGTGAATTGTTGTCATTTTATATATTTAATTTCACGCATATGTGTTGTTTGATTTTGGTTTTGTTGACTGCATGATATAGTAGAGCCAACTGACGACTGTCTGTGAGTTAAAAAACCACCATGGCACAATTCACTCTGCCAGAAATTTGGAAAAAGCATACTGTACTGCTTGGCATTCATGCTGGAAGCTCCAAATGAACATTTCAGAGTACTTGGGTGACAATCTAAGGAGAGTGCAGAGGGTTTGGAAAGAGTTGGATGAGTCTAATGTTGATTACAAAGGTGTTTGGAGTGACCACTTGTGATGGCAAGATTATGCCTCCAATCAACTTCAGACTCAATATGAAAGCCTACATCAAGTGGCTTGAGGAGATAGTGCTGCTCTGGGTCAAGAGGGTGGCTGAAGGAAAACCCTATGTCTGGCAACACGATTCTGCATCATGCTATACAAGCAGTATAACCTGGTTATGTCTGTCAGACAATTTCTGTGACCCCATCACTCTTTACATCTGACCACCTAATGCCCCAGACTGCAACCATCTTGATTATTATGTGTGTGGCACAGTTGAGCGAGAGACCAACAAAACTTATTGTAACACCAAAGATGAACAGAAGGCAAGGATTATGGCTGCATTCACCAACTTAAACAAGGAGACCGTCCAGAAGAGTTGCAGGAGAATTTGAAGTCATCTGGACAATGTGGTTGAAGCTAATGGCACTTTTATTGAATAAATTTACTCTTTAGTATTTCAAGATTTCAAGATATTTTTGTGCAATTTGTTATTTTCATTTTTGTGTAATTTAAATAACAATTTATCCATGGCACCTTTTATATATATATATA
>OZ010584.1:10544266-10566766 GCA_963932145.1 Acanthosepion lycidas
TTTGTAATTTTCTTTAAGGATAAAACATATATATATATATATATATATATATATATATATATACACACACACACACACACATACACATTTATATACAGTAGTGGCCATAATATAAGGAACGGAAACAACAAAGACATAAATATGTGTAATACTTGAAAAGTAATGCATTTTGTCCAGTAGCTTATTTCCTTTGTTCCATTTAATCTTTATTTTTAAAAAAACTATTATGCAAATTTTTGTAACTTTGTATAATATTTATGCATTACACCCTAATCTTTATTCTGCAAAAATTTCATTGCTAATCATGCATTACTTTTTAAGTAATACACATATTTATGTCTTTGTTGTTTCCGTTCCTTATATTATGGCCACTACTGTATGTATATATATATATATATACACACACACACACACACACACACACACACACACACACATATATATATATAAATCTGATCACCCCTCCCTTACCCTGTATATTAACTTATTTAGCCCTTAGAGTATTTTTTTTATTTCCAGGTCAACCGATCAGCTCATATTTAATTCTTCCTTCTTTACTTTCTTTTCTTTCCCTCTCTCTCTAAATTTCTTCTTCTCTGTCCTCTCCACACTCTTCCCTCCTTTCTCTCTTTCTCTCTCCCCACACAAATTTTTTTAAACCTTATATTGAATTTTTTATTTTTCTTTCTTCCTCTTTTAATATAAAAATGTCTTCCTTTTTCTTTCTTTTTTTATCTCCCTTTTCCTTTTGTCTGGACAAGTTTATTCCATTTTTTAAAAAAAGCCTTCGGTTTGAAGAGATGAATATTTGAATATATTCATGAAATAAATTAACCGAATGGATTTTTAAGGGTCGTATGTACTTATTATTATATTGCTCTGTTACTTACATTGAGCTCTCTTTGGATTAATGTACTTCTTGGAATTATCCCTACCAATTACCAACTGATATTATTCATATATATATATATATATATATATATATATATATATATAGTTAAACCTAGAAAAAAAAACCCTAAAATAAAACCTAAAAAAGAAACCAATTCATTGAATAAAAACATCTTGGATGTTAATAAATAATAAATTAATTTACGAGCAAGTTCTAGCTAAAAGTGGACACAAAGATAAGCTAGACTATATTAACATAAATAATGGCAATGAAACCTAGAATAAATATAAGAATAGACATAGAAACATATTATGGTTTAATCCCCCATTTAATCTACCTGTAAAAACTAAAATCAGTAAAATATTCTTCAATCTACTGGAACAACATTTCCCAAAGACTAGCAAACTACATAAAATGTTTAATAAAAACAGCGTAAAACTAAGCTAGAGTTGTATGCCAAATGTAGCGAATCTAATTAACGGATATAATAAGAAAAAAACTAGGGATAATCCACGCACTACTTTTTCTAGGTGTAATTGTAGAAACAAAAAAACTTCCCCCTCCAGGGAAAATGTCAACAGGAGTGCGTGGTGTACCAGGTTAAAATATATAAGGACATAAATGACTACAACAATGATATAAACCCTAAAGTATACATAGGGGCTACCCAAAATGTGTTTAAAAAATGATATTACAACCATATAAGTAGCTTTAATAATGAAAAAAAAAACATAGCACTATACTATCTACCTATATATGGAAAATATGACAATAACAAAGATCCCATCCTAAAATGGGAAATATTAAAAAGATGTTCTAAATATAGAGCGGGTTATAAATTTTGTAAACTATATCTTGAGGAAAAATTATCTATAGCAGCTATAAGGAATCTAATTAGTTATTAAATTCTAAAACGGAAATTCTAAACAAATGTAGACATAAAAAACGTTGGTTGTTAGACTAGGTCTCCTCTCCCCAATAATGAATATTTTTTATTTATTTTTTTTTTTCAATTGAATAAATAGTTCCACCCTTGTTTATTTGTGTTTTTCTTTAAACCTCCCTCCCCTCTTTCATCAATTTTGAATAAACGGTACACCACAACCCTCTTGGTTTTTTTTTTTTTGGTCATGTTGTTATGGTTTTTTTGTTTATTGACTATATATCCCGTTCTTTCTTTACCTTGTTAGCCAACTTTCCCTGACGATCCGCTTAGGTGAAACCTTGTTAGGTTTGTCTTGCTCTCTAGGTTTAACTAGGTCTGCTCTACTCATTGTATTGAGCACTTTATTTAGTTATTTTGGATACCCGCATTGGGGTTTTTTTTCTTTGGCCTTGGACTTGTATGCTGGACGATTATTTCCAGTTAACGTACATGTCATTGGTTCTTTCTTTTTTTATACCTATGCTTTTTCCCTTTGGTATTGGCTTGTTTATTTGCAAATCAACACACCAAAGGTTTTCTGAGCAAGTATAGTTTCTTATACTTATAAGATCTCTAATATATATATATATATATATATATATATATCAGTAAATGGATGACAACATAGACATGTGAGGAATGTGTTTCATTCTGAGAAGGAACTTCTTCAGACCAATTATAATTGCTTTATTATTTTTATCATTCTTAAAGTATGCAGTTCTAATTAAAACAGAAAGAAATTTATGAAAGTGCACTAATTTCAGAATATTCTATAGTATAGTATCCAGAATCATCTCCTTTCTCCACAAAATTGTGACTAATTCAATGTGGGGTAATTAAAAAACACTATAAATAAAAATAAAAGAGATAAAACTTTTTTAAAAATATAAGGTATCATCTGGATACATCGGATATCAAAATTTAAATTTAAATGCTGAGCATTCCAATATCTTTAATGTTTTAATGTAAACTGTAAGTGGCTTTTCTTGTATTTCTCCTAACATTTCTTACTCTCTTCTTGTAGGGGGATGTCACAAGAGCAAAGCCAGAGGATATAGACTGAAATGTTAGTTTATTTTTTCCATCTGCTTGTGCTGTTAGACTTTGCGGGGAGACACAGTTATCTGTCAGCGGCAAGGGGAATAGCCTGGAGGAGAGATATTTTGTGGGCACTGTGTCTGCCATTGAGTTGCTCCAGTGTCTTCTTGGTCTGCATCTTGCTCTTCAGCCAGAGTACCTGAGGGTGTATGGTTGTATGGCCGGTTGGTGTAGACTGAAATGCTGCCCTAAACCATTCTGAAATGTTGAATAATCTCTTGATTTTATAGACTGAAATACTGCCCTAAAATCAAGAGGTTATTCAACATTTCAGAATGGTTTATATTAAAAGAAAATCAGAATTCTAATCAATTTACCAGGATGCATTCTGACATTGCCTGTAGTATCCATTCAACTTGCTACATTTATCGTGTTTCCCCAAATGTCATAGCGTGGTTTGCAGGCACCAATCACTCCAGCTACAATGGGACCCACGTTTATGCCTGAAATAGGAAATAGATGAAGAAAACAAAAATTTATTTTGGCAAACACAAATTTAAAATTAACCCTTTTTGTAATTTTTTTTGTTTTCCCAATTTTCTTACACTATTTACATTATTCAGACTGTTATCCTGATCTCTATTGCCATGTTCACAACATTTCGGCCATTGTACACTCTGGTCTTCTTCAGGTGATTGGAATTTCAAACCAAACCCTTTATTTCGTCCACCAGGGTAGATTGTTCTAGTTCCACGTGCCATGCCTCTTCCAGATTCTCAGTTAACTTAACTCTCCAACTTTTGGCTCACCAGTACTGTAGCCTGGCATTGAACTCACAACTCTGGGTCTAGTCAATGGATCTAACCAATGCCTTTATCCACTGCCAAGGCTTTGTGTACCACACTATGAGTCACTTCCTAGTAGATATAATCAACTCATTAATAGTAAAGTTCCTATTGTATGTCCAGAACTCTGCCTACTTCATGGAAATAATTAAAGATGTTCCCATCCAGTTCAACTAGATGGACACCAAGGTACCCACAGAGGAAGCACTCTCAGTACTCAGACTGGCCTCAGGCTCATCTCTAGAAGAATGGACCAGTATACCAATAGATAACCTAATGGAGATGCCTTCTCCATGCAAACAACACACTTTGGAATGGGATCAGACATATATCAACAGGATGAGGGCTTAGCAATGGGCTTACCAATATCACCAGCAATTGCAAGCCTATATATGGAATACTTTGAGGAAATGGCATTAGAATCTACATCACTAAAACCAACCCTATAGCTGAGATATGTAGAATAATAAAGGGATCAGCCACTGCTTACAACATAGAGCAAAAGTCATGTGGCAGTCCAGACACATATGAACAAGAAATGGTTAATATACAACATAACAACTACCCCAGGTACATGACAGCAGCAAAAAGGGTACAAGAGGATAACAACACTCAGAAAACAGCTTCAGTCTGCCTACCCTATGTGAAAGAATTATCAGAGAAAAAACAAAAGATCTGTGATTTATATAACATCACAACAACCTTCAAAAGTGATTCAACACTTTGCAGACACCTCTTCTGATTAAGACTTCCCATAGAGGAGAACATGTCTAAGGACTGTGTGTATGCCATCCTGTGCAGCTGTGGTAAGAAATATAAAAGAGAAACAGGCCGCCCCCTTAAGGTAAAACTGCAAGAACATTGTAAAGCAGTAACATGAAGGGAAATAGAAAAATCAGGTGTAGCTGACCATATATGGAGGGAAAAGGGAGATCACTGCACCCTGTGGGATGAGGTTGAAATAATAGACAGAGAACATCACTGGAAAATATGAAAACTTAAGGAATCAGCACATATGCTAGGCTACAAAAATCTCCTGAGTCGACAAAGCATAGAAATGAATACAATATGATAACCAGTAATAAAGAGTGCATGATGAAAAGCAAAAGATAACAACAAAAAATTGCAATATAAGCCCTGGCAGGAATATTGAATGCACGCTCAATAAACTTATAAATGTGCATGTCACTGGGTGAAAAGAATTTTCTAGCATAACATAGTCAACCAACTTTTCCAGGAACAGACTCAGCAATTGACTCAATATAATCATTCCAATTTTTTAGACCAAGAAGGTGTAATGAATTACTCTCCTGGAGGTTAGCATCAGCCATGCTGATGAAAGATGAAAAAGATAAGATAATTAAAAGAGAACAATTTAGCTGTGGAGGTGTTCAAAAATATTGAGATTTTATGATACACTTTTGGATCCAGATAAGATCTATCTGAATTTGAATTCGAATTATAATGATTTAGATCTTGAAGAACAAAATATCTGACACTCTGAGTCAATCTTTGATAAGCATCATGAACTTATAATACCT
Source organism: Acanthosepion lycidas (assembly GCA_963932145.1). Classification (NCBI taxonomy): domain Eukaryota; kingdom Metazoa; phylum Mollusca; class Cephalopoda; order Sepiida; family Sepiidae; genus Acanthosepion; species Acanthosepion lycidas. The sequence goes on from OZ010584.1 coordinate 10,549,508, forward strand.
TTTATACAAGAATTATTGCTCTAGATAGCCATTGAGCACTTCAGTGTCAAAAAATCTGTTCACTTTGACATATGATAAATTAAAATAAAAATCTGAAATCAGAAGCACTTCCTAAAAAGTAGATTGTATCTCACATTAATGCAAAATTATGCAAATAAAAAGACTTTTGTATGTTCAGAGGCATTACAATTGGATACATTATGGTGGAAATACTAATACCCATTGTATTAACTAGGTTCTCACCATTCTATGAAGGTCAACTCTTCCTGACCCAATTTGCTTTGGTTTGTTTTTCAGTATATCAACCTCAATGGGTTATTTAATGCCGACAAGATTTTTATTGCTGGTAACACCTTTTCAAAATTGTATTGCTGCTAATATTTTTTACATCCAAAAACATATTGCTGGTAATAATTATTTACAAAACTGTACTGCTGGTAATAATTATTTTCTTCAAAAATGTATTTCTGGTAATAATTTTTCCTCAAAATATTTCTAGCTGGCATTATAATCTATTTTTACAATTTCATAGTGTTTTGACCCCAGTTTGGGGGTTAACTATTTGCCCATAGTTGGGACCCTAACAGGTGCTACAACACCAGGTCGGGGTGGACCTTGGAACATTAACAATTAAGAGATGGTTCCACACTCCTCAAAACCTTCTGATCATAGACCTTGTGATTGGATGTAGTTTATCATCTTATCCAAGACACCCAATTTGGTTCCATTCTCATAAGGGGTGTAATGATGGTATACATGTCATCAAACAACAGGAAACTGTGTACCACTCCAACAGAAAATGTGACCTCAAAGCAACATATGACCATATCAATAGAGACTTCCTTTTCTCATCCATTAGAAACGGTTGTCCAAGAGGCTGTGAAGAGGGATTGCTGGCCAAATACACAATTATGTATATATATATATATATATATATATATATATACGAAATGAGGTGAATTGAAAACTTTTCAGTACAACCCTATATATATATATATATATATATATATATATATATATATATATATTGTTGGGTACATGACCTAGTGATTAGAACATTTGCTTTTTGACCATGAGACCCGGATTCAAATCTCACCGTGGTCGATTTGTCAGGAAGGAGTCTTCCTGATGTTACCCATCTGGAGGGGGACGATCCCAGCATGTGGCACCTTTGGAAAGTGCCTGAAAACCAAACCATGGGTTGAGCCAAGCCTTGTGAGTGAAACTGGGTAGCCGTCAATAGCTGTGCTAGCACAAAGCCACAAGTCATCGTGGCTAAGAGCTTGATCACACTAGATAACACACTCTCTCCCAGAAACTGTAAGTATTTATTCTCAAATACAAGTGGCCAGCTATTATATATATATATATATATATATATGTGTGTGTGTGTGTGTGTGTGTGTGTGTATTGATAAGGTGTATCTTGTGTCTTTCTTTCTTACTCTTTTTCTTCTTTTTCTCATGTAAAAAGGGTGTATGTTGGTTTAAATCTCAATAAATTGTCTACTAACCAGTTATTTACTAATGCCTAATGAGATGTGTAAATACACATCAAAACATGATTGCATATATGCAATGCTTTTACATGTTTTTGATGTAATTCTTCTAAAATAAAGAATATTGCTCTACTTTTGTATTGAGCCCTCTTTTAAATTACATGGATGTATATATATATATATATATGTGTGTTTGTGTGTGTGTGTATACATATATATATATATGTATAATGTGTATGTATATAAATATAAATACATACATATATACATATATATATATATATATATATATGCGATTTTGATATATATATATATATCTATATATATATATATATATATATATATATATATAGCGGTTATATATAACTACTTGCAATTTCCTGCAAGTGTATTCTTCTTAATCTTCAATTAAAACTCTGACAATAAACAATAAATTTACCATAAAAAATAATGGATGATGTCTAACATTTCCTCTCTCTTCAGAGCTTGAAGGTTTATGTTGGATGCAGTCTGTTGCAGCCATCATGTTATGTGTATGCTGTCTGAATCTTTGCCAACTCATAATTTCTGAAAAGTCACGCATTTTGAATTTCTTGCCAATATAGCTTAAACCAGTTAACCAATCACAGGCCACATACAGCGACAATATTGACAGATCTCAGGATGTTTTTCCAGCAAAGCTAATGGTTGACGAGGCAAGCTATTAATATTTATGTAACAGAGAAGTTTATGTAGAAGAGGAGTTGGCAACTGAACTAATATTTTCAGGTTCAAATCTAAACAGTCAATAAGTTCATCCTCATTGTTTTTATAGATTCTGGAATCTTTAAAAAAAAGAAATTGCTTTGTTTTATAAGGACATCAGGTTTTCCATTTTCTAAACTAATTTGTAGCAAGAATCAATGCTGAAAATAGGACTTTTTAAAATTTTATAATTTTATATTTCATCATACATCTTATTTTATTTTTATATTATATTCATATAATTTCATATTATTACTTCAGTCCTGGGTATGACCATGAACTATGTCCGACAGCAAGGCATCTGATTGGGAGATTCAAGGTTTTGAGGAGTATGGTACTCATTGCTATTGTTCCTATGTCTACCCTAACCTGGGATGGCAGCACCTGTTAGGATCTTAGCTATAGGGAAATAATGAACCCCCAAACAAAAATAAAAACACTAGGGAAGCATAAAAATACATTTTTATAGTAAAAATACCAGGAATACATTTTTATAAAAAGATAAATTACCAACAATACAATTTTATAGTAGAATGACCAATACTAATTTTTTTTTTTAAGTGTTTCACCCCAAGCGAGGCAGGAAGCCACTAGCATGCAAGAGAGCAAATAGGAGTGATAGAGGAAAGGATGAAGAGAAGGATAGGGGATAGATCAAGGCATCTGGAGATGTCGATTGACATTACATTTGAATAGTTAGAGATTATAGCTCTCAGAGAACAGGAAAAGAATACATTTTATAGTACAATTGAAGACATTGTCAAAAAAAGTATAATGAAATCATTTTGCTATGATTAATCTCTTTCTTGTAAGGAGAAACAAGTTTTCACCCCTAGTAATTGTGTAAGATTATTTGGTTAAAAAAATGCAGCTAAGTAATTACAATTTAATCATTAAATAATGTCATTCTCCTGAATTAATTATAAAGTTTAAATTTTCTTTAAATTTTGGCATTAAATAAACCATATGGGTTGATATACCACTAAACAAAAACAAACAAACAAAACCATATTATTTACTTTTCATATTTCCTATTATTTCATATATTCATATAATCTATTTTATTGCTAAAAGTAAAACTTTGTTTATTTCATATTAATTTCATTTCATATTTTATATTCATATAATTTCATATTATTATATTTCATAATTTAATATTTCATACTATTATTTGATATCATAATCATACAATCTCATATTATGTTCATTATTACATTTCATAAATACATATTATTAGGTTGGTGCAAAAATAATGTCGTTTTCTAACATATGTTACTATGTGAGAAAACGACATTATTTTTGCACCAACCTAATAATTTCATATTCCTGCACGTCCTGGGTAAGATAATAAGCTATATCAAACAGCCTTTGATCAGGAGGTTTTGAGGAGCGTGGAACCACCTCTTAATTGCTGGTGTTCCCAGGTCCACCCTGACCCAGGGTGGTAGCACCTGTTAGGGCCCCAGATATGGGCAAATAGTTAACCCCCAAACTGAAGTCAAAACGTGTAAAAATAGGTTTTAATACTAGCAATGTGTTTTTGAAAAAAATTATTACCAGCAATACTTTTTTGGAAAAAATATTACCAACAATACATTTTTGAAGAAAAAAATAATGCCAACAATACTTTTCTGGAAAAAATATTACCAGCAATATATTTTTAAAAAAAATATTACCAGCAATACATTTTTGGGAAAATATTACCAGTAATACTTTTTGAAAAAAATATTACCAGCAATAAAAATCTTGTTTTGCATTAAATAACCCATTGAGGTTGATATGGCATAAAACAAAACAAACCAAACCAAACTATATTCCTGCTGTTGGAAGGTACAAAAAAAGATAATTAAAAGAGAGCAGTTTCATTTTGGAGATGTAAAAATTAACGAGCCATTCCTTGCTCCAGTTAACAACATATTGAAGGTCATTTTTTTTTTTTATCTGATCTGCTACCAGAATTACTTTATAAAATTTAGTTGATTTACTCTTAAAACAGGAGTAGATAGTTGTATCATCAGCATAGATATGGAGTTAAGAACCAATAGCATTGTAAAGGTTGTTGATGAAGATAAGAAACAAATCATGTCCAAGGAGACATGAAGGACACCAACATTGAATTCAAGGATACCCATCTACTAGGGTGTTTAGCCAATCTCTATTGCAGATGCTTGCTTAGGCGCATTTGCATTTATTCAACACCCACATAGCCCATACTAGTGTAACTATGCTGAGCAGACCTTAGTCACAGTTTCTGGGAAAGAGCTTGTTTTCTAGCCTGATCAACAATTTTAACAGGGGCAGCATGCTCAAGCCCTCAGTCATGATGACTTGTGACTTTGTGCTAGCACAGCTATTGACGACCCACAAGGGTTCTGTCTATCCAATTTCACAATGTTTGGGTCAACCCGTGGGTATAGTTTTCAGGCACTTTCCAAAAATTGCCACATGCTGGGATTGACCCCCTCCAGTTTGATAATATCAGGAAGTCTCCTTCTTGACCAATCAATCATGATGAGATTCGAACCCAGAAGGCAACCATTCTAACAATTCAGCCACGTGGCGACATTAATGTGAAAGGAAATAGAAGAGTGACCTTTCAATACAACTTTCATTACATCATTTATTTAGAAATATTGGTTTCAAATTAAAAATTCAGCAAGAGACGCCACAGGTCTTTAGCTTGTGAAGAAGACCAGAATGTCAAACCCTGTCAAACACCTTCAAGATATCTAAAGCCACAGCCTGAGCCTCGCCATTCCTAACTGAAACTTGATAGACTCTTTCAGAAACAATCATTAACACATTCACAATAGATCTTCTTTATGTGCCATGTCCCCTCAGGATGTAGGCAATCATGGCTCTCCACAACTTCCTGTCCCTTGTACCTCTTAATAAATTTTGTCTTTCTGTTATTTCTCCTAAACCCTGTTCTGCCATCCATTTACTCAAGCTAACTAAATATGTTATGAGTTGTTTTCCTCTGTCCCTCTTGCCTTCAATCTGTCCTGTTAGTATCAGATTTTCCAAGCCCTCTTTCCTCATTATGTGCCTAGAAACCTCAACTGTCTCTTCCTGATGCTAAGTATGTTTCCTTTTTGTTTCCATATTCTAAAACTTTGTTGTTGCTCAAATGTTCAGTCATTGGTATCCTCAGCATCCTTCTGTAGAACCACATTTCTGTTGCTTCAAGTCTCTCCTTCATTTCTGAAGAGATTGCCCAGCATTTACTACCATACAGGAGGACTGATATCACATTCAGTACTTTTTTCTTTGTTTCTGTTGCTTCATGTCTCTCCTTCAACTTTGAGGAAATTGCCCAGCATTCAGTGTCATATAGGAGGACAGATATCACATAACAGTTGAATACATTTTTCCTTGTTTCTAGCAAATTTTTTCTGTCTCTTAATACTCTGCTTAGCTTTTTGAATGTATCTTTGGCTATCCTAATGTGCCTTCAGATTTCAGTGTTGCACCTTCCATCCTCTGCTAAAAGGATTGACCTAGAGAAGTGAAAAACATGTTATTTGTCTGAAAGAAAGTCATGCAAAGTAAGATGCTTAACAATTTGTGATTTGATTAGAACCTCTAGTACATTGACAAAAAGACATAGAAGACTAATAGGTCAATGAAATTTATTAAGAGATACAATTGACAGGAAGGCCATGATTGCCTACCTCTTAAGGGGACACAGCCCATAAAGAAGAAATTTGAATCATCAGACAGTTCATCCATGTTTTTAATAATGGGAACTACAGAAGAGGATTTCCAAAAAGATATATATATAATTAAGTAATTTATCGAGTCTAGAAGAAACCTCAACAGAATGCAAAAAGCACTGGACAACCGTTAAATCCTATATTTGGGACTCATCAGCAATGTGCATCCACTACCAAGAATTGAAACCCAAACAGTTATGATAGAAGGCAAACGCCATACCAACTCTACCAACGAGCCTCGGTGACAAAGAGGTAACAAATTAGACTTGATATAGCACCGCTCTATCACATATTCCGTGTTGGAACTCATCCGAGTTTCTCTTTACCCATAGGACTGTGCCTCCATGAGCTACGACTACTATCCCCAAGCCACTCAGTCAATTCTCGGTGGATGAACACTGCTGATGCGTCCCAAATATAGGATGAAATGGCCATCCAGTGCTTTCTGCATTTTGTTGAGGTTTCTTCTAGATGTGATGAATTACTTAATTATGATTATTTCAAATCCTCCTAATTATTTCTATCTATCTATCTATTTATCTCTCTCTCTATATATATAATTATATATATATATATATATATATATTTGTAGTGATGTTATAACATGCATGTTATAATTTTGAATAAATATATATATATATATATATATATAGTTGGACTAATGTGAGTTTGTGACCCTTGGTTTCAAGTGTGAAACCCAGGGTCGCAAATTCACATCAGTCCAACTAAATATGTTAGCTCTATCTCTGATATTGAGCACTTTCCAATAAGTACTACACATATAATATATAAATAATATATATAATATATTGCACACACACACACACATATATATATATATATATATATATATATATATATATATATTTATATACATACACTTTTTATATATATATATGCACACATGTGTCTGTATGTGTGTGTATATATATATATATATATATATATATATACATACCATATTTAATTGCATATCATGCGACTTTTGAAGACCTAATTTTAGATCTAATTTTAAGTGGGTCGCATCATACATGAGATATAAAATTAGTATATGCACAGCTGGGCCCTGGCTACACTGTTGACCAAACTATATATCCATTTACTGTTGTCAAAAAGTACATCTGTATTTAAAATAAACATGATTTTGATAAAACTGATGTTTTATTTAACTGTATCCAATAATAATGCATATAATATTCACATATTCGTATCGCATTATAAAATACAAACATAGCAAATATGCTTCTTTTCCATGGTTTACATTTATAAGATGTTTACCTGTTTCTTGTTCAGTCTTCCAGCAGCCTACCTCTTGATCCAGGGCAGCACAACTTCCTCAAGGAATTTGATGTACGCCTCCATAAGACTCCATAAGACCCTGTGGGAAGATGAATGGAGGCATAACTTTGCCATCCAAACACATTCGTAATCACCATTGCATGAATCCAACTCTTTTCAAATCATCTGTACAATCCCCAGATTGACACTCAAGCACTGTGACACCAACTTAAACAAGGAGACCGTCCAAAAGAATTGCAGGAGATTTCAAAGTTTTCTGGAGGCTGTGGTTGAAGCCAATGGCAATTTTATTGAATAAATTTACTCTTTAGTATTTCAAGATATTTCTGTGTAATTTTGGTAAATATATCTGTTAAAATAAGATGTCAGCATTATCTTCATTTTTGTGTAATTTAGATGACAGTTTATCTGTTGCACTCTGTATGTAGTTCATTGAATAATATAGACATATTTTGTCTACTTATTTTTATACCGGTCATATATATATATATATATATAGATATATATATATATATATATATATATATATATATATATATTCATTGAATAATATAGACATATTGTGTCTACTTATTTTTATACTGACCATTTCTAGTTGTCAGATAAATTTAAAATTTTAAAATAACTATACCAAAACGCATTTGCATTCGCAATCACCATCACAATGGAATGCAGATTTTATCACAGTTGCAATAAGTTTGTCTTTCAACCCCTGAAGATGATCTTGGAAAAGATCAAAACTATTTGGGTTAAAAAAAAACTATAGTGCTTTCCTTGATGAATTTCATCTTAACATCAAGAAACTGATTAGACAACTGGAAAGGATCAGTATAAAAATAAGTAGACACAATATATCTATATTATTCAAATGAACATATTTGAATGGAAATACGCTGCCTAAATATAGGTAACATTCTGGAAAACCTTTATATAAGAGAATTGCAGAAAAAAATAAAATAAAATCAATATGGGTGTAGAAATAAAGTTCTTAAATGTTTGCAGCAGCAAAGTTTTATCTGAAATACTAAATTGAAATGTTATAACTAAAAAACTAAAAATCCTTTTCATTTTTTAAATATTAAAATAAAAAAATTACAAAAATTACTCCCTTTGAATATTAGAATTTGGAACCCTGTAAATGAACAGTGAGAAATTAATTTGTGGACTTGAAAGGATTAAAACTAAAATAAATAGGTAAAATACTTCTAAATTATTTAACCAAATATGCTTGAATGAAAATATGTTGCCTAAAGATATATATATATATATATATATATATATATATATATATATATATATATATATATAGAGAGAGAGAGAGAGAGAGAGAGAGATAGATAGATAGATAAATTTACTTAAATAGAACAAACTTTTTAACCAACCCAATATATATATATATATATATATATATATATATATATATATATATATATGTTGGTTGTTATTAATTTCACTGTTTAATAAAATAAAATAAAAAATAGGGATAGCAACTAAAAATAGCATTTCTAGTAATATTAAATAAAGTCAGCTAAAAATAATCCTTATCTATATAATAAATGCAAATGTCAGTGTGTCACCGTGTCACACTTTTTCGGTTAAAGGGACACAACTCTCTACTTTTCAATAGCTCATGTTACAGAAATTTTGGATTCTCAAATTTTCATTACTGCGATTGTTTTGGAGGATTTTTTTACATGATTTTTTGTGACAATTTTTTTTTTGTTTTATAATTTGGAAATAAATTTGGAAATAATCAAAATTAATTTTGAAATCCAGCAGAAGTCATCCATGAAATAAAAATAATTGTTTGTACAGAAAGTAAGGACCTATGCACATCAAACTGTCTTTAAATTAATCGGTATCAGAAGAATTATCATCAAACTTTTAAAAGGTAAGCTTAAATATTAATGCAATACTTAAATGTAGCAATCATTTTTGAGTTCTTCTGTAGTTTATTGTTGCCTATCATATACAGCAACAGCATACAGACTTGCAAAAGAGGACCAGATTGCAATCAAAATAGTCCTGTGCAAATGAAAATCGAGATCAAACAGTAGCCAGAAAAGCTTCCAGTGCTGAGAATATGAAAAGACTTAGGAAGTCTGAAACTCCTAAACAATTCGAAGGCCCAATCAAGAATATGATTGTTTCTGTTTGGTGGGAATGAGGAAGTACAAGAACTGTCCATGCTATCCATTATCTCAAATGCTTTTGGCCACTTCCTTAGCCATTTTCAAGAGGTGGGGTAGTTTCTTTTCATGTTTTGACTGCTTGAGATGCATTATTTGTTTGGTTTTTGAATACTAGTACAAGTGTTTATTCTGAGTCTTTCCATGTTGAGCATGGCTGGAACTCAAGTGAGCGTCTTTTTATTTTTAAAAAACCTTCAGCATGCCACTCCTATTTTTAAGGAGGAGAGTATTAACAGTGGAGGAGAGATATTTGATATACAAGGCCTCTCTTACATATATTATTTGTACATTGGGACACCTCGAGGTGGTGTAATGGTTAGCAAGCTTGTCTCACTAGAATAATTGCGACTGAGTAGTGAGTTCGATTCTCACTGGGTGCTCCCTACATTTGGCCTTGTGCCACATCTAAGCTATGCTTGGAAAATTAATATATTATTTGTACATATATATATGAGTATCAATCAAAAATAATGTTTAAATTAAAAATACAAATATGTTGGATTTAATCCATTTTCTAAAAATAAATTGTCTTTGTTTACATTAGGATACAAAACAGAGCAGATATGTATGTTTTGAGAATTGGCAGAGTGTGTGTGTTCAAAAGCACTGTCCAGGCTTTGTTTGTAATTTCTTTGAGACCGAGCATTTGGGCACATCAGATTCAATGACGGTTCCCCATAGAAGATGGAGGTTTTAATCCTGTCAGACGCATATTATTCTGACAAAATTTTTCAAATATTCAGGCTGGTAGATGTAATTGGATAAAAAATACTATTTAAAAAACAGAGCTTCTACTTGAATATGAGCATCCATCAAAAAACAAAATAAATTAAAAATACAAATATGGCAGATTTTATCCATTTCCTACATATATATATATATATATATATATATATATATATATGTAGGAAATGGATTAAATCTGACATATTTGTATTTTTAATTTATTTTGTTTATTTTATATATATATATATTTATTAAAGATATTTTTTATGTTTAACGTTCTTTTTATAGATACAAGTATTTAAGTAAATGCTCTGTTTATAATAAACAGTATTAAATAACATTTACTGGCCTGAATGTCCGAGAAATTTTCATAGAAAATATTCGTCCTTTGAAAATTTCTATGAAAATTTCTCGGACATTCAGGCCAGTAAATGTTATTTAATACTGTTTATTATAAACAGAGCATTTACTTAAATACTTGTATCTATAAAAAGAACGTTAAACATAAAAAATGTCTTTAATAAATAAATTGTCGGACTTTGTCCATTTCTCAATATATATATATATATATACATACATACATATATACATGCATCACGCACACTCTCTAAGAACTAAAACATAACATACACTTAACACACACATCCCATTCCCAGCAATCAATAAAACTGTCAAAATGACCAAGGAGGGAATGCTTAAATTCAGGAATCTCCTATCCCCTATCTTAAAAATAACTTGAAAAAGGCGATTGGACCAACACAAGGACTGACCAAAATTAAAACAAATGAAAATTACAGATAAAGTTCACTTTCTTCAGAAACAGTCATTGACTCCTGTAGTTCACTGCTACTAACAAGCAAGGATTTTGTTTCTCTTAATGTTGACCATGCTGACCAAAACTAGTCAAGGAACAAAATTGGAATCATAAAACAAAAAAATATTAATATACAATCCAGTGTCGGAAAATTTTAATTTTTTAATATTCTTTATTGTTCAATATATATATATTTATATATATATATATATATATATATATATATATATATATATATATATATATATATATATATATTTAAGCATTTCACCCCCAAGCAAGAAGCGAGTGCCACTAGCACAGAGGGTTACAGAGAATGAAAGTGAGGGAAAAGACTGTGTATAGAGAGGATTGAAGAAAGTATAAAAGAATGGGAATCAAGACAACAAAAGATGGCAATTGACATTGCATTTAAATTTTTGAAGATTGTAGTTACCAGGGAAGCAAGTAAGAGAAAGGGCGTTCCACTGTCAGGAAGCATGACAAAGAATATATATAAATATATACATGTATATATAAATAAAAAGAAAGAACAGTAATATATATAATCCGGTGTTCTTATTGATATTTTTATTTTTTATTTTTACAAAACAGTGCTCAATGTAAATTTATAGAGCATAAATATTATAAATTAATTGATTGAAAATATGTTTTTTTCGCTACACAGTAATAACCATGTTTCAAAAATGGAAGCTAAAAACTTTAAGTTTAATTATATAATTAAATTAAAAGCATTAGTTCTGTTTCATCTTCAAGTGAATATTGGAACCTATAAATATATACATAGAGAGAGAGAGAGAAAAAGAAAGAGAGAGAGAGAGAGAGAATGAGTTTCACGTAAGTGATTCCAAGTTATTTGGTATTTCCTAATTATGACAAAATCACTGGACCAGTTATGTACAACTTTGGACACTTGTCATTTTGCCTGTTATCTTTTTGTTGTTTTTATCAACCAAACAATGAAGTCTCAATGTTGCTTTGTATTTAACAGACAAACGTGTCTCGTATTATCCTGAAAGGAAAAAATAAAGGAGTATCTTTGATAACAGTAATTGCAATGAATGTTTTAACCACAATCATCACACTTATTAAAAGCATTTCATGAAAGATGCTCTGCTCATTAGAATAAAAACCATTAACCTAACCAACAAGTATCTGAACAAATGACACCCACCCCTGCTCTACCCAAAAAATATAATGCTGTTAAGTAGATGGGAGCAATGTCACATTCTTTAAAGAACATTACATTAGTCTATTATTTTCAATTTTTGACTAGTTTCTCTAACATTTTATTGTTGATTTCATTAATTCATATACCAATGTACAAACAACAAACTATGAAAGCAATCATACCAGCAATGTTATCTAAATTTTTTAAATGAAGCATTGATATTTATTTTTAATTTTTGATTTGTTATCTGAATTTCTTAGCACAAGCATTGTCAATTTTTATCATTTTTGTATCAGTATTTCTTTCTATTTTTTTAAACTATCAAGTAAATCCTGAGAGACTCAAACATAAATAGTCAATGTTTACTTATTCTCTAACCAAATGTTTAAAGATCTAATTATAAATGTCTTTCAGTGAGTTGCTGCCACAACAAAAGCAACACACAGAGCTAACTGGCAGTAGTGGATATATATATAGCAGGAGAAGCAGCTGACTGGCTCCTATATTCTCAAAAAGAAACCCTTTATATCTTTTCCTTTGAAAATTTAGTTATTTTCCCAAAATGATATAACAACATTGGTTATTCTTATTTGATCATAATAAACATTATTTCTCAGTCCAATCATGGAGTATAGTTTCACAAAATGTCATTTTTCAACTTGCTTGTGACACATTGTAGGAATTTTTCCTAGTTGTATGCATGTGTGTCTTTTGTGTGTGCCTATTTTGGGAAGTGTATAGAGTGGAATGAACAAACCTAAGGCTTGAAATAACTGTTTAACAGCTTTTATTTATTGTTGGAAAAAGAGTGCAAAATAGTGGTATTTTGCAGGGAAAAAAGTTGGTTTTCCTAGTTGACAGGGTTCTTCTCTTGAGTCGATGTTTTGTAGGGAGAAATTTCTCTGCTTGTTTCCATGAGGAACAAGAAAATCTCTGACCAACCTGCCAGGACAAGCCACATGACATCTGAAGCAAGAGTTGAGAGTAATTCTTTCAGCTGAGCCTTGAAGTTAGTGACCAATGAAAAGGAAGAGTGGAAAAGAGGCTGAATAATGCTTTTATGAGTTCTGGGACCATCTGTTTGTTCCTTGCTGATTAGTTTCATTGCTGCCTCAACATAGCATAATAGCCAACAAGTGATATAGTTATTAGACTGTATAATCACTTGAAATGTTATCCATAAACTGCACAAGTCTTATTTAATACTTGGATTGCATTTTTAATTTTCCTAAGAAGAAAAAAAGCATAAAACATTGTTTATTTTTGTCAAGAATGCAGAAAAATGGTCTCTATGCCTATATACAAAATGAAAATTGATGAATTTAAGGAACTAATAAAAGATGATGAAAACCAAAATAGATAATAATTTAGTTTTTGAATGTAGTGCCTGTCTGAATAAAAAGGAAAGATAAACATTTCATTGGCTGGTTCATTTGGTGCTGTTCTGTGAATTCTTGCAAAAAAAAGATAACAAATATTGAAAACTCCTGATTTTGCCTAAAAAAAAGAATTTTTTTAAAAGAAAAATGGCACATAGAGAACTCTTCAATGGAAATATATTTTTGAATATTTATTTCCAAAAAGAAATTCAAGACATGTTTGCTGCCATGATTAAAATAATCAATGAAATTTACAGATTTTAATCTTTTATTTTGTATAGTGGGGTAGTGGGGGGGGAATACTGCCTTTTCATTTTGTTTTCTTTCATCATCCATAAACAAAAATATTCCAATTGTAATTTCTCAAATGGAACCTGTAGCAGACCCGGTAGCATGCAGTGCTGGTCTACAAAAAGGTGGCCTTGTGTCAGACACTACTCACAACTACTGAATCCACTAGCAAAGTAAAAAAAAAAAATGATAAAAATGTGATCTTTCACCCATAGAATTATTACAGTCTCCTCAGTGAGGGAAAAGGGTCATTCAACATGTGCATAATAGGTAAAAATAGGTAGCCAGGAGGAACGATGAAAACAAGTCTGGTGGAAGAACAAATATAAAAATTTTATTTAATAAAAGGTATTTTGTCTCAAACAGTGGAGACTATCAGAAAAGGTAAAGCTAGTTCTTAGCAAGTAGGCAAGTTGTATAAGGTTGTGACAAGTAGTCAGTAAAAGAATGTTAATGTTCCGCGCCAAAACGAAAATCAAAATGGCTAAGGCGGGAAAGGTTTCCTCAGAAAGAAAGTTCTGGAACAGAGTTTTCTTATACAAAAAGTATATGCATACACAACAAGGAAAATACTCACTGCGAGATTTTTCTAATGTGTGTGTAATGTTATCTTTTTTTTTTTTAAACCGGTTCGTAAGGTTAGAGTTCAAAAGGTGTATGTGAAGTTTATCAATCATCAGTGTCGAAAAACTCTACATTCCCTGGGAGTGAACGAAGGAAAGTTCGAACAAGTTGTTCGCGTCAGGACAAGGAATTAGTCATTGTAAAAGTGTGATGGTGACGGTGTCATAAACACTACGTTCTCTGGTAGAAAACGGAGGAAAGTTCAAACAAGTTGTTCATAGAAAGTTGTAACCACATGAAGAGATTCGGCATGATGAGCCAAGGAGTTTACTAGGAAGTTTTTATAGTTAAGATATTTCGGCCCGTGTATGGGTAAGGGGCACGAAATAAATGAGTTGACCTTATAGCTCAGAGACCAGGCAGCGACTGATTTGAAAAACACTGTTTGTCAGTGATGTCAGAGAATGCGCGGGAAAACTTCAAATACTGTTCTAGCTGGAATCAGCAGCAGCCAGCAACTTCCTCACGTCGGCCGCAGACGGCTGCTTACTACTATATCTAGCCGAATGTGAAAGGAAGGGGTGCAATACGCACGTGCACGTAAAAGTAGGTGGTGCCACTTAATGACAAGAACAGAATCAATTTTTGGTCAACCTAATAACAATTTCCAAACCAGGCTCTGGACAAATGTGTGGGAGAAAATTCAAATAAAAGCATGAGATTTTGGTGACTAGGACATTCTTTGTGTTCACAGAGAAATCATTTTATCATGTCTATCACTATGAGGGAATGTAGCTTCCACACCACCCCCACCCCTAGTTACCCTGGCTAGTTCTCCCCCTCACTTCATATTAGTAGTAGAACCAGATTTCAGTTTCTCTGTTAAAGATAGACATTACTACATTCAGTGAATTGACTGAGTGACTGGAAATATGAGGCAAAGTCAGTGACTGATTTAAAGAAAGAAAACTCACAGAGAATAAATAAATAAATAAATAAAAACAGTAGATGGGGATGGGGTGGTGGTTGACTAAATATTCACCTAATTTAGAAACTATCAGGACCCCAGGCTTAGTTTTTTTAAGGTATGGAAACTGGCACAAACAAACACATCCATATAGAAATGATCCCATGTTAAAAAAGCAGTTTGAAACTGAATAGCTAAGTTTACATTTTTCTTAAACGTAATCTCTTCTATTTGAAGTTATCTTGTTCATAATCTCTTATGTGTCTTTTCTCTTCAAGATGTGGGCGAACACGACTCTCCACAACTTCCTGTCTCTTGTAACTATAAGTAGTGTTTGACTCTTTCCCATTACCCCTTCTCCCCTCACTGCTAGCCAAGGATATTAACTTATTAGGTATTTCACTCACTGTTTCCTTCTGCATCTCCTTCCTTCTCTATCTTTGCATCCTGTGAGTATTAAGTTCTCCAAACCATCCTTCCTCATTATGTGTCCAGAAAATTAGTTGTCTCTTTCTGATTTTAAGTGTAAGTCTTAAAAACATATAGAAAAAAAAATTACTTAAAAAGTAATCTTATGAGAAAAAAATGTCTGAATTTAAATGAAATATTGTCATTGATTATCTTACTATAGAATGCACCAAGTGATTTTGCATTTTTTGTCTATAATGGCTGTAATTTTTGGCATAACAATCCCTTACATTGTCAACACCAGGTGACAATGTTCACATATATACATACATATATACACACACACACACACACATATATATATATATATATATATATATATATATATATATAAAAGTAAACATTGAAGTCAACACTCAGAGGGGATAGGCTGTTTCATGCTGGACGCAATTGTCAGGCGGCCTAACGATTGTGTCCAGCATGAAACAGCCTGTTGCCTCTGAGTGTTGACTTCAATGTTCACTTTTATATTTATATTTACACATGCTCTATCTCTGATATTGAGCACTTTATCCCATAAATATGGCACACCTAAAAAATATATTTCTTCTTTACACACACACACACATATATATATATATATATATATATATATATATATATATATATATATATATATAACATCATCCACAGACAGACTGTTTCGCTGTTTCACAGCTCGTCAGTGTGGCTAGACATCCGGTTGCCTCTAGCTCAGATCGAAACCTGGCTGAATTGGTATCAGCCGGAGATTCTACCACTAAGCCGTCGGCACACAGCAGGGAAGCAGGCAGATTTTTTTAGCGTATTTATTTTTAGAAACACGCCCAGTGACTGACAGTGACTCGATTCGCTATGCAAAGATATATATATATATATATATATATATATATATATATATATATATATATATATATATATATATATATATGTAATGGCTGTTCCAACAATTTGGATCAATTTTAAATGTGAATTAAGTTTAAGGGTCTAATGATTTTTTTCTTTTTCTTTCAGATTTAACAATTTAAGTCTTTGGCAATTTCAACCATGGAAAGATTAACAATCAAACGACGTGTTAAAGCTATCAAAACCTATTATGAAAATGGATGTTCAAACAGAAATGTGTTTCGTTCACTTCGCAATTTTATTGGTCAACATAATCAAGTAACCGAGAGTGCAGATGTGACAACACCATTGCATGCTCGTTTATGCTGTTCAGCAGGAAAACATTGCTGCAGTGCATGAGAATGTGGCCAAAAATCAAGACAACTCTATTCGTCATTGCGTGCAGGAATTGAACCTCTCCACAACAATGTTACATTGAATTTTGACAAAAGATTTGTCTCTACACACCTACAAAATTCAATTGACACAAGAACTGAAATGTGCTGACCATTTAGAGTACCATACATTCATCAATTGAGTGTATGAGCAAAGACAAGCCGATGAAG
>OZ010584.1:10569266-10739266 GCA_963932145.1 Acanthosepion lycidas
AACTGTTTCAAATAGACTATACCTATGTTGGGGTAATTTTTTTTTTTTGCTATTAAAAATATATGTATATATACATATTTATTTATCTATTTATTTATTTATTAATATATATAAAATCAATTTATTTTATTCTTAACCAAACATTTTTATTACTTCAAACATTATTATAGTGGATACTTTGTATTTGAAGGAGACAATCTATTTTTATTTATTAGACAGTGTGTATTACGACTGTCAGTCTGTCTGTATATTTGAGAAATGCATTCTTTGTTTTTGAAAGCACACTGGATTAAATGGTTATATCCCTGACAGTCTCTGTTATTTAGAACACAATATTCTTTGGAAATAATTGCTATTTTACATGGATAGTGACAATGTAGGAAATAATTACAAGAGTCATATCTATGCTCAATCTTAACAAGTGTCATATCAGACCGAAAATGGATTATTGCTGCCATATCTGGGCTGGAACTCTCCAGTTTAAAAAAGTGTTTAAGAAGCATTGTGGGTGTTGAATTATTTTTCACCTTGCAAACCCTTTACACAATCATACCTTTGACTCCTATGCCATATACAGAGTTGACTAATCTTCATTCCCTTTGTATCACATTAGAAAGGAGGCAGTTCCACTCAGACAGTTTCTTCCCAAGAACTGCAACGTTGGGTGACAGATAATGCTTCTTTAATCACTATGATCTGAACCTCTTCAAGTCTAAGGTCAAACATTATATATCCTACATATCCTCATAATGTGTACTTCTTACTTCTTCCCTTTATCTCATTGCAACAACCTCATTCAGTAACCCTCTACCTTGAAGGACTCTTGGGCCTTGTAATGGGTAACCAATACTATAAAAAGTAACTGTTATCTTGCATGAATAGTGATGATGTGTTAAATGTTTTACTTAATGGACAGCAAGAAAATCTAAAAAGACACAAAGTTGTATATATTCGGCTGTCATTTTACTGGTAAAGGTTGATTACATATGTATATGTATGTACATATATATATATATATATATATATATATATATATATATATATATATATATATATTATCTGGCCTGTTACACATCACTTAATTTCATGGTACATTAGAGTGACACAAATACATTAATAATGAGACGATTAGACTCAGAATAAATGTTCTAGGCGAGGCTCATTAGCCTACTCTGAATAAAAAATATTTCACACTTCATGAAATATGCAATGAATCTACTGTCGTTAACATTGTGACCATGGAATTTGATCATCATGCAATAAAATAACTAAATTTGGGATTATCTCTATTTTGGCAGAAAATATTTTTTTAAAATCTCAATAAAAAGATTAAAGAAGTTGGTAATTAAATTAGAAAGATAACTGATATGGGATTATCTCTATTTTGGAAGAAAATATTTTTTTAAATCTCAATAAAAAGATTAAAGAAATTGGTCATTCAATTAGAAAAATAACTGATTTGGGATTATCTCAATTTTGCAAGTAAATATTTTTTTTAAATCTCAATAAAAAGATTAAGGAAATTGGTTATACAATGAGAAAGATAACTATATTGGGGATTATCTCCATTTTGGAAGAAAATATTTTTTTAAATCTCGATAAAAAGATTAAGGAAATTGGTCATTCAATTAGGACATGAATGAAAAGATATATTTTAGAATATTTAACTTTGGACTTGAATAGAGTTCTTTGAAATTGCCCTGCAATCAGAAAGAGGCAGCTGAAGTTTCTGGGGCACATAATGAGGAAGGAGGACCTGGAGAATCCGATACTCATGGGTTGAATAGAAGGAAAGAGAGACAAGGGAAAACAATGCATGACATACCTAGTGGCTTAAGCAAGTGAATGACAGAACATGAACTGGGGGAGGTAGCAGAGGGAAGGAACTTGTTGAGAGCTGCAAGTGATAGAGGGAGGTGGAGAGCCATGGTCACCTATGTCCAGAAAGGACATGGCACATAAAAAGAAAGAAAGAATGTATCAGTGTATAATTTGACACTGGCATTATTCAGACATGTGGAACACTGGCTTTTCAGCCTCCTGATTTTTCAGCCTCCTGGCTTTTCAGCCTCCTGGTTCTTCTGCTCTCTCTCTCTCTCTCTCTCTCTCTCTCTCTCTCTCTCTCTCTCTCTCTCTGTGTGTGTGTTGATTCAACTTTCTCTGCCTATTTATATCAAAATGTTATTTAACTTCAGCTCCTTACTTTTTCAGTTTGTAAGCTGCTCCCTTTTCCATTGGTCAAAATAAATTTTCACATAGGCTCATTGAATTTTGCCTTGGTCTTTTCTTCAGCCTGGAGACAATCCTTTTTTCTATTGGTCAAAATAAATTTTCACATAAGCTTGCAAATTGGAAAACAGTGGAGAAAAGACAGTTATTTTTATTTTGCATTCACCAGAGAGTAACCAACATAAAATGTCTCCGAAACGATGTACAGAATTAATAAAGTCAAACAAACTGTTCACGGTTAAATTTGAATTTGTCTTTTCATCAGTCTGGAGCTAATCCCTTTTTCTACTGGCCAAAATAAATTTTCACATAGGCTCGCAAATTTGGAAAGAGTGAAGAAAAGTGAGTTACTTTTATTTCATATTCACCACGGGGTAACCAGCGTAACATGTCTCTGAAATGATGTACTGAATTAATAAACTTGAACAAACAGTTCAATGTTAAATTTGCCTTGATCTTTTCTTCAGCCCAGAGACAATTCCTTTTTCCATTGGTCAAAATAAAATTTCACATAGGTTCATGGATGTGAAAACAGTGGAGAAAAGAGAGTTATTTTTATTTCATATTCACCATGGGGTAACCAGCATAAAATGTCTCCAAAACAATGTACAGAATTAATAAACTCAAACAAACTGTTCAAGGTTAAATTGAAAGAGTTTGTTTGCTGAAACAAGAATAACAGAGTAGCATCTCACTGATACAAACTATACGCAGGTAATTTATTTGAAGATGTTAAAAATCAGGCATGAATGAAAACAAAAATATGGTATCTAAATCTTTGTATTAGATATTTTATGGCAAGTAGTTTTTATCACCATTTTTGGGTAGCTTTGTACAACAAAGAATGAAGATCATTCATTTGCTGTGAAACATGTTCAGGGTGATTCCCAGTACTGCTATATTTGATTATGGTAGGTCTACTGGTACTATAGGAATTAAACCCTATTTCCAACATACACATATACATACCATATTAAAACATGCCTAAACTTTATTTTCTACCTAGTTAAAGACAATATTTACAAATATGCCAAAAAAGATTCCTTAAGTACAAATATTATTTCATATTTATACTTAAGTGAAGTTTTGCACACTATTTCTTATTTTTCTTGTTTTTACACCTAGTAGTAATTGTCTTTACCTGTCTGAATTTCTTAGATGAAACCCTGTCAAATATTATTCATTTTTTTAGGAGTAACATCCTTAAATTATCTGAATATTTAGGTGAAACATTATCGATTACTATATTATTTTTATTAATATCTTTTTCATCTTATTTCTCTTGCTTTTACAATTAGGAGTAGCAGTCTTAAGTTTCCTGAAATTTTTTAAGCATTGTTAGTTATTAAATATTTAGACATTTGGGATATTGTTGTAGCCTTGTTAGGGTTAGAAATAAAGACACAAGAAAGAAATTGAGTTAAACAAATATATTAACAGATACAGTAATACAAACATATACAAACAAGAGTGTTACAACAAGAATGTTCGGTCCGACTGTCAGAGCTGGAAACTTCACCCTGCAAAAGGCAGTACCTGCTCCTATTTATAGCTGGGAGATTCCCTGTGTGTGTGGGTAAATTACCATAACAGATATTTAATAAACTTAACAGAGTCTAGCTTAAGGTTCCAAGTATAGAGTAACAACTGATGACTGAACTGATTGCAGTAGTCATCGTTGGTGTAATTATTTTGTTACTGGCTTCTTCATAACTCGGTGCTTATAGAGATATTTACTAAGTTTTGCAAAGTATTTTTAAGGCTGAGCTTAACAGATTTTCTTATTCAAATATGGTAAATAGCAAAGGTTATAACATGGGACTATTCAATCAAATCTCACTCGTGCATTTGTTGACAGTAAATAGTTTTCATAATGTATAGTTACTAGGTTCAGTTTGACAAAGATGCATGAACATGACTTTAACATCACCAATGGCTTTTTCTTTCTGGTTTGGTACCAACAGAGCTTTAGTAAATAGAAAAAGTATTAACAGCATTCTTTTGTAGATGATAATGTTTTTGTTGGCTTCTGGGAGAATCAACTAAGCTACGGGAATAAAGTTATCTCTGAAGAATATCTTTGGCAGAAGGTAGCAAAATTTAACTGAGAGAATATGGAAACAATAGAAAATTTTTGTAGTTACATATTGCTTATACACAGGCACAGTGGTTATCAACTCCACCTGTGTTTCAAACAGAAGAATTGGCTGGAATAAAAGGGCTGACTGGAATTTTTATAACTTTTTTTAATAATTTTCAGTAATGAAATGCTTTGTCTGAGATTGTTTTCAGATTAAATAAAGAGGGATTAAATTTTTTGAAGATTTAATAAAGATGTCCCAGGTGGAATTTTTTTGAAAAAAAGAAAATTTCTTGAATATTTAATACAAGATGTAGTTGGAATAAAGATGTCCCAAATGGATTTTTCTCCCAAAAAATATTGTTTAAATATTTATTAAAAGTGATGGTTGGAATAAAGATGTCTTTGGTGGCTTTTCCTCCAAAAAGAGAAATTTCTCAAATATTTAATAAAAGGGATGACCTAGATAGAAATTTTCTACCCTAAATTAAATTTCTTGAATATTTAATAAAAGGGATGATTGGAATAAAGTTGTCCCAGATGGACTTTTCTCCAAAACATTAAATTTTTTGAATATTTAATAAAAGTTGTGGTTGGAATAAAGATGTCTCAGGTGGATTTTCCTCCCAAAATGAATAAATTTGAATATTTAACAAAAATTGTTTAAATATTTAATAAAAGGGTAGTGAGATTAAACATGTCCCAGGTAGAATTTTCTTCAAAGAATGAAATTTATTGAATATTTATTAAAAGAGATAGTTTTCTTCCAAAATATTTAATAAAATGAGCGGCTGGAATAAAGATGTCTCAGGTGGAATTTTCTCCATAAAAAGAAAATGATTGTTCTGGTTTGTTTCTTTGAAACTGAAAGTTAATCATTACAGAATCTTTATTAAGTTTATTATTTTTTTGTTACTCTTTGAATTATTTGTACTTTTATTATAGTTTTTGCTTTTCTTACTATATTCTTTAACATTTGTCTCATAGATAATTCACTTGGTAAGGGATTGATATTTTTATCACTGCATTAACAGTGGTCATTTTCATCCCTAATACTAAATTGACATTGGTCAATTTATTGCTAATTCTGCATTAACTGTGGTCTATTTCATCCCTATTTCTTGATTGACAATGTTTATTTCATATTGAATTCTGAACTGAAAAAGGTAATTTTTATAGTTCATAAGGGATTTTACCCTAATTTTGGGTTGACAGTCTAATTAATCCCTTATTCTGAATTGACAGAGCTTTTCTAAAAGGTATAATTGTATTGTCCCCACTTTTAGATTTTAAACACAAACACACACACATATACATACATATGTACATACATACATACATACATACATACATACATACATATATATATATATATATATATATATATATATATATATACTAGCAGCATTACCCGGCATTGCCTGGGTTTATTCAGAAAAGATCACAAACCTCATCCAATCTGTAAAGTTAAAATAAAGATTATTTAGTGCCTCTTATCTATATAGTGAAAAATTATAATGACATGAAGTATGAAAGCATTTATAACAGGAGAAAGTTGTTTTTTGCAGAAGCACAAAAGATACAAAAAAAAATTGTCAGCAAATGAAGAGTACATTAATCACAATGCTTTGTTTACAACTTTTGCTCAGACTACATCGAATGAACAACATGCATTGAAAGGAGAAGAAATTCAACAAAGATTTCTCCTAGCAGCCATGCCAAGGCTGAAAACCAATGTTCACAAAGACTGTATAGAATTGTTCTTTGCCTCTCAGTTTTAACAGCTCGAGTACCAGCAGTTCTGGCAGCATTCCTTTCTCGTCTAGTTAACTGTTGCTCATTAGTTTCTGCTGACCTTGCATTAGCTGTACGAATAGCATTTTGTGTCAGTCTAATTTGAGTTTCTTGTTGCGAAGCATTTCTTCTCAATGCTTTCATGCATTTGGTTATAGTAGTAGCACATCCAAGTGACAGATTTTGTTTTCTTGGCATTACTAAAAATAGACAACCAAAAAATGTTCTAGTGATAAAAATAAAAATTAATGTGCAGCTAGAAACTTACTCACTATGAAGATTAAAAGGTACATGCTAAGTTTAGCATAATTATAAATGAATCGAAAGAGGGTCTTTACATTATTATAAGTACATTTTTCAGAATAAAACTGTCAAAATTTTAGGGCTCAAGTTTCCAAATATATGAGTTAGTAAGCATATTTAAATGCTGATTAGAAAATGATAAATACATAATTAAAAATTGGCATTCATGCTTAGACTTTTTTAATAATATGATTTTCACAAATTTAAATTTAAAGTATAAAAAATTCAAAATGTACATGCATGAAGGCAGCCTACTGTTTTACTGGATGACAACTTTGATGTGAATGAGATTTTTTGCATTTATTTCATCACATAGCACTAATGAACACTACACGTGAAGCAAAATCGATAGTACACTCTACATAACTTGATTGATCATTGCATGTGGAGCAAAATCAATTGTACGCACTACATATCTCGATCGATCTCGCACACACGTCTTATATCTACATGCACTTCTCTCATCAGTGCACACTTTCGTTTGCACTTATTCTTTTTTTCTTAAGGAAGGATATAATTTTTGCCATCAAATTAATGCAAACTAAACTATTTCAGTACCAAAACGGGAAATCCATGGGAAAAACTGATATTTTTCATAATGTGTTTATGACACATGGGGTGTCAGTTTTGATTTTGATTTGATTGATCTAAACACAAATTATGTCCAAATTTTCATTGGAATACTGCTAACCACTACAATTGAAAGACTAATGGGGCAGCAAGGTGTTTATGGGTCATCTTGGGGGCCCCTTATGTAGTTTTCAAAATCTGATAATCGTTTTTGATTCATTTTAACATTGTAACATACATGTAAAATTCCGTCAAAATTAAAGCAATTTGAAAATTTGGGGGTGTCTTTGGTTCACCCTAGGGGTCCCAAATTTTAAGCCAAAGGACAGGTTTAAGACTAATAGTAATTGAAATGATAAGCACATCTTTTTTAAGTTTTCTATTAGGTTGGTGCAAAAATAATGACGTAATAATGTCGTTTTTTGACGTATTTTTTAACGTCAACAAACGATATTATTACGTCATTATTTTTGCACCAACCTAATATTTAATCGAATTTATGGCCAAGGCTGTAGACTTAATTGAAAATTTCAGAGTTCCCTGCTGGTCCCCTAACTCGTGGGGGTCCCAGTGTTGATTTTCAGTGAATTCCAAGTGACTACTTCAGTTACTCAATATAATCTCAATATGTACTGAAATTTTCATTGAAATTGGGGAATACTGCTACAAAATATACTTGAAAAGCAATTGAGGCATGAAGGGGTTTATAGGGTCATCTTGGGGGCCCCCTCATGCATTTTTAAAAATCTGACAACCGATTTCTATCTCATTGTAAGAGCGTTACAAACATGCAAAATTTCATCAAAATCGAAGCAATTTGAATTTTTTTTGGTCCCTTTGGGGCACCCTATGGGTCCCAGCGTTGAGAGAAATGAAAATCAATATAGCGTATAATAAGCGTGACAGTAAGTTACATCCAGTTATCAAGTTTCATTAAAATCGGCCTTAGGGTTTAGACTTCAACCAAACTAATGGAAATTCCCATTTAAACATTATATTTATTGATTATTAGTTATTGATTTTTGAAAAATGACTAATTTTTTTGCCAAGACACAATCAGTATTGAGTACAATCTATGTTCCAAATTTGGTGGAAATATGCCTTATGGTTCTCGAGTAGTTTGCGAATACACACACACACACAGAGTCAGTTTGATATATATATATATATATATTGAATAAATTACAGACATTATGTCTGCTAATTTTTAACACAATCCATTCATACTCATGAATAACCTTCCGTTTATTGATGTTAAAGGATGAGAGAAATGTGCTATAACTGTTTAAATTTCTTTTATTTTCATTTTCTGTAGGTGATAGACAATGACAATGAAAACATGCTTTGCATAAGGACCATGTAGAAGCACATAAACAGGAAATGTGGGTCCTCATTTTTGGGGTCACTGCCACATGGGAAGTTCATGGCCATTGTGATTTTAAGGGTTATGTTTTACTGTTAGAGGTGAGCAGGGCTGCTGCAAGGGTTTCATGGACTCCCCTGAAGCTATGATACACACCCCTTCTCTACTACATCTCACATTTCAATAAGGCAATATTCATATAAAATACAAATTTTACTATAACCTAATTATGTACAGTAATGAATTATATGCAGTATAGGTGAATAATTCAACTAGAAAAACTGAAAATAAATGCAATGTATGTAAATACAAATTAGAGACATTAGTAAAGCAAAAAGCAGCAAAGCCTTATTCAGCAGTTCTGATTGAGTGGACTAACCACTCTTTGTGGCGAATATTGAAGTCGCCACAAATATGAATGATAGCTGACGAATGTTGAGAGAGAATATCATCAATAAAACCATGAGTCAATCCGTGGTGTAATTTTCAAACAGTTTCCAAAGGTTTTCAAACAGTTTCCACACTGGGATCTCCTCCCCATGCTGATAATATCAAGAAATTATCTTCTTGACAAATCAACCAAGGTGATGTTCAAACCTGTATCTCATAGTCAGAAAGTAAAAGTTAGTAAAATAAATAAATATATATATATATATATATATATATATATATATATATATATATATATCAGTTGTCACTCTAGGTCATCAATATTTGTCAGGCTCATTACAATCTTTAACAAAATGTACTATATGCTACAAATTACATGCTAAAATGATTCCTTTACTCTAACTAAAATATATAATTTTTAAAAAGGTCTGTGCATGAAAAGGTATTTAATATTAATTATAATAATTCAACAAAAATAAAGATTTTTTTTTTTTTAAATTTCCAGACATGTAAGAAAAAATAACGAGTGTGTTTATACAAACTCTATGTATTAATGTATTTTTGTATCTCTTTTGTGATTTTTTAGCTTAATTTATGGTACATTTATGATCACTTCTGCTGACTGATATGTTTCCTCAACATTACTCCAGTCACACTCCTCACCCCTCCCCCGACCGATTAATTATGGCTGCACTTTCTTTGATTTTTGCCAACTTAAGTCAGGCTAAATTTCATTTGCCCAACTTTTCATTTGATACATTCCACTAAAAAATGTTATACATTATGAAATAAATTATTTAAAATGGACATTTGAATACAATAAGTTGAAATAAAAAATGTGTTCTTTGAAAAACAAGTCATTAGAGATTTTTAAAAGATTATTTATAAAATTAAAGCAAGAAATACATTGCCTATTAAGTATGTCTTCAGTTTAAAAAGGCTCACATATACACAGCTCAACCTAGCCAAATTAATTTTATTTCATTCTTTTCTACTTACTTTCTTTCTTTCTCCCTTTCTTTGTTTTTTCTTTCTTTCTTCTTTATTATGAAAATATCAACAAAATGTATTTCGCTCAATGTTATGAGGCTTGGAGTTAAAACAATTCATTTTGGATCCAGCTGAAGTCAAGAATGAAAACGACGCACTACGAAAGATGTTTGTTGCTTTGAAATAGATATATTTGAATGTTGACTAACTAGGGCTAGGCCCAACCCCTGGAGTTGCCACTGATATATATATATATTGTGTGTGTGTAATGCATTTTATAGAGCCCACAAATACTATGATTCTAAGCAGATTGCCTGAGTATAACGTTTTCATCTCTTTGTTGAGCCACTGATTCTCAATAAAGCGAACGTTGATTTCATCCATCAAGATAGAACCGATCAAGCTGGCATTAACGACGGACCTCATGGCAAGCAAGCTTAACATGGCCATCAGCAGCGACACCAAGGCGTTTCTACGGCCAGCGACAAAAGGAGCGGCAAATGTAGAGACCAATTCTCGACTACTACAAAGTGATAATTCGTGGAATTTTCTTCCATGAGAACCTCACTTAACTACATATGACTGTTGATATTATCCACGTGTTATACCCCGAACGAACTCTCAGTCTCCCACGATTGATATCTGATGCCGGGGAATGAGTAAATGATCGAACCTTGTACATCACAGGGAAATAAAAATTCTTTTACTTATCTCAACCATGTGTTATCTCCATTTGTTGTTTTGTTACTTCTTTTTTCTTGTTAACGGAAAGGGTGCCGTCACAATCTACTTGAAATAACAGAAGAGCTTGACTTACACAGGATAGATAGTCAAATAATCCTATTCTTAATTGAATATAAACATCCTACATGCAAGTAAAGAACAAGTAAATGAACAAAAAATAGAAAGTGGGGTAAGTGTAGTGGTAGAAAAATAAATGAATTTTAACAAAGACGCTGAAATTTCACCATCTCTAAAAACAGATGCATGTTCAGAATCGCTAGACAATTAAATCATATTACGATCAACCGATCAGAAACTGTCCCGACAAGGATATGAACATCATAGTCTAGCGAGCAAATCAGAAACGAGGTATTGTGTCCCCAACCAGGATATGATATCACTGATCGAGAATTAATCAGAAGGCAAGCAGCAGTTTCGGTGCCAATCTCTTTGCCTCGCGAGATACGTATACAGTGTAACCCGGATATAAGAGACTTCTTCTCCGGTCCCGACAACTCTCTTATATCCAGGTTACACTGTATAACGAGATGTACAGTTAAGCTAAATATCTCGCATAGACACATACAATACTTACCTCCTTCTACTATTTACACTCGTCACGAAGACATCCACAGTACTGTACTGACACTAAGACATACATAATTCCTTCACTCAATTAAGCAGTTGACTACAAATTCTGGATATAATATATATATATATATATATATATATATATATATATATATATATATATATATTGCATATAATTATTTGTTTGAAAATTATAACATAAATATGTTATAAAATCACTACAAAAATAGCCATTTTGTTTCAACACTTCTGGTGTCTTATCAAGTGATGGTGTTGAATGTATAATAAAGAGTTTTAAAAGGTTCAAATCAATCAAACACCTGTCGAAGGGGAAACGCTGACATGGCAAATCGGTCTAGTTTGCTAAAATTCTCCGAGGTTGGACTTTAAGAAATAAGAATGTATAATTACTCTTCAAGCTTAACAGAAGCTCATGAAAGATTGAAATAAAGTTCAAATATTTGAACTGTCATAGCTGAAACTCCTCTCTCACATATCAAATGTCTTATGGATTGTGTTGGATTTTTCTAATTGATCTCTTTAGCACTAAGTTGAAATGATGATCCCTCTTTCCTCTTGTGACACCTCGATCAAATTTTCCTCTCTACTATTCCCTCTTTTTTAAACTTATTGGCCGTTCTCTTGATGGTTCTTAAATGAATTTTGAAGATGGAAGCCATAGTATGAATGTGGGTACTATTACTGAAGGCCTGAATGATTTTTTCGACTCACCATTGCTCATTTGGGAAGACATAGTAAGGCTGACACAAAATGATTTTAAACTCTTCTCTTTCTATCTGAATAACTCAAAGAGGTTTTCATTGATTCTTACGACAAATGGAGTCAAGATGGCTAAACGTCTTATTTGAAAATTTGGGAAAAAGAAGCTCTATTAGTTTAGTGATTTTTTTTTTTTTTTTTAGATATTAAACATTTTGTGGGATGGACAATTACCCCATGATGTTACACGATTTGCTATTACACCCGGTATATATATATATATATATATATATATATATATATATATATATATATATATATATATATTATCTTTCTCTTTCTGTCTCTCTTATGAACTAGGACATTTAAATTTGAATTCTTGAATCGCCAACTTATCAACACTTCTGTATTGTTATATAAAACTTTATTTTGTATATATTAACTCTCTGTTCATTTTCTTCCAATCTTTACACATGTCCATGTAGATCTATAGTGGCGAAGGACGTTGACATAAGATAACCTCCACTAACCACCAAAACAAGGATGTGTTTTCCACCATATTTATTTTTACAGGAAGACGATCTTAAGAGAACTAAAAATCCCCCCAGGATCTAAGATACGCAAGGGACATATGTCGATGAGAGACTCAAAAAGAAAACTGAAAAACACCCTTAGAAAAGATGGCAGAGAAAAGCATGAATAAAAGCTAACTATTAACTGCAACAAAATAGAATGAACGGTTGTTAGCAAAAGAAGCAGACCGTGTCTGTTACAGATTAACCTATCATGAAGCTTAGGGCTATAAAAGCTAGTTACCTCCAACTAAGGTAGATAATATTTTAACAGTTAGGACGTTCTTAGATATGCTATTGCAGGATACACATATATATTTCCACACCAGAATAAACAACCAATCAGAAACATCCAGAAAAATAGAAATAGCGCTCACGCTTGACTTTTTTTAATATAAAAGGAACTGTAAATTTATAGTTTATTTTACTAAAAAAATCCCTTATTCAGAAAATGATTACAAATGTTCGTTTATAGCAAAAGTTTTTCATAATAATGATGTCTCACTACGGTGTTTAACAATAACATTTTCATATTGTGGGGATTTCCATCACCTAGTCGACTAGGCGGCGCTGTCCAAGACTATAATAGAATGGCTGTAATCTTTCATTTTCTCTCATTTTTGATTCATAATGTCGCAACAACACGACGCTCTTACACTGTGGGGAGACGTCTTAGTCACTGGCAAACCGACTAATTAATTTCAAACAAACTACATGGACTTAACACACATACACATGAAAACACACACTATGGGTAATTACATAAATGTTTGCTTCCTTTTTTTACATACGTAAATATAGTTTTCTCTCTCTCTTCTTTTGTGAGTTATACTGTTCTTCATATAAATATATCCTCCACGTGTTGAAATTGATTTATTTTGAAAGACGACAACCTTGTTCATTGCAAATTCATAACATTCAGCCATTACACATCTTTTTAGCCCCTACTTCATTGGATGTAATTTATCTGTGAAAGGCTACGTCATTATCCAATTATGTGGCATACAGCTAATATAGATCACATATTCACTCTTGGACAAAAGAATAACATTTAGCGCAATCAGTCCTTTTTCACTTTTGTAAATGGAGCCTGTTAGAAATAGATCACATGAGATTACATCACTTTTAGATCTTATCAGCAATTAGTTCCAATGTAAAGTTTGTAAAGATTACCATACCTTGTCTGACATGACAGCCGCTGGTGGCACTGTATTCAACACTATAAAAGCAAGGGACATAGATCTTTTTTTCTCTCCTGCTTTTTACTAGGGTGTGTAGTAGCGACAACATGGGGCTCTTCCTCTCCAGAAATATCGTTTAGTCCCCAGGCAAACCGACTACTTAATTTCAACCTAACCACGCATTCATACATCACCCAGACTCAACGTACATGCACACTACGCTAATCCCATAAATGTATACATATATAATCCTATAACTGTATATGCATACATATAATTTTCTATTTCTTTTCTTTTGTGAGCCATGCTCTTCTTTATATAAATATATCCTCCACGTGTTATAATTCTTTTCTTTTGAAAATATTGAATACGTATTTTTTGAAACTTCTCAATTACTTCACTGCAATTGTTAAACAACCGCATCTATTACAAAGTACCACCACCACTGCTGCAAACTGGTGATTAACAGCAGCCTCGCCCATTAGAATCCTGTAGATCAGCTCCGATACAATGTACAATTGAGGACATTTAAATTGTACTTTTGAGAAGGACATTTAAATTGCACATCCGTCAACATCATTGACTTTACTCAAATTATTTAAAGCACTCTTCCGCTTTCATCTATTTTTTTTTAACTAATAGTAATACTAACCAGAAGTCCACGGCTAGTAATTAAAATAAATTTTCTAGTCCCTATTTTTTTACATTTCTTGAAAGATAAAACCGAGAAAATGATCGCTTAAAAAATAAAAATGTTTAAAGATTTCAACACATGAACAAATTTTCCCGAAAACTGAAATATTGTTTTTAAAACAAATTTTTAAGACAATCCCGTTTGTGTTGTGTTGGAATCTTTGTAAAACTTTTTTTTTTCAGTAGAGATGCATTGGCGATTAATCTTTATGGAAATGTAAAAATTCGCAACTTAAACATTTTTTTCAAGAAAAATATAGTCATGAAAATATTGGTGGTTATTACAAAAAGAATAACATTTTCACAGATTTTATTAAATAAAAACTATTCATTATAAAAGTAAATAATTAATGAATATGTACTGAAATTTTCATTTAAATTGGATAATTCCCTGATTTTTGTTAATTTAAAAAAAGCGTTGCACTTCCCCGACAATTATCTTTCGAGGGTTTGTGGCCCCCAGGTTAGGAAACTTCGAAATCGTCATGTAGTAGAGAGTTTCAAAGTTTCGGGCGGGTGGAGGCGAGACCCTAGCTCCGCCTCTGCTCAAAAGTGGAGTAAGCCTAGGGCCACACTTTATCAAAATCCTGCAGTGGGTCATGATCTATACATGGTATTCTTAGCATTAATCAGTAGAACTACATCTTTGTTGTTTCAAGTATCTTTTTTATCTGTGAGAAATTTTTTTAAAGCATTTTACCCCACGCAAGGCGGAAATGCCACTAGCACGACAGAGAATGAAAGCGAGGGAAAAGACTGTGTATAGAGAGGATTGAGAAAAGGATAAAAGAAGAACAGGAATCAAGGCATGTAAATTTTTGAAGATTGTAGTTGTCAGGGAAACAAGTAAGAAGATTGGGAATTGCATGAAAAGAAACTGCTGGAGTAGAAGTGGAGGTTGCATTTAACTGTTTTAACAGTAAAATGGTAGAACCTAGATGCCAATCTTGTAGCACACTGAAATTCATGTAGTCGGGGCATCAGTTGTCATGAAAATATTTGTCGAAAAGACAGAAGGAAGCCACATCACGTCTGTGAGAAAATGACTGAAGATGAGATGTCAAGTCAGGATCAGCTATATTGCAGATGCTTCTTTGGATTTTTTGAGCACCTCAAGAGGAACAGTAGGAACACCAGACTAGATATAGCAACAATATCCAATGCATAGACGAATGGTAGATTGTCCAAATATTACCTCGCAGTTCAGCACGTTTTAACGATATTTTCCTATGTCTTAATACTTTGCTTAGTTTCTAGAAAATTTCTTTCACTATGCCTATGTATCTTTGGATTACAGTTTTACATTTTCCATCACTGCTACTACTCTACGAAAATAGTTGAGTTTGATCATGTATCTTATTGATCTTGATGTCTCTAATTCGAAGCTCACAATTTTAGTTGTATCTCTTGCTAACGACTATACAATTCATCTTATTACAGTTCATAGATAATATTTCTCCTACCTTTCCTTTGCTACCTTGTCTCGTTTTTTATTAAAAAAATATTTTTCATAAAAAAAAATATTCAAATTGCATGAAAAAAGATAATTAAAATATTTGTATTGCGTAAAATTTAATATTGAAACAGTTTTAACGAAAAATATATTAAAATTGTATGAAAACTAAGAAAATGTTAGAAGGTATAAAAACTAATATTAAAATTAATATTAAAATTCATATTAGAATTATTTTAATAAAACACATAATATTGAATTGTATACAAAACTAATTAAGAAAATTAGAAAGTTACTAACACGGTTACTTTTGGAAAGAAACCGACAAAATGGAGCCAGTAGGTTTATATATATATATATATATATATATATATATATATATATATCGCTTGTTGGTTTTGTGACATGTGGAGGCTTCCTTACTTTGCTCAATTCAGCAGGAGCAGCAACGGAGATTATCAGAAAGGTACAATTAGAACCCATAAAAACGCTCACCGAACCATATTCGGTCTCTTTTTCCACGTTTCCTTTTCAGCGGTCTTTTTACCTTCAAGGCCAGCTCTCTTTTCCACTTTTGCCTTTCAGCAGTTCATCCATTTTGCGGCTGCAACCTTCAAGACCCAACTCGAAGGTCTACTCTCAACCCTTGTTGTAGAATACACGATGCCTATCCTGGCAGCCTGAATTCAGATTTCTCGTTCCTCATGGGAACAGGCAGAGAAATCTCCCTTCAAGATATTTGCACCTACCCAAAGGGAAAACTTTACATAACCCTTGCTGCAGAAGACACATACCAATTCTAACAGTTTCGCACTCAGGTTTATCATTCCTCCTGTGGGAACAAGGGGAGGGATCTCACTCTAAAAAACATTTACTCAAAAACTTTGTTAATTGGGAAACCCAACTCTTTCCCGCACAAAATACCACTAATTTGTACACGCTTTCAACTTACAAATAAAAACTGTTCAACAGTTATTTCGAGCCTTGGGTTTTGTTCATTCCAATCTCATTGCCGAGCACACACACATACGCAACCAGGAAAAATTCCTACAATATATATATATATATATATATATATATATATATATAAGATTGAAGCGACAGAAATAAGGTTATACAGAAGGATACTGAGAATACCATAGACTGAACACTGCGCAATGACGAAATTTTCGAGAAAATTAAATAAAAAGCAAACTTATGATTAACATCAGGAAGAGACAGTTGAAATTTCTAGGGCACATAAGGAGGAAAGAGGGCTTGGAAAATTTGATACCCACTGGGCAGACTAAAGGCAAGAGGGACAGAGGAAAACAATGCATATCATACTGAGCCTGAGTAAATGGATGGTCGAACAAGGTTTAGGAGAAATAACAAAAACACAAATGCTATGAAGGACAGGAAATTGTGGAGAGCCATGATCTACTATGTCTTAAAAGGGCAAGTACATAAAGAAGACGCCCGTGAGACATCATCAAGGTCATATGTCAACAACAGTAAATGGTATTCGTACCAATTTCTGTTGTGTAGAATCTTTTCTCTTGAAATGCTCTCCAAACATCCTAGCACTGTGTGAAACTAACTTAAACACTTCGATCTTATCTACTGAATTCAATAGCGTGCAGAAGTGTGGGGGGGTGACCAGGGGGTTCAACGGTCCCGGGCATCAATCTCGGGAGAGCATCCAATTAAAGAGTGAAATAAAAAAATAGTTTATGTTTAATTTTAATTTATTTCACGTTTCATCTGTTTTTACATATTTAAAATGTCTTCCTTTCTCACATTTCTCAGTACTAGGCCCTATAGACCTCCCAACTCCACCCAGCCCCTTGAGTCCTTGGGGTGTTGGCCCCCGGCATCACAAAACATCACAAAACCTCTGCACGTCACTGACTGAATTCACTCTTTATCGAAAGGATTCCAGGGGGGCTACATATGCATGACCTCTATGTTCGGAAAAAAAACTCTCAATATAAATTGAATTTTCGGATTGATTTCGACTTTCACTGTTAAACTTTCTTAGTTACCTTTTCTTTTATCGTTCTCCTTCTTCTTAGGACTGTAGCTTGTTATATAAACTAACAATATAGAAATGACTCTCTGGATACCTGCATATGCAAATATCTTAGGGTTTGACGATTTCAATGTTCATCATAACAAATGACTTCATCATTCAAATACCACTGATCTTGCTGGTATCCAAACTTTGAACTTTCCGTTTGCTCAACCTCTCCGTCAAGTAGTGTATTTTCCCTACTTGTTTTCCCTAGTAATTCTGACGGACACGCTCCTTTACTTGATCTGTTTCCCACCTGTTCTTCTGACAAACAATGTGGCTTTCGCTTCTCTAGGTCAACCCCCGATGTGTTAACGGTTATTTCTGAAAGTGTCTCTGAGGCTTTAAAGAGAAACGGCGAATCTTGGTCTATGGCTTAGATGCTTGAGAAGGTTTGGCATTTTTGTTCCAGTAAGGTTCACCGAGTACAAGGCCCAGGGGCCAAACGAGGTAGAGGGTTATATTAAGGGGTAGTTTATATGGATAGGAGGAGAATATAACAGTTAACTCTAGACTTGAACAGATTAAGATTGCAGTCATCGGGAAACATCCTCTTGGGTGTCTGTTCCACAGTGCAGTGGTTCATGGGAAGAAGCTGTTTGAGTGGAACTTACTTCTCGTTAGAACACGGAGGAAATGTGTGTGGCTTGCTACTATGTAAGTGGAATGGTGGGTCGTAGTCGTTAACGTTAGACCTGGCGGAACCAAGGAATGTAGTTTATTTAAGCACTTTCTATGGAAGTGACGATAGAGCAATGAGAGACTCGGCACACCCCACCTGTGAGAGAGAGTTTGGAGGGTGGAAAATTATTCTCCAACAAGGATTCAGAAACGTTTTTGAAGTCTATCCAGACTAGAAAGTGAGAAAGGGCAGCCCTCGCTCAAATATCGCAACAATACTCCATTTTCGGACTGATCTGTCTCTTATAAAGATAAAGGATAGCGTGAGGAGTCAGGTATTTTACCTGCATCTTTAGCAATGAATCGTATATACCGGTTTTCTTTACAACCCGAAGGGTTATAGTGTCTCCCGTCGAATTTTTTATTTGATGCAATCTATCTGAACAAATCGTGTAATGAAAATCGAGTTGAACGGCCACTCCTCTAGATCCTTTCGCATTAATCCGTTGCTCCCCTGGACTTTATGCTAGGACCTACTTTGTTTCTTATTTTCATCAACAAAGTTCCCGATGACATCAGTTCCCAACTGGATATCTGTGCTGATTACCCAACTATCTACTCCTGTCTTAATATTAAATCGATAAAGTAAATCTGGCAGCAGACCTCGAAAACGAACTGCGGCAAGAAATTGCCTGTAATTTGATAGCCCCCAAAACGAAACTGCTGTCTTTTAGTCATCTTAGACAGCCTTTTTTGTCTTCCATCAAAATGGCCGATGTTAACCGCCAAGAGACCAACTCATTGCGCCTTCTCGACAACAAGTGGAACAATTATATTGAATCAATCGCTAGGTCTGCTGCTAGGAAAGTTGTTTCATTGTGTTGTGCTAGGTAATTTTACTCACCTGAATCCATCTCGCACCTTGATAAATCTATTAGTCAACCATGCTCCTACTATATATTTTGAGATTCTGGACAAAATCCAAAGAAGGGTCTGTAACTTTTTCGGCTCTAACTTGGCATCTCGGCTTCCCTGAGTCTTTTCTATAAACATTTTCATGACAATTGTTCAAATGAGCTTTCCTCTTCGGTACCGCGACAAGTATTTAAGAACAGTGGAATAATGGTAATTAGATCTCATTATTTTACTGCTGAAATGTAGCTGTAACCGTAAGTTCTGTTCTAATAGTTTCTTCTCTCGCACTTCTCACCTGTGGAACTATCTTCAGGATTCTTACTTTCCTGTTAACTAGGCTCTTAGAAAAATTAAATGCAACATCAATATTTTCCTGAATGTTGTTCTTTTATTGTCCTTTCTCTTAACCAACGTTTTATCCTTTTTTTCCTCTCTTAGTAACCTCTGGTGTCTTTGTAGCAGTATCTTTGTATATGAAATGATTTAAAAAAATATAATGAATCATACTGCTCTCCACTTTACCAACTAAAATCTTTTTGGTCAGTTTATGTCCGGCTAACTGAAATCAATCAATTGATGGCAGCAGCAGCAGTTATAGTGACCAACCACCCACTACGTAGATGTTCATTGGTCGTCTCTTGAAGTCACTCTTCACAGCAATCGTTATTATATCTTTGTGATAAATCATTATCGTAGACTGCAAACATTTTGTTGCTCAACTCGATGCAATTGGCTAAAAATAGATGAGTCAGATTTTCAGCTATTGGTCAATTACTGATCAATTCTTATCCAATTAAATTTCATTGTTCCGCTTTTTATAGTTTATTGTGATAAGCTCATTGCAAACAATAAATTTCTTTTTATACCAAAATTTACTCCAAAACTCAAGTTCAACTTGTATATTTTTACCATTGCTAAAGATGCTGGAAAAATGTTTGGTACCTTGTACTGCTCCCAAACGTACGTGACGCCTCCCTTTTTTTAATCATTTCATCCGAAGCAAGTTGATTTTGCCACTAAGATGCAACTGACAGTGAAAGAGAAGGGAAACACTTTAGAAGAAACCGAAATCCAATACTTAACAGGAAACAAGGGATAAACTTCTACTCCTGTTCAAGAGACTGGGGAGGAATGTGAACCGGACGATAGGTGAACCTGTCTGAAGATAAATAAATAAATATAATTTTAGAGTTTAGGTGGAGACGTTAGAACTATAAAGTTGAAGGAGACTTTGGAAGGAACCTGAAATCCATTACTTAACATGAAGCAAGGGATAAACCTCTACTCCTGTTCAAAAGACCGGGAGGAGTGTGAACCCGACGATATGCGAACATATCTACTCTTACTGAGAATAAATAAATAATTAAAATTTTAGAATTTAGATGGAGACGTTAGAACCATAGAGTTGAAGGAGACTTTAGAAAGAACTGGAAACTTAATTCTAAACAAGAAACAAGGGATAAACCTCTACTCCTGTTCAAAAGATCGGGGAGGAGTGTGAACCCGACGATATACGAATCTATCTACTCCTACTAAGGATTAATAAATGAATAAAATTTTAGAGTTTAGGTGAAGACGTTAGAACTTTAGAGTTGAAGGAGACTTTAGAAGGAACTGGAAACCTCATTCTAAACAAGAAACAAGGGATAAATTTCTGCCATGCTCTATCATTACAAGAGTCAGATCAAACTAAAAATGGATTATTGTTGCCATACATGAACTGGAGCTGCTCAGTCCTCACTGTTCAGCCTTGAGTTCAAAAGTTTCTATGCGACCTTGAGAATGATTATTTTCCACCCTGCAACCACTTTTCTACAGATGAAACGTTCATAGCTTCTTACTTCTCTGCCACTATTTTCATGGCAAATTTTCAGATGGGCTACATTACTTAGTTCCACAAGTTCAGACCTTCACAGCTAAAATACACCATACCACATACACAAGGTAAAATCATCTCTATTCCCTTCATTTTTCCGTAGGTAAGGAGGAAGTTCCAACTCAGACAGCCTTTTCCCTAGAACTGTTGCATTGTGGAATGAACTCCCAAGAGGATGCTTCCCTGGTCAGTATGATCTTAACCTCTTCAAGTCTAGGGTTCAACAGTTATCTATCCTACATATCCTCATAATGTGCACGTCTTACGTTATGCCCTTACTGCAAACTCATTCAGTAACCCTCTACCTTGAGTGGCTCCCGTTCCTTGTATTGGGTAAAAAACAGTATAAAAAATTCATAGAAACATATAGTTTCTGGCAAGGGGCAGCAGCGGTTATAGTGAAATTTCATATTCATCATGCTAAACTCTAAATAAGTTTTGTTCAATTCATATGTATGATTTTCTAAATCTGTATTATAATTATATGATTTCTGTTCATAGCAGAGCAAAACCAGCACATCATAGCATGATTTCAATTAAGTCAATACTGTTTAAGTACTCTACCTTAAAGAATAAAGCAATTTCCACTCCAATTTCCAGCATAATATTAAATAGTGTAGGATCTTTGTTCATACTCACCCTGATATTAATGATTCGTTACAAAAGCTGAAAAGAAAATTGTATTAACATTGAAAAAGAAAAAGCAACATTATTAGTTCTTCTATAAAATAATAAAAGGCATGAAATAATATTCTATTAAAAAAAATATTTATGCTATTTACAGCAGCTGTAAGAAAAGAGGAGTAGCAATTAAGGCGATCAAATGTGACCACAGAAGCAGCAGCATCAATGGCAAGAAGAACATTAGGTTTAAATCTCCAAATTCTATATTCAGGATTGTCCCATGGGAGAACAGTCTAGTACAAGGTTTTACAAACTGTGGGTCCCAATCTTTCATTGGGTTGCAAGAAAAATAAAAATGGGTCATGAGAAAAAGAAAGAAGAAAAGTACATAAGTGAGAGCAAAGTACAGAATATAAACAACTCTAAACACTACACAGCACTCATAAATCATTTGCTAGTTTTTCACTGAGGTAAGCTTGTATTATATTTTATTTTTTTAAATTATATATATATATATATATATATATATATATATATATATATATAGTCTGTTCTCATTGAGGTTATTAGGACTGAGTGACATCAGTTCTCTCTCACAAAGAGACCTCGCACCAAAACTTAGCTATCAATGTGTGCAGTGCATTCGTCATTGTGGCTGGTGAAAGCAGTAAAGATTGTTGAATAATTCAGTTGTATCTGAAGTCAAGGCTAAAAGTTAATTTCCTGACTCAATGTCAAAGTTGAGTACCAGTACATTCTTTCTGTGGTGGTAAAATGTGTTGTGATCATTTGAAGTCTTGGAATTTTTGGTGAGTTTGCTGCTCTTTCAGCAAAATTTTAGAATGGTCTAGTTTTTCTTTAAGTAATAAGTTTATATTCATACAAATAGATAATACAAATATATAACTGCAATTTCAATATGTGCAGATCATAAGAAATATACATATAAATTGTTGATGTTAAATAAATGAACATAGTGAACAAAGTTTGTATTTTAATTATTACACGTCGGTATACTGGGTGGCCATACAAAATGTGGTTCTTGAATAAAAAATAGTATTTGAGGATACCTATACCCCTATACCACTCATAACCGTATACCACTTCTAAATCATTGCTGGATTTAATTTTGTGCTATATATATCATTGAGTTTATGTATCTTGTTCATCAAACATGTTATGGATTATTTACTTTACCGTTGTGTCAGAATTTTCTTTAAATTTGTTTTTCTAAGAGTAATATACATACAGATAGATAATACAAATAGATACCTACAATTTCAATATGTATGGATCATAAGAAATATACATATAAATTGTCAATGCTAAATAAATGAACCTAGTCAATAGAGGTTGTCTTTGATTTATTACATGTAGGTATAATGGGCACTATTTACATTGATTGTTCAGACTATTGTCCTCATCTTTGTTGCCATATTTATCACAACATTTCAGCCGTTGTATGCTCCAGCCTTCTTCTGGTGGTTTTACCAGAGATCATATTGCAATTTTAGGCATTGTAAAAGACATGCAATAATAACAGCAAAAATTTCAATATGAGCTCTGATAAAAAAATGATTATGAACACACTAGCTTTATAATACCCAGAAATTCATACACAGATGTCCTCAAGGAGACATGGCACAGTGGATAAAGGCATTAGTTAGATCCAGTGACAGGACCCAAAGAGTGTGAGTTCACTAAGGAGGTGGAGAACTTGGAGAGGGGAATTAACAGGAGATAAATGATAACTGACATCCATTAGACATGGCACGTGGAACTAGAACAGTCTACCCCAGTGAGCAAAATGAAGGATTCAGTTCGACATTCCAACCACCTGAAGAAGGCTGGAGTGTACAACGGCTGAAACGTTGTGATAAATATGGCAACAAAGATAAGGATGATAGTCTGACAATGTAAATAGTGCACATAATATGTCATCTCAGTAATATAGACAGGTATAATGGGGCATATATGTTTTTACACAAGTCTTTGTTTTATTTGTTGTTGTCTTCCATCATTCAATATCTGTTTGCAGGCCAATATACCACCTGCGACATGCTAAGGCATTTCATTGCATGTGTGTTTAACATGCACCAAAAGGACTACAATAATTCTAATTACTAAGGGAAGCAACTCAGTGTGGAAATCTCTCAAATAAGTTCAGTACACAAACAGTACTTTGAACCACAACCTTCATTTCACTATATGGGGAAAATCTAAGAAGCTTAAATGTTTAGCCCATAAGTTGTTAGTAATAAGATTTATCAGCATCAATGTTCACTGTAAAATAGAGTATTAAATATAAGAATAAAAGTCCTGTGATATTTGTAGATTTCTAAATAGATTTAGTATTAATAATAATTATAGAATCTGGAAAAAAATCCAGTGCTAATTACAGGTTTCTAAAATTCTGGAAACAAATCTAGTGTAAATTATAGGTTTCTAAAAAATGTGGAAAAAACCCAGTGCTAATTACAGCAAATAAAAATCAGCTGCTAATTACAGGTTCCTAAAAATCTGAAAACAAATCCAGTGTTAATTTAGGTTTCCAAAAGTCTGGAAACAAATCCAATGTTAATTTTAGGTTTCTATAAAAATGTGGAAAAAACCCAGTGTTAATTTTAGGTTTTGTAAACAATCTGGAAAAGATCCAATGTTAATTACAGGTTCCTAAAAGTTGGAAAACAAATCCAGTGTTAGTTATCGGTTTTCTAAAAGATTTGGAAAAAATCCAGTGTTAATTACAGATTCTTAAATGTCTGGAAACAAATCCAGTGTTAATTATAGATTTCTAAAAGATTTGGAGAAAATCCAGTGTTAATTACAGGTTTCTAAAATCTGGAAAAATCCCAGTGTTAATTATAGGTTTCTAAAAAATCTGTAAAACATCCAGTTTTAATTACAGGTTCTTAAAAGTCTGGAAACAAATCTAGAGTTAATTATAGTTTTCTTAAAATATGGAAAAAGATCCAGTGTTAGTTATAGGTTTTTTTTAAATTTGGCAAAAATCTAGTGTTAATTAACATTTTTTTAAAATCATCTGATATTAATTATAGGTCTCTACTTACATTAATGCCCCAAAATGGTATGGTGGACATTAATGATTTAAAGAGCTTAAGTTTTTACCATTCCAAACCAATTAATACATTATTTTATGGTGTATTATCAAAGGTTTGATTAGTGTCTTGGGATTTTTTATTTCTTAAAACTTGATGTAAAATTTTCAACCATTTTTTGATGCTAGAATTGACAGAAATTTATCAACAAAACAGAAAATTCACTTGAAAGTCCCAGGAAGATTCCTCACTATAACTGGCAGAATAAAGCAAGAAATAATTTTTAGCAACAACATGGATGATAAAGATGTTGATTTTCCTAAAACAAGAAAAATATCTCCAGCTAGCTGTCATGGATACTGATTGTGTTACCTTGGCTACTGAGCAGTTGAGTGATTTAATATGGCTGCTTTCAGCAACAGATGAGATTTCTTGAGCTAATTCCTGGAGATTATCCATTTTACAATTCATTTTTTTTTCCACGTTTAAGATGGCATCATCTTTGAATTTCCATTTTCATTTCTTTCTTTTGTAAATTAATTTTCAATTTATTCAGCCATTAAGAGATAATAAATAATTGATTGGGTCATCAGTTACATATCGTGAGGTGTGTGTTAAAAATTGATCCTTGTGAAAAACGAATATATTTTAATTGATTGCCTGCCAGAATAAGCGCTTTATGAAGTCTGTTCAGAAAATATCCAATGGTTTTCAAATATACTGAGAACCATTTGTGCAGCTTTGGTGTAGTTCGACAATCAATGGCACAACCAAAGAAGATACTCTATTGCAGACATGGGTGCAACCAGTGTAGGTGTGGTCTGAAGTTTAGTTTACTTGAGCAAAGAGCAATTAAAAATTAAAAAATTTTTAAAAATTATATATAAACAAGAAAATAAACAGCAAATTGCTGATATCTTCTGATGAGTGAACAGAGTGATTGCTGGAGAGTCCATCTAGGAAACT
Source organism: Acanthosepion lycidas (assembly GCA_963932145.1). Lineage (NCBI taxonomy): Eukaryota > Metazoa > Mollusca > Cephalopoda > Sepiida > Sepiidae > Acanthosepion > Acanthosepion lycidas. The sequence continues at coordinate 10,595,033 of OZ010584.1, forward strand.
CTAGTCAGGGTGCTGAAGGTAACACCAATCAGCTAAGTGATAAACTTTATATTTTTATTAATCATACATATAAATATATATATATATATATATATATATATATAAATTGGTTACATTCTTCTTCTTGTATATACCATGTCCCTTCAGGACGTTGGCAATCATGGCTATCCACAATTTCATGTCCCTTTGTAACTCTTAAAAAATTTTGCCTTTCAGTTATCTTGTCAAAATCCTATTCTGCCATCGATTTGCACAAGCTTGCTAGGTAGGTTATGCATTGTTTTCCTCTATCCCCCTTGCCTTCAATCAGTCCTGTGAGTATCAAATTTTCAAAGCACTTTTTCCTCATTATGTGCCCTAGAAATTTCAAGTGATACTCTCTTATATTAAGTAAAGGGTGTTTCATTAAGATGGAACAAAGTCAGCAGTAAATAAATCAGTGTTATTGGTGAAAATTTATTTATTTCCCTATTGGATCATGTTATTTAAGTGTGAAAAAGAATATCACTCAAATGTCCACCAAGGCTTCAGCAATATGGTCAAAATTTTTGATGACATCTCTGCATAAGTGCTCCTCAATCTCACCAATATGCCTTATCATCTCATCCTTCAGCTGTTGAATTGTTGTTGGCTTGTTGGCATAGACCTTACTTTTGAGATGACCCCAAAGGAAGAAATCTAAATGTGTCAAGTCATACGACTGTGGTGGCCAATTGACATCGCTGTTTCGAGAGATGATGCAACCTGGCAACTTCTCATTGCATTTCTGTTTGAATGTCCATTTTTGTAATAGGCTTTGATAACTTTAACATGTTGTTTGATTGTTAATCTTTCCATGGTTGAAATTGCCAAATACTTAAGTTGTTAAATCTGAAAGAAAAAGAAAAAAATCATTAGATGCTTAAAATTAATTCACATTTAATATTTGTTTCTATTTTATCTAAAACGTTGTCATTGTTTATATGTCCCATCCATGATATTCTCAGCATCCTTCTGTAGAACCCAATTTCTGTTGCTTCAAGTTTCTTCTTTATCTATGAGGAGATTCTCCAGCATTCAATGCCATATAGAAGGACTGATATTACGTAACAGTTCAGTACTCTATTATCAGCCTGGTCAGTACCTTGATGGGTGACTATTTGAGAATACTAGGTGCTGTAAGCTTGGATGTGCAGCTGGTGTAATAGATAATCACTTAGAATTGTTAATCAGAGAGCCAAGTTCTATTTTCTGTTGGGTTTGTTATATTCACTTATGTGCAAATACCATTGGCAAAGGTATGAATCCACCTCTTCTCCTCTCAGATATGGGTTAATTAGTAAAATTTGTATCACTAAATCATTGTTATCTCTCCCAAAAATTCTTACAATCAAAAAATATTTTCTGACTTTAAATAACCTGCAACGGGTTGATAAGCCATAAAAAATGAATGAATCAATGAAATACTAATTAGCTACATAGGCATGTCTTTTAGATTTATTTACATTCTCTGGAATATAAATGTATAGAAACTACCGTGGCCACGAAGCGAAGGATCATTTTATATATTGATTGTAATATAGAATTGATGCCCCACTTTATATCCACTTTATAATTTCTTGTTTATTTATCAGATTCTAATTATGTACAAATCCAACTCTTCTCCCCCCAGCTATGGGTTAATTAGTAAGAATTGTATCACTAAACCATTGTTATCCCCCAAAAATCCTTACAATTTAAAAAATATTTTCTGACTTTAAATAACCTGCAAAGGTTTGATAAGCCATAGAAAATTGTTATATTCCGTGCTTGTAGGAATATGGAATGAACAAACATGGTGGATAAATAGTAACAGACTTATTGTAGAAACTAGTACACCAAGCAAGGAAGTAATAGTTATGCGCACGGTCGTCGCAAGTCAGTACAGTTGTGTTTGTGCTGCTAACGGAAGGCCGCTAGTTCTCGCAGATCACAGCTCAACTCACCTGTCCACTGTCCTAACGTATACTTATAGGTGGTTACCACCTATAGTGCCACCACTCATGGGAGTGACAGATTATTCCATTACATCAAAAATGAATCAATCAGTAAATGAAATACTGATTAACTACACAGGCATATCTTTTAGATTTATTTACATTCTCTGGAATATAAATGTATAGAAACTACCTTGGTCACAAAATGAGGGATCAGTTTATATATTGAGTGTAATATAGAATTGATCCCCCACTTTATATCCACATTATAATTTCTTGTTTATGTTATTGGTTAGTTAGTAAGACTTGTATCACAGGAGACATGGCATGAAGTCTATCTTCTATCTACCAACATCTAAAGTGTTGTTGACTCCATGTTTTTTGCTGGTCAAATCAGTGATTATCTTCAAGCTATTGGTTATAATTTTAAAAATGTTTTTTAAGTTCAGTAGATAAGCAGTTAGTTTGCAGAACTATAAACTTAATATTTTGAGTGTTGAGAGAAACTACATTTTTACTCTTACAGATTTTGTATGCTTTTCTTCTTGCATTGTGATGGAGGTAACAAATGAGTTTCAAAATTAATTTTCTTCTCCATTTATGTATTCAGGGCAACATATTCTGAGAGCTCTTAGATAGAAACCTATAATTAATCCTGTTTTATGCCTTTGCTGTGATGTAAATACATGCACACACATGCACACACACACACGCACATGCACATATATATATTTTTTTATGTATTTAGGCAGCAATCCTTCTTTCATGAACATTTCATTGGATATGGCAGACAAGGTGCTTTGATTTAGTTTTTTATACAATTTCTCATGTGATCTAATAATTTTTTCTTTTCAGATGATAAATTATATAAAAACTGTCCGAATGTTCTTTTTTTGAGCACTTTCGGCTATACATTTAGTCGAAATATATATATATATATATACACACACACACACAGAAATTTACATTGAGCACTATTTTGTAAAAATAAAAATAAAAATATCTATAAGAACACCAGATTATATATCTTACTGTTCTTTCTTTTTATTTATATATACATATATATATATATATATATATATATATATATATATATATATATTGAACATGAACTTTCACCTAAAAATACACACAAAATTCACAAGCTTGTTAATATACACAGAGTGCAATCCTTGGGCTGGGCAGTGTGTACTTGGACACCCTGGAAATGGGGTGAACAATAACTGAGCAGTATAAAAATAAGAACTAGATGTGATATCCTTAGGTAGTGGAACAAGAACAATCTACTTCCCCATAGATTAAATAAAGTGTTCAGTTCAACATTCCTCGTAGGTTACCTGGATTGACATAAAGTTGATGAAGACTGGAGGGCACTATGCCCAAAATAACAATAACAAAGATTAAGATAATAGTCCTCATAGGAATAACTCTCAGCATCTTTCTGCAGAACCACATCTCTGTTCCTTCACTTCTCCTCTTCATCTGTGAGGAAATTGTCTAGCATTCTCTGACATATCAGAGGATCAATATTATATAGCAGTTCAAAGTCAGACTATAGAAGGAGAGAACTGCTTCAGATCTCATTTAATTAGACTTATTTGGGGCACAAAGTTTGTTTTTATGTGATCATTATCTGATCATTATAAGATTAGAAAGAAGAGGAAAAATAAAAACAAAACAGAAGTTAGTTTATTGGTTTTAAGTTCAAACTAATCTCAAATTACCCATTTGACGTCATCTTAATTAGCTGAAGACAATCTAAATATCTAGTTTCAAAAATTGAATAAAAAGAAGTTATTAAAAATAAATAGAAAACAGAAAGTTCTAAGAAAACAATAACAATAATGATAATAGTCATAATAATAATAATAATGTTGGAATTTTAACACACAGACCAACCGCCTTATCCAAGCAAAAAGAGTGAATCTGATAACTGTGAATCTTGTGTAAATTCTTATAAGGCTAAATTTTGTCTGTGTGTCCCCACTTACATCAGCAGAACAAAACAAGTTGTATTGTTAACACATAAATAATCAATTAAGCATGGTCAGTACCTAGATGGGTGACCATTTGGGAATAGCAGGTGTTGTAAGCTTGGATGTGTGGGTGGTGTAATGTTTAATAGCTCAGAATTGTTTATCAGAAGGCCAATTGCCAATTCCTGTTATATCCTTGGGAAAAAAGTATAAATCCACCTCTTCTCTCTCCAGCTATGGGTTAATTAGTAAGACTTTTATCAGCCTTCTATATATTTTACTGACAAACTATATTTACAATATAAGCAATAACATTTAATTGGTGTAACAATTTTAAAAGAAGCCTATTTTAAGGCTTACAGCTACATCACATTGAAACACTGGTTCCCTTAGGATCACCAAAGTTAAGCAAAATCAAGCCTGGTTATTAGCTAAATGGGTGACCATTTATAGTAAGAGGTTCTTTAAACTTAGATGTGCAGGTGGTGTAATGAATAATGTCTCGGAATTGTTAATAGGAAAGTTTGGTTCCTCTCAGGTTCGTTATATTCACTTACGTGTAAATACCCTTGGGAAAGGTATGAATCCACCATTTTCCCCTCCAGCTAAGTTTTTTTAAGCATATCTCCACAAGTAAGGTGAAAGTGCTTCTAGCATGCAGGGGGTTACAGAGAGTGAGAGGAAGAGTGAAGAGGAGTGTTTGGAGACAGGATAAAAGAGAAGGACAGAAATCAAGATCAAGGCATCAGATGTTAATGGACATTACATTTGAATATTTGAAGATTATAGCTATCAGGGAAGCAAGTAAGAGGAAGAGGGAGGGAGTTCCACTGATGGGAAGTGCAAGATAAGAAGCTGTTGGCGTAGAAGAGACGGCTACATTTAGTTGTTTTGACAGTGAAAAGTTAGGACTGAGATGCCAACTTAGTAGCACGCTTAAATTCATACAGTTTGGGAACCAGTGAAAATAGCTCATAAGAGCAGTTGCCATGAAAATACTTGTAGAAAAGACAGAGGGAAGCCACAGCACATCTGTGAGAAAGTAACCTTAGATGAGATGCTAGATCAAGACCAATCACATTGCATATCAGTCTCAGATTTTGTTGAGGACCTCGAGATGAACAGAATTAATAAGATTTGTATCACTAAATTATTATTATCTCCCTTCTAAAAATTCTTACAATCTAAAAATATCTTCTGGCTTTAAATAACCTGAAAAGGGTTGATAAGCCATAGAAAATAAATAAATCAATTTAATCATTATGAATAACTAAGAAAGAAGCCAGTTTTTTTGGCTATTATATCACTTTTGTAATGATTATTAATATGGCTTGGGGTAAAAACTAACATTAACTGGAAAGATTATATTGAATCAATTGCTAGGTCTTCTGCTAGGAATATTGGCTCACTGTGTTGTGCTAAAGAGTTTTTTCTCACCAGAATATATCTTTTTTTTTATCCCATCACCCATAGGGTCGTAGGGGCACATGTACTGCAGCCACAGTAGAAGTGGTGTTTCTTGGGCAAGATAGCCTGACATAGCACAACACATTCCAGGCTGGTTTTGAATTCAGAGTTTTTCCTTCTAGACCAGTTGTCACCCATGGCTATAGAACCCAGTCTGTCCCTCTATTTATCCATAGCTGGGTGGAGAAGATGAGGATTCATATCTTTCTCAAGGGTATTAGCATGTAAGTGAATGTAATGGATCTGACTGGAAATTGAACTCAGCTCTCCGATTCCCCAACCTATGCTGCTATCCATTACTCTACTGTGCCTTCCTATCTTCCACCTTTATAAATCTGCCATTCATCCATGCATTGAATATTGCTGCCACATCTGGTCTGGTGCTTCTGCTATGTTCTTAGAGATTCTTGATAATACAAAGAAAAATCTGCAATGTTATTGGTCCTGATCTAGCATCTCAGTTTCAGTCACTTTCTCAGTGGTATTTGCACATAAGTGAATATAACGAACCCAACTGCAACTGCAACTGCAACTGCAACTTGGCTCTCTGATTAACAATTCCGAGCCTTTATCTATTATACCACCTGCACATCTAAACTTATAGCACCTAGTATTCCTAAGCAGTCACTCATCTAGGTACTAACCAGGCTCGGCATTGCTTAACTTCAGTGATCATATGGAAATTTGTGTTTTAATAGGATATGGATAGGTTCTTAATCAGATTTTTACCCAAAAGATCCTCAAAAATTCATAAATTGGATAAAAAAAGCCCTATAAACGTCTTCAAGGGTTTAATAACTTTAAAAAAAATAATAACCACTATATACTGAAGATGGCTCCAGAAAACTTGTTTGTACCTTCAACCTTTACTAAAAACTGTAGTGAATTATTTAAACTAGTGAAAATTCGTTATTATTATTATTATTAATATTATTATTATTACTATTATTAATATTAATATTATTATTAATATTATTAATATTATTATTAACATTTTTATTAATATTATTATTATTAATATTATTATTATTAATATTATTATTGATATTTTTATTAATATTATTATTATTAATATTATTATTATTAATATTATTATTATCATCATCATTATTATTATTAATGCAAACTTTAAAAATTATTTAGTTAAGTAAAATAATATTACTTGCTGAATTATTTTGAATTATTATTAATAAGAATGTTTAAAGGAAGCATATTCAGCTTCTTCTATGTGCCATGCCACTTCAGAACATGGGTAGTCATGACTCTCCACAACTTCCTGCCTTTTGTAACTTTAGTAAGATTTCTGCCAGTCATTTACTTACAAGATTGTTAATTTAGTTAATTGCTGATTTCTTCTGCTTCTCTTGCCTTTAATATGCCCTGTGAGTGTCAAATTCTCCAAGTGCTCCTTCTTCATTATGCACCCTAGAAATTTATATCTGTCTTGTCAAAATTCAGTTTTAAGTTAGAAAACCCATAGCAATCATATTAGGTTGATGCAAAAATAATGACGTAATAATGTCATTTTTTGACATATTTTTTAATGTCAAAAAACAACATTATTACGTCATTATTTTTGCACCAACCTAATAATAAGCATTGTTATTGTCTGCTTTTTCACATTACTAAAAATTAGTTGAATGCATACTCACATCAAAATTATGGAATTATCTAAATAAGTCAAAATAATCTGTTTAATTAGATCTTGTTTAAAGAGTACCAAGCAAGTGATAAAATAATAAGTTTGCTGAATTAATGCAAACAGAAAATTATTCAAATAAATAAGATAATATTGTTTGCTGAATTATTTTGAAATATTATTAATGAGAATTTTTGTAGGATGAATACTCAGCTAGTATGGAAAAAAAAGAACCTTCCAGATTGTGGGCATGATTGTGTCAGCAAACCACAGTGGGAAAATAGAGAGTGAGAAATTGGAAAAATACCAAGACCTTTCCTGGGTACTGAGAAAAATATGGGCCATGACAGAATCATGCCCATAAAGTAGTTGTCATTGAGTTGGTGCCAAAAATGCTGGAATCAAGATTGGATGGATTGCAAATCTGAAGTAAGGTTAGGACTGTACAGAACATGGTATGACTGAGACTAACCAGGATACTGAGGAAGTTGCTGAAGGCCTGAGGGATCCTGTCGTCACTCAGACCTCATGATTAATAACTACCGGACATTTGGAATGAACATATAAATAAATAGTAAAAAGCATTTAATTTTCATCAGTACTGAGCAGATCTGAAATTTGCTTCAATCATGATGAACAGATACACGCTCAATGAGTCTCCATACTTTGAATGTTTAATAGGGACTCAGGCTGGGTCAGATTTAACCCTTTGCCTGTCCAAGGCATTTTTGTTTGTACTAACCAACCATTTATGCTTGTTTTCAGATTTATAACTATTGTAAGTTAACTCAGCTTATTTGGCAAATAGAATGTGCTGATATATATAGTGTTTCACATAATAAAAACCTGTGCATTGCATGCAATGCACAGAAAGTACAAATTATAAGTTATTTACACTACACTCTGTGTATCATATATGATGCACAAAATATTAGATTAGACCTTTCCTCAGATGTCTTGCTCAATAGGAGACTCTTTTCTTAAGCATCCTCAGTTTTAACATTTTATTGCAATGATTTTAACCTTTGCATCACATGTGATGCATAGGTTTTTATTATGTGAAACACTATATATCAGCACATTTTATTTACCAAATAAGCTGAGTCACCATGCAGTAGTTATACACATCTGAAAACAGGCAAGCATCCTGTAGTCATAGATGATACACAAAATATTAGATTAGACCTTTCCTCAGATATCCTGCTCAATAATAGACTCTTTTCTTAGGCGTCCTTAATTTTACCACTCTTTTAAAATCATGGCTCATGTTCATCACATATGATTCACAGGACAAGTAACAGGTTAAGGGGCTCTGGGGTTAATAGAATTTGGCGCCTGCACTTCATTACATATGTCTCCCCCTATGTCTAAAGAAAAAGATATATTTTTAGATGATGATTTTTGCTGTAGAACATGAAACTTTTCAATTAGAATTTTTAATGCATTTGGAACTCATCAAATTTATTTCACAAGCAACTTTGTGATATTTTTTATTCAAATTTTACATCCTACAGAAATATACATAGAATAAAAGGCTTGTATATTACACTGAAATTCTAGGATTCAAATTCATGAACAAAGCCTCCTAAAAAACATAATCATGATGGAGAAGGAAAATTCTGAATTCCTACATCCTTGCTACATCAATATATATATATATATATATATATATATATATGTGTGTGTGTGTGTGTGTGTGTGTGTGTGTGTGTGTGTGTGTATATACATATATATATATATATATATATATATATATATAAAAGATGTAAAAAACATCTAAATGGAGGCCCTTTTAAGAGGCCCCATTGAATTTGAAAGACCAACTTCAGCTAGAGTGTCCCAAATACTCTAAATTGTTACAAAGTAGTTCAAAGGAGCCCCATTAAGTCTGAAAATAAACAAATCGTCTCTGTTCTTATATCTTTTTTTTTTTTTTAGTTTTATCAAGGGCCCAAAACTACAGGGCCTTTTGGGGCACCTGGGTTGCAACCCATACTAGCTCATATGTAAATCCACTACTGGATTAAAGTTTACCTCAGCCCTCAACTGGAACTCATATATACAATCCACCTCTAAAGAGGCTGGAAAAATGGTCAGTTCCTTAGTTCCTTCTACTTCTCCAGAAAGTACTTCACTCCTTTTGGCATGCTCTCTATCTTTACAAGAGCCAGATCAGAACAAAAATAGAGTATTGCTGCCATATATAGACTTAAGCGGCCCAATTATCATTTTCCAGCCTTGATAGATTTCCAATGCATTTGGTCCTGTGAGTTATGAAGTATTTTTCCCTCTACAGCCCCAGCCCCACCCCCACAGATGAAGCATCACAAACGTATCACTAATTCCATGTTCAGACAAGCTTCATTATTTCATGTCACAAGCTCAGACTTTTACAGCCAAGACTCACTTTACTATATTTACAGAATTGAATCACCCTCATTCCCTACATGTTCCTTTGGTAAGAAGGATATTCCACTCAGAAAATTTTGTGAAGGATATTCCAGAAGGATGTTCCACTCAGAATGGATGTTCCACTCAGAAGGATATTTCATGCAGAATGGTTGCTCTGCTCAGAAGAATGTTCCACTCATAACGATGTTCCATTCAGAATGGATGTTCCAGAAGGATGTTCCACTCATAAGGATGTTCCACTCAGAAGAATGTTCCAGAAAGATATTCCACTCAGAATGGATGTTCCAGGAGGATGTTCCACTCAGAATGGATGTTCCAGAAAGATGTCCCACTCAGAATGATGTTCCACTCAGAAGGATATTTCATGCAGAATGGTTGCTCTACTCAGAAGAATGTTCCACTCATAAGGATGTTCCACTCAGAATGGATGTTCCAGAAGGATGTTCCACTCAGAAGAATGTTCCAGAAAGATATTCCACTCAGAATGGATGTTCCAGGAGGATGTTCCACTCAGAAGGATGTTCTACTTAGAAGGGATGTTCTGTTCAGAATGGATGTTCCACTCAGAAGGATGTTCCACTCAGAAATTTCTACCAAAGAATAATTACTTTGCAGAACAGACTCCCACATGGACACTTCTCCAAACATTGCAATATTAACCACTTCAAGTCTAGGGTCAATTGTTATCTATCCGCCATATCTTTATAATCTTAGCTTCCTAATTCTTCCATTTATGTTTCTATCCTGCACCTCATTCACTAACTTTGAATGGCTCTTAGGCTTTTTATTAGGGGAATATTTAGTAAAAAAACAAAATAGTATAAGCTTTTTATAGATTATATCTCGTTAAGGAGAAAGTGACAAATCATATGTGATTTCTATTCTTGGAAATGTCTCAGCAAAATAGATACTGACATTTTGAGATCAACTCTCTCTAGGTGGAATTCTGAACTATAAGGATTTAAGTTCTTTTTTTTTACTAATAAGTCAAAATTATAAGTTTATTAACAGGTGTCAGTGCTTGGGAAGTTGTTTAGTCATTTCAGTAATTAAATTCCTTCACAGCTTTTGATTATTGATAAAATAATACAAGGTCTGTTCAGAAAGAATTAAGTTTTCATCTAGAGTCCTCTTGCTTCAGAATTAAGCTATATTGAATATCATAAGAATATATATGATCTGTCCCTAAACTCTTGATGCTCTGTCGGTATTTCCATGGAAAATGTCCAGACGAGCTACATTTATTAGTTCCACCAGTTCAGACTTTTAAAGCTAGAACACACCATGTCATGTACATGGGGTCATTCCCTTCATATTTTATGGATATGTCTTCAGCGAATGTTTCCCAAATCATGATGATCTTAACTTCAAGTCTAAGGTCAACTATTATCTATCCTACATATTCTCAAAATATCCACATCTTTCTTCCTTCTCTTATGTCCCTTACCACAACCTCATTCAGTAAATCTCTACCTTGAATGGCTCTTGGGCCTTGTATTAAGTGAAAAAATTATATAAAAAAGGGGGTTAACAAACTTGATTCAAGTTTTCATCTAGAGACCTCTTGCTTTTCAGCTATAATCTACCCACAGAAGGCATGACAGGGATAAAACGCATTTCTGTGGCATATTGAATAATTAATTATTTTTTACCCTTCAACCTCTTTCCCACAGACAGAATATTGCAAGCCTCTTGCTGCTCTATTGCTATGTTCATTAGAAAATATTCAGACAAGCTATATTCCTTAGTTCCACCAGTTCAGACCTTTAAAGCTAGAACCTGCCATGCTACATACACAGAATCAATTTATCCTCACTACCTTCCTATTCCATTGGTAAAGGGGAAGTTCCATTCACAAATTCTTCCTGAGAACCACTACTTTCTGGAACAAGCTCTCGAGAGGATGCTTTCCTAATCACTAAAATCTGGACCTCTTCAACTCTATAGCCAGCTGTAATCTATTCTACATGGAATGAGTATTCAGCAAACCAAGTCTGCATTCCATCTGAGTTTGTTACATTTCCTTTCACACAAATACAAATAGTGACAGAATAGTAATAGGATTGAGAGTATTTCACTTTTGGGAAAGGGACTGTAATTGTCCTGGTGATCTGGTTGGGATCTAAGTGTAGTATCTGCTCTCCTCAACTCTAATTGTAATGGTAATATAAGTAAACATTTGGCATTCATTGACTGAACAGCCAGTGCTACTCAAATTATGCTCTTCTTCTTTCTTTGGCAATCTGGTTGGGATCTAAGTGTAGTATTTGCTCTACTCCTGTTATTGCTCTTTCCAGTATTGATGGAGGTTTCCTTCCTAACCTTTTATTTGAAGTAGTGTGGAATTATTAACATCTTCGTTATGTCGTTATTTTCTCTTTCACCTAGAGTTTTTGAATTTAAGCCCAGCACTAGACTGACATTGACATCTCATCAATTTACAGTTGAAATGGCTAGATGTAGACATAAATTCCATGATAACAGTTTCTTTTTCTTGCACTTCTTGCCTGTGGAACTCCCTTCCAGCTCCATGATTTCCAACCAACTTTGATTTTCAAAAATTTATATGCAATGTCAATTGCTTATTTACTGTCCTGATTACTCTCTTCTCTTTCTACTCATCATTAATGTTTCCGTTTGTAATTCTTCCACACCTTGTAACCCCTTTGTGTTTTAGTGGCTTTACTGCCTTGCTTGGGGTGATACTGATTAAATGAAAAAAGAATATGCGCTATCCATTTTAGTTGTTGCTGCTGTTGAATGTCCTCAAGTGATGGGGTTTCTGTTATTTGGTACAGTTCTTTGTTTGTGATTCTGTGGTGCAAGTCCAAGAGATTCAAAGAAGGATGGTCTTCACCAAGATTCTAAAGTCTTCATTTACTCAAAGTCATTTTTAATCACTGATCTTAGAAAGTGGTTGCATACAACAGACATTATCGGGTCATAAAAAAAAAAAGCATCTTATAAACTGTCAGAACTTAAAACAATAAAAACGAAGCAAATGTTTAAATGCACTTTCTTTCTTCTACAGTCTCCATTAGTTTGCAATCTTTTGAGGTTTTATTGGATTTTATTTGATTTTTTTTATTTAAAAAAAACTTTTCCCACCCTTTTTGAAAATTGTTAAGCAATGAAGCAGTTTTCCATCTACCCTCAAAATTACTAAATTGACTTAATGTATTTTCAATGCCAGTGTATAATGAAAACAAACATCTATTACTCCTAAAACGAAAGGCTTGCAATTTTGTGTCTGTGGGAAAGGGTCTACAGAGTGTAGAATAAGACCTCACCCCAAGATCATGTAACTGATTTTGAATTCTATCAAGGGAAAATTGAGTAACTCCAGCTACAGAACTGGAAATTGATTTTTAATAATTAATCTACTTTGCATGTTATATATATATATATATATATATATATATATATGTGTGTGTGTGTGTGTGTGTGTGTGTGTGTGTGTTTATTTTAATAATGATATTTTATGATGTGTGTGTGTGTTTATTTTAATACCTATACTTAACTAGTATAAAAAAAACCTGGATAGTACAATTTACAAATAAAAACATATTTAAACAAACTGGTCTGGGGAAAAAATTTTGAAAAAAAAGACAAGACTAAAGACATCTGAGTAGGTAAAAAAAATAATGCCCAATACCGTAATGCCTATCCAAAAGAAAAAAAAACAATTGAGCAAGATAAGAAAAAGCATAAAGTGCTCAATAAACCAAGTAGAGCAGAGTATAAAAAATTCCTAGTGAGGCAGAATCTACCTACTTAGGCTTCACCAAAATGCATCTTCAGGGCAGACTGAGTATTTTAGCTTTTAGTGTTTGTTTTTACCAATAAATATATTCCTTTGTCATATACTCTTCAGCCAGTTTGCCCTGAAGATCCACTTAGGTGAGACCTAGGTAGGTAGTTTCTGGCTTTCCAAATGAGAGAAAGAAAAAATGAAGTAAAAAGCCACTGTTTGTAGCATTTACTTTTAAAAAAGTGCTCAATACAAAGTAGAGCAATATATTATTATATTTTTATAATAAGAGATTATAATAAAAATATTTTGAAATCGCTACACAAAAGCTTCCATGTTTCAATACTATGATTGTATTTCTTGAGGTGATGGTAAGTAACTGGTGATTAAATGTTTTGTAAGGAAATTTAAAACCAAAGTGTTATCTCTTTTCCAAAAGTTAAAGTTATGCCCAACCTTCAACTGATGATGATGAGACAAAGGTCAGGGTTTATATTTTAACCAAACATCAGTTTTATTTCATTAAAAAATGTGCATTTTTGTATAATGAAAACAGAAAAGGATTTGCTGAATGAAATGTCAGGTTTGAGTAGACTGTTTGAGTAAATTTTAGTGCAGCCATTGGTAGGTAAGTTGATGGTTGGTCGAACTTCAAGGTTGGGTAGTTGAAGTGTATTCAGACTGGACATGTCGATGATGGAAAGTTGAGATGTGGTCGGTCTGGTCATGTCAATTGTCAGATGGGTTGTGTCGATGATGGGATATTGAAGTGTGATCGTTCCAGTCGTGTTGATGGTTGGACTGGATGGGTCAACGACAGGAAGTTGAGGTGTTGTTGTGTTGATGGTGGAACTGGACATGTCGATGACAGGAAGTTGGCATGCGGTCGAACTTGTTGTGTCATAGTTGATCAGTAGGCTGGGCAAGAATGTATCAGTGATGAGAAATTGATCAGTGACCGTGCAGGAATGTAATAGCAGAACAGGAACTGAAATGGTTGCCACCTGGCCATCCACTTTGACGATTCAGGTGAATCATCAGAGATATTCCAACTCAAAGGTTGGACATTATTTACATTATTCAGACTATTGTCCTCATCTTTGTCACCATATTTATTACAACGTTTCAGCTGTTGTACACTCCGGCCTTCTTCAGGTGGTTGGAATGTCGAACTGGACCCTTTATTTCTCAAGGACACATAGCACAGTGGATAAAGGCGTTAGTTAGATCCAGTGACAGGACCCAAAGAGTGTGAGTTCAATACCTGGTTAAGGCAGTGGAGAACTTTCAGAGGGAAATTAACAGGAGATAACTGATAACTGACATCCATTAGACATGGCACGTGGAACTAGAACAGTCTACTCCAGTGAGTGAAATAAAGGGTTCATTTCAACATTCCAGCCACCTGAAGAAGGCTGGAGCGTACAACGGCCGAAACATTGTAATAAATCTGGCAACAAATATGAAGACAATAGTCCGAATGATGTAAATAATGTACATAATACCTCATCTCAGAAATATAGACAGATATCAAAGTTTGGAAACCTCATACCTCCTGCTTCAATGGGCGAATCATCAGAGATATTCCATCCCACAGATGGAAACCTCCTATCTAAACAGGACTGAGTTGTTGAGATGATAGAACTTCCAAGGCGGATCAACCACGGAAAGCAGGATCATGCCAAAGAATATCCGTCAGTGGGACACTGGGGAGATCAAAAGGCTTGCACACAGATACTACACATATTCGTATTGAGATACAAAATGTGCCACAGGGGTGGAGAGTGGGGAGGGATGGTCTTCTCTAGTCTTAACCCAGTACTAGCTAGTTACTCTCATTGACCGATTCGCATCCTGGGTAAGATGATAAACTGCGTCCAGCAGCAAGGACTCTGATCAGAAGTTTTTGAGGTGTGTTGAACCACCTCTTAATTGCTGGTGTTCCCAGGTCCACCCTGACACGGGGTGGTAGTACCTATTAGGGTCCCAGCTATGGGAAAATAGTTAACACCCAAACTTGTGTAAAAATAGGTTTTAATACCAGAAGTATTTTGTAATTGAAAGAAAAATTATTATCAGCAATACTTTAAAAAAATACCAGCAATACAAACAGCTATGCATTCTTTGGAAAAAAATATGACCAGTTATAGATTTCTTCAAGGAAAGATATTCCCAGAAATAGATTTTTGAAGAAAAACTTTACCAGCAATAAAAATTTTGTCGGTATTAAATAACCCATTGAGGTTGATATGCCGTAAAACAAAACAAAACAAGCTAAACCAAACCAATCATTGACCGATTCGTACTTACCATTTTCCTTTCACCATAACAACACATTTGCACTTAACTGTCACACCACAGTCACCAAAATACCTCATTTACTCAAAGAAAATCCTAGGATGAAATTTCTATTTACACAATAAATGGGGCGGGGAATACATGTGAATCAATGAATATATACAATGAATGGAATCTATATACAACAATATAAATAAGTATGTTAGTATTGGGACACCCCCCTCTCCCAAAAGAAAAGCATGGCAGAATATCCTGGCTAATTGGGTGAAATGGCCAAATATTGGGAATATCTGATCTCAACAGAGAAAAAAAAAATCTATCACCTAAAATGGTGAGGATGGAGAGTAGAAAATAAATGTGGGAAAAAAAGGTGGGTCCTATACACTTGTTTTGACAATGTAGGTCAAAAGACTGAAAATCAAATAGTTCTACCTTAAACCGGGTCTGGGATGACTGATGTTTCAGTGAGTCACTCAAAATCCTCTTTCCTAAGTAGCATCTAACAACCACTCCAGGTCAGCACCTCTCATTCACATCAAGTGTGAAACTCTCACCCAACATTTGCCAAATTTTGACGAACATAGACGCACCTTTTCCACCCTGATCTTAACTTTAAGCTGATGCTTAAAGAAAGAGACCAGTTGAGAAGAGGAGAACTTCTCACCTCTGTGAAACTCCTTCTGTCTCATTGTCCACACAACCATTCGAATAATGCCGAGCAGGCACAACAACATGTACTGCTGGTCCCTTGACAATGGCAATACCACATTGGCACAAACGGAGCTGGCTTCCAGGACGAAAAACTTTCCACCCAAGATGCGAACCATGTAGCCTTCAATCAGCCTGCACAACAGTGTATGGCACTACAGTGAAAGAAGGTGTGTGCAATAAAGACCTCCCAGTTATTGCAGCACATGTACTCTGGTGAAACCGCTAGCCCCACTAGGCAAAGCTTCTTGCTGACCCAGAGAGTCTCTTGCAACGCCAGCCAAATGAGTGATGCCTCGTCATTATTGAGACATTTCAACCCAGGTGCCAAGGTAGGATGAAGTGAACCTCCTCATCCTTAAGACCGATGTCATGCTGGAGTTTGTCTTTGGCTTCTACCCTCACTGACACTCGATATAATGCCTTCTGAGACAACGCCTGAGAGTCAGAGAGGTGATCCTTCAGCTGTAACAGGCAAAACAGCAGATTTCAAAGGCATTTGTCTTGAGGCATTCAGTTTGCCTCCATATCTCCTGTATGCACACATACCAGAGATGGGAAAGAATGGTGAGCACTTTCATTCCAGAATTCGCCCTCCTCCTCTTCCCCATCTTCAGTACACATCTGTTGCAGGAAATTCAGGGGCAGCATATGTTTATGAGTCTCAACGCTGGGCATTCCTAGACCGCCTTCTGCAGGATGAAGGCAGCAGACCCCGCAACATACCAAGTGAGCCTTCCCTCTCCAGAGGAAACTGAAAAAGTCTTCAACAAACTTTTGGTAGAGGGGAGTGGAAGAACAGACAGCCAGTAAAGGAGAATTGAATAGATGTGCAAAATGTATACTTCTGCCTTCTTCCAAACCTCCAACCAGTTAGTGTCCAGCTGAAGGCCGGGCTTGAACCAGATACTGAGTATCTTTACGGGCTCATCTGCCCAGCTGAAGGGCCCTGGAAGAGGAACCCCCTTTCACTCGCCCAACCGTAAGTTGACAGATTTTTCACAATTGGTCTTAGCCCCCTTAGCTTTTCATCAAAAAGGGGCCAAATTTATGTCTATAATGTTTGTTCATCTACTCCCTGGCAACTGGGAATAGAAAACACTAAATATAAAAATACCATGCTTGCTCTTTGAATGCTGGTTAACACTCCTTTATCCGAGATGCTTAACAGTATGTTTCTACCTCAAAATATATCAGGATAGTTGTTTAATTGATAATTAACTGCTGATTCAATTCCAGGAGTAGAAGGGTTGTGATGGTCAAGGTTGTCGTATTTGTTTACTTTGGGAGCAGCCAGCAGCAGCTGTGACTAGCTCATCTGAACATTTACCATGAAACATGCTTGCAACATTAGTTTTGTTGGAAAGAGAAGAACAATTCACCCCCACCAAGATTGTGCAAATGATTTTGAACTCTATCAAGCCTAGAAAGTGAAGATTGAGCAGCTCCAGTTACAGAACTGGAAATTGATTTTCAGTAATCCGTCTACTTTGAAAGTTAGATATATATATATTTTTCTTAATCAAAATGAGGATGCCTGAATAATAAAAAAAAAAAACAGTATTAGGAGACATCCACAAAATTTGAAATATGGAGGTAATGGAGGTGATTCAACTCCATGGATGTAGCAAGATGTTCCATCTGTAATCCAATAGACATTCAAAGCATGGTGCCTAATTGAGAGAGAAACTGTTCATCATGACTGGAGAAAATTCAGTGCTTGAGCCAAATAATCAGAGCCAGTGCAAGGGTCTCAATGCTCCCCCTCCAATCTCTGATAACATTGAATTTATGATACCTCACAAATCTATGATATGAGGGCCCCAGAATTTATTACATTTCAATTTTCATAATGTAGTATTCATATAAAATACAAATTTTATTGTAACCAAATTATAATGGATAATATGCAATATAAGAGAACAATTCAACTAGAAAAATTGAAAATAAATACAATGTATCTAAATACAAATAAGAGAGATGCCATAGTAGATCACTCTTTCTTAAATAAATCTACAATGTTTTGTGGCAATTTTTAACATCAACTTGAGATTTTTCTTGTTAAAATGTTGAATAATTTAACACATTCAACATTATGAATAAAAAATGGTGAATTTTATTTATATAGTGTTTTATCAAGACTTAGCATGAGTGAAACAAATTCATGGATTTGGACAAAAAAAATCAGATCCCAGAATGACGTCAAAATCTTCAAAGAGTTTTCATCCATTAGTAGTCAGTTTTGCTTAGATTAATTTGTAATGTATATAAATCTAGGTAGAAAAAAACAAAAACTGATAAGATAGCAAGGGTCACAAAGCACCACCAGGAGCCCCCAATCAAGGTTGGGTCACCAGTTTGGGTGGGGGTGGGGGTGTAGTACGTGCTGGCCATGCAATTAAATAAAACTGAACTTAATCAGTTCCAAATTTTGAACCTTGCTTTTTTATACTAAAATTCACTCAATACAAGACTAAAGTTGGTGGTTACAGTTGGTTTCTGATGAACGAGGCGTGTGATATGAATGAAAGAGGAGGTGGTACAAAGTGAAGATTATGAGGATAAGAAGGATATATAATGATTGACCCTTGACTTGAAGAGATCTTGTTTTAAGGGAAGCATCAAGGAGAAAAGAGGCTGCAGAGTTTTGCTCCATAAGATTTTGAATTCTTTCAAGGCTAGAAAGAGAGGACTATATAGTGCCAGCCCATTCATCATTATTCTTTATAATGACAATGTGTGAGACTATTCATCACCATTCATCACCATTCATCACCATTCATTATGACAATGTGTCAACCTATTTGTCAATATAAAAATCTAGCAACCTATTTGCCATTATGGCAATGGAGCTGCTTATTCTTCATTATTCATTATGGCCATGTACCTGCCTATTCTTCATTATGACAATGTACCTGCTTATTTTTCATTATTCATTATGACAATGTACCTGATTATTCTTCATTATTCATTATGACAATGTACCTGCCTATTCTTCATTATGACAATGTACCTGCTTATTTTTCATTATTCATTATGACAATGTACCTGATTATTCTTCATTATTCATTATGACAATGTACCTGCCTATTCTTCATTATGACAATGTACCTGCTTATTTTTCATTATTCATTATGACAATGTACCTGATTATTCTTCATTATTCATTATGACAATGTACCTGCCTATTCTTCATTATGACAATGTACCTGCTTATTTTTCATTATTCATTATGACAATGTACCTGATTATTCTTCATTATTCATTATGACAATGTACCTGCCTATTCTTCATTATGACAATGTACCTGATTATTCTTCATTATTCATTATGGCCATGTACCTGCCTATTCTTCATCATGACAATGTACCTGCTTATTTTTCATTATTCATTATGACAATGTACCTGATTATTCTTCATTATTCATTATGGCCATGTACCTGCCTATTCTTCATTATGACAATGTACCTGCTTATTTTTCATTATTCATTATGACAATGTACCTGATTATTCTTCATTATTCATTATGGCCATGTACCTGCCTATTCTTCATTATGACAATGTACCTGCTTATTTTTCATTATTCATTATGACAATGTACCTGATTATTCTTCATTATTCATTATGACAATGTACCTGCCTATTCTTCATTATGACAATGTACCTGCTTATTTTTCATTATTCATTATGACAATGTACCTGATTATTCTTCATTATTCATTATGGCCATGTACCTGCCTATTCTTCATCATGACAATGTACCTGCTTATTTTTCATTATTCATTATGACAATGTACCTGATTATTCTTCATTATTCATTATGACAATGTACCTGCCTATTCTTCATTATGACAATGTACGTGCTTATTTTTCATTATTCATTATGACAATGTACCTGATTATTCTTCATTATTCATTATGGCCATGTACCTGCCTATTATTCATTATGACAATGTACCTGCTTATTTTTCATTATTCATTATGACAATGTACCTGATTATTCTTCATTATTCATTATGGCCATGTACCTGCCTATTCTTCATTATGACAATGTACCTGCTTATTTTTCATTATTCATTATGACAATGTACCTGATTATTCTTCATTATTCATTATGGCCATGTACCTGCCTATTCTTCATTATGACAATGTACCTGCTTATTTTTCATTATTCATTATGACAATGTACCTGATTATTCTTCATTATTCATTATGGCCATGTACCTGCCTATTCTTCATTATGACAATGTACCTGCTTATTTTTCATTATTCATTATGACAATGTACCTGATTATTCTTCATTATTCATTATGACAATGTACCTGCCTATTCTTCATTATGACAATGTACCTGCTTATTTTTCATTATTCATTATGACAATGTACCTGATTATTCTTCATTATTCATTATGACAATGTACCTGCCTATTCTTCATTATGACAATGTACCTGCTTATTTTTCATTATTCATTATGACAATGTACCTGATTATTCTTCATTATGACAATGTACCTGCCTATTCTTCATTATGACAATGTACCTGCTTATTTTTCATTATTCATTATGACAATGTACCTGCTTATTTTTCATTATTCATTATGACAATGTACCTGCCTATTCTTCATTATGACAATGTACCTGCTTATTTTTCATTATTCATTATGACAATGTACCTGATTATTCTTCATTATTCATTATGACAATGTACCTGTCTATTCTTCATTATGACAATGTACCTGCTTATTTTTCATTATTCATTATGACAATGTACCTGATTATTCTTCATTATTCATTATGGCCATGTACCTGCCTATTCTTCATTATGACAATGTACCTGCTTATTTTTCATTATTCATTATGACAATGTACCTGATTATTCTTCATTATTCATTATGGCCATGTACCTGCCTATTCTTCATTATGACAATGTACCTGCTTATTTTTCATTATTCATTATGACAATGTACCTGATTATTCTTCATTATTCATTATGGCCATGTACCTGCCTATTCTTCATTATGACAATGTACCTGCTTATTTTTCATTATTCATTATGACAATGTACCTGATTATTCTTCATTATTCATTATGACAATGTACCTGCCTATTCTTCATTATGACAATGTACCTGCTTATTTTTCATTATTCATTATGACAATGTACCTGATTATTCTTCATTATTCATTATGACAATGTACCTGCCTATTCTTCATTATGACAATGTACCTGCTTATTTTTCATTATTCATTATGACAATGTACCTGATTATTCTTCATTATTCATTATGACAATGTACCTGCCTATTCTTCATTATGACAATGTACCTGCTTATTTTTCATTATTCATTATGACAATGTACCTGATTATTCTTCATTATTCATTATGACAATGTACCTATTCTTCATTATGACAATGTACCTGCTTATTTTTCATTATTCATTATGACAATGTACCTGATTATTCTTCATTATTCATTATGACAATGTACCTGCCTATTCTTCATTATGACAATGTACCTGCTTATTCTTCATTATTCATTATGACAATGTACCTGATTATTCTTCATTATTCATTATGACAATGTACCTGTCTATTCTTCGTTATGACAATGTACCTGCTTATTTTTCATTATTCATTATGACAATGTACCTGATTATTCTTCATTATTCATTATGACAATGTACCTGCCTATTCTTCATTATGACAATGTACCTGCTTATTCTTCATTATTTATTATGACAGTGTACCTGATTATTCTTCATTATTCATTATGACAATGTACCTGTCTATTCTTCATTATGACAATGTACCTGCTTATTCTTCATTATTCATTATGACAGTGTACCTGATTATTCTTCATTATTCATTATGACAATGTACCTGTCTATTCTTCATTATGACAATGTACCTGTTTCTACTTCATTTTCCTGTTCTAGTGCTATAGAATCACAAACTGTACTAGACAAGAGAAATCAAATCACTTAAAGTCTATCAACAGCAACAACAACTAAACATGTTACTTGAAAAGGGATTAATGGCATAATGAATATGTTGATGTTTCACATTACTTCAAAGAAAAGGTAAGGCAGGACCCCCCCCCCCATCAATACTGGAAAGAGCGATAACAGCTATGGGACTTGAGAAACCTATTTTCCTGAAAAACTGTTTTAAGAGGAAGAGTTTAGAAATTTCAACTGACAGAAGTACAAGCTGCTTGGTCAATGAATGCTGAAAGATTCCTTATGAGACAAAGCTAATATTACCATTACCATTGGCTTTATGGTCCACTCTCCACAAGATTTTGATTTCTATCAAGGCTAGAAAGGATTGTGTAGTTCCAGTCCAAATATATTTCAAATCTCATATTTTCTTTCTCAACCAATGAATGATTAGTATGCATTTTTCTCCTTTTCTTTTTTAACTCTTTTCTTTTTTCTTTCTTTTTACTCCTCACCTCTTCCTTGATCCCTAATTTGGGAGTACAAAGTAGTGGTGAGTTTCCTTAGTCCTAATCTGATGACAGACTTTTGCCTTCTGGTTATTTTTCTGGTTGCCATAGTCTTGGTTGTGGTGGTTGTGATAGAATTTAATTTTTTTTTTATTGCTGACTCTCCCTTTTTCATGCTTAAAAACAATCCGTTCCCTGTTTGTTTATGTAAAGCTACATTACACCTGAGTGCCTGCAGCTGGTCAGTAAACACAACTGATTGGGGATGATAGTCTGCTTACCAAATACTGATAGAACCAAAAATGCTGAATAGGGTCCAGGGGTAGCAGTGGTTGAAGTATAAGTGGTGTGTGTGTGTGTGTGTGTGTGTGAAGGGGAGTTACTGCTGCTTGAGATCATTCCCATGATACTCAGTGTAACCCAATTTAAAAGTGAGGCAATTTTTATTAATTCCTTTTTTGTTTTCTTTCTTTTTTGCTTTCTTTCTTTGGAAGAAATACGTTCAGGTCTTTATTTCTTTGTTTCTTATTTTATCTTCTTTGCCTTAAAAGAAAGAATTTAAAATCTCACTCATTCTTTGTCTTTCTTTCAGTTTTTAAATTTTGACTCTTCTCACATTTATTCATCCTTTTTTTCTGAAAAAACATCATGGAAACATTTTTACTACATTTCTTTTAATATCTGTTTATATTTCTGAGATGAGGTATTGTAATTATTTACACTATTTACATTGTTCAGACTGTTGTCTTCATCTTTATTGTCATATTCACAATGTTTCAGCTGTTTTATGATCCTGCCTTCTTCAGGATCTGTCTATATTTCTGAGATGAGGTACTGCAATTATTTACGCTATTTACTTGTTTGGACTATTGTCCTCATCTTTATTGTCATATTCACGATGTTTCAGCCATTGTACGATGTGACCTTCTTCAGGATCTGTCTATATTTCTGAGATGAGGTATTGTAATTATTTATACTATTTACATTGTTTGGACTGTTGTCCTCATCTTTATTGTCATATTCACAAATTAGCATTCCTGGATGTACTAATATCCTGAACAGAGCATGGGTTCAAGACATCTGTATATGGCAAACCAACTTTCACCAGACAACACTTCAACTTCACCTCCCACACCCCATACAGTGTAAAGAAAGGGATCATCCACTGCTTATAACAATGAGCAAAATTCTTAAGAGACATATGAATAGAAAGGTGGAAGAGGATAACAACACTCAGAAAACACTTTTGGTCTGCCCCCCCCCTATATGAAGGGATTATCAGAAAAAATACAAAAGATCTGTGGTTCATATAACATCAGGACAACCTTCAAAAGTGGTTCAACACTTCACAGACATCTCTTTCAAGTAAGACCTCCCATAGAGAAGAACATGATTAAGGACTGTGTGTATGCCATCCTATGCAGCTGTGGTAAGAAATATAAAGGAGAAACAGACCATCTTCTTAAGATAAGACTGCAGGAATTCCGTAAAACCATAAAAAGAGGGGAAGTAGAAAAATCAGTTATAGCTGACCACATGTGGAGGAAAAGGGAGATTATTTCCCACTGTAGGATGAAGTTAGAAAATATACAGAGAACACCACTGAAAAATGTGAAAACTTAAGGAATCAGTATATATGCTAAGCCACAAAAATCTCCTAAGCCAGCCAAGCATCAAAATTATTACAATATAGGAACCAGTCATATGAAGTGCTAGAGAAAAACAATAATATAACAAAATTACAATGTGAGCTCTGGTTAAAAATGATTACTGAGACATTAGGTTTATAAGTCCCAAAAATTCATACACTGATGTCCTCAAGGACATGTGGCCCAGTGGATAAAAGTGTTGGTTTGTATCCAGTGATTTGACACAAAGAGTTCAATACCTGGCTACTGCTGAGGTGAACAAAAACTTGTAGAGTTGAGTTAAAAGAAAATAACTGATACTGAGACATCTGAAAGAGGCATGGCACGTGGAACTAGAACAATCAACACAGGTGGGTGAAATAAAGGGTTCAGTTTAAAATTCCAATTATCTGAAGAAGGCCGGAGCATACAATGGTTGAAACATTATGCTTATGTCAACAAAGTTGAGGACAACAGTCCGAACAATGTAAATACTTTTATTTTTTACTTTATTTTAATCTCTAATTCTATCTTTTCATGCATTAAGAATTTCTTTCATTTTTCTTTCTTTTCTTTTTTCTATGCATTTCTTTCACTTTATTTTATTTGCTTGTCTCTTTCTTTTACTTTTCTTTCTTTCCCTTTACTTATTTGCTTATGTTTTCTTTTCCCTTGATTTTTGCCTTCTTTCTTTTTTCTTTCAATATTTCTTTTCATTTGCTTTTCTCTTTCTTTCTCTCCCCTAGCTTTATTTATTTACTAGCTTGTCTCTTTCTTTCTTTACAGAGATTTCTTTCTTTCTTTCTCTTCACTTTTTGTTTATTTTCTTTCTTTGTCATTCTGTCCTTTTTTCTTTATTTCATTCCTTTTTTGTTTGTTTTCTTTACTTTAACTTTTTTGCTTATTATCTTTCTTTCAGCATTCTTTCTTTCTTTCATTTTTATTGGTTTATCTTTCTTTCTTACTTTCTTTCTTTCTTTCCCTTCAGTTTTTTTGCTTTTCTCCCCTTCACTTTTCATTATTTTCTTTTCCTTTCTTTCTTGACTTTTCCAGTGTCATCCACTTCTTCCATATTTCATCCTCTTTTAAATTTTAGTCTTTCTTTTGCATACTTATTCTTTCTTTCACTTTTTGCTTATTTTCTTTCTTTCAACATTCTTTCTTTCATTTTTTGATTTTTTCTTTCTCTTCATTTTTTATTATTTACTTTCTTTTTCTTTCTTTCTTTCTCTTCATTTTTTTGCTTTTCTTTTCCCTTTTATTATTTTCTTTTTTTTGCCTGCCCTTCTTTCTTTCTTTCTTTCTTTCTTTCTTTCTTTCTTTCTTTCTTTCTTTCCCTTAGGTTTCTCTTTTCTCCCCCTTCACTTTTCATTGTTTTCATTGTTTTCTTTCTTTCTTTCTTTCTTTCTTTCTTTCTTTCTTTCTTTCTTTCCCTTAGGTTTCTCTTTTCTCCTCCTTCACTTTTCATTGTTTTCATTGTTTTCTTTCTTTCTTTCTTTCTTTCTTTTCAGTTTTCTCTTTTCTCCCCTTCACTTTTCATTATTTTCTTTCATTCTTTCTTTCTTTCTTTCTTTCTTTCTTTACTTTTCCAGTGTCATCCACTTCTTTCTAAATTTTAGTCTTTCTTTTGCATTCTTATTCTTTCTTTCACCATCTTTTTCTTTCCACGTTCTTCTAGTTTTCTTCTTTCATGTATTCTCTTCTCCTTCAGTCAATCTTTTAGTTATTCTCTTTCCCTTTTCTCCTCCTAAATTCTCTCTCTTTTTTTCTTCTTCCTTACTTGTTTCTCTCTTATTTATTTATTTCTCTCACTTCCAATTCCCTTTAAATCTAAAACCTTTGACTCTTATTTTCCAAGACTCCTTTCTTTTGATTTTGTTCTGTTGTAAAGAAACAGCGTTTACTCGCATATGCCCACAAAATACTCCAAGAATTTCTTTCTGACATTTTATTTTTACTGGCTAATAAATAT
The DNA here is from genome assembly GCA_963932145.1 of Acanthosepion lycidas. Taxonomy (NCBI): domain Eukaryota; kingdom Metazoa; phylum Mollusca; class Cephalopoda; order Sepiida; family Sepiidae; genus Acanthosepion; species Acanthosepion lycidas. The sequence continues at coordinate 10,621,286 of OZ010584.1, forward strand.
CAGCAGAGAGTGTTTCTCTGTCAACATGAACCAGTTTCAACATATTTCAACCCACCACCTCTTCGTCAAAATTCTTAACACATTAATCACCCTGAAGGATATTAATTAATATTTTCATTACTTTACCTGTTAACACTTCCGTTGCTGTGGATGTAATTATGTTTTATAAAACTTACATGAGGAATTCCACATGGTGTAATGGTTAACAAGCTTGTCCCATTAGTTTGATCCTCACTGGGTCATCCATACTTTCAACCTTGTGCCACATCTAAGCTCTATTTATTAAATTGCTATAAAATATACTGATGTAATGGAATAACCTGTCACCCCCATGAGTGACTACACTATATGTAGTAACTGCCTATAAGTATCTGTTAGTCAATGGACTATGAAGAGTAGCTGGGATCTGTTGAGTACAACTCAGACTTATGCGAGAACTACTAACCTTCCAATAGTAGCACTCACTACTGGATTGACTTGTGATGACCTTGTGCATAACTGTTACCTTTATTCTTGTTGTACCGTTTTATTACAATAAGCCTTTACTTATTTTATCCACCTTATTTTTCAAGTATATATTCTTTTTAGCGTGGAATATAACATACATTGCCTGTTGTTGACAAATATGTTTAAAAGGGGAACTTATATGTCTTTATAAAACTTACATTGTATGATGTTGATGCATATTTTTTTTAGCCATATCACCCATGCAAGGCTGTAAATCCACTAAGACACAAGGGTTTACTGAGTGTGAAAGAAAAAGAAAAAAAGAAAAATTATTAAGAAGCAAGAACAATAGAAGAGTAATCAAGAAGACAATAGATAACAATTGACATTGCATTTAAAATTTTTGGAGATCAAAGTTGGCAGGAAAGCATGGATCTGAAAGAGAGTTCCACAAGCAAGAAGTATGAGAAAAGAAACTGTTAACATAGGACTTACGGTTACCATAGTGAAGAGGTCATCCAAACAATTACCATGAAATGTGTAGAGGCCTGTTGGTGTGATCTCTCGAATTTATATCTATGCAAAATACAACAAAATATGGAATAATAAGAAGGAACACAAAACGGTTTTATAACAAGAATATTCGTATATATGTATGTCAGTGATATACAAGTAGAATTAATAGGAGTTATTTCACTTTGACTGGAATTAAAGTCTTTACTAAGGAAATATTTTCTATGATTTTAACTTCAGTTGATAAGGTAGGTAGTAGTAACTATAATGGTAATACTAGCTGTTTCCTTATAAGGAAATATTTAACATTCATTAACTGAGCAACCAGTACTGCTTTTGGTTGAAAATTACAAAATCTTTTTCTTAAAACAATTTTTCAGGAAAATAGGTTTCTCAAATCCAGTAACTGCTATCACTTTTTTCAGTATTGATGGGGTTTCTTTCATTTAAAGTAGTGTGCAAAGTCAACATCTTGACTAAGCCATTATTTTCTATTTGAGTTATATGTGCTATCCATTTTAGTTGTTGCTGCTGTTGAAAGTCCTCAAGTGATGTGGTTTCTGTTATTTGGTACAGTTCTTAGCTTGTGGTTCTGTAGCACCAGTCCACAATGTTCAAAGAAGGATAATCTTTGCCAAGACCTTCAGGCTTCACTTGCTCAAAGTCATTTTCAATCTAAGAAAATGGTTGTATACAACTGACAGTTTAGATACTTCTTAAATGGATTTGGTGCCATGCATGCCATCTGTATGGAAGTATGAACCTGACAAGGCTGTTTAAGGACATCAATTTTTATGTTTTGTCTTGAAGAATTAAGATGGGTTACAGAAAAAAAACAATTCAATACCACAGTGACTTGCTTTACATTTAGTTACCTGATTTGAAGGTATTTCTTTCTGAGCCCCACCTGATAGGTTATATGCTTCTTTTATCCAAATCTTTTAGCATATTGCATGCATTTGGCTTGGAGAGATGATCTCAGTGTGTGGCACTGTTAAGAAGTGCCTATAAACTACACCATGGGTTAATCTAAGCCCTGTTATATAGATGAAACTATTTGGATGCTGTTACTGGTTGTGATCACATTGTGTTACATGTCACCATTTCATCCTCAACACTAGAAAACAAGCTAATAAAATCTGCAAGTCCAAAAAAACCAAGATCACCACCAACATCACTTCTAACAGCCACGGTGCGAAATTCATAATTCTACCCTCTGACACACTTTCTATAAAACTTGTAAAATAAATTAGTTATCTCTAATACTAATATCTTTATCACCACGTTCAGCACAATCAAAGATATAATTAGGGAGAAAAATAAATCCATCACTTCAGCAAATGCCTTTATTCATCAAATAAATGGCTTACAATGTAAAAGAATATACATACAATTATATATATATATATATATATATATATATATATATATATATATATATATATATATATATTTAATATTTACAATTATATATATACTTAATATTTACAATTATATATATATTTAATATTTACAATTATATATATATATAATTTAATATATATATGTTTAATATTTACAATTATATATATATATATATATAAATATATATATATATATATATATATATATATATATATATATATATATATATATGTATATATATATATGTATGTATATAAAGATAGATAGACAGATAGATAGAAATTAACTTAGATTAATAGAGATGTCAGGAAAAGCAGATAGATATGGATATATATCAGATATAGAAAGAATAAAAGAAGGAAGGAAAGAGAGAATCATTAAAAGGAAAGAAAAAGCAAAGATGGCTGAAATTTAGAAAGAAAGAAAAGAACGCTTAAATATTGAAAGGAAAGAAAAAGGTAAAGATGGCTGAAATTTAGAAAGAAAGAACGAAGGAAAGAAGTTTGTTCACAATGCTATAAAACAAACAAAAGCTTTCAAAATCTACACATCCAAAAATCAAGACACCACCAATAGGAATTCTAACAACCACAACACAAAATTCATAATTCTACCCTCTGACACACTTTCTATAAAACTTGTAAAATAAATTAGTTATCTCTAATACTAAGATCTTTATCCAACCAGAGATATAATTAGGAAGAAAAATAAATCCATCACTTCAGCAGATGCAATTACTTATCAAATAAATTGCTTACAATGTAAAAGAATATAGATATAATTATATATGTATATAAAGATAGATAGATAGATAGATAGATAGATAGATAGATAGATGAAATGGACTAATAGAAATGCCATGAAAAGCAGATTGATATGGATATATATCAGATATAGAAAGAATGAAAGAAGAAGAATCATTCAATATTAAAAGGAAAGAAAAAAGCAAAGATGGCTGAAATTTAGAAAGAAAGAAAGAAAAAAAGAAAGAAAAGAACACTTAAATATTGAAAGAAAAGAAAAATGATAAAGATTGTTGAAATTTATAAAGAAAGAAGGAAAGAAAAGAACACTTAAATATTGAAAGGAAAGCAAAAAGACAAAGCTGAAATTTAGAAAGAAAGAAAGTAAGAAAGAAAGAAAGAAAGAAGGAAGGAAGGAAGTTTTTTCACAATGCTAGAAAACAAAAAAAAAGCTTACAGAATCTAGAAAATCCTCAAATTCGAAAAACAAGACACTACCAATAGCACTTCTAACAACCACAACACAAAATTCATAATCCTACCCTCTAACTCTCTTTGTACAAAACTTGCAAAATAAATTAGTTTTCACTAATACTAGTATCTTTACAACCAACATCTAAGACAATCGGAGATATAATTAGGAAGAAAAATTAATTCAACACCAATTCAAATGCCAGTACTTATCAAATAAATTGCTTACAATGTAAAAGCATTTATATCAGAGAGACATCACAAACTCTAAAAGTCTGCATCTATGAACATAAAAGAGATTTATGTTTAGACAACCATTTGAACTTTCTCCTAATACACAGAAACAAAATTGGCCATAACTTTGATTTTGAAGATGCCACTCTAATGAAAAAAGAACATAATTCTTTACATCATAAATACTTCAAAGGACTACTAATAACAATATTACCAACTATAAACACACATCAAAAACATTATATTATATCACCAACCTTTATTGAATCCATTGTTAAAGAATCTAATGTATGTCTGTTGAAATAAAACAGTATGTATGTAAAATGTTCCCAAAACTCAATAGCTGCATCTACTGCAAGGAAAGTTGGTTCATTGTGTCATGACAGAAGGTATTTATTGTCAGAGTCCATCTTACACATCTACAAATTTACCATTCATCCTTGCATTGAATACTGTTGCCATATCTGGTCTGGTGCCTCTGTTGTTCATCTCAAGGTTCTTGACAAAATCCAAAGAACGATCTGCAATGTAATCGATCCTGAATTAGCTTCTTGACTATTTCACAGAGATGTAATGTGGCTTCCCTCTGTCTTTTCTATAAATATTTTTATGACTACTGCTCTGACGAGCTTTTTTCACTAGGGTCCTGACTAGATGAATCTAAACGTGCTACTAGATTGGCATCTAGGTCCCACCCTTTTACTGTTGAAATAGTTAAATGTAACCACCACTTCTACTTTAGCAGTTTCTTTCCTTGCACTTCCTAACATTAGAACTCCCTTCCTCTTGGTTCCCTGATTGCTACAATCTTCAAAAATTTAAATGCTATGTCAATTGACATTTTCTGTTGCCTTGATTCCTGTCCTATATTCCTTTCCTCAATTCCCCCTTCACCCACTCTTTTCACTTACTTTAAATCCTTGTAAGCCCCTGTGTGCTAGTGGCACTGCTGCCTTGCTTGGTGGGGGGGTGAAAGGCTTAAAAATATCAATATGTGAAAAATAACCAAACATGTCTACTAGACGTACACACGTCATCATCTGAATCCCACATAGACAAACTAGAGTTATTACACACTTACAAACATAAAGCAATATTTATGGTTTTTCAGTTAGACTTGGAATCTGTTGATTTCTTGGAACTTTGCATAGATGCATCATCTCTCCAAGAATTCAAAATGCCACAAATTATAACAAAATTTGTTTAACATGTGAAACATGATTAACCTATGAAAAACAAACAACACAAAAGTAAAAAAAAAAAAAAAACAGAAGTTCTTCCTTCTTTTTACTCTGTATCTCATTCTCTGGTGAAGCTTTAATAAAAGGTAAACATGTTAGATTAATAAATATTTCCTATTTGTTCTTTATCTTATCCTTTCTGTTGGAATCCAATCCATATTTGATCACCAAAGTCATCATAACCAAGTATTTGTGCATATTGGCCTTGTTCAAACTGTTGGTCATCCCAGATTATGCACTCTCTCACAGAGACTGTAACTAAGGTCCACTCAGCAGGTAGAATATTGCTGCTCAGCTCAAATAAGGTGATGAACATTTATATATAAAAATATATAAATATCTTTATTATTTGAGCTGCAGCGAATGTGTAAAGTGAAGGAGAATCACAGAGGTTAGGATCAAGCACACAGGAATTGACAAAAACAAATCTTCAATGAACCTCTAGTCAGCCTCTCCATCCAGATCAAGGATTGGACTGGTTAAATAACATTTGGACACCTACGCAACTTCATGTGGCTATGCCTTCTTCCAGTATGTTGCCTACGCAACTTTCTGTGACCAGACCTCTTCCGGCATGCACCTATGCAAGCATGCGTTTCCTTCCACACAGGACATCTGTGCAGCCTGTTTATTCAAGGCTCAGGACACTTGTACATCCCGTTTATTTTATATTTTCCTGTTTATGCTATCACCAGTTCTGATTTCTGTTCACACACAGATGCAGCAGATGTAAGGCCAAAGGTCTTTCCTCAGCCAATATCCAACATGCATAGTTTCTGTATAAATCAAAGGTGGGCTCTGTGGGTGTTGAACAAACACAAATGTGCTTGAGCAGGCATCTGCAAAAGGGATTAGTGAGTTATTCTAGCAGAAAGGAACACTCAGATATGATCAGCCAGCCATGCATTTTTGAGTTAGGTCACTTATAGACAGTTTATGGTGTTTGGATAAATATTAGCAAATTGGATACAATTTTGTGTATAAAAACCAAACAAATTTTTTTTAGCCATTTTTTGGGGATGAAAAATTATGGTCTTATATGTCATCAAGTATGATAATATATTATGTCGATCTGACATGATTCCTAGTGTGAGGCACTTGGTGAGGATCAGGATCTCTATGAGATGAACTTGTGTATTATGTGACCATCATATGGCCAAGTGAGTGGAGCAGTGAATATGGATCAAGCAAGTTTCTGGAAAAGGAAAAATAATTCAAATGAAGAAGGTGACTTTCAAGGATAATTCTATGAGTTAGGTTATGACAAATTTTTGATTTGGCTTGGAGTCTGTTGCAAGTAATTCACACTTTGAAAAGTTTTTGACAAGCAGACAAAGCACTGGGGAAATAATGTCATACAGGTTCTGTGAGAGATACTCCAATGCCTGTTCAGATTTGCATCATTGTAATTTCTATTTTTCTTCCAAATTGAATTTTCTATCTATCCTTCTATTCTAACTTACCATTTTATTCCAACCTATAATTTTATTTCAATGTACCCTTCTATTCAAACCCACCTTTTATTCCAGCCTTTAGTTTCTATTTGAACGTACATCCTGCCCTTTTATTCCAATCTCCAACCTACACTTTTATTCCAACCTGCCTTTCTATTTCAATCTACACTTTTATTCAAACATACCTTTCTATTTCAACCTACCCTTTTATTTCAACCTCCAACCTATCCTGTTATTCCAATCTACCCTTCAATTCCAACCTATCCTTTTATTCCAGCATACCATTTTATTCTACCCTACACCCTACCCTTTTATTCCAAACTACTTTTATTCCAATTGACCCTTCTATTCTAACATAACTTTTATTCCAACTTATCATTCTATTTCAAACTACTCTCCCATTCCAACCTACCCTTTTATTCCAACCAATTTTATTCAATTCCTACCTACCTTTATTCTTACCTCCGACCTATTCTTTTATTCCAACCATTTTATTCCAATATACCCTTCTATTCCAGTATATCCTTTTATTCCAACATATCCCATTGTATCCTTTTATTCTAACCAATCATTCTGTTCCAGCCTACCCTTCTATTCCTACCCATCCTTCTATTCCAATCTATTCTTCCTTTCCCAGCTACCTTTGTATTACAACATACCCTTCTATTCCAACACACTATTTCAACTTTCCAACCTCCCCTTTTAATCCATTAAATTCTTTTATTCCAACCAGCCCTCCTGTTCCAATCTGACTAATAATTCTAACCTACTCTTCTATTCCAGGCATAAAAGCAACTGCCACAACTCTCACCCCCATAAACCCAGTTGGTCATTTTGTTTTTTGGTTCCTGGAAAAGAAACCTCTCATAGCAACAACAGTTATTACAGGTGAAATTGTCACCTTTCCCACACAACCCCTTATTTGTCGCTTGTACTTCCCCTGATGTTGTTGTGGCAACGGCTATCTCTGCTGATGCTAATACACATCCAGTTTTTCCACCTCCTCCAGAATGTTGATGGAATCAACAATTTCATGACTGCAGTTCCACACACTCTTTTGTACCGTTTCTCTTGGATACCAGACTCTTCATGTTTCAGGCAGTTTAACAATAACAGATTTGGCAGATTACTTTGACCAAAACAGCAAAGAAGAAGCATCTCGTATGACAGATATCAGGCTTTGAGAGTATCTCAGAAAATCTCTATCAAATATGCATGCCATGACCCGTGCAATAAATATTACAGGAAAATTAATTTCTTACAATGAACTAAGTGATTCATCAGAAATATATTAATATGAGCAATTGATATAATATATTTTATAATAGGTAGGATTTATTAAAAAGATAAATCAAAACTTTCATTCACTCTAATGATGACATGTCTATGAACACAACAAAAAGCATATTTTGAAATTCATTGGAAATTATTTTACTATAGAAATTCATTAGAAATCACACAAATAGTATTCATTAAACAAATCCAGCAAAACTTTCAATCTAATGAATATATATAGTAATGGCAATATTAGCTGTTTCCTTATAAGGAAACATTCAGCATTCATTGACCAAAGCAACCAGTGCTACTTGAGTTATGCTTTTATTCACACACTGTCCATTGGCCTGGGATCAAAGTGTAGTATCTGCCCTCAGGTGAACAAACAACATTTTATCACTCAATTGTGTTCCTGTCATTAGACAGAAAAACTGAGCCTTCTGACCACATTCAAACCAGCATTCCTCTTAAGGGCATATTTAATACTATCACAGCATTATTATTATATTCAATACCATCATAGCATTATTATTATATTCAATACCATCATGGCATTATTACTATATTCAATACTATCATAATATTATTATCATATTCAATACCATCGTAGCATTATTATTATTATATTCAATACCACCATAGTATTATTATTATATTCAATACCATTATAGCATCATTATTATATTCAATACTATCATATTATTATTATATTCAATATCATCATAGTATTATTATTATTATTATATTCAATACTATGACAGCATTATTATTATATTCAATACCATCATAGCATTATTATACATAGTACCATCATAATATTATTATACTTGGTGTCATCAAATTATTATGATATTTGGTATCTTTTGAATACAATGTACTTTGGTACATATCCTCCTTGTATTGTACAACATTCTGCAACAAAGGATAAATATATTTTATTGATTATTTGCATATTGTCCTGGTTTCTGTCTATATTTGGAAGATGGTTTGATATTCTTCAAGGGGCATAAATGGATGAGGTTATTTATTGAAAGGCTTTTTCAGACAGTTAATCTCATTCATTTTGTGTCTGTTGCTCCAACAATGTTTCAGCAGATCCATTATTTTCACCTTCTTCAGGAATACAACATAACCATTTGTAATTTTAATTCCGACAGTTCTTTGGACATTTGAATTTATTTTTCTTTTTTGTTGCATTTTTTGGACAGTCACTTCTACAGCCACCTTCAGGTGAAAACATTGAAATGTAAAGATTGTTTAGTGGGAGTGTTATCTCATAATGAGCAATGCAAACTATAAAATTATGGCCTTTTGCTGTTTATATTCTTCTTGAACTTTATGGTGGGCCCATGAGTTTTTCTACAGCTTAATACTATTGCTATTAAAATGGACATAGTTAACCATATAAAGGGTGAGGGTGGAATAATAGAAGAGTTAGAGATTAGATTAAAAGGACAGGTTGGAATAAAAGAGCAGGTTAGGATAAAGGGTTTATAATAAAAGGGCAGGTTGGAATAGAAAAGAGTAGGTTGGAATAAAGGGGTAGGATGAAATAATAGGAAAGTTGGAATAAAGAGAGAGGTGGACACATTTGAATAAACGTGCTGGTTGGAATAAAAGGGCAGGTTGGAATAAAGGGGTAAGATGATATAATGGGGATGGAAGATAAAGGGTGAAAATGGAATAATAGGAGTGTTATAGATTAGAATGAGAGGGCAGGTTGGAATAAAAGGGCAGGTTGGATTTTAAGAAATTTTTAAATACCATAGGGGTATTAATTTTGATTATTTTATTTTATCAATAATATATATGGGAAAAGCTAAAAATACAATATCTGCTTACTACTCTTGGAAAATACAATTTATGACAATAATATATACCAATTTTTGTCAGATTTTGCAACCATATTTAGACACTAAAATGTTAATGGACGAAAGATGCAAGAATAAATATCAGAATATTATAAATCTGCTTGTTCCTTAGTTAGTAAGTACGTTATGCCCGACCAATACATCAAAATAATGGACTGCTCCATTTTGATTGTGAGGAAAAACAGAAAAGACATATTAGAGATGCGGTTTGGTTTCAGTGAAAGAAAGAAAGAAAGAAAGAGAAGATACAGGTGATAGCACTCTCGTGTGTCTAATGTCTGCTTCAATGAAATGGAAAACCTTGACAATTTTTAATCATTTTATTTGTATCCTCTTACTGCTATAAATAATAACCTGCATTGATACATATGATAATTATTGCAATATTTTGTCAAAGTTGTTAGGCTCAAAATTTCACAATGCAATAGACAGAGGAATACTCATGGGTATTATTTATATTCAATCATTTAGTTAAAGATTAATATTGATCTGAAAATTAAGATAGGAAAACCTCCTCTTTTATTCCAATCTCCTCTTTTATTCCATCCTACCCTTTTGTTCCAACCTACCCTTATTATATTTAAAGAAGGGAAGAGTGATTAATTTGGAAGTGTTCACTTCACAGATAATAACAAAACAAAGTAATTTGAAAGTCATGATCACTTATGCACTGAAGAGACTTTTTTTTTTAAATCAGAAGAGTAAGGTACAAATATCCTGGTGATCTCGTGAGCCCCTATGGCTTGTGGGAGATTCAAGAGGCTCTAAGTGAAACTAGAGAAGTCAACTCGGTTATCAGCCTTTTTATTAAAAGACATCAACCTACTGATTCACCGGGATTTTACCGGGTACCCAGTTGCTTAACCTGCCTCATCCTAATTGACCAAGTTGAAATTCATAATTCTGAGGCATGAACACTAATTAATGGCGTTAATGAAAAATACAAAGGATGTCTGAAAAGTAAAGTACAAATATTTACAAGGGGATTCTGAAAAATGAGGTACAAATATTGTTAGGGGATGTTTCAAAAGTAAGGTACAATTATTTTGGGGGCAAATCTGAAAAGTGAGGTACAAATATTACTGATGGATATCTGAAAAGTAAGTTACAAATAATTATGGGGGATGTCTGAAAAGTAAGGTACAAATATTTATGAATGGTGTGCGAAAATTAAGGTACAAACACTTATGAGAGATGTCTGAAAAGTAAGGTATAAACATTTATAAGGGATGTGCGAAAAGCAACGTACAGACATTTAGGTGAAATTTCAAAAAACCGAAAGGTAAGTTGCAAACATTTATGAGTGATGTCCTAACAAACACTTATGAGGGATGTTAAAAAAATAAGGTACAAATATTAAAAAGGATATCGGAAAAGTAAGGTACAAACATTTATGAGGAATATTCGAAAAGTAAGGTACAAATATTTAGGAGGAATATCTGGAAATAAGGTACAAGTATCTCTGGTGTCCAAAATGTAAGATACAAATATTTAAAAGATATGCTCGAAAAGTAAGGTACAAATATTTATGAGGGATGTCCTAAAAGAAAGGTACAAACACTGACGAGGGATGTCCGAAAAGTAGGGTACAAATATTAACAAGGTATGTCCAAAAAAATAAGCTAAAATGATTTCCTGGGCAATGTTCAAAAAATAAGGTACAAATATTTACAAAGGATGTCCGAAAAGTAATGGTACAAACATTTATAAATGATGCCCGAAATGTAAGGTAAATATATTTACAGAGATCCTCGAAAAGTAAGGTACAAATATTTACAAAGGATGTCCGAGAAGTAAGGTACAACCATTTATAAAGAATGCCCGAAATGTGAGGTATATACATTTACAGAGATCCTCGAAAAGTAAGGTACAAATATTTAAAAAGGATGTCCGAAAAGTAAGGTACAACCATTTATAAAGGATGCCCGAAATGTAAGGTATATACATTTACAGAGATCCTCGAAAAGCCATGTACAGATATTTACGTGGATTTCCAAAATATAAGACAAAAAAGTAATGTAAAAGAAATTTAAAGTTGATGAAAAGTAAGGTACAAATATCCATGAGAAATGTCTTAATAGTAAGGTACAAATATCTACGGCGATTGCCCGAAATAAAGTACACACAATTATGAGAGATGTCCAAAAAGAAGAATAGAAACAAGTCAGGTACAAATTTACGAGTGATACCCGAGAAGTAAGACATATATCTAGGGGTGGGGGGCGAAAATTAAGATACAAACATTTTTGAAGGATGTCCTAAAAAAAAGTAAGGTGTGATATTTACGGGGGATATGCGAAAAGTAAGGTACAAAAATCTACGAGGGATGTCCAAAAATGAAGGTATCAATATTTATGGAGAATGTCCTAAAAGTAAGATAGAATCCTTTAGGGGAGATGTCCGAAATATAAGGTACAAGAATTTACGTGGTTTGTTTGAAAAGAAAGGTATAATTATTTATGAAGGATGACCGAAAAGTAAGGTACAAATATGTACAAAGAATTTTCGGAAAGTATGGTTACAAACATTTATGAGTGGTGCCCGAAAAGTATGGTACAATCAGTTATTTCGTATGACCGAAAAAGTACGGTACACTACAAACAATTAAAAAAGGAATGCCCGAAAATTAATGTTACGAAGGATGTCCGAAAAGGAAGGTATGAATATACTACGAGGGCTGTCCGAAAAGTATGGTACAAACATTTATGAGGGATGTCCGGAAAAGTAATGTACACATATTTAAAAGGGATGCTCGAAAAGCAAGGTACACATATTTATGAGCGATGTCCAAAGTAATATACGAATATAAAGGTCTGTCCGAAAAGTATATATCTACACCCGAAAAATAAGGTATGAATATTTATGAGGGATGATTAAAAAGAAGATACAAACATTTACTAATTCAACATAATTACTAAATAAAACATTGTTCATGTGTTATCAGCACGACTATGTTACTTTTCAATATTGTTTGCTCCAGGTCGCTTGACGCCACATTCTTTGAAGAAAGTTTTTTTTTTTACTAATTGTTCTTCACCTAATAAGATCTCAAGAGCCACAAGGTACTGGATTAATGTATGATGTATGAATGTAAGAGGAGAATTTTATTGATTGATTTGTTTTTTACGGCTTGTCAACCTTTTGCGGGTTATTTAAAGCCAGAAAATAATTTTAGATTGTAAGATTTTTTAGATAACTATGGTATTTCTAATACATGTCTAACTAATTAACCCATAGATGGGGATAGGAAATCGTTATCTTCTGTCTTTTTAGACAGAAGATAACGATTGATATTGCATTCCCGTTTTTTTATTGTTCTCGCTCCTTAATGCTTTTTTTTATATTCTTTTACACTCAGTAACTCTCTGTGTCTTAGTGGCTTTATTGTCTTGCTTGGGAGGACGGATGATTAAAATAAATAAAGAAAGAATAACAACAACAAAGATGAGGACAATCGTCCGCCTGTAAATAGTGTAAATAATGGTTTGATCTAGTTGTTATAAAAATAGAGCATGGCCAGAGGATTTATTTACTTCTTGGTCAGGTACAAGGAGCCGATCATTTTTACCGGCATCTTTAGGGATTGATCGTATGTGTGAGTTCCACTTGAGGTTTGGAGTCAATTTGAGTCCCAATCGACTTGAACTTCCTCCTTGAGATTATAACCGCTCATAATAATAGGCAGCCATCCAGGATCTGATAGAAGAATGTCCTTGTGCACCAGTCGGATATCAATCCCAATAACGACTACGTGGAAAAATAACATAGGCAGTATGTTTTAGTTGCATAGTGAAAAGGTAAGCATTTTTTAAACTCATTTAATCCCAAACAAGGCGATAATGCCACTAACACGCACGGGATTTTACTGGGAGTGAAAGAAAGCGAGGAGAAAGGACAATAAAATAACAGGTTTTAAGGAAGACGGAAGATGGCGATTGACGTTCCAATCATACATTTTTTTAAGATTGTAGTTGGCAGGGAAGCAAGAAATCAGAAGGGAATTCTACTGGGGAGAAGTGTAAGAAAAGAAACTATTAGAATATAACTTAAGGTGACATTTAGCAGTAAAACAATTAGACCTAATAGCCAATCTAGTAGCACTCTTAAATTCGTGCGGTTGTGGTACCAGGGAGGAAAGCTCATCAGAATAATTGTCATGAAAGTATTCATAGAAAAGGCAGAGTGAAGCCACGACATGGGAAAGGGACTGAAGCCGAGATGCCAGGTCAGCACCGATTACACTACAAGAAAAGCACAGAGTATCACGCAATAGAAAATTTACACGTATTCCTTTAAATTTCTACTGCAGGAAACTTTATTTATTTTTGGTTCTTCTGAAATAGTATTTCCTTGTAGTCATTTTCTTCATCTCTTTCTGATTTTGGTTACCTCTTTCAGATACTTTTAGTTCTCTCTTTGTGGATTCTGGGGATTTCCTTGTTTAAGTGAGTCAGTTCCTTCCATTGTTTCTTATTTTCCCATATTCCTGACCATAATTGACACTTTTTTTGTACAGGTCTTAATGGGAGTGGAAGAGAATGAGAAGATTTTAGTGTGGAACAATGACAATAAAAAAAACAGGCTCCAGAAAGAGAAGAGATGGTGACTGACGTTGTATTTAAAATTTCGAAGATTGTAGGTGACCGAGAAGGAAGAAATAGGAAGACAGTTCCACAAGCGAGAAGTGGGAGAAAAGAAACTACTAAAATAGAACACACAGTTGCATCTAGCTAGTTCAACAGTAAAACAGTGGGACCTAGTTGCCAATCTAGTAGCATGTTTAAATTTGTAACGGGGTTAGTATTAATGACAGAAATTGAAATGCATAAAACGTACAACGATAACAACAATAAAAACTTGAGACACGTGTCGACATAAATAATAAGAATTTGTATTTTCTTTTTGTGCTTTGAATTACGGAATATTGATATGGTGTATAAAAATGTTCTCATTGTGTCTTTTGCTTAAAAGCCAGTGCTTACTGGGTTTGATTCCGAGAATTTCGTTTATGGGGAAGGCGTTTGAAATTGTCTGTTTTCGCTCTTCACGGAGCGCTGGCTAAACATGTGTTTCTGTACTGTTACTACTACTACTACTTATCTCTTATCTACTGACTACTGCTACGGGTACCCTAATCTACTCTACTGTTCTCTACTCTACTCTACTGATTCTCTTGTGGTAGAAGGATCGTTTTTATAATGATGAGGGTTAGGATGATGAAATATCCTTCCTTTCTATCATCACTAATGACAAGGTTATTTTAAGAATGATTAAACATCCTTATTTTTTATTATCATTGATGGCAAGGTTATTTTTAGAATGATGGAACATAATCATCATTTTGGATCATAACAAATCCATGCTGTCGAAGCACCAAGGAGGAAAGCTCATTAGAACAATTACCATGAAAATATTTGTAGAAA
Source organism: Acanthosepion lycidas (assembly GCA_963932145.1). Taxonomy (NCBI): domain Eukaryota; kingdom Metazoa; phylum Mollusca; class Cephalopoda; order Sepiida; family Sepiidae; genus Acanthosepion; species Acanthosepion lycidas. The sequence continues at coordinate 10,636,362 of OZ010584.1, forward strand.
AGACAGAGGGAAACCATGTCATGTCGGTGAGAAACTGACTGAAGTCGAGATGTCCATATGGGTCGATAACATTGCAGACCCTTTTTCAAATTTTGCCAAGAAACTCAAAATATATAGTAGGAACATCTGACCAGATATGGCAGCAGTATTCAGTTCACAGACGAATGGTAGATGTATAAATGTGCAAGATGGATTCAGATGAGAAAAATCTTCTGGCACGACACAGTGGACTAACTTTCTTGAATATGACGTTAACGGAGCGGAAAATGGGACTGTCGAACCGAGTTCAAGTACCGGCCTAGACTGTTACGTTCAATTTTGCACTAATGCCTATTGAAAAAGCATGAACTGATCTCTTCTTTTCAGCCTAGTTATGGGTGAAATAGCAGAATAGTCTATGCTCCCCAAACATGGATGGTGGCTAGTCCAGGAGAAAAGAGAATTTTGAATTCAAAACTATAAAATAAAAAAAAGGCAAAAGGTACTATATCTCCCCAAGAATTCATGGCAGTTTACAGATAATAAAGAAAAGGAATTTGTTGAAAGTCATAATCGCCTATGTACCGAAGAGACATGGCATTTAAAAAATAAATAAATAAATAAACATGTTGGGTGAGTAAATATTTGTGTGTTACTTTCTGAACATCTTTCGTATATAAGTTAACTAAACTATCTCAATTATAAGCAATAACCCAATTCATCGTAAAAAAGAAAAAAAATGGGGCGATGACAGAGACGGCAATAAAGAAGGCCAGTATTTGGTGTTCGAGCCAAGGTAAATCAGGTTTATTAGCGTTAATTTGCAAAACAGGCAGCATTCATAATCCAAGCTTTTATCCGGGCTCGAAGAACAACAAGTGAGAAATAATTCTTCAAACAGACCAAAAGTTTGAGCAGTAATAGGTTTGTAGTTAAGTAAAAATAACAGTCCGAGTAGTAGCACTAACACTAATGGTAATATTGGATTTTTACTTATAAAAAAAAAATTCGGCATTCATTGACCGACCAGCTAGTGCTATTTAAGTCACGTTTTTCTTCACGCCTTTGCATCAAAGTGTAGTATCTGTTCTCACCTTCAATGGTAATATTAGCCGTTCCAAGGAAACATTTGTCATTCATAGACCGTGCAGCCAGTGTTACTACCAATTGAAATTGAAAAAAATCTTATTCTTAAGGCAATTTTTCTTGAACTCTATTATTAACTGTTATTGCTCTTTTCACTATTGACGAAAGCTTCTTTCCCAAACTTTTTTTTTGTTATAATAGTAAAAATTAAATACCTGAATATCGGTAATAGTAGTAGTAATATTGTAAGTAGTAGTAGGCGTTACGAGTTAAGAGCAGTTGTAGTAGTAACAAATTTGTGTCTTTTTATGTGCCGTATCCCTTCTGGACGTGAATGATCATTGCTCTCCACAACTTCCTGTCTTTAGTAGCTCTTAGCAATGTTATTATCTTCCCTACTCCCTGTTCTACCATCCACTTACACAAGCTAGTCATTGTTATTCACTGCTTTCCTATGTCTCTCCTGCCTTCAATGTGTCCTGTGAGTGTTAAATTCTCCAAGCCCTCTTTCCTCATTGTGTGTCCCAGAAACTTCAAATGTCTCTTTCTGATTCTAAGTATAAGTGTCATTTTTGTTTCCATTTTCCTTAAATGTCTTACTTTTGTTCATGGTATCCCCAGCACCTGTCCACGAAACCAATATTTCTCTTGCCTCAAGTCTCCTCTTCATCTGCGAGGAAATTGTCCCGCATTAACTGCCAAATAGGAGAATTGATATAACACATCGGTTCAGCACCTTTCAAGTTTCTAACGAACTTCTGTTTCTTTATACATTGATTACTGCACGATTTGTTTTTAGTCGGTGGGAGACGTCAGAACTTATACTAAGTTTTAGTTTATAGACTATGTTTTATAGACTATGCAAAGGCGTTTAGCAAAGTAAACAACAATTTACTGTTTAAATTTTGGAAGGATGTTAGAATTGTCTATAATTTATAGTAGCAGAACACCGCCTGCACACAGACAGAAATGAATTCAGTAGATATACAAAAATCAAAAGGGGTATAAGACAAGGATGTGTCTTCTTACTGGACTTATTCAGTCTATACGATTCTCAGAGAATTAGAAGTCCTACCAGGATTTATTATTGGCAACACGTGAGTAACAAAGTTCTAAAGAAAATGTCAACTAGAAAAGCACTTATACTTAAAATCAGAAACAGGCAGTTGAAATTTCTGGGACATATGAGGAAAGACGGTTCGGAAAACCTAATACTCACAGGACACACTGACGGTTAGAGAGGTAAGAGGGAAAACTGAAAGCAGCCTACCCAGTGAATTTGCGTTAATTGATAACAGAGCAGGGACAAGGACGGATAAGCGGCAAATGTTGCTTGGAGCTACAAGTGATAGGAAGTTATTTTCCTCTGCCCCTTTAGACTTCAATGTCCTGTGAGTGTTAGATTCTCTAAGGCTTCTTTCCTCATTATGCATCCCAGACATTTCAACTGTCTCATTCTGATTCTAAGTAAGTATAAGTGTCCTTTTTGTATTCATTTTCCTTAAATGTTTTGTTCACGGTATTCTTAGCCTCCGTCCACCGAACCACATTTCTGTTACCTGAAGTTTCCTCTTCATCTGTGAGGAAATTGTCCAGTATTCTGCTCGATTTGTTTTTAGTGGGAGTTAAGACTTAATGATTTATTTGTTCATAGCTCATAATCTGTCCTCCTGTATATGGCACTGACTGTTGGACAATCTCCTCAAAGATGAAGAGGAGACTTGAAGCAACAGAAATGTGGTTCTACAGAAGGATGCTGAGGATTCCGTGGACCGAACATGTGAGCAACGATGAAGTTTTGGAGAAAATGAAGACAAAAAGTAAACATCAGGAAGAGACAGTTTAGGTTTCTGGGGCACTAAACGAGGAAGGAGGGCTTGGAAATTCTGATCCTCACAGGACAAATAGAGGGCAAGAAGGACAGAGGAAAACAACGTATAACATACTTAGCTTAAGTAAATGGGTGGCAAAACAGGGTTCAGGAGAAATAACAGAAAGACAAAGTTTATTACGACCTACAAGAGACATGAAAGTGTGGAGAGCTATGATCGCCTACGCCCTGAGGGAGCACGGCACATAAAGAAGCTTTTCAAAGGCTTCTTTTGTTATTCCAACAATGCACCTTTCAATTTCACATCGTGTCTCATTTTCCGTTTAGTGTAGCAATCTACTCTCTAGAGTCTAATCCGACTCAAAGTACTGAGGGCAATAGTAATAAAAGTCCAGGTAATTAGTAGTAGTAATAGCAAAAAAAAAAAGGACTTCGTCGGAGATAGTTAATTTGTAATTAGAGCAGACTGTTACACTAGTGAGTCACTAGTGACTACTAGTTTGAGTATTCGTTCATTGGAAATAACTTAGTGATATTGACTAAGTGTGATTTAGATGTGGCACAAGGGCGTAAATTTAGAGTTTTCGGTGAGGATCGAACTCACTAAATATAAGGAAACAGATTTTTGTTTACACCTCGACGAAGTGCCCGAAGGCTTCTGATGTTCAGTAATTTAGTAAGCGTATCTTAGAAGTGGTACAAGGTCGAAAGTTTGGAGCATTCAGTGAGGATCGAACTCCCTACTATTCATTTGTAGAGAGACAAATTTGCTAACCTGAACGATATGCCCAAAGCCTTTTCTGATATTCAGAAGCTTAGATGTGGCATAAAGGCCGAAAGTATGGAGCAGTGAGGCTCGAACTCACTACCCAGTTTGATCTAGCGAGACGTGCTTTACTACTACTACTACTACTAACCATTTTTACCACGTCGAAGTGCCGTAACAACTTAAAAAACTAAGTTTAGTCACAGTCAATTTGTTGAAAAATAATAACAAAAAATAAATAGTAGCTGTAATTAACGCTAGTGAGTGTAAAAATAAAATAGCTCTAGCCGGAGTAAAAATGGCAATAGTACAACTATGTACTATGGTTTTTTTTTGTCATTGCAGTGACTAGCACTACTCATTCACAGTAAGACAAGTAGTTGTAGTAAAGATAGTGAGACTAGTAGTAGTTGTGTAGTAGAAGTAGCTGTACTAAAAACTCAAGTCAAAATGTCACTAGAGGTAATATGTGTGAATAGTAGTAGTAGCAAAAACTATAGTTGTAACAGGCCAAGTCAAAGTACCACTAGTGTTGGTACTTTTCGGGTTGGTATTATAGTTTCTTTGTAGTAAAAGACTAACTCTGTGTAATTATTAGTTAGTCTTAGTAGTAATAGTTACCTTTTCTTTTTTGTGTAGTAGTAGTAGTAGTAGTAGTGATAGTTAATAGTTCTAGTAGCATTTAAGATCATTTTTCTAACGCCCGAGTGATTGCTTGTTGCTTTTTCTGGGGGTCTGTCTTCTTTATTGCCGCCTCCGTCATCGTCCCAACCGGAAACGCTCTTCTGTGTTTGTTGGGCGACTTGCCACCCCACACACAAGAAAAAGAAAAAAAGAAAAGAAAACGGAAAAAAAAAAAATCCCGCGGCTGCCAGCGGCCATGGCGACGATGGCCTACGTTACATGTTACATCTTTTCTTTACAGCTTTTCTTGTCACTGATTTTACTGTTGATCCTCGTCAGTGACATCTTCACGCAGGCCTATAACTTGGATACGGAGGTGTACATCCTTAAAGAGGGACCCCCGGATAGTTTCTTTGGATATTCTGTTGCTTTCCACCGGATTAACAAGGCAAGTGGCCCCGCCGAAGATGTGTAAGTTCATTTCTTTTCTTTTTTGGTCATTGTTGTTGTTGTTGTTTTAAAGGTTTTGGTCACAAAGTCAGGGGTTAGTTTGTGATGTTTTTGTCACAATTCAATTATCAACAATTTTTTTTATATTCAAAATCAACAAATCTACCTGTTTATAAACCCGAATTTTTACTTTAAATCTTGATTTTATATCAACAATAAAAGTTGACAACTTTTACTACTTTATTTATTTATTTGTTACACTTTTTTCTTTTTTCTTTTACAAATATTGTGATAACAACCCCAAGTGGAAAAAAAAATCAAGATTCTAAAAATCTACAGAACGATTTTACGATAAGGTGACCACGTGACGAAAATATTTTTCTTCTTCCTTTTTTATTTTTTAGTCAGTGCTTTTTATTTTTTTTTATTATTCATCTTTTACAAGTGTAAAAATATTGTTTCAAGTTATTTTTTTTCTAAAACCTTAAATCGTCTTGGTACTAAGAACATATGAGTAACAATGCTGTAGTCAAAAGTTTTAAAATAACTAAAAAAAGTAAATAAATTATAAACTAAAAGTAACTTTTAGTTTTCTTTCTTCTAATTGACACTGTTATTAAATTCTCATTTTAAAAGAGAACTTTCATTTCATTTGATTAAAAAGTTTAAAAACATACCAAAAGTTGTGAGTCCAGGAAAAAAAAAATTAAAAGTTGGCAAAACTTTTTTTTTTTTTTTTTTTTTTTTTTTTTTTCCAATCATGATTGTCACAAAAAAAATTAAAACTCTGGAGTTCGATTTTATTTTTTAGCATAAAAAAATAGTTACAGCTGTTTTAATTTATTTATTTATTTTTTTAAATCCATGTTCAATTCTTTCAGATTTTGTATTTCTATTAAAAAGAAAAAAGTATAAATGTATTTTAAAATGCTTCCCTCTGAAAAGGTGTTACAAAGTCTGTATTATTTTTAGCCATGTCCTCACCTTTTTTTTTTATGTGTCAGCCTTAATCATTTCGCTCGTTGACATTGTGACACAAAGCAGTCCTTTTTCTCTAAAAAAAAGGGAAAAAAAATGAAGATACCTTTGAAACTACAATAGATCATTCTTCTATTTCTGGGTAGAAATATTGACAATGATGAAGAAAATTGTTTGTCAATGAACGTCTACTTTTATTGATGAAAACTGAAAACAATTTTATTTATATATGTGCGAAAGAAAAGCATGTTGTAGAGACGAGATTAAATTCCTTTACAATATAAAACATCCGACCTCCACCCACGAATTCCTGATAAGAAATTGACCACAAGTCTTTCTCCCCCTCGACCTTTTCTTTGTCCCCCCCCCCCAAAAAAAAGGTGGGGTACTACTGGACTTGTCAACTCAAAAAAATGCAGGTACGTTTTTGACAAGATGGTCGTTTTGAAAGCACTTCTTATATATATTTATATATTATATATATTATTTATATATTTTATTATATATTTTATTTTATATATTTATATTATATATATTTATATTATATATTATATATATATATTATATTATATATATATATTATATTATATTATATTATATATATATATTATATTATATTATATATATATATTATATTATATATATATATTATATTATATTATATATATATTATATTATATATATATATTATATATATATTATATTATATTATATATTATATTATATTATATATTATATATATATATATATATATATATATATTATATTATATTATTATATTATATATATATTTTATATATACTTTTTCCGCCCAGGAAGAATATTTTTACGATATTGCGAACTTTACTTAATCAATGAATGCGCGATATGGATGAAGTTACACATTTTTACCGTAAATAATTCTGATCAAAAGTCGGTATTTTTAAAAACAATATCTCGAACTATCAAAAAGTTTTTAAAATGTATGTAGCAACAATATTGTTGGAGTGAAACATTTATTATTCTTCATTTTGTTGGACATATGGTGTTTACTTTTTAAAAAGATTATGTTGCGGCAATAAGTAATCTGGTCCTCCCCTTAAATAAAAATAAACATAAAATCAACATTCAAATCCTCTGCTTTGGCTAAGGTTCGAACCTGATATGTGCGAGTGATAAAAACAATTATTGATTTCCCAATCTAGACACTTGCAAAAAAAAAAAAAATGAAACCCTAATTTTCCGTCAACATTTAAGTGCCGAATTGATGAGGTTCGTTATTAGTCGCACTCGCATGTGTATCAGTATCAGATAAGAAAATCATAAGAGGAAAAACGTCCCATTAGAAGTCTCAAGTTAGCTTGAGTTTTTATGCAGTTCAATAGTGCTTGTTATGCTTGGTTGGTGAGGTTAGTTAACAAATAACATTAACGGTTTCTTGTAAAATCTAATATCTGCCCCTCACCAGAAGACTTTAATTTTTTTTTTCTCACAATTTTAAGATTATTTTTTCGGCCACGTTAAAAAAAAACAAAAGCAAAGTTGGGGAATTATGAACGTTAACAAAATTTGACAAAAGTAGTCAAAACCTTGTAAAATCTGTGATCCACAAGCGCATGCTAAAAAAAAACTAACCTTTTTATTTTTAGGTAATGAAAGAATAAAATATTGTCATGTTAGGTTTTTTTTATCGTCTAGTTTGATTCATTGAATGATTGATTTCTTTTCTCATCAATCAGTCTATCATCACCTTTTTTTTTTTTTTTGTCAATTTCTTTGGATTTTATTTTTAATTAAAATAGCTACAAAGCCGGTGTGAAGAGAAAGACGAAGAAAGGATGAGCAAGCAAGCACGTGTTCCTCCATAAAGAAGTGTTTCCCAACCCTCACTGCAACTACGACGATTTCAGTAAACAATTTTTTATTTAAGAAAATCAGCTAAATGACCATTTTTAGAATAGTGTGCATTTATTCAGAAAGTAAGAGTGTAATTCAGTTGAAAATAATAAATTTGTCTAATTATCGAAAGTTAAGTGGAAATAAAGTGACAATGTTAAGTTAAAAACCTTACACATTTTATTTATTTTATTTATTACTTACATTCGTAAATGACATTCATTACTTACTACCCGAGTGAACGAACAAAAATTCCTCAAGTGCCCGAGTCAGGTTATAAACCCGCCTGAAGAGAAATATTTAAAACTTGAACAAAAATAACCTTTCCATTCCAGCCTGTTAATATTTATTTAATTAACTATTTTAAATTATATTTTTTCTTTTTCATTTTTGTTGCAATAATTTTTTTCTGTTTTATTAAAAAAGGAAAAAACAAAAAACTAACAAGCAATTCAATGTTTAATTACTTTACATATTTATTTATTTGGTAATTTTTTTCATTTTTAATTTGTTTATACGAGCGATAAAGCCGCCTTTATATAATTAAATAAAAATAAAACTTTTTCGTTGTTGTATTAAAAAAACAAAAAAAAGCTGAGTGTATTTGTTTTCACTGAGTTTAGTGCTTGTGTGTTTTTGCAAGCTACATCGAATAAAAACCGATTGGTTTGCGCTGTACTGTAGTGAGTTCGATCCTCACTGAATGTAACGGCTACAGTGTAGCCTTACAATACATCAAACACAAACTACACTTCGTAAATATTTTGGAGCCATCGTCGTTAAGTATAGTAAAAAAAATAAAACACGTCTAAAAAGAAATTAAATTTGAATTTGGCCCACCTTATATCCCTCCCTCTATTTGTGATCTTGTGCCAGACTAGATAAAGAACTCAATGGGTTCTTTTCAGAGATGATATCGGTTTTCTCTGGTTTGAATGTCTTTTTTGTTTAGTTTGTGCTATGGCCTTTTCTTACAAAAGCCTCTTTTTTTAAAAAATCTACTGAAAAGTCAAGTTTATATTTTTTATTTTTTTTATTTTGTTTTGACAACTTGAAAAAGAAATGCTGCTGTATAAAGTTTTTTTATTTTTTTAAATAAAAGATCTATTCTTTCTGTATACTGCTGTCCTGTATATGTCTTTTTTTTTTTTCTTTTTTTTTTTTGTGAAATATCGTAAAAATCGCTTTTTTTTCTTTTTCTTTTTTTAATATACTCTCATCATGTATCAAATACAAGCGCCGGTATTATTTCATTAATTTCCACAGACCAACCCCTACCCCCAACTCTCCACCCCAACCCCACTTCGCCGTCATCGTGCTTATTGTGTAACACTCAGCATATTTACCACTCTACCAGACCTACAATATTAGATTAATGATTATAGTAATTTTTGTATTTGTTGTAATTTTATTATTAAACTTGTCATGTGCATGTGCACACACACACAAACAAACTTTTTTTGTACTAATTACAAGTGCTGTCATGATTAAATCATTTTTTTCAATAATTCCCTCCTGCGGCACTGTGCCTGCCTAGGTTCATACCTAGGCAGGCACATTGATAATGATAATTCAACAATAATTTTTTTTTTTTTTTTTTTTTTTTTTTTAATAATTTCCTTAGCTTAACGATTATTTTGTTTTACGTTTATTAAACTTTCATAAAAATTCCCGGCGGAACGTTTATTTGAACCGTCACTTATTTTATAAAATGACCCCCCCCCAAGGTATAACTATTTCTGACGGCAATGGTAATTAAAATTATGCATACGTTAGTTTTGGGGTATTTGGTTGGGCAGATAGGTAATTTATTTATTTCCCTTTCGTACCAGCAATTGGTGTTCAAGCCCAGAAAAACCAAGATCTCAAATGATTATTTTAGGCCATTCCTACTTTGAAATTGGTGCAACACAGTCTTTCTACCTCATAATATTCCAAATGGCTTTATGCCATGCTAAAAACTAAGAAAACAGGAATTTTTCAATACACTGGTCACCAGCCAATCGTAGTAGTATTTTGTAGTATTAAGTTACCTACTGTGTCTGAGTTGAATACTAACTAGCAAAGGAATATTTCTTTTTTTTTTTTTTTTTTTTTTTTTTTTTTTTTAACTTATTGTACTATTCTTACTACTACTACAAAACTTCTAGAGGTACATTCAATCTTTTCGTACCTGATTTTATTACGTTTACGTTTAGACACACCCAGCCGGCAGTCTGACGTGTGTCATGAACGAATTTCTTTCTTTCTTTCTTTAGTTACATTTTGTGCTCAGTCTTTTTTCTTTCCTTCTTTCTTTTTATTTTTAAAGGTCTACAAATGCTTTTTTTAGTATTAAAATAAACTTTTGACAGTATTTATAATAAATAATATAAATAAGCCCTGGGTAATTCTGAACTGAACCCTCTTATTTAATCTAGGGGAGTAGACTGTTCTCGTTCCACTGCTCATATGGGACAATAGCCTAGTTAGTTTGCATTGGTTCTTGAATTTGCTGACATAGTAATTGTGAGTTCAATCTCTGGGTTGTGCAGTGTGTACTCAGTGGAAATGGGTGAGCAATAATTGAGCAGTACTAGAAATCAGAATGAGACAAGATAGACATGAGCAGTTTAACCAGAACAGTCTACCCCCATATATTAAAGGGTTCAGTTTCGAATTCCCCATAGGTTAGTCAGATCGGATATACAGAAGTGGGCACAACAATCAAAACATTGTGATAACAACAACAAAGATGAGGATATTGTAAAAACAGTGTAAATAATGATAACTCCTTATTCCAGATACTCACAGAAAATAAGGCCCTCTCTTAACACACTCTAATTTAAGCAGATGCTTGATTTGAAGGTCGCTTCAGGAAAGTTTATCTTTATGCTAAATCACCAAATAGACCACTTCTTTTTTTTTTTTTTTTTTTTTTTTTTTTTTAATTTTTCTAATGCAAACTCCTGATGTTAGATTTTTCAGTCATTTTGTTAGGCTTACTAAAATAAAAGCTTAAACTGAAAACTCACTATAAACAATTTAAATAACCAAAACTAAAGTTCAATGAAATTCTTTTAAATTAAATAGCCTACAAAGTTAATCTGTACAAAAAAAAAAAAATATAAAGTTTTTTTTTAATTTTTTGTTTTAAGAGGAAAATTGTCTTAATTTTTTACTTTTTATATTGATGTCTTCAGAAATACAACAGCAGGTAACCGTGCGGTGTTTAGAGAGGCGTTTATTTGCACTGATGAGTCACAAATGAAAAAAATATTTTATTTATTCATTTTTAAGCTGATGATGCAATTTCTTTGTTTAGGTGCAGTTAAGGTTAACAAGCCATAATGGAATAGAATCAATTTTTTTTTATTGCATTTGTTTCAAGATGGACTTTACTTTTTTATTGATCACAATTTTTAGATGTAAGGACAGCAGACAAAAGTGAATCTTTGTTGATTCGTTTGTTTTTTAGGATGTGTCCAAAACAATACATGTATCATTTTACTAATTTGGCCTTTTTATCTACAAAATCATCTGCAATTAATGTAACATGATTGTGAGAGGTTTATAACAAACAATATGTCAGGTTAGTTCTCTGTAACAAAACTGGCTTCTTTTGTCATTTGTTGTGTACATGTATGTCAACATGACACGCGTCAGTCATTTAAGTGCCATGCGAGGCGATCACATATCTTTTGATACATGACTGACGAGGCAGATTTTTTTTTTTTTTTCCCCGCAGTAGGATGCCATTTCTTTCTGTGACTAGATGCCATCCAAGGCAGTCTGTCCAGCTATTTACCCATAGCTGGAGGGGGAAGAGGATTCATACCTTTTCCAAGGGACTTTTCTATAAATATGTTCATGGTAATTGTTCAGATGAGCTCTTTGCCATGGTACCTGGACTTTATGAATTTAAGTGCAGTATAAGATTGGCAGCAAAGTCTCGTCACTTTACTGTTTAATTGGCTAGATGTAACTTCAAGTTTCTTTTCTTGCACTTCTCACATATGGAACTCTTTTCTAGCTTCATGCTTTCCAGCTAATTTTGATCTTAAAAAATTTAAATGCAAAATCAATTGTTATCTCTTGTCTCCTTGATTACTCTTCTATTGTTTTTGCTCCTTATTAATGTTTCTGTTTTCTGATTCTTTCACTCCAAGTAACTCCTTGTGTCTTAGTGGCTTTATTCTCTTGTTTGGGATCAATTCAATTAATGAAAAAACCATTAATGTAAATTACATGGTGGAATTTTATTATAATTAACCAATTTGTTAACTATTCAGTCAGTTATGTGCCATGTGTGATACACGCTTAGGCGATCATGTATCTTTCGATACATGACTAACGAGGCAGATTTTTTTTTCCCACTGTAGGTTGCCATTTTTTCTGCAATAGACCAGTTGCCATAAGGCTATAAAACTCAGTCTGTCCTGCTATTTACCCATAGTTGGGGGGAGAAGAGGATTCATATCTTTCCCAAGGGTATTAGCACATAAGTGAATGTAATGGATTCGACTGGAATTTGAACTCTGTTATCCGATTCTTCAATCCAAGCTGCTATCCATTACTCTATCATGCCTCCATGGCATGTCTAGACTTATTAAATTCTGTAAATTACCATTTCATCTAGTTTGCAGTTAGATATTTACAAAGTGCATACCATTCTTGAAGTCAAATAAAAGCAGTAGAATTTTAATTTTAAAGACAGAAAAAAAAAAAGAATCTTGCTGGGTCATGAGGGTAGGGATTATGATTTTTTTTAAAGTGAACCTTATCTATATTTAAATCCTATATCCTATACTTAAATTTTAAAGCAATTGGCAGTTTCTATAGACCTTAAAATCTGTGACAAAACTTGGTAGCTATCAATAGACAACATCGCCTTCCTTTGCTAAAAATATTTAATCTGTTTGAGAAAATCAGATATATGTGCATATCTATCATGGAATCGGTATGCTGACTTCAAATTCTGGCACATTCTGGCCATGGTTTCTCCCCACCTGCTATCAGTTAAATAACAGGGAAGACTGGACTCTTGGTTGGAAACCAGCCTAGAAGAATTCTGAATTCAAAACCAATTGGATATGGTGCTTGGCAACACCACCCCATAAAAACCTACTTGCTATGTGAACCACAGCAGTAACACCTGGTATGTGGCCCTATTTTACATGGTGGCGTCTAATGGTGCTGAGGGGGAAGAAAAGAAAATCATCACTTGTTCTAAATTCTCAAGATGTTAATCTTTGACCAAAGAGTCCAGAGGCTAAGACAGGGTTCGGCAATCCTTAGCCCCCCAATTGAGTCGTATTAAGGAATTTGCATTTTTTTGTTGATCGTGTTACTTGTTATCCTGTTATCCCTGCAGTAAAATAAAGGACTTTGTTTAAATAATGTAACATTAACTTTGTTGTTTTTTTCTTTAAACCTCTAAACCAAAGCAACCTTCATGATGGAGTGGTCTGAGGTTGAGAAAATTTATTTAAATTTTATTTCATGGCCCTCTTACGAGACACTGCTTAGCTGTCTGGCCTGTTTTCGCTGACTCCTGGACTAAAACATGGTAGAAAGATGAAGAATTTATATATTAGTATCATAGTATTTTTGTCTATATTTCTGAGATGAGGTATTGTAACCTATTGTGGCCAGGTATTGAAGTCATAACTCTTTCGGTTGTGAGTTCAATACCTGGCCACAGTAAAGTGAACAAAAACTTGAAGAGTTGAGTTTCATTAGCCTAGGAACCACAAAAGGTCCTAGTGCCACTGTCTATGTACATGCATGCATACTTTATTTTAAAATATTTTTTTTTTTTTTTTTTTTTTTTTTTTTTTTTTTTTTATAGATGCTCCTTTATTTTATAGTTTTCAGACGTCTATTTAATTTTTAATCTATCTCCAAGTTAAAAAAAAAAAGAGAAACCCTTTTATGTCTTCTGTGCAACTCTCTTCAAATATGTTAACATTAGAAAAGAAACAATCACTTATTTTCTGGAAATATATTTAAAAGCTTTATCCAATCCGTATCTTTGATTAACAATTAAACTTATCTTTATATCACTTAATGGTAATTACTGGTGGGCACAACCTTGGTTTATATTTCTAGCTTTTAACGTACAAGTATAACAGATACTTGAGGAACTTTTTTGATTTTTGTTAAATGTGCATTCTAATATTATTAAAGTGATTCATTTACCCTTCTGTGTGCTGGACACTTAGATTAATTAGTTTTAGGCAGCTGGAATAGTCGTTCAGTCTGCAATGAACAATGACTTTGTATTAATTCTGTTTTATCGGGGTATACTTGCCTATGGGTCTTGGCAAGGACCACACTACTTCGAGCCTTGTAGACTGTCACTACAGAACCAAATCACAGACCAAATCACTTGAGGACTTACAACAGTTAAAATGGATATCACCTGTAATTCAAAGAGAAAATAATGGCATCATCAAGATGCTGAAATTCCATACAACTTCAAATAAAAGGAAGGACCCCCCACCCCCGCATCAATACTGGAAAGAGCGATAACAGGTACTAGACTTAAAACATTTTTTCAGGAAAATAGGTTTAAGAAAATATAAATTTAAACCAACAGAAGTACAAGCTGCTTTGCCAATGAATGCTGAATGTTTCCTTATAAGGAAACGGCTAATATTACCATTGACGATCCCTCCGTTTTTTGTTTTTTTTTTTCTTCTCCACTGATTTTTTTTTTTTTTTAGCTGGGGAAAGAAAGAAAAAAAACAAACAATATTAACAGGTATAAAAATATAACTATAAAAAAAAAATAAAAATCTATTTTTTTTTTTTTTTTTTTTTTTTTTTTTTCATTATTGCCTGAAATATCGAGTTCAGCATTTGAAGTAATTTCTGATTACCAAACGTTGAATTACCTCCCTTTAATTACTTCACCTCACCTCATATTCTGTGCATAATCAAACTGAAAAAAACAAAAATAAAACAATGTTGAATAGATATATCTTAAATTCTTTTTTTTTTTTTTTTTTTTTCTTTTTTTTCTTCAATCAGGGATTAAATATTAATTATAATCTCAACAAAATAAATTACATGGCATTTTAGGTTTTATTTTTTCTTGTTTTATTTATGATGTATGACAATTAAAATCCAAAGGCGACAAGATTGAAATTTTTTTTATTTCATTTAGTTATTTTTTTTTTTTTTTTTTTTTTTTAAATCATTTCTCTTTAAACAAGTGGGTAAAAGCCATTAAGATATAAGTGGTTACTGAGAGTGAAACAAACAGAAACGATGATAAAAGAATAGGATTCAAGGTGACAGATGATGGTCATTGACCTCGACATTTTTAAAGATCATAGTTGACATGAAAGCAAGAAGCTGGAAAAGAGTTTCACAAGCAAAGTGTAAGAGAAGAAATTTAGAACTTCTGCTTATATCTAACAATTTCTACACTGGAATTATGAGACTTAACTGCCAATCTAGTTCTGCGCTTAAATTTGTAAAGTTGGGGTTGCAAAGAGGAAAGCACATCAGAACATTTACTATGAAAATATTTATAGAACAGGTGCAAGGAAGCAACGTTATGACAGTAGGAAAGGTTATTTATTTTTGTCTTATAAATTCTTATTGGCTGCAAAATTTATTTATAATGGAGAGGAAAAGTGTGCTCAGAATATGAGGCCAGACTATGCAGAACAATTTGAGACGTAATTTTGTATTTGGTCTGTGAAAAGTTTTGACTGCTAATCCTAACAATAACAAACTATTTAATTATTTTTCCTCATTTTCTACACCAAGAAAGAGGTAGAGTAGTTATAAAGACAGTGTGCAATAGCAATGACCAAATCTTTGGCTATGTGGCCGATTGTAAAATACACTTTTAATTTCCATTTGAATATTTGGGATGAGGAATTATCATTATTGACATTTGGACTAATGTCCTTGTCTTTGTTGTTACTGTCATAATGTTTCAACCATTGTGCCTTCTTAAGGTATCTGCCAATCTGAGACAGTAGCCAAGTTGATTAAAGCATTTGTTCACTAGTCTGTTGGGGGAGGCATGGTGGAGTAATCGATAGTGGTTTGGATTGAGGAATCGGAGAGCCGAGTTCGAATTCCAGTCAAATCCATTGTTAATTTACGTGCTAATACCCTTGGGAAAGGTATGAATCCTCTTTTTCTACCCTTCTCTGGGTAAATAGCAGGACAGACTGGGTTCTATAGCCTTGTATGGCAACTGGCCTTCCACAGAAAGAAATGGCAACCTACTGCAGGGAAAAAATCTGCCTCGTCAGTCATGTATTGAAAAATACATAATCGCCTACATGATCTGTGGCGGGTAGCTCACGTATACTCAGTAGTCAGTAGAAACAGGCAAGCAATAGCAGAATGGTACTAAAAATAACAAGACATCACCTTCCCTTGCCAACAACAACTTACTCTGTTCAAGAGGAGCAAATGGATATGCGCTTAGTACACCAATTCCACCATCTGTAAGAATTGTTACGCTGAGTTACACCTGTAGATTGAATAAAGGGTTCAGTTTGAGATTCCCTGAAAGTTACCTGGATTGACAAGCATGTGAAGAAATTCAAAGGATACAACAGTCAAAATCTTGTGATAACAAAGATGAGGACAATAGTTTGTAAGCCTTTATAATTATTGTATTTTTTTTTTTTTTTTTTCTCCAACCCAGTGTTTTTCAACCTTTTTATGCAATAGCACACCTAGGTGCAAATGAAAATATCAGGGCACATTTTTTAAAATTTTTAAAGGGTATACATTAAAATGCTATAAAATAAAACCATAAATTTTGAATTCAAAAATGTTGAATACAATTATATGAACAAAAGGTTAATATTCATTTATTCAAATAAAAGAAAATTTGAAAGTTAAATTAAAAAAAATAAAAATACTTTTTAAAAAATAAATATTTGTATAATGAATAAAGTATTTAAAATAACATAATTGAAGAATAGTTAAAACAATTATTTGAAAAACAAAAGTTTAATACTTATTTATTCAAATACTAACATTATACCATTGCTACTACCACACACGTGTATATATATATATATATATATATATATATATATATGCTGTGATTATATTTTTTGGTATACTAGTGTGCTGCAGTTGAGAATCACTGCTCTAACCATTAAATTTTGTTGAATCACTATGTAATCATTACGGTGAATGAAAATTCAGATGTATTTGTTTAATAACTCATACCTATGATATCACATGTTTAATAATTGGTTCATTTTTTTTTTATATATATATATACACAAAAGTTTAAAAATTCAAATGAAGCTAAAGACAAAAAAAACAAAAAAAAACTCTCCAAATTCATGAAATGTAAAATTAAAATCCATATAGAAAAATCATTGAAAATTAAAATCTTCACCATTATCTTAAAAATCTGTGTGTGTATGTATATATATATATATATATATATACATACACACACACATATCTGTGAATATTAGTTATTTTTCTTTGGGTGTCCTTTCTGACTTTTGTAGAATTAAAAAAAAAAATAGTTTTTTTGAAAAATCAAACTAAATGGCTGATATTAAAAAATTAATTTGTAAGCTTTAAATATTCAAAATGGGTTTCATTTTATTTTCAGTAAACAAATAAAACTGCTTGCAATTCACAAAGTATTTGACTAAAACCAGAAACTCTCTGTAGTTACTTGACTGAAGTATTCCGAATGTCAGTTGATTAATCCTGCAAGTTTGATTTGCCACTTGCTAAATAAGACATTTTGTAGGGGATGCAAAAACCCCATGGTACCAAAAGATTAAGTGATTTTAAATAAATTAAGATATTACTTCTGAGCTGAAGTTATAATGCTTTGCTAAGAACACTAATGAAGGCCTTCAGCCAATTACAATAAAAGACTATCAAATTTATTTATTTAAAAAAAAAAAAAAATTCTTTTTTAAGATCTATTCATACCAAGAAAGGCGATAATACCACTAAGATGCCAGGGACTACTGGGAATGAAAGAGAATGGGGAAAACTTTATAAAGAGCTGGAAAACCAATCCTAAATCAGAAATGAGGGATAAACTTTTAACAGGGCCGGTGTGTACAACCTCTAAACTCCCCCAACTTTGGCAAGCCTCATTGGGGGTCTTGGACAGTACTTTGTGATCCTCACTATCTTATCTACTTTTTTTTTTTTTTTTTTTTTAACCTATATTTATGTACATTAGAAATTAAACTAAGCACAACTGAATATTAAAGGATAAAAAATTTTCATGCTGTCTCGAAAAAAACAATATAAAATTCACTATTTTTATCTATAATGTCGAATGTTTTAAATTATGCAACTTTTTAACAAGAAAAATTTCAAGTTGAAATTGAAGACTGACTGATCTATTATGAGATGTAGTAGAGTGGGAGTCTCCGTATCATAGATTTGGTGTGTGGGGGCAGGAAACATGAAGCCCATGCACCAGACCTGACCTCTACTTCTGTTCAAAAGACCGGGGGGGGAGGTATAAACTGGACAATAGGTGAACCTATCTACTCCTACTGAGAAATGTTTTTCTTGAAAGTTAATATTTTTCTCTATCATTTTTCTTCATACATATTTTGAAAAAAAAAAAAAAAAATTTTCAAAATTAAATTAAATTTGACATCTATGTCTATAGTTAGCCTTCTATTGTAGTTCACTGATTGACCTCACAACAATTGTGTTAATTTGGGGGTTGCCATTGGTAAATGTCCTTTTGTCTGTTGATTCAGCTCTCAACAAAATCTAATTGTTAATTATTTTTTTTCTTTTAATGGACATCCATAAAAATCCTCTCATTTGTTAATGTTGGTTTTGCTCAGCTGAGTTGATCATTGCATATTATTATAAGAATTAAGGCATAATTTTACACACCACTCTGTCTACCTTGTGGGTAATTAATCCCATTATAATACCAGCTCTGTCCACTAGGTAAGTAGGTTATAAGACTTACTCACTACTGAATAGTATTACTATTAATGCTATTATTCTCATATTACTTGCTCATCTTGGCTTGCCCTAGCACAGCACAAGGCTTACAAAAGTGGAGCATTCAGCTAGGCAAAAATGATCACATACTTGAAATTTGTCTGTAAGATGATCCAACTAACCTTGGTAGGTACTCTAAATTAATCTATGGTGAGTCATAGGGTTGGAGGTCATGCTATATTTTCTGGTAATGTCATATGAGGATTTAAGCAATAAAGAAAAAAAAAGTTCATTGTATGCAAGACTTACTTTCTAAGGCTCAACCTTTATCTCTTCCTCACCCCCACCCCTCGTCAATAATTGTTAAAGCAAAACTAGAATTGGTTGGAGAAAAAATGAAAATGTGTTCATGCTGTCATTCAATCCAGGTGAGAGTGAAGAGGAAATAAAGTCTCTGTAAAAACATAAAGTACCATGTGTATATATATATATATATATATATATATATATATATATATATATATATATATATATAGATGTGTATGTGAGGAATAAATTTATTGGTTGAGCTAATGGCTTACCAGATGAACTTTTTAACCATTGCTCTAAGCCAAGAATGAAAATTTTAGATATTTTTGCGAGATAAGCCAGACAGTATATTTTCTAGGTCAAGTTCATAAAAAAAATTTGTTTTATTAATTCTATTTAGTGAAGAAGTAAATGCTAATTAGTTTGCCTTATTGAGCAACTAATTGCAGCAAATGGGACGGTATTACTTGTTTTCAGTGAAATATTAGGGGGTAAAATGAAAATAAAAAAATATGTAAATGTTAAAACCTTGCTTTGTCTGTGCAGTGGATGGTATTCTGTTAGTTGTGTCAGTGGTTGGTGTTTAAGCTGTTAAAAATCAATATTTTATTTTTAAATATTGGGCTTTTTTTTTTTTCTCAAGGTAGGTAAGCTATCTTCACTTGAAAGGTGCAACGGGATTTTCCTATTCAGCTAATTGTATCTCTTATTAGCAGGTTCATCTTTGTTATTTTCACAGTATGGCTATTGTATGATGGTCAGTTGAAAAGTTCATAGGCTGACAAAGATACTCTCATAGAATATGACCACTTGAGGTTTATTTTTCAATATAGTCCTCCTTGCAATCCACACTCTTCTTCCATTGATGTTGCAGTGCTTGGATCCCATTGGTGAAGAAGCTTTCATCCTCATGGTCAACAAGTCTGTTTGTTAAGTCATCAACAACATATATGATATCATCATCACTACAGTAACAGTCACACACAACAACCATTGAAACTAAGCACTTGCATGCTGGAGCTGATGAAACAAGATCCCTTTCATCAGTTTTCCTGGGCGTTTTGTTTTGATAGCCTTTTGTAACAGTGCCGTTTGCATCAAGAAAAACTGAGGCCATCATCTTCCCTGCAGATGAAACTAACTTGGTCTTCTTTGGAGCAGGTGAGGAGGGATGTTCCCCCTGCATATATTGTCTCTTTGTCCCTGGCTCAAATTGATGAACCAACACTTATCCTTGGCTAGGAAACATTCAAGGTGAGTAGCTGGATGTGCCTCAGTCAGAATTTCCTGTGATGGGCTCAGCTTGGTGCACTTTTGATCAGGTATCAGAAGACATGACACCTGCTGAGCAGAAACCTGTCATACAAAGTTCATTGTGCAGAATATTCTCAACTCTCTCACAGGATATGTAAATAGCATTGGCTATTTGATTTATAGTCAATCGCCTGTCATCCCTCACCAAGTGGTGAACATGATCAACGTTTTCCTAAGTGGTGGCAGGATATCCAGACCTTGGGTCATCTTAAAGACACTTCTACTCCTAAAATTTAATTGTCCATGTTTTGCACTGTTGATAAAGGTGGGGGCATCATCCCGTGATGTAACAACCATGTCAGCCTGAATGTCTTTGGGAGCTAAACCCTTTTTCTGCAGGTACTTGATAGTACCATGATGCCAAATGTCATCCATTTTCAAAAGAAGTCACTGCTAGTTACTTTTGAAGTCTTATTTGAACAGTCGGATATCAATTTACCTGGAAAGAAACAATGCAGCTATTAATAAGACCTGAAATTAATGCATGCAAAATTTCATGGCTCTTACATCACTCCATCATAGTCATCCAATGAACTTTACATCTTACATTGGATGGCAGAGCATGGTCTGGGGGAGTTAGCAGAAACACAAAACCTGTTGAGAGCCACAAGGGATGGGGGAAGTGGAGGGTCATGATCGCCTACGTCCTGAAAGGACATGGCACATAAAAAGAAAAAGAAAGACATTAGATGTTCCCATCCTGCTGATTAGGCAGGTAGGCCATTGTAATAGTGTGTTAGTTGGCAAGGGAGATAATTGGAACATTATAGTTGCCATCTTCAGGAAAGAACACTTGTACACAAAATCAAGAAAATAAAACTGAAATTACTTGGATTGACATTGCTTATAATGAGTACAAGCATGTCCTCAAAGTCACTATTTGCTGATAGAATGAAACAATGTATAGCCTCTCACAAGTTTAATCCTAGAGATTACTGGCGGGCTTTGCAAGTGTATGCTGAACAATAGCAAATCCTCAGTCCTTCCTCTATTCTATCAATTTGAAGTATTGACATCTACTTCAGATAAGGCAGTGGGCTTTGCTTGAAAGTTCTCTTCCAACTCCACTTTCGATCCATCTGGAGTACCTCTTTCACTGTAGAACAGAGGCTCTACTGAATAATATGTGCATAACCCTGTCATTGATTTGATATCATTTCTAAATTAGATTCCTACAAGGCAAGTGAATGTGACCGGATCCTTGCAGTCATCATAAAGAAATATGCTTCTGAGCCAGCTCTTGTTCTCTCTAAAATTTACAGCAAATGTCTTGCTGTTTCCTTCTCTGTAATTCCTGTTTTTAGGAACACTGAGGAAACTCCTAACCTTACAAATTATTGCCCTATTAGTCTCTTACCTCTTTCTGGCAAAGTACTGGAGGGTCTAATCAGTTTACCAAGCCACTTACCTGACGAGCTTGTGTGATTTGATGGCAGAATTGTGGGGGTAGGGCAGGTCAGTTTTGGAACTGTGGTATTGTGCACAATTTGAAAGTTGGGATTTGACATGATAATGATACAAAATATTTTTTTTCTAGATCATTACCTTTTTTATTTATTTTTTATTTTTTGAGGAAATTAGTATGAAGATTAAGTTTAGGTTCAAAATCATTACATTGGAATTTCATTCCAGTGATCAATGAAAACCCAATAGCACAGCCTTGTAACATTTATAATTTATGTAAGCTTTACAAATTGTATATTTGTAAGATGCATGACATAAGCATATTACAAAATCATTGTGCCATCAAATAAGACCTTTATTTACTTCAAAGGGAAATTATACTGAATAATTTAACTATATTATGATGTAATATTTTATACAGTACAGTAGTTTTGGTGTGATTTTTCAATAAACAATTCAAATTTAAAACATTTTCTATAATTTGTGCCCAGTACTATTATGGTGTTATATATGCTTTTATCTATTTTTTGTTTTTATTAATTATGATCTAACAAATATTATTCATTGAGAAGACTTTTTTTGTAATCTTTATATTTTTTTCTTTTTACAGTTTTTACTTATTGAATATTTTGCTTGTGGTGATAATTAGAATTTTGGTCTGAATATATTTTCCATTCAAATACAAAAGATATCGACTTTATTTGGATTTATTCTTGAAATTGTAAAATTTTCAAGTCAGTTTGTGAAACCTCCAGAAATTAGATATTTCTGTACTTTTTTTTTTCTCAGATGATCTTTAAACAAAGTGTCCCAAAATTGCAAAAAGCTATGAATCTAATTTTTGGTGCACATGAAACCCCAGCTTTCACACAGTTGATTTTTCTAAAAAAAAAAAAAAAATGAAAAATCAACCTGTCCTCCTGTGGGGGATGGGAGCCTTATCAAAGAGCCACACAAGATAGAAAATTGTGGAGAGTCGTGATCGTTCTGTCCTGATAGGACACAGAAAATAGAAGAACAAAAATGAGTTATGACATTTAATCATGCCTCAGTTGTATGGAATTGTATTATAACCATTAAGCTGTACCTGCAGGTGCTTCCTCAGCTTAATGCATGTGAACATGAAGTCAGTAGTTATTGCTAGTAATGACATGCATTGGAGATTGAGTTTCAATGAATAAGTTTTAAATGGCTTTGGAAACAGTTGTGGAAATCAATTGACTATTGGTTAAATTAGTTGCATTTCCCCTCCATCTCTTGATGATGCTCATGCAAAATTCCTGGCATCCTGATCTACCAATCAGCCCTGGAGATTTGAATGTTACTTTTTTTTCTTTTTTTTATTTATTTATTTATTTATTTATTTTGAGCTCTCTATTAGGGGGGGGGGGGTGCTGAAAAATTCTTGCCATGACCAATTTTCCCCTAAAAATTTTGTTATCTGGTCAAATTTTGGGAATTAAAGTCTGGCCATGAATGTCTTAGTACTGCCTCCTTTCATAATACATACATAATGGCTGGTTATTAGTTTCCGAGTACATCAATCTGCTAGTGCGGCTTTCCAATCTCTATTACAGAAGCCTGCTCAGGCGCATTTGTTTGTTTGACACACATATAGTTGTAGTTTATACTGCAAGTATTTTGAGCAGACTATAGTTACAATTCCTGAGAGTGCACATAATCTAGAATGGTCAACATTTTGAACAAGGCCAGTATGCTGAAACACTGTCATGGCTTGTGACTTCACGTTAGCAAAACCATGAATGGCCAGTGAACAGTTTCACCTGTCCAATTTCACTTGCAAAACTTGGGTCAGTCTGTGGTGTGGTTTACAGGCACTTTCTAATATTGTCACACGGGATCACCTCCCAAGGCTGAGAGCATCAAGAAGTTCACTTCTTAAAAAATCAATCATGGTCAGATTTGGAACTTTCATTTTTGGAAAGTGAATATTCTGATCAATCAGCCACACATGTCTACCTCGGCCTGTTGACTGTCTGCGTCTGCTTACCTTGGCTTCTCTTTATACTAGTTTCAACAAAAATGACTGACAAGCTACTGTGGCTAATTTTTTTGTTTATTTATTCATATGTTCTTATAATTTTCTTTTTTCTGGACGTAAATTATGTGTAAATTATTCAAATGTTTTGTATGTCCAAGCCAACACTCAATAATATGAACATGGCCACAATGTGTTGACCGTGTTTGGAAAATAGAACATTCCTATAACTCTAGATACATACATAAAACAACCCACACATTCAGGGAAAAGCAAAAATAAAATTCATCCTTGATAATGGCTAAAAGTATAGCCGAAAGTGCTTGGACATACAGAACATTTGGATAATTTCTACATAATTTATGTCCAGAAAAGAAGAATATTATAAGAACACATGAAAAATAAAATAAAAACTTAATCGCAGAACGTTGTCAGTTGTTTTTAATGAAACTTTGTGTGTGTGTATAATGGACATGTGTTGCAGTATCAGAATTTTAGCAGGCTATTCATGGTGGAGAGGCAGAATGGAAAATAGTGAGGAAGAAAGAGAAGCCTTCTGCAAAATACATTGTTCTCGGCCATTGAATCCAATATACATGCAAATTTGGTTTGCACAGTTGATGGAATTTTGCACATTCTAACAGAAAGACTTTAATCAAAGTTTTAATGGCAATAAAATGTATCTATATAAAAACAGAAAGAAAGAAAGAAAAGCCACGTTTGTTAATGGCTACCAGAAGTTCTTTTAAGGGTGTCTGTTAAAGCAATCGAATGCTGGCTCAAGTGTGAATTATTTGTACTTGCGAAGGCATTCAGACGTTGACATAGTCTCGGTGTAGAATGTTTAGATATTTTACAGAGAAATGATTCTTACTCTAGTCTCCATATGACTGGTTTTTATTTTGAAACTATGTAATTGTTTTGCTAGTTATAGAAACTGATTTAATGCTTTAAAAAGAAAAAAAAAGAAATTATGCAGCACGTATTTTGATTAACTGCATTACTTAGAATGATTACTTAATTACTTATATAAATCTAAAATGTCTTATTTGGTAATATGTGAGAGATTGCTATAAAGATTGCTTTTTAATCTTTTGTGCTATGTCCTCTTAGGATCATAGCTCTCCACAACTTCCTGCCCCTTGTAGGTCTTAATGAACATTGTCTTTCTGTTATTTCTCCTAAGCCCTGTTCCATCATCCATTCACTCAAGCTCACTAAGTAATGTGTTGTTTTCCTTTTAAGCACAGTACTAAATTGGCAGCAAAATCTCATCATTTTACAATTGAAATGGCTAGATTTAACTGTAACTTGTATGCTAACATTCTCTTCTATCGTACTTCTTGTTTGACAATGTTAAAAGTGCAGATGATAAAATAAAATAATCCAACCTTATTCAAAAGGCTTATACCTGATAACCATTCTAGTTTAACATGTAAGCAATAACAGTCCTGAACACACAAACTATATACATATCTATGTTTGATCTTCAAAAATTTAAATGCAATATCAATTGTTATCTTCTGTCTTCTTAATTCTTATTCTTTTATTGTCCTTTCTACTTAATAGTATATTCTCTAACACCTCATGGCTTTATTGCCTTTCTTGGGGTGAAATGATTAAAAAAAAAAATAAATGTCTAACCATTTTTATACAGTTTCCGGTGACTGGGTTTTGAATTTACAGTTGTCTTTCACCTATACTGATTACTAACTGCAGCTAGAGAGTTCCGGTTTTCTCTGGGGTGAGAAAGGATGGGTTCATACCTTTCCAAAGTAAGTGTATGTGTATGAAAACTAATATAATTAACCTGACCTGAATTTGAACTCTGCTCCCTTATTTCTCATTCTGGGCTGTTAATGGCTACCATTATGCCATCCACATGTCAAATAATCCTGATTACTTTATTGATGGTTACATAATTCACTACCAAACAAGACTACAAGTGTAGGGCACCCTGTAATTAAATCAAATTATTTAACATATTAAATTGAATTCCTGGGATGAGGAGTTATTATTTACACTATTTATATTTGGACTATTGTCCTCACTTTTGTTATTATCACAATGGTTTTGGCCATTGTGTCCTCTAGCCTTCCTCAGGTGTATATTGATCTGGGTAACCTACAGAGAATTCTGAACTGAACCCTTTACTTGATGGGGATAGACTGCTCGTGTCTAGGGATATCATCTAGTTCTTATTTTTAGTATGGCTCAGTTATTGCTCGCCTGTTTCCATTGAGTGTAAGTACACACTGCCAGGCCCGGGGATTGAACTGACATTTATGTCACCAAATTCACAAACCAACACTTTAATCTGCTAAGCTATTGTCTTGTAATTGTTACTACATGGAAATGTTGTTGAAAGCATCAATTTTATTGGTATAATAAAGCTTGAAGTTTACTGTTCCTGCTAAATTTTGTTACTCTCATTCTTTGCCACTGCCTTGGTTTGGGTGTGTCCGGTGGGCTGGGGTAATGTTTTGTTGGTACCTTCCTGGTTCATTTTACCTCTGTCCACAGCCAGTGTGGCATGATTCTGTTTTTCTCATCATTCTTAATGTGGTCTCGGTGGAGTTTTCTTGCTCTCCCCTTGCTCATTTAGAACCCTGATCTAACTTGGCCCTTACAGCAACAAAGAAGTCAAGCCTACAATCTTTTTGGGGGCCAGAATAATTCTGTCAGGTCTTTGAGGTTAGATCTGAGGAATTAGCAAAAATTAACCCGAATGACCCAAATTGGGTTTATCTCTGCGTGGAAAAAAAAAAAAAATATATATATAATTCATATTAAATACCGATTAAGTATGAAAATGAACAATTTTTTTAAAGAGGTGACAAAAGCACAGATATTTGTAATAAAATTACCTTTCATGCCTATTGCTCAGTCTCTTACTCCACCACAGTCTTTTGAACAGGAATAGAAGTTTATCCCTTGTTTCCTGTTTAGGATTGGGTTTCCAGTTCCTTCTAAAGTCTACTTCAGCTTCAACTCTATACTTCCAATGTCTCCAACTGAACTCTGAACTTTTATTTACTAATTATTTATTTACTTGTTTTCTCTATAGGAGTAGATAGGTTTGCCTATCATCTGGTTCACACTCCTCCTTGGTCTTTTCTAAAGTTTTTTTCATTCTCTTTTATGCCCGGTAACCACTTGTTATGGCATTCCCCCAGGATTGGTTGAGCTAGCTCTGTCAAATGAATTTGCAGCATTCTGAACGAAAGCCTTCCAAGTTTAGCAGTCAGATGCAATCGAGTCAGTAACAGCTAACCAATCACAGTTCCAACAGTGAGTCCTGAACATGTGCGGACCCCTTGCATTTTAGTGGCATTATTGCCTTACTTGGAGGAGAATTGATTAAGAAAAAGGAATGACTTTTATCTATATCAAAGTAGAGGCAGAGGTAAACCATAACCTACCTAACAAACCTATCTAATTGGAAGGCAGGAGTGGGAACTAGAGTAAAAAGACAGATATTACTAAGAACTATAAAGGATAAGAAGTTGTAGAGAGCCATGATCAGCAACTTCCTGAAGAGATTGCATGCATAGAAGAAAAAGATTATCAAGTGAGTCTAGTTTTTGTAAGACACAAGATATATATATTTTTTTAAGCATTTTATTAAAGCAGACATATTTTATCAAGTGAGAGAAAAATGGAAGAAGAGTGAAAAGTCACCCTTATCCAGAATGTCAATTGTCGGGTGTTGGGGTACAAAAATTGGCCAACTGGGTTTTCATTCTTCTGTCTTTGGATCTTTATTGGATTGAGAGAATAAAACAAATGTTTATATTTATTTTCCTGAAGAGAGAAATGAAAAGCCTGTCTAAATATTTATTTATTTATTTTTTTCCAAGTAACTATATTTCCTTTCTTTCTTTCATTTTTCTTTCACTGTAATAAAATCTGTTTTAATGGCTAAAATAAAATAATTCCCCCTAGGGAGTTCTTCGAGTTATTTTGAGGCAGGGAGTAAAAGTGTGAGTATTGTTTGTATATACCTGCATGGCACATGGGCGAGTAGTTAGAATGTTCACATTCTGACCATGAAACCCAGGTTCAAATCTCACCATGGTTGATTTGTCAGGAAGGAGACTTCCTGATGTTATCAGACTGGAGGGGTTAATCCCAGTGTGCGGCACCTTTTGGAAAGTGCCTGAAAGACATACTGTGGGTTGACCCAAGCCTTGTGAGTGAAATTGGGTAGACAGAACCCTTGGGTGCTGTCGATAGCTGTGATATCATGAAATCACAAGTCATCATGGCTGAGGGTTTGAGCATGCTGGCCTTGTTCAAATTGTTGATCACACTAGATAACACGCTCTTTCCCAGAAACTGTAACTAAGGTTTGCTCAGCATGGTTGCAGTATAAACCACAGGTCGGCTCTGTGGCTGTTGAATAGATACAAATGCACCTGAGCAAGGGATTGGCTAGTCACCCTAATAGACAGGTATCCTTGAATACAAATGGCTAGCTATACATATTATGTTATATAGCATTATGCAAAGCAGGCTGATAGACAAGATAATACTGTTTAAAATAAACAAGCAAATATTTAAAGATGGGCATCCACTAAAAATAACATTTGAAGTGATAAAAATATATTGGATTAAAAAATAAAATCCATAAATTTAAAAATTGCTTTGCTTAATTCTAGGGAAATTGTTTAATATCTGCCTATATCTCTGAGATGAGGTATTATAATTACTTATATTATTTGGATTTTTACCGTTATCTTCATTGCCATATTCACAATGTTTTGGCTGTTGTACACTCCTGCCTTCTTCAAGATCTGTCTATATTTCTCAGATGAGGTATTATAATTACTTACATTATTTCTATTATTCAGCTTGTTATCCGAATAGGATGATGCTTTATTGGGAAACTCTTCGTAGCTGAACAGTAAAAGCATGCCAGATCAGACAGTGGCAATGCAGGTTTGAATCCTGTTGTATGCACATTTTAAGTTTTCTTGAATACACAGTCTGGTAGATGTTTGGGTTTAAAATAAACTGTCTATGCAAATTTGGGCATCTACTAAAAATAACTTTTGAAGTAATAAATATGTAGTACCATTAACTTACCAGCAATTTTGTACCCTCCTTTTTTCTTTTTTTTTTTTTTTTTTTTTTTTTTTTTTTTTAATTTGGACAAAGTTACAAGGAAGTGATTAAAATTCCATGATTTTATCAAACTAATTCATCAGGTGATCTCAGGTGTAGTGCACAGTCACTTGTTTCAAAATATGAGTGATGTTGTAAAGATATAGATGAATAATTAGTAGTTCAGAAGTTTATTATTGAATTGTTACTATGTGAATTCTGTTGGTGTAACAAATGGATAATCTATCACTGTTCTAGAATCCAGCCTGTTTTTTTTTTGGGGGGGGGGTCTAAAGTATGTTTTATATTGAATATGTGGAAGAACACCAAGATACAGAAAATTCAAATGGTACTTTCACTTTAAGAATACACCAGAATGGTTAAATTTATTCATCATAAATCATCAAGAATCATAGAATCAACAATGATGCCACAATTCAGTTCATCAAAAAGTAAGTTTTTATAACATCTAAGAATTACCACACATCACACTTCGCTGACATAACAACACTCATTAGTTCCACAACATTAGATCCCAAAATATGGTCCATGTGGTTTCATCACATACTCCTAACATCTTATTTTTAAAAAATAGTGTTGTTACACCGTTTCAAAATTTTACTAAATTCGCCAATTGTCTTTACCTCTCCTGATGATGATTTAAGAAAGTCGAAAGCTTGCACCATATTTCTCGTACTTTTCTTCTGAAATGAACTTTGGACAATGGAGTGAAAATGAGAGAAAAGTGAGTATATAGGGGAGTGAGGAAAGGACAAATAAATGAGATTCAAAAAAATAGATGGCGATTGATGTTGCATTTCAATTTTTTAATATTATAGTTCTTGGGGAAGCAAGTACCTAAACAATACATTGGTCTTTATATATACGTGTGCAAGTGAAATATTTGCATGATCATTTAAAACGATTTCTACAAGTGCGTCAATAATGGTAAATGCGTTCAGGAAATATCAAACTTTCATTGTGGATAGCAGCTGCAAAGAGGAACAATCATTTTGTTTATCCCAAATTACAAGAATTTACAAAGAGGAACGATCGATTTGCTTATTTTCATACCCTGTCTGGTGGCAAATGCTGCTGGTGGTGCCAGGGGTGGCGGTCCCTCCATAGCCACCAAAACCGTGATATCACCCCGAGTCAGCAGTTGTGTGTATTTAGGCAACTTTTTTTTTCATTAATGCATGTTTCATTAATATAGACAAGTTTTATATAATTATTTAATTTATTGTAATATACTTGTAATCTCTGATGATGGCTTATGTAAGCTGAAAGCTTAGACAGGATGAACAATAAAAACATGTATCAACATAGTGATTTTCTTTTTGTGTTTCAGTGATAATGCTAAAAAGCTTATTCAACAGGAATTTGAAAGGAATTTACTTAAAGTAGACAAAACTTGTCTATATTATTTAATGAAACATGCATTATAATTATATATATATATATATATGATCTCCCTATCACAATTTTTCTATAGTGATTTTAAGGAAATGTTCACACTTCCAAGGGAATATCTGTATTAGAAAAGCAGAACTGATATGATTCGAAACATTGAATCATCTCTATAAGATTCCAAGAATCTGTTAACTGGAATGGTAAACACGTGGTGACTGTTTGTAATCATATCAGTTCTGTTTTTCTAATAAATGTACTCCCACAAAAGTCTTAATGTTTTTATTGAATCATCCTCGTAAAATCTTCTCTCTCTCTCTCTCTTTCATATGTAAAGAAAGTGAATAAAGAAATAGAAATTAGAGAGAGACAGACTTGCTGGCTGGATATAAAGAAACAAAAGATTGAAATCCATAAAAATTGAACTACATTTAAAATTCTCTTCAAGAAGCTAGAGCAAAAGAACAATATGAGAGTGTGCAATAGCATACCATAACCATAACATCATGTTGAAGTGCTCAAATGATTTTCTAAGCATAGCTTAGATGTGGCACAAGGCCGAAAGTGTGGAGCATCCAGTGGGGGTTGAACTCACTAATCAGTCAATTGATCTAGCATGACAAGCTTGTTAACCATTACAACACATTGAAGTGCCCAAAGAGAGATGGAGAGAGAGTATGTAGGGAGACATGGTGGAGTAATGGATAGCAGCTCGGATTGAGGAATTGGAGAGCTGAGTTCAAATTATTCAGGTGGTTGGAATGTCGAACTGAACCCTTTATTTCACTGGGGTAGACTGTAACACGAGGGGAAGTGGAAAAATCAGGCATGGTTGACCACATATGGAGAGAGAAGGGAGATCACCGCCCTCTGTGGGATCAGGTTGAGATCATAGAGAACACCATTGGAAAATTCGTAGACTTAAGGAATCAGCACATATGCTAGGCCACAAAAATCTCCTGAGCCGACCAAGCATAGAAATGAATACAATATGGAAACCAGTAATAAGGAATGCCAGAGAAAAGCGATAATAACAACAAAAATTGCAATATGAGCTCTGGTAAAAACAATTAACAGTAAAAAAAATTGCAATATGAGCACTGGTAAAAAAATGGTTGCTGAAGACATTAGGTTTATAATACCCAGAAATTCATACACATGTGCCATCCACTGTGCCATGTATCCTCAAGGACACCTGACACAGTGGATAAAGGCATTGTTTAGATCCAGTGACAGGACCCAAAGTGTGTGAATTCAATACCCGGTTAAGGCAGTGGAGAACTTTCAGAGGGCAATTAGCAGGAGATAACTGATAACTGACATCCATTAAACATGGCACATGGAACTAGAACAGTCTACCCCAGTGAGCGAAATAAAGGGTGCAGTTCGACATTCCAACCACCTGAAGAAGGCTGGAGCGTACAACAGACAAAATGTAATAAATATGGCGACAAAGATGAGGACAATAGTCCAAATAATGTAAATACTGTACATAATACCTCATCTCAGAAATATGGACAGATACTTAATCTTAAGTTTTACTCTCATTTTTCATTCAGTTCTGTATTTATTTAATAAATTAAAAAAAGACTGCTTTTCTTTAAGAGTTTTTTTATTTCATTAATAAAACAAATTTACTTTTTTGAAACATGTACTTGAAAGGGAACTATTTTGAGAATTCTAATAAACGTTGACTGCAAAAAGTAATCTGAAACCTTTTTATCAAATATAGTGTATCAGATTTTTGAACATCATTAGATCAAAAGCTTTATTAAGTTAACAATTTTGCTGGCCTGACAAAAATTGAGTAAATAATTCAATTATATAAAGGGTAATCAAAATTTAATGCCTGTTTTAATTTACTATAATTCCCCATGTATAAGTCTTCATCCATAATACACACACCTAAAATTGTACTGAATGTGTGGGGAAAATGCTTCTACTCATGCATAATACGCACCCCTTGTTTGGTAATCACACCCTATAAATTGTACCACTTCAATTTAATTACAACCAGCATTTCTTACTCTTATTTAAAAAATGGTTTTACATATAGAATAATATTATTCTAATTTAGTTTTATGATAATTCTTATTTTATTTTAGAGCAATTTTTTTAAAAATTTTTTTGTAGCTGTGCATAATATGCACCTCTGATTTTGCTTATTTTTTAGAAAAAAAAATGTGTATTATATATGGGGAAATGCGATAATTTTAAAAGTATTAGTCAGAATTCATTTTTAAATTTTAATTTATATTTTTTAAAGTATAAACCTTTGTGTCTTGTAGCAGTACCTTCTCTTTTTCTCTCATATTCCCCTTTCCAAATGATTTACCTTCTTGACACATCTAGGAAATAAATAGCTATCATACTTTTTTTTTTTTTTTTTTTTTTTTACATTAAGTGCTGCAAGCATTCACAGTGAATAATTATGGAAATGCTGTATTTGATGCAGGCGTAGTAAGGAAATGGCCAGTAGAGTTAAGGCAATCCTTGAGAGGAAGGAGAAACTGATTTTAGTGACAGGCTCCACAGTGTCAGGCTAACTGCTCCTGTACATGAAGATAAATGCAGGCACAACAACTGAAATGTCAAAGATGAGGAAAATTAATCCAAATGTATATAATGCAAACTACTTATCCCAGAAAGTCAGTCAGAAATATAACTATTGCAGAACTCTGTGAAAGCCTTCA
This sequence comes from Acanthosepion lycidas, assembly GCA_963932145.1. Taxonomy (NCBI): domain Eukaryota; kingdom Metazoa; phylum Mollusca; class Cephalopoda; order Sepiida; family Sepiidae; genus Acanthosepion; species Acanthosepion lycidas. Next base: position 10,669,103 of record OZ010584.1, read on the forward strand.
TGTAGTGCCTGCAGTTTAGTAAAGTTTTTTGTTGCCTTTTCTATGCAAAGTGGGTACTCAGAATTCTGAAAGATGTCTATGAAGAACCAGGGAATAGTTGCATCTAGGAAGGAAGCACTCTGAGGATTGAGTTTTCAATGATGAAATGAAAAGGGTAGCTTGCATGTAGCTAAGAAAGCACATAACAATCTTTAATGAGGCAAGTGTGTGTAATATATAAGTATATATGACAGTGAGAAAAATTGAACATTGGGATACTTAATAACAAGTGATAAAAACCTTATGGACAAAAGGAAAAGAAACTAAATGAAATCAGCTAAACTATTAAAATGTTTAAAACTTCAGCATTCCCTTTCCTTTGTGTGCATGTTCAATCATATAAACGTAACTTTAGTCTGATGTTTTAAAGGACAAAACGACACAAAAAAAAATTTTACACTTTGTCATAGATTTTTCTAAAATTGTTCTAATACATCAAAATTCATATCCCCTCCACACAAACACATTCATATTTTGTTAATAAAACAGTGCTCCATGTAATACAACATAACTATATGGTATATTAATAAATATACATATTGACCCTCGCCAATAGCACAAATCACTTTCATGTCCAATGCAATCTTCAAGTGTTGAGTATAGACTGAGCATTACATAATTTAAATTTTAATAAAAATATCTGGTTATTGCAATATTATACTGGGGTTAGTTTTTTCAAATTTTTTAAGTGTTTTAAGATAATTTTTCAACAAGACATAAATTACATCTATTTCCTTTCCTATTGTAAGATTTGGCTATTGCTATAATATCCCAGGTGATAATAGGTGTATTAGCACAATTCTTTAATTGCTAGAAATATTTAGAGAGAGCAGAGCTTTTTTGTATTTTATATTGTCTAAAGTCATTCGAGGATGGTAGAAATGAAATTTCTGAGGATTTTCAGTGGAACCAAAATAAAATTTGACATTATTAGCTGAATGTACGCTAGTTCAGTATACAACATTATCAGTTATACATTGACCATTTAAGGGACAGATCATATTTTTTCAGTACTTTTATTTATTTCTCTCTCCACCCTTCTCTTGTTCTAATATATAAAAAATTATATATCCTATTCTTCCTCACATAAATGTATGTGTATGATAGCCTCTAATATTTCACTAATATATACCTTTTCAGACATAAAAATGTAAACAAACAATACATAACCTATTCCCCCAAAATGTACATACTTTAAGACTATAAACACCTTATTGTTACCTATTTTTAATTCAAGTATATGGTTACAAATTCAAATATAAGCAACCAATATTAACCTATTTCTGAACCAAGTGAATACTTCAGTCTATTAAGTGCCATTTGTGATAAATGTTTAGACAATCAGGTATCTTTCATTCATTTTTCCATAGTAGGTTGCCATTTCTTTCTGTGGTAGCCTGGTTACCAACCAAGGCTATAGGATTCAGTCTATCTTGCTATTCCACCCATAGCTGGTGTGAGGTGGGAAGAAATGGATTTATATCTTTCTTAAGACTATATGTGCATAAGTTAATGTAATAAACTTGACTGGAATTCAAACTCAGCTCCCAGATTTCTCATTCTGCACTGATATCCATAACACCACAATGTATATGTAAATACTTACAAATCAAAATATAAACAACCAATATTTACCTACCACCAAACCAAGTAAACGCATACTAACTCAAATATAAACGACCATTTTTTTATCTATCCTCATACCAGGTAATATAGACTCAAATTTAAATTTTTACCTATCTCTGAATAAAGTGACTATTGAAAAAAATACTTTGTAATTAAAAACTCTGATTAAATGTATAAATTGAAATGTAAACATCTATTGCCCAAATACACCCTACATAGATTTGCACCTATCCCTGAACAAAGTAAAAGCATACAAATTCAAATATAAACAACCATATTTACCTATCCTCATACTAAGTAATTTCATATAGACTCAAATTCGAATTTTTCCCGAGCCCTAAACTAAGTAAGTGCCTATTGACTAAAGTAAAATTAAAAGTAAACGATCAGTTGGTCTCAATATTAAATAACCCAACAGAGGTTGACATGATGTAAAATCAACCAATCCAAGCATCCCAATTCATCCTGCTTATAAACCATTTTCAGGATTGGTCAAATATCTAACATTCCAATGAATGTTAAGTGCTCTTATTTTTACACCTTTATAGATTTGTATAAATGTTTTTTGGATTTACTTTTCCTACTTAATAATAACTTAGTTATTTTCACTTCTCTTTATATTATTAATTATTTTTAAGTATGAACCATGCTTAATATAAAATTAACTAAGAAAGGCTAATAATAATCATTGCTATTTTAAACCCGTGGCAATGACAGGTAACCTTATTAACTGAACAGTACCATGTGAGTGTGATTAGCTGTTGCCTGCAGCAAGGAATCTTTAACATTGGCTTGGCTTTTTAGTACGTATTGAGATTTTCTTGCTGAAGTGTATATGTAATTATATATATATATATATATATATATATGCACATTTTTTCCCTCGTAAAAAAACTGGTATTTTTACCTCAGATTCTCAGCACCTCTTTTCCTCCTCTTTTTACACTGCTGTATTATGGAGCTGTGGTGACGATGTGTAAGCTGCCGCTCCCTCTCCACTCTGCATAACTGTCATTACATAGACTTTTAACAATTCATTCCACCTTCTATCGTCAAAGTTCATAGGTGAAACAAGCTCAGGTGAGAAGTCTTTCAATGGCCAGGTGGGGTAGTTTCTGAATTAGGATAGGAGAATATCCAAGTATCTAGTAGCTTGTTTCTCTTGTTTGATTCTGACCTCCCTCCTTCAACCCAGCTGCAGGATTTGGGGCAGGACATCATCTGTTCCTTAGTATTAACCTCTAAGCACCTCCCAATCTACTGCTAGATGTTTTACTCCAGGTTTTTACTGTTTGTCTTTCCCTCCGACCTTTTTTTTTTCTTAAGCTGGTAGATTACTAGACAGTGTTCTTGTAACTTGTTTGCTTTTATCCTTACTCTATTTCTTTACCCTCTTCTTAGCCCTTTGTAATGCACTCTTGCTGGACTGAACCAAGGCTGTATGGTTTTCATTCCCTGACACGTAACAAGCTCACTACGCCCCCCCCCCCCACAACGCTTTTGTTGGTTTGCTCAGGTAGTCTGGACTTTTTCTTCCAATCATTATACCCCCCACCCTGCTCTGGTCTCTGGCCAGATGTCATTGTTCTCCTCTGATCTCTGGTCATAGTAGTTTTCCTATCCATAATAATCCTTGGTCTTTGGCCATTTGTGATTGGTCTTAGACCCAATATGATCCCTGGTCATCTGTCATTGGGCCCATTATGATCCATGGTCTCTGGCCATCTGCCATTGGGCCCATTATGATCCCAGGTCATTGGCTAACTGCTGTCAGTTTTCCCACCCAATTATAGAGCCCTGTCCTCTGGCCTGACCATTTGTTGTTACCTCCCCCTCAAAATTAGCCCAAATGATATGTTATGGTGGGGATGTAATTTGTAGGTTTCTTTTTTTTCTTTCCATCCATTTTATTTTTCATGCTTTAACACATTCCAAACTGACATTGATATTTGCATATATTAATCTGAATTTTGCCCTGGATCAACAATTTTTTTAGGGTGAAGCCAAACTTCCATTCTTGATGATATTAATTTGTTCTCACTTCCTTGCTCTTCTTTCTCTACTTTCTTTATTTAAATGCTTCTTATACAGGGGTGGGGGTGATTAGTTAGCAGGTCTTTAGACCTGATTCATCTTATTTTTAATTCTAAGTTCCCCCCACCCAGTTTTTAAGGGTTGTTAAATTGATGTATTTTCTTTGATCTGAAGTGGATGAATTCTGGGTCTCTTCATACTTTGACCTTTTCTTCAGAATATGAAGAACTTGCTTCCATAACTGCTGCTCTATTTGTGTTTATAAGTTTAAAAAAATATGCCAAGAAATTACTACTAGTAAAACAATAAAAAAATACTATATTTTCTGGTGTATAAAAGGCTTTTCTTTTACCTAAAAAATTAATGTCAAAATCTGTTTGTATCCCATACACCAAAAGTATGAATAAAAATACCCCCTGCCCCAATTTACTCAACAGTGTTTACATTCATTTAAGATGAAAAAGGATAATGTCTGGATGAAGATGGAACATTTAATTTGAAGAAATTCTCCTGTTTCAACTAAATTTCTTCAAATTAAATATTCCTTCTTCATCCATACATGCTATGAATCCCAGTCAAGAAGAGAAGGCTTCCAAGAGGAAGCTTATAAAAAGAAAAAAAAAAGCCTTCTCTTCTTGACTGGGATTCAGATCTCATAAAATTAGGAAAAAGCTAATGAACTAAAAACATAACTGGTTGTTAACACCCAGCAGTTTAACATGTCAACTGCAACCACCCAGTACTTCTATTAACAAACCCTTTAAGACTTTAATAAGGGAAGAATAGAGAGCAATTAGATGCAACAGGAGAATGTTGCTATGACTCCTACTGGATGAAGGAAAAGAATGATGCTTGCTCAGGTGTGCATGTAGAAGACAAACAAAACCATCATCATATGAAACTTTCTTTTAATCATTTTAAAATTCTGCAGACAACGTTATTTTATTTATGGTAACTGAATTTTTGGCAATTGCCTTACTTGTCCATCATTCAATACAGTGCATCTGAAAAAATGGCATTTTATTAGTCAACATCACCTCTTGGCTAAGTTCAAAGTGTAGTATCTGTTCTTATCAGCTTAACCTGTTTTTCTCTCTCCCCCTTTATCTTCCCTTTTTTTCTTTTTCTTTTCTCACTGAAACTATGTAGTGTCTTTCCATGTGATCAAGACAGAAGAGTCCATTATTTATGAGGTATTGGCAGGGCGTAACGGTTGTGCAGTTTAACGGGGGGGGGGGCTATTATACTATTGTACTATTATAATAGGATTTTTAAAGCATTTGAATTTTTCTTGAATAAAAAGTCTTTCAGATACAGTTGAAGCTTCCTCTCCTTCAAATTTGAGTTTTCTCATGTTTATAAATTTCATGCTAATGAAAACTAAAATGAGTACTCAGAAAAACTCTCAATGTAACATCGGCAATAACCTAATAAAAAAACCTTCTGTTACCTCAGATCTCTGTAAAAGACTTAATAAAATATTTTATCAAAAAGCAAATCAGGAAAACAGGAAGTAAATGCTAGCCTGTCATGTCATATCCATCTCCCTCTGCGACAAGATGTAGAACAATTTCCTCACAGATGAAGATGACTCAAAGATAAAATTCTACTGACGAATGCTAATAATAATATGGATTGAACATATGAGGTATGAGATTTTTAAAGAAAATTGGAACTAGACAGTTATACTTAATATTTGAGTGAGACAGTTGAAATTTCTAGGACATATTTTGAGGAAAGAGGGCTTGAAAAATCTAACACTCATAGGAAATATTGAAGGAAGGAAGGGCAAAGAGAAACAATGAGTAACGTATCTAATGTGTTTGCGTAAATGGATAGGAGAGGAGAAACAAAGTAGGGGAAGATGAAGTCAGATGTTGCCTCCAGCTGGAAGCAACAGAAGGCTGTGGAGAGCCATAATCCCTCAGGTCCTGAGACAACATGGTATGTAAAAGAATTAAAGAGGAAGAAACAGGCAGGTGTTGTATTTTTAATAAGATAAAATAAGTAATTATTTTAAATGAAAATGTTTGTTTATGATTTTCTTTTCTGTTTATAAGCCAATGTTATATGCACATCTACACCCCAAGACATACACTTCATACAGTTACTGAAAATTCTTATATTCCTGACAATGGTGCACACAGTAGAATAAAAGGTAAGATAAAATGTTCATTTGGAAATGATGATGATAATGCTGATAGCAATTAAAATGGTACTGACATGCACATTAGGAAAATACCAGGAAACTGAACCCTCACCACTCCACTCAACCATCTCCAAGTAGGTCTTAGAACCTGTCAGTCTAGATCAATTATTTTCAACATGGGGCGCATGTCCCACTGGTGGGTCATGGTAATATTTTGGTGGGGCATGTGTAGGATGTGCACCCTTCAGTTTACTATATCAACAGAATAAGAGGAAAATTCGAGAATTAACAGCGAATTGTTTTCTAGTGAGAATGTTAATGTTAATTCATGTGATGCATATACAGTATGTATACATAAAAATATTTTGTGTATATGTACGTACATGTGTAATTGGCATGTATGTAAGAATTAAATATTACAGGGAGGCACCAGAATTTTAGAAATACCAAAGTGGGGCATGGCCCAAAATCGGTTGGGAACCATTAGTCTAGAAGTATTTATCCATCACCAGCTTACCAAACTTGTGTAACTTACAGCACTTTGGTATTCCACAGTGCTTACCCATCTAAGTGCTGACCAGGCTCAAGTTTGCTTAACGTCAGTGATTGAACGAGGACTGGTGTTTCAATATGATATGGTCGTAAGCCAAAATTAACACTACAAAAAAATTTCAGTCATGAGCACCAGTCACATACTTAGAAAAACCCTCTCAAAATGCACAATAACTTTATAAGGAAGATCTTATAATATCTTGGATTACAGCTAAAAGACTTGATAAAGGATTTCATCAAAAAGTAGATAGCTCTGTTTTTATTTAGGCAAGACGGATTAATCTTGCACAAAGCAAGGTGGGTCCTGCCTAACAAATAATGTCATAGTTATTTGAGACAAGATTTTTACAAGGTGTAATGCTCTCCCTGACACCCAACTCAGACTCTCACCGTAATCTAAGTACACTAAGTGTTTTTACCAAGATAGCGTCTCCAAGATTGATTGATTAATTTGTCTGTTTAATAGCATATCAACTCCTTTATGGGTCATTTAATGCCGACAATTATTTTTCTTGGCTGATATGAAGTAATAAAAATATGATGTATGTTACTCTGCTTTCACAATTGAATACATGGTAGATGATACTCAGCTTTTGTGCATATACATGTTTGTGTGGACATAATTACTAGAGGTGGTGATATGTGTGTTTTATGTTGGAATACAGTTTCATTTCTTTAAGAAATTATAGGATATTATATGGACTCATGTCATGGAAGAGTTCTTTCATATTGGTCGTTTGGTAGCATATCAACCTCTGGGAGTTATTTAATGCCTTGCTGCTGGATGTAGTTTATCATCATACCCAGGACTGTATCTCTAGGAAGGTTGTTTAAAGCCTGAGATCCTATCCTTTATTTTATATATATATATATATATATATATATGTCAACACTCAGAGGCAACAGGCTGTTTCATGCTAGACGCAATCGTCAGGCCACCTGAGATATATAATATAAAGGGTGTTCCAATAACTTGACCCATTTTAAACATAATTCAATTTAAAATGGGTCCACGTTATTGGAACAGCCTTTTCACCTATATATATATATATATATATATATATATATATATATATATATTCTCCTGATGAATGGACTGAACAATTGCAGAAAGGTTAGTCTATGAAACTTCCTTTTAACAGCTCTTGTTTTTCATTCTGTTGGGGTGACCACCTTCCTCACCAGCAGAAAATCTAGTGGGGGAGCTGGTTTAGATGCCAACCACCCGTCTATGCAGCAGGTTTTACTGGGTTACATTTTACTGGTAGTAAGCCTAAGCTTGAGCTGATAAAACAGGAACACTAGAAATGATGATGATGATAATAATAATGCCAGCATTGCATATATTTTTGTTTATACAGCACACTGGAGAGTTTCTCTTTAAACAAGAGTTAATCAGCAAACACTTTTTATTCTATTTTGTTGAGTTCCTTGTTGCAGGCTTTGTTATTTTCAGGTAGGGCATGGCATGTGTTAGACAAGTGGGACAAAATTGATAATGGACAATTATTAATGGAAGCATGGGTGTAATAGTAAAACTTAGGGTGTTTTTCTGATAATGAGATGCTGAACAAGAAAGAAGAGGTTGTTCGTGGGATGGATGGGCTCATTAACAGAACATTGCCAAATCAGAGCAGATGGATTGTGAGAAAATAATTCTTGGCCAGCAAATGATAACATTTCGATGCCCTGTATTTTCTGGCTATTTTATCTATTCATACGATTACTCTCTGATTGTGCTATATTGAGGACAATATAAAATGGATTGAGAATGGAATATTGCTGTCCATCCCTTGCTTTCCAACCTTGGTTTCAGTAGTATTTATATGGCCTTGTGGGTGATTTATTTTTCAACCTACAACCTCTTTCTAATAGACAAAACATTGCTAGCCTCTTGCTACTCTGTTTTGATGGTAGATGTTCAGACAAGCTACAGTCCTTCGTCCCACTAGTCTTCAAAGCTAGATTCTGCCATGCCATGTATACAGTTGACTCATCCTTCTTCTATTTGTATTCCATTGGTAAAGAGGAATTCCCATACAGACAGCTTCTACTCCAGAACTGTTGCATTGTTAAACAGGCTCCTGAGAGGATGCTTCCCCTATCACTACAATCTTGACCTACTCAGGTTGACTGTTATGTATCTATATATCTCATAATATGCACCTCTTAGTCCATGCTTTTACAATAACCTCATTTAGTAACCCTCTCCCTTGAGTGACTCTTGGGCCTTGTATTAGATAAATAATAATAAAAGAAACAAATGTTGGTTCGGTATTTTGGAACAGCTCTTTTAGGTCATTGGTTCTATAGTACTTAACTCGTGTTTCTTGGAAGTTGCTACAGATTATCAATGTTTCTAATATAGCTGGATTACAATAAATCATCATCATTAGTTCTAGCAGATGCTAATGATGATTTCATCACTTCAATATATATATAAAAAAAAAACCCACTCATAAAAATTCATGTCTATTTAATTATAAAAGCAAATATCTGCACAGATATAAAATAGATGTTATGAAAAACATAATTAATCATGCTAAAATGATTTCCTCTTTGAACATTGTTTTATAGAGAATTAGGCAATATAAAACACTTATCAACAATAATTCCTCAAATTGTGTTGTTGAAGAAATAAGATTAGCTTTAAAGAAATTCAGAAAAAATGATATAAGCAGTCAACTTGATTTAAACAAAAATAAAAATTTCATTAAATTGTTTTATTGTAATCAGATGCATTTTAATTATAAACAAGACTAACAGTCTATTAAAATTATAAACTGCCAATATATGTTATTGATACTTGTATTAAGTGAACAAAAATAAAAGATGCTGGTTTGGTATTTTGGAACAGCTCTTTTAGGACATTCATTTTATAGTACTTAGAATTTAGATTAGATTTATGATCTATTATTATAAAAAAATTTAGAATGTCTAATCTAATTCTTAGAAATAATTCATTACATCAAAAATCTACCTTTATGTAAAAATAATCTTTATAAATTCTTATGTCCTTTGTTAATGTTGGAGAAAGAATATACCAATCAGCAAACATTAAATTCTTACATTGGTCATATATGCATCATACTCTCTTGTAGGTTGACTTGTCATTTGTCAAAGTTTGGTGCAATCTGCACACATATACAGGGTCCGATGGGTAAATTGTCGCCCTTTCATATTTCTAATTTTTTGCATACCTTTTCATTTTGTTGACTGCACAGTATAGTAGGGTCAGTTGGATACTGTCTGTGTTAAGAGTACCATGACACAATTCACTCTGTCAGAAATTTGGAAATGGTATGCTGTACTGCTTGGCATTCACGATGAAAGCTTCAAAACAAACATTTCAGAGTGTTTGAGGACAGTGCAGAAGATTTGGGAAAAGAGTTGGATGAGTCTAATGGTGATTATGAAGTACGGCAACTTTGAAAACTCGCTCTGATTGTTCTGATAAGAAAAGAACTCCCAAATTTGTTGGTGGGGCCCCAGACTCAACACATGAGCTTACATGAAGTGCCTTGAGGAGGTAATGCTGCCCTGGGTCAAGAGTGTGGTTGCTGCCATCAGGACTCTGCACCATGCCACACAAGCAGGGGAAACCAGTCATGGCAGTCAGGCAATTTCTGCAATCACATCACTCCTTACATCTGGTTATCTAACTCCCCAGATGGCAATCCCCTTGATTATTGTGTGTGGAGTGCAATTGAGCGAGAGACCAGCAAAACTCCTTGTAACAACAAAGGTGAACTGAAGGCAAAAATTATAGCAGCATTTCCCTACTTAAACAAGGAGACAGTCCAGAAGAGTTGAAGGAGTTTCTGAAGTGGATGTTGTGGTTGAAACCAATGGCGATTTTATTGGAAAAAATCTACTCTTTAGTATTTGAAGATATTTTTGTGTAATTTTGGTAAATATATCTGTTAAAATGAGATATTAGTGTCATTTTCATTTCTGAGTAATTTAGACGACAATTTATCCATCGCACCCTGTAGATGAAAATATGACAAACATATTAACATAAAACAACTTTTAGTAGATAACACTAAAATTTTAAATAGGATACACTGTAAAGAAAGAACCTAAATTATGGTGGGTGTTGTAATAATAAAAAAAAAGCAGCCAACATTAAATAAGGTATCTGTCTTCACCAGAGACCATATATTGAAGTGTGTGTTTTTTTTTTGTTTTTTTTTTTAAAGTACACATAAAAATTTCAGTTCGGCCATTTAAATGACATCAATTTGAGTGACTTGAAATTGATTCCATCAAACGTGAGAGCACTGGGATTAAACAAAAACGGTTGCATATACAATTCTTGCAAATGAATGTGTAGCAACATTCAATAGTACTTTTGTAATAAATATGAACTTTGGCAAATTTACTGATAACAAAAAAACAACTACAGTGAGCCCCCATCTATTGGCATTTCAGCATTCGCTGCTTCACACATTCGTAGATTTTTCTTTAGAACATATGTGCTTCTTATTCGTGGAAACCCTGAATATTGCGTGTTTTTCTGAAGAACTTATGTACAAATTATTCACTGAGAACTCCCTTGATTCGCGTATCTTTTTGATAGAACATATTTAAAATATTTTTGCATTATTTTTCTGTTATTTAAATGACTTCAAACATATAACAGTCCATTTTTATGGTGAAAATTGGCAGAATTGTACATTTTCATTGTAAAAAAAACAAACTCAAAAACATGCGAAGTGCTTAACTTTAAGCTTTGTTCTTTGTTAGGGCTGCGGATGGGGTCTTAAAAGTGGCTTATGCTAAGTCTGGGGGCATCATCCCAGTTCTGTTTTTTAGAAAATGTTTTAAACTTTATATTTTATGTCTTGTTACACATACAGTATTTTCAATGATTGTATCAATCTGTGTAATTAAAAACAGTTATTGTACGTATGGAAGAAAATTTATGCTCAAAGTGAATGGTCATCAATACTATTTTTCAAGAATATTTTTAAAAGGCTCTGAAATGTTCCTAAGTATTTATGATGAAAGTTTAAGGCATATGGCATTTTAACAATCAAAAAAGGTACTTATAAGCACTTTGGAAGTGGGGTTACAAGTATTCGCGGATTCTAACTATTCGTGGCCGTTTCTGGTCCCTAACCCCTGTGAATAAGGGGAAGTCACTAGTGTAATTTGATCCATTTTATAAAAAGATGGATAAGCAGAACTTGTCTTTATAAATTAACCAAACATGTTTGAAATATATATATATATATATATATATATATATATATATATATATATATATATATATATATTTTTCATTTATTAATTCAACATACACATACTATGATGTTAAGGAAATTTTGTTTGCATTGAATCTATGGTCCTGACTACAGTGGTCTCCTTACAAAACACTTAAAATACTTGTGAATGGATCACTTCTAATAAATTTAGTATAGGAGATAAGGAAGTTGAACATAGAATAAACTACACTAGTGGTAGTTTCAAACCGCAGCATAAGTTACTACAGAACCAAAACTTTAATTTAAAAACTTAAGTCATGTTCTTAAATAGCCTTGCCAGATTGAGGCTTTCATATGGATGTCATGCATGGCACAGACACTTATTCAGAAATAATTAAGCTATCAGTTGTATATGACTGCTTTCTCAGATCAATGATTAAGAATGTCTTTGAATAAATGAAACCTGTAAGTCTTAGAGAAGACTGTCCTTCTTTGGACCTTGTGGACTGGTGCTACAGAATCGCAAAGAACTACACCAAATTACTTGAGGGTTTTCAGTAATAGCAATAACCAAAATGGATAGCACATGTAATTTGGAGAGAAAATAATGACATAATCAAGATGTTGACCTTCCTCAGCATTTCAAACGAAAGGTTAGGAAGGACCCCTCCCCATCAATACTAGAAAGAACGATAACAAATAGTGTGCACTGAGAAACCCATTTTCATGAAAAATTTTCAAGAGAAAGATTTTATAAATTTCAACTGAAAGTGGCCCTGGCTGCTTGGTTAGTGAATGTTTCCTTATAAGGAAGTGGCTGATACTACTATTATCATTGCAGATGAAGAGAAGAGATGGTACACTTTGATCCTAGTATGATTACCAGGAAGTGAAGAAAAGCGTAACTCAAGTAGGACTGCCTGTTAGATCAGTGAATGCTGAATGTTTCCTTATAAGGAAACTGCTGATATTACCATTACAGATGAAGAGAGGTTTCTACATTTTGATCCAAAAATTTGTCTCCAAAGATTATTGGCGTCTCTGCAAGAGCGTATTGAACAATTGCAAACCCTCTATACCTCCTTTATTCAACCAGTTTGAAGTCCTGACCTCCTCTACCGACAAGGCTGAATGCTTTGCTCGGAAATTTTCATTCAACTCGACGCTCGACTCTTCCGGTGTACCCATACCTGACTTCCCTCTTAGAACTGAGGCCTTATTAAGCGGGTTAAACATAACGCCCAGTACCAAAGATGGGGCTATCTCCAGTTTAGACCCCAACAAGGCTAGTGGTGGAGACGGGATACCAGCCATTGTCTTGAAGAAATGCGCGCCTGAACTGGTGCCCACCCTTTCTAAACTATACAACTACTGCCTCAAAGAATCTTGTTTTCCTGACTGCTGGAAGTCCTCTTCCATCGTTCCTGTCTTCAAGAACTCCGGCGACCCCTCTGACGCTTCCAACTACCGCCCTATCAGTCTCCTTCCCCTCTTCAGCAAAATCTTTGAAGCCCTAATCAATACCGGGGTGGTTAACCACCTCACATCCCATAATCTGCTCTCAGACAAGCAATATGGTTTCCACTTTGCCCGATCTACAGCCGATGTGCTTACGGCCATCACTGAAACACTCTACCGAGCTCTTCAAAATAACGGGGAAGCCCGAGCCGTGGCACTAGACATCTCCAAAGCATTTGATAGGGTTTGGCATGCCAGCCTTCTTCTCAAGCTCCAGGGTTATGGCATTACGGGTCGATTATATAACCTAATACGATCATTCCTGTCAAACCGTAAATTGAAGGTCGTTCTCAATGGATTCTCCTCCAGTTCCTATCCCACGAACGCAGGTGTTCCTCAAGGCTCCATCCTAGGCCCCACTCTATTCCTTATCTATATAAATGACCTCCCTGACGCAATTACTTCCCAAGTTGGCATATACGCGGATGACACCACAATTTATTCCTGCCTCAAAAACAAATCTAGTCTCGCTGACAAAACTCACCTGGCCATGTGTCTCGAAAAGGACCTCCAATCGATTGTGAACTGGGGCACGAATTGGCTGGTCAACTTCAACGCTTCTAAGACAAAACTGCTCTCTATTAATCACCACAGAGGTCCTTCCCTTCCCTCCATTAGAATGTCTGACACTCAACTTCTCGAGAGCAACTCTCTGCGGCTTCTCGGTCTCACGTTGACTGCTGACCTGAGATGGAATAAATACATTGAGTCAATTGCCTCGTCCACTGCAAGGAAAGTTGGCTCCCTGAGTTGCGCCAGGAAGTTTTTCTCCCCGGAGTCGATCCTCCAGATCTACAAATCAACAATTCACCCTTGCATGGAGTATTGCTGCCATATATGGTCTGGTGCCCCTTCTGTTTGCCTCGGGGTTCTTGATAGGCTCCAGAGGTGGATATGCAATGTAATTGGCCCTGCCCTGGCGTCTCGTCTACAGTCACTTTCTCACAGGCACGCTGTCGCCTCCCTCTGTCTGTTCTACAAATACTTCCATGGAAATTGCTCCGAGGAGCTGTATTCGCTGGTTCCCAGACGTCATGAGTTCAAGCGCCATATGAGGCTGGCATCCCCCTCTCACCCCTTCACTGTCGAAACTCCTAAATGTAGCCGTCTCTTCTACTATAATAGCTTCATGTCTCACACCTCTTGCCTGTAGAACTCCCTTCCCTATTCCTGTTTCCCTGTGAGCTATAATCTCCAGCTATTCAAGTGTAATGTCAATTGACATCTCCAGTTGCCTTGATCTATCCACTACCCTCATCCTTTCTTCTATCACTCCTATCTGATCTTGCTCTAAATTTTCTGTAACCCCTTGCGTCCTAGTGGCTTCCCGCCTTGCTTGGGGTGAAATGCTTAAAAAAAAAAAATTATGTCTGATGACCAGGTAGTGAAGAAAAGCATAACTTTAGTAGGACTGGCTCTCCAGTTAGTGAATGCTGAATGTTTCCCTATAAGGAAACTGCTATTACCATTTTTTAAAAAAAAATCCAAAGAATCTGCAATGTTATTGGCCTTGACCTGGCATCTTAACTTCTGTCACTTTCCCACATAGTCAATTGATGCTGAATGTTTCTCTTTAAGAAAACTGCTAATATTAGATTGGTGCAAAAATAATGACGTAATAATGTCGTTTTTTGACGTATTTTTTAACGTCAAAAAACGACATTATTTTTGCACCAACCTAATATTACCATTACCGATAAGAACAGATACTACACTTAGCATTTACTTGCCGCCTCACACAGGAGGATGTGACACAAAGTTAGTTTAATGTGGGGAGTCTGAGTGCATGCACCTGCGTCAGGTCCCAAAATAACCCAACCCTTGCAAACGTTGGTTGCACTGATATTGATCCACCTCTTTAGTGCAATGAGGGAGGTACTGCCATGGGCAGCTGTTCCCCAAAACTGGACACCTTTCAATAATATTTTCAGTTGCACTTTGTCTGAAGACCCACACAATTGAGGGATAACATGTAATAGTTTTTCTGCCTGAGGATAGATACTATACTTTGATCCTAGTCTGGTCAGGGAATGAAGAAAAGTGTAACTTGGCTAGTATTAGGTTGGTGCAAAAACAATGACGTAATAATGTCGTTTTTTGACGTATTTTTAACGTCAAAAAACGACATTATTACGTCATTATTTTTACACCAACCTAGTACTAGTTGCTTGGTCAGTTAAGGCCAAATCTTTCCATATAAGGAAACTTTTTTTTTATTTTTTTTTTTTTTATGCTAATATTATCACTACCATATTTTATGGCAACAATATTTGCCAGTTTTCTTTCCACACCCAGTTCATTAATAATTTTTCTGAAATTAGTATCTATTCCAAGAGGATCATCCTGACCTCAGTCAAATTTGTTGCACTCAAATTTGATAAGAGATTAACCCAGAAATATTAAAATAATTATTGCTACCATTCATTTTTTTTTTTTTTTTTTTTTTTTTTTTTTTTTTTTTGGCCACAGAAATTGTCATGTTGTCAATATATATGTGTCTGGTATCAGTTTGTTAAATAGCTACCATTGTTATTGGACAATTATGTTGTGTTTACAGTCTGACATTTTGTGACCTTTCTATACAACCTGTTGACGTGTGCATACAGTGTTCTCAACACACCACTTTGCCGACATGGCTTAATTCTCTTTTACTTTATTTCAGCACCCCCACATTTCTTATTATATTCTATTTAATTTCCTCAAATTTTGTTTATCTATTTCCCCCAAATTCCTTCCTGTATATGAGGAGGAGTTATTCAGTCCTCACATCAAATTGTGTGTCAGCCATATTGGGGAATGGCTTATTTGGGAAGTGTCTGATTCAGCTTGGAGGATTACCATATTTTTTTTTTTTTTTTTTCTAATAATTGCTCACCCAATACAAGGCACAAAAGTCATCCAAGGTAGAGGGTTACAGAATGAAGTTGTTGTCTAAACATAAGAGGACAAACACAATTGAAGGATAAAATGTAGACAGATATGCACTTAGTATTTACTTGCCACCCCCTACGCTGTCAGGATGTGACACAAGGTCAGTTATTTAATGTGAGGTGACTGGGCACATGCACTCTGGCCAGATCCCAAAATAGCCTAAGCCCCACAACTGTCAGTTGCACTGGCATTGGTATTACTACTGACACCCGCTTGTTAGTGCAATGAAGGAGGTATTGCTGCAGGCAACTGTTTCCTGAGACTGTGCACCTCAGTTTTCCGTTCTGCTCTGCCCAAGAACAGAGATAAAATGTAGTTTGTCTGCCTGCAGGTAGATACTACACTTTGATCCCAGCCCAATAGTCAGGGAGTGTGCTCTGTCAATCAATGCTGAATGTTTTCTTATAGAGAAACAGCTAATATTACCATTACCATTTTCATATACAGACATGATACACATGTGGTGTAATGGATATCAACACAGAAAATAGAATTGTCAAGCTGTGTTCGAATTCTGGTCTAGTCTGTTGTTTTCACTTTTGCATAAATACCCTTTGGAAAGCATGAATCCTCCTCTTATCTCTGTTCCCCAGCTATGGAGTAAATAACAGGATTGATGGGATTTCTAACTTTGGTGGCAACCAGTCTAAGAGAAGGAAAAACAGTAAGCCATTTTCCCAATATTGCATGGTAATTCACATATAAAGAAAAGGAATCTCTGGAAAGCCATGATCGTCCATGTCCTGAATGGACATAGCATAAAACAATTCATCTGTCACAAGGTCACAAGTTACTAGTATTCCTAAGCAGTCATTTATTTAGGTCCCAATCATATTTGGGGTAGCTCTAAAGTTCGAATGAGAATTGGCATGTTCATTTTCCAGTTCTTCTTGTCGTTTCAGGACGTGGGCAGTCATTGCTTTCCACAATTCCCTATCCATTATAGTGTTTAGTAACATTTGTCTTTTTTGCTATCCCTCCAAAGTCCTGGGTGTGACAGTAAACTACTTCTGGCAGCAAGGCCTCTGATTGAGAGATTGGAGGTTTTGAGAGGTGTGGAACCACCTCTTAATTGGTGTTGTTCTGAACCTGTTAGGGTCCCGGCTATGGGAAAATAGTGAACCTCCAAACAAAACATTATGACTGTATAAAAATACATTTTCATAATAAAATGACCAAAATACCTATTTATATTAAAATTAACATGAATATATTTTATGTGTAGTTGAAGGCATGCAGTTGCATTCAAAATATTTAGATTTTGGCATTAAATAATCCATAGAGGTTGATATGCTGCTAAACAAAATCAACCAAATCAAACCATTCCTCTCACTGTTCTGCTATCCATTCAGACAAGCTTATCAAATAGATGGCCCATGGCCTTACCTGTGTGATGACTTTTGTGGCAAAATTTGTGACATTTTCTGCTCATCTGTCATTCACTGCACCTGTGACAATATCCAAGTTTGAGTGTATCTGCATATACACCCAACTTGCTATGTTCACAGCTTTGTCTTCTTGGCCGTGATCGCATTCAACAAAAAATGACAATTATTTTTAAAGACACTGGTTGGCAGTTATCAACAATGATTACTCACTTAATTGTGGGATCCTTGCTTCAACTTCAAGAAGTGGACTGCTATCTTAACTTCTGGCCACAGAAAAGGACCCTTACATTCACTGCCTGTCACTTCAATCACTGCTGATTCCTCACTGCCTGACAGACTCCTTTTCACTCATATGGATAATGGCTGGGGTCCCAAACCCTCTATCCATCCACTTGTGTTCCTAAAGTTTTGAGACAATGCCAAAACCACATGAGTGGTCAAATTTTCAAAGGACTACTTTTATGATTATCTAAAATCATTAACATTTATTTATGTTGCTAATTCAAAGGTAGGCTGGAGAGAGAATTCCCAAAACACTGACAGTTAAGTTGACTTAAAGATGAACTGAAGATGAAATTGCTATGGAACTCGGATCACTAATTGGACTTAAAAGAAATTTATCTACTGCTAAAGATGTACGAGAAATTGTGTTGTTACACCTGCCCCTTTTGATATCGATATATCCTGTGAGTGTCAAATTCTCCAATCCCTCCTTCCACATTGTATTTCAACTGAGATTTTCTGATTCTAACTGTTCTTTTGGTTTTCATTTTCTTTATCAATGGTATTCTCAGTATTCTTCTTTAGAACCAAGTTTCTGTTGTTTCCAATCTTTACTTCATCCGTGAGGAGATTGCCCAGAATTCACTAAATGAGGCTTAGAAGACTTGTCTGTATAATCAGGCGGTAGTGTAGCATTTTTAATCTTCAATGGTACTCCACATCTGTAACCTTATGCCAGACTATTATAAATGGTAGAGCACTAGAAAAACAGGGAATAAAAACTTTTAAAATTTATATTGATTTTGTTAAAAGAAGTTTTGAATAAATTACTGAATTTGTTTCACTCTGAAATGGATGACAATGAAATGATCCAATGAGAATCCTAAATTTTATCATGGGTCCTGCTCTGCAAAAGAATGGATTTTTGAAAAAAGATTTTTAGTTTTTATTTTGGTTTTTGTTTTATTTTAAGTTTTTGTTTTGTAAAAGTATTTCTTTTGTTTTTGATTTTCAATTTGTTTTTTTGAGGAAAAAAAAACAAATTTTTAAATTTTGGGTTTTTAAAAAAAAAAAAAAAAAATTTTGTTTTGTTTATTTTTTTTTTTTTTTCTTGCTTGTTGTTTTTAGTTTTTTAAATTAAATATTTTTAAAAAAATTTTCAAATTTTGTGTCTAATTTTGTGTTTTTATTTTCTGTTCTTTAAAAATCTGATTAAATCTTTTGATGGTTTTTTTTTATTTTTTGTATATTTTTTTTATTTAGCATTTCTGTCATTCCTTTTTAATATCTTTTTTACTTTCATTTTTTTTTTTTTTTTTTTTTTTTTTTGCAGACACCATGTTAATTTTCCAAACACATTGGTATTTGTTATATTTTAAAATCGCCAGAATATAATAATCATTGATAGTAACTATTACCAAGACCAACAGATTTGCTTTACTATGAGATTGATCAACAAGATATAGAGCTGGAAAGAACGATCCCCAAGAGAACCAATTCACGCTTTGGTGTGATGTCTATAGTTAAACTGACTGCAACAAGTGAATAGATTTTTCCTTTTTCCTTCTTCAGTGGCTCATCTGTTTCTATTTTTATCCAGCAGCCATATTTGTGTTTTGATATTGATCTTGTTCCATTTATGCTGCCCTTGTTCACCTAGACACCATTTGGCAATAATATTTGGTTCTGTTTGCAAATGAAGGAACAACATAGAATGATGGAGTCTTTAAATTGTCATCTTTTATTTTAACTGTACGTTGCTTTTTAGAATATATTCAGAGCCTCTTGTTAGCAAGAGTAATTTTCTTGAGGCTGTGGCAAACATATCCAAAAAAGACGATGAAACTTAATAAGAATATAGTCTTTGTTTTGTTTTCTTTTTTTAAATTGCTTAGAGAAAGCTATCCATCATGCAGGCTTCTAAGATGGATTGCTGTAAAGATGGTCATGGGATGTGCTGCCATGCTGCCTCTCTTTAATATAATGTAGAAATGTCAAATATTTTTTTTATTTGATTATTTTTAATTGAAAAATTTGATATAGGGTGTTATTAAACTAATAAATGTCACTTCTCTTGGAAAGGAATTCTTGGCTGATCTTAGGGAAACTACCAAAAGTACACACACACAAAATATATATATATATATATATATATATATATATAATGATCAGATAAAGAACAAATAGGAAACATATCAATCTAAATATCAATCTACCATGTTTCACTTCTATTAAAGCTTTGTCAGAGATTGAGAGAAAACAGACAGAACTTTGGTATTTTTAAATTTGTTTGGGTCAATTCTCATTGGTTATTCACATATTGCATTCATTAAAACTGTAGATGTATGGTTGACCAAAACAAAATTGTTTTGTTTATATTAATAAGGCTTTCATCATTTTTGGCTTGTCTTTTTTACATGTAGACAATGCTATTATATTTGTGATATCAACAAGTATGTTATGAATAACAAAAAACCAATATTCAATAATATCAACTATGAACATGGACACAATATCTTGACCGCGTTTTGAAAACGAAACATTATATAAATACATACATACAACAATCTATTTTTTGTTAACAGTTAATATATTTCAACCTTAAAAATAGCTAAATGTATAGCTGAAAGCACCCCGAAAAAAAGCATTTGAACAGTTTTTATGTAATTTATCTACTGAAAAGAAAAAAAATTATAAGATCTCATGAGAAATTCTATAAAAAACTTTATCAGAGTACCTTGTCTGTTATATTTAATGAAACTTGCATGAAAGAAAGATTGCTGCCTAAATGCACAAATATATATATATATATATATATATATATATATATATATATATATAGAGAGAGAGAGTTGGATTGATGTGAGTCTGTGACCCCTAGTCTCATGCTCTTTGATTGTCAGACAATTGCAAAGAGTGTGAGACACTCACATCAATCCAACTAAGTATGTTAGCTCTATCACTGATATTGAGAGCTTTCCAATAAGTACCATGCATATATAATATATAAATAATATATATAAAAATTACACACACTATATATATATATATATATATATATATATATATATATATATATATATATATATATATAAAATTAAAATCTTCATTCAAGCATGTTTGGTTGAATAAACTGGACATGTGCCTATTTTTATTTTAATCCCCTTGAATTCTTGGATAGACATCTTAATGTTTATATTAAATTGATTAAGGAAGGTGCCTTAGCTTTTTTTTTTTTTTTTTTTTTTTTTTTTTTTTTTAAATTTCTTTTATCTCCCCGAGTACTTTGAATCTCATCTGAGATCATCTTCAGTGGTGAATTGCTAAAGCAAAATATAACTAATTAAATAATTAGCAAGTAGGAAATCTTTATAAATTTGACAGTTTGTTATTTATTTAACTTCATCAGAGGTTTTGGAAGTTGAATGACCTGCAGCTATATTTTAATTCTTAAATTATATATTGTTTTATTTTCATTGGTTGTGTCATGTTACATGCATATTGCCATTATTTTTAACTGTATCAATTTTTTAATTCTCTGTTTTTTGTTTTTACCGGTTGTGTGGATGTCACATCTCTCTCTCGTCATGTCTGTATAATTATTAAAATGTTAGTTTAAGTGTGTCTTAAAAATTCGATATATATCATGAATCTTGGAAATGAAATTTGTAATACTAGCTTTATTTTTTATGATTTACCAACCCTTTATAAGTTATTTAAAGTTGAAACATTGCTGAAATAATGGATTGTGGCTTGGAATGAGAAGTCAGAGATCCAAATTTGAATTCCAGTTGAGTTTATATTCACTTACTTGCAAATACTTTTGGGAAATGTATGAATGCAACTTTTCTACCCCCCTGCTAGGGATTAAATAGTGGGACTTGTATCATTAAATAACCTGCAAATGGTTGATAAGCTGTAAAATAAGAAATCAACCTTCTAGTTTAAAGGATGGTGTCAGGCTTGAGGAATGTTTATGTAACCCCACCCTAACCCAGGAGGGTCTAAAATAAGTACAGAGAACTCTCAAAAATCTTCCTTCACAAAGTCAAGCTCTGATGATATGCAATGTCTTGGGAAATCATTAGTATTTCTCACTAGATTGTATTTTTTTATTTATTTTTTTATTTATTTATTTTTTCATTAATTCACCTGAAGCAAGGTAACAACACAACTAACATGCAAGAGAGTAAAAGAGGATGAAAAGTCTTCAGAAGGAACTGGTAACCTAAACGTGCTAATATTTGACATTGTGAGTCAGTGTAATAGGAAGAACTATGGGTTATTGGTGGGAAGGACTGTTATTTTACCAATATCTTCCTCTGAAATTGTGACTCAACATAATAGGAAGTACTAGCAGCATGGCCCGACGTTGCCTGTGCTTGATTAAAAAAATCATATGACTTGTACAGCAATCGCCATCACTTAAAATATTTTTGCCCTTCCTTGCCTTTAAAGGAGTGCCCTTTGCCATGCTGATGTTGCTACATGCCTTACTTCTTGCCTATCTCATACTGCAAAATTTTCTAAGCTCTATACTAAACATTAAATCTGTTACGAAAAAAGAACTAAACAAAATGAACAAAAATGATCAGCTTTAAAAAAGGACTCATAACTGGAAAAACCGAATGAAAAAAGAATGTTAACAACAAATACTTTTTCACACCCAAACCAGTTTTGCAGAATCAGAATCAATGTTGAGTTTAAGCAAGCGAATAAGCCAATTGTAGTAAAGTCCCATGCAGATTTAAATTTTTCCCACTTGTGGTGAATGCAGCTATCGATTTTTTTTTTTTTTTTTTTTTTTTTTTTTTTATCATGCTAGTTAACATTCATGTCATTCAGCTGTTGGCTCTCACACTGGCCAATAGAATCTTCCTGCCTATTTGTGGTAACCAACTATAGGCTCTCACTCTGGCCAATACAAAATGGCCACAAACTACATGAAAACTGCCATAGAAGAACGAAAAAAATGGATTATTTCCACTATTGATGGGAGTTAGGAAATGCAAAGTCGGTCTTGTCCTTTCTGCTAACTTGGAGCATGTGCATGTAAATTTTGGTGCAAATCCATCTAAAATGGCAGCCGTGCATTCGTTACATATATATACACACACACACACACACACACACACACACACATCCTGCCTTTAGAGATTATGGGTTATTGGTGGAAAAACTGGCCTTAAAAATATGCTAATATTTCAGTTTATAAGCTCTACATTTTGGCATTAATTGTTTGTTTGATTTACATAACTATAGATACTTTAATATATTCAACAGGATGCCTTGATCACAGATCATGTTGGTATACCTGGTTGAATGAGTGCAGGGCATTTAATCAGGTCACATGATTTATGTATATGTATGTCTATAGACAATGTGCATGCAGCAT
The DNA here is from genome assembly GCA_963932145.1 of Acanthosepion lycidas. Lineage (NCBI taxonomy): Eukaryota > Metazoa > Mollusca > Cephalopoda > Sepiida > Sepiidae > Acanthosepion > Acanthosepion lycidas. The sequence continues at coordinate 10,692,167 of OZ010584.1, forward strand.
GACAGTTTTCAGCTTGAAAAATTGGGATTTTTGTGTCAAGTTCAAATTTCAGGTGTTGTATTTGCTTTCACAGAAATAGCTTTCATGAAATTATAAATCTATCTCTTTTTATCATCATTTAGTGGTTAATAACAGGGTAGACTGGGCTTTCTAGTTTTAGTTTGCAACCAATGGAGAAGGACTAAGTTGGTTAGGTGTCTGACTCCAGCTGATAAAAAGTTGTGTGCTATAGAAACCATAGGAACAAGCATAGTGTACTTGGACTACAGCCTTCCAATGGGCAGTCTACATGGTTAATAACATGATTATATATATTTATGGGATCTTGTGATATATATATATTGCATATTGAGTGCTGGTTCTAATGAAATAGTGCTATAACTTATATTGATAATAAATGTACATTTTTTTTTCCCTTACTGGTACCACAAGTCTGGGATTCATGTACAGTGCAAATGTCAGGTGCTGACTGAAAACTGTACCTGGTGATTGCATCATGCTTGAAACTGAGTTATACTACTGGTAAGGAAGAAAAATATATATATATATATATATATATATATATATATGTGGATATAATAAATGCGAATGTCACTGTCACACTTTTCAACTTTACTCCTAGAGGCTGTAGCCCAAGATATTATATTTATTTTGGAATAAGGCTGGCTCCATGAGCAAATTCAAAACATTCTGGGCCACAATCCTGAAATTTTGGATTCCCAAGTTTTTGTCGTCGTCTTTTTGTTTTTATTTTATTTTATTTTTTTTTTTGTTGCTTTTTTTTTGTCTTTTTTTTTTTTTTTTTGTCTAATAATTTTTATAATTTGGGAACAATTGAAATTAATTGTGAAATCCAGTCACCCACGAAAAACAAATAATTGTTTGTATGGAAAGTAAGGACCTACATACATCAAATAGTCTTTAAGTGGTGGCAGAAGAATTATGATTGAACTTTTAAAAGTTAAGCTTAAATAATAATGCAATGATCAATTTTGAGGTCTTCTGTAGTTTATTGTTGCCTATTACATCTACTCCTCCCTTCCTATTATGATGATGGCCCAATTAAGAGCCCTCTGCAGGTGCTAGCTTAAATGCCACCTCATAGGGGGGCTTTTAAGCTCTCAGTATTTTCTAAAATTTTGCAATTTTCTTCAGCTCGGAAACTTTTTTTTTATTTATTTATCTACAACTCCTTACCGGTGTACATTACAAATTACAAATCACCCAAGCATTCAACCACTCCCAAATACCAAAACCAACCTTTTTTCCCTTTTTGGTTTCAAATATTTTCAATTTATTTACTTTCATATTAACTATACCTGCCTGTAAATATTCTGGCTTATCCAATAGGTAGGAATAGGAAACTATTTTATTTTTAACTTCATCTACTTGAAGTCTACACTAGGCTGTAAGCCACATCATATTTAAACACCCACTCCTGTACAATCACCAAAGTTAAGCAATATCAGTACCTAGATGTGTGACTATATTCTTGGATGGTGCAATGGATAATAGCTTGGAATTGTTAATCAGAGAGTTGAGTTCCAATTCCAGTTGGGTTCATCATATTCACTTATCTGCAAATACCCTTGGGAAAAATATGAGTCCACTTCTTCTCCCCACCCAATTATGAGTTAATGAGTAAGACTTGTATTACTAAACTGTTATTACCTCAAAAAAAAATATTCTTACAATCTAAAAATATTTTCTGGTATTAAATAACTTGCAAAGATTTTGTAAACTGTAGAAAATGAATGAATCAAAGTCTATGCTAGGATGGAAAAAAAAAAAAAAAAAATCAGGGATTGTGTGCTGCTTGTATTGTTAGAATTTTATTACTCTGGGTACCAACAGTTTTCCAAGGCATTTGTTGACCATATTTGACATGCTCCCTATTTTAGGTCAAATCACACTGGTTCTTTTTTCAATCACTGGAGTTAAGCATGAGGGTAGTAGAACAGAAACAAAGATGATAAAGGGTCAGAAGTTATGAAAAAAAGTTGTGGAGAGCCATGTCCTGATCATGACCCTTGATCTCTACAGTATTTAACAATAATAACTAAGTAAATAAATAATCTCCAGTTGTGCTGGTCAAACTCTCTGTGTCCAGGCAGACATGATTCCCAGCTGAGGCTATGCTTAAGGGCAGTCTCTCGTCTCAGGGAAACAGCTACCTAATTTCATTTTATGCGCCATCTATGAGGAATTTTTGGCCAAACCTATGGGCTCAGATACCCCACATTAAATTTGGCCTTGTGTCACATGTGACCGTGTGCAGTGGTTGGTAGATATCCTGCAATTGGAGATTCACTTGACTCACTTCTAGCAGTTGACTATAATTCTACGTGCCACTGGCGAATCTTATATGTGTTGTTCTTGTCCTAAGTATTATCATTCATTACCAACCTTTGTTTGATTATTCTATTCAGTAACCTTCCCTAGGTTACAACAGTAATAAATGATGATGATTCCTCATCTCAGAAATTCAGACAAATGATCAAATCAGTATGGATCTGAAGGGATATACCAATGGAAGAAGATAACAATGATAAGGATATTAGTTTGATTGTAAATATAACTTCTCATCCCAGAAATTGATTCATGCTTTTCCTAATATTTTTCTATGTACCTTTTTTTTTTTCTTTTTTTTTTCTTCCAATTTTAACCAAAACACCCAAATATGAAGTCAAATTCCATTGTTTCCATGCTAAGCTTGTTAAATGTAAATATCAACAGAAAAAGTTGATTATGGGATTGCTTGTTTTCAAAGTAAAGACATGTTGATGATACTGTTGCCCATCTTTCTCAAAATAAAAGAATATCAGAAGAATTTTTTTGTATGTGTGTGTATGTGGCCACTTGCTAAGTATTGCTTAAATGCCTTGAACAAAACCTCCCCCACTAACTTTTTACATTCTAAAAGTGAAATTTGTTGCGACATTACTGAAGTTTTTGTCAGCTAAGCTAAATATATAACTCAAAATAGATATCAAAGAAATAATTCAATGAAAATTTTAGTTAATAATTAAAAAAAAGAGAAAAAAGCCAGTAATTAATTACATAAAAGTTTTCCTGGCATTACCAGTTTGGAAAGCTCTGACCTAGAATATGGCATCAGCTGAAAATTAACTTACATTCTTTTAAATGTTAAATACAAAGAATTGGTATAATTCTTAACGTGAAAAAATGCCTGGAATGAGTAATGTTTGTTTTTTGCATTGAAAGAGTATAATCTATGCATTTAAAAATGTGTGTGTGTGTGTGGGTGGGGGTGATTGAGGGAAGGAGAGAGGACCTTACTCATCAGCTTCAAAAAAAGGAAAAAAAAAAAAAAAGGCTTGTACAAGTGTGAGAATGAAGAGGTGGTGAAGAGCTTTCAGCCCAACCTGGAATGGTCAAAGAAACTTGAGAACTGATGTGCTATGTATGTTGAACTGCAAGGAACGGGGGTTGAATATGTGGAAAGCATAAACATCTTGTGGCTTTAGCTTATTCTCATCTATAACTAATATATATATATATATATATATATATATTTGTGTGTATGTACCTTTCTTATCTAACAGAGATTGAAGAAATTCCTCTTGTTATAGGTCAGTGATGTGAGCCCTAAGAATGTTTCAAAACAGAATATTTATGGCATTTTTGCATTTCTTGAGTTTTTCTACTGCCATTTCATTGTGGACAAGCTGTGTTTGATTATTTTTTTTTTTTTTTTAAGGTTGGGTGGTTTCTTTTTTTTTTTTTTTCCTTTATCTGTGGTCAACTTTGAAGTTTATAAGTCTTTATTTCTTTCTAGACATTAGTTTTCTATTTTATGGATTAATGAGCCGAACCTATATGTGTAATATATTAATAGGAGTAGATAGGTTTTCCTATTGTCTGGCTCACATTCCTCCCCAATCTTTTGATCAGGAGTAGAGGTTTATCCATAATTTCCTGTTTAGAATTGGGCTTCTGGTTCCTTCTAAAGTTTTTCATTCTCTAGAAACCCCTTGCATCTTAGTGACATTATCGCCTTGTTTGGTCTGAATTGATTAAAATATAGTGGCATCTGTCGATCTTGAGAGACCATGGATCTGCCCCTGATGATTTCTCTGGGCAGGTGTTTTTTTTTTTTTTTTTTTGAAGGATCAGCAGTTGCCAATCCAGCACATCTCTCCACACTACCGACGTTGCCCAAGGGAAAGGCAGAGGCCAATATAGCTTGGCACTAGCCTCATTGCAGGAGTAGCCAGAACAAACATGACATTGGATTCTGCCTTTGGATTTGAATTAAGTTATCCTTCTCTTGTCAACCATGGCTACAGAGCCCAGACTATCCTATTTACCTATAGTTGGAGTTTTTTAATTCAGAGTTTCTCTTTCTCCTAGACCAGTTCTACCCAAGGCTATAGAACCCAGTCTGTCCTGCCAGCTGGAAGAAGAGAGGGCTTAAAATGTATTATAACTGTTAGTGTCTATTAGTTGGTAAATGGAAGGGATTCTTTTATTAATTTTACCCACAATTGCTATATCACCAAATTGACAAAACCTGAAGAATGCTAGTGTTCAAATTATTGAAATGTTGTAATAGTAAAAACAAAGATGAGGACAGTATGGGGGAGGGAGAGAGAACCTTACTCATCAGCTTCAAAAGAAAAAAAGGCTTGTGCAAGTGTAAGAATGAAGAAGTGGTTTAGCAATGTGGTTTGACTCAAAGGCTGCATGTTCCAGATTTCATATTCGGTGATATGACCTGATTGAATGAAGACACTGAAGTCACTAATGATCTGACCAGCTAAGTACACATCATGCTGATGTGGCTTTGAACATAAACACATAAATTGACAATTATGCTAAAAAAGAGAAAGATGTATTCATACTTGTTTGTGCCAGTTTTTAATATTACAAGTTATAATTGTTTTGAGTTCTCAGATGAGAAAGTTTTGTCTTTTGTTTGACCAGGATGATTTGAAATTAGGATACTTTGGCCACTCTTTTTTTTTCTCTCACAATTTTGTCTGTCTAAAGTAATAGCTATCAACAAGAACATTTATTATTTTTCTACACTCCTAACAATTAGACTGGAGATCATGGGTGGGGATTGTTTCAACATCCTGAGGAAGGGTGTCTGCTAATTTTGTTCCCCATGACTAACAATTGTATTATTAAAATATCATTTATTCCCTACTTTGCCTTGTGGTTTCCCTGTGGCCTAATTGTTAGGACACTTCAGCTAAAGGATTGGTTTCTTTGATAGGAGGTGGGAAGAAGGAATATAAATTTGATTTCTTTCAGGAAACATTTTTTTTTTTTTTTTTTTTGCCAGTAAGGACTTTTTCGATCTCCCCCGTTTCTCCCTTTGCTCTTCGATCTCCCCCGTTTCTCCCTTTGCTCTTCGATCTCCCCCGTTTCTCCCTTTGCTCTTCGATCTCCCCCGTTTCTCCCTTTGCTCTTCGATCTCCCCCGTTTCTCCCTTTGCTCTTCGATCTCCCCCGTTTCTCCCTTTGCTCTTCGATCTCCCCCGTTTCTCCCTTTGCTCTTCGATCTCCCCCGTTTCTCCCTTTGCTCTTCGATCTCCCCCGTTTCTCCCTTTGCTCTTCGATCTCCCCCGTTTCTCCCTTTGCTCTTCGATCTCCCCCGTTTCTCCCTTTGCTCTTTTCCCTTCCCTTCATTTTCTCTTCCCCCTCCTTTTCCCCTCTTTTATCTCCATGCATTTTCTTTTCTCTTCTACGCATTATTGCGTGTGTGTATGTGTGTGGCTTTAGTCTTTCTTTTTTTTATCCTACAGCCACACTACTTATGCATATATTTCATGTATGATGTGTGGATCTCTTTTCATAAAAGTATCTTATAGCCTGCTAGATACGATGTTAACACAGATACAATAAAGAAGATTGTCTTTTTGTAATGTGACTAGGCATCCGGAATATGAATATATTACTGTTCCTGACCCCTATGGTCTATCTGAATTCATGTAAATAAATAGAAATCAAAGACAATGCATCTTGTAAAAGAAACCATATATTCATCGCCATCGATGATGATTCACATTGACAATTCTATCCATATTAATAAGTCCTTTTCATTTCCCTGAATGTCTGACTTCTCTTGAGACCAATTAAGCTGATCCTATTACCATCACTGCTTTCTCTGGATGGAAGCTGTCATTCCAATGATTAACGGACTTCCAACGAAGGAGAAGAAAATGGAAGACATTCACTAAAGCCACCACCCCACTCCGCTCAGCCTCTCGCCACTTTACATTCAAAGTAAAACATTTGTAACAGAAAACAATGATTGTTGTTTTATTATGCACACACACTGTTGGATAGACCAACACTCTGAAAGGACAAATGTATAATAACAAGATTTTTATGTCAAGAAAATATTTCCTATATGTCACCACATGTTTGCAATTTTTTTTATTCTTATTTTATTTTTCATTTGTAATTCTCCTTGAAAAGTTGGTAACCTCTGTGGCTGCTCCTTGGATCTACATACAAGATAAATTGAGAAATGATAGCCAGCTGCCCACCCATAAGTGTTACCCAATGTTGTTGTTGTTGATAACAATGATCCTTTCTTTCTTTCTTTCCTCCTTTCTTTCTTTCTTTCCTCCTTTCTTTCTTTCTTTCCTCCTTTCTTTCTTTCTTTCCTCCTTTCTTTCTTTCTTTCCTCCTTTCTTTCTTTCTTTCCTCCTTTCTTTCTTTCTTTCCTCCTTTCTTTCTTTCTTTCTTTCCTCCTTTCTTTCTTTCTTTCTTTCCTCCTTTCTTTCTTTCTTTCTTTCCTCCTTTCTTTCTTTCTTTCTTTCCTCCTTTCTTTCTTTCTTTCTTTCCTCCTTTCTTTCTTTCTTTCTTTCCTCCTTTCTTTCTTTCTTTCTTTCCTCCTTTCTTTCTTTCTTTCTTTCCTCCTTTCTTTCTTTCTTTCTTTCCTCCTTTCTTTCTTTCTTTCTTTCCTCCTTTCTTTCTTTCTTTCCTTCCTCTATGTGCAATCATGGATCTCCACAATTTCCTATCCTTTGTAGTTCTCATTAAGGTTTGTCTTTTCATTTCTCTGCTGTGAGTTACATGCTACTTTTTCCTGCTCCCTTTGCCCTTCAGTATGTCCTGTGTGTGTCAGATTCTCCATGCCATCTTTTCTCATTTTGTGTCCTCTAAAATTTAACCATCTCTTTTCTCAGTACAATAGTACTTTTTGTTATGGTGCTGTGCTGGTGTTGTCACTACTGCATGCTAAGGAGGGAAAGAAAGAAAACGGGAGGCTTCCATTTTTAATAGCTGGTTAACAGCATCATCAAAGCTATGTCAGGGAAACCCACAATGACTAATTTTTTTGTAAATGAAAAACATTTTCTTGCTCTCTTACTTGCTACTCTTATTTATAAATTTAGAACATTTCATTTGCTTATCTTTTTTTTTTTTTTTTTTTTTTTTTTTTTTTTAAGAAAAAAATTCATTCATTATAAACATTTGTTCAATGTAAAATAGTAAAATATTTTTTTCTGTATATATGATACATGATTATTCTTTCTTTCTTTTGTTTCTTTTTTGTTTTTAACCAGTAAGTATACAGGGGCAATGGATAAATTGTCTAAATTATGCAAATATGAAAATAACTGATATATTTACCAGAATTACACAAGTATCTTGAAATACTAAAGAGTAAATTTATTCAATAAAATCGCCATTGCCTTCAACTCCAGATGATTTTGGAATCTCCTGCAACTCTTCTAGTTTAAGTTGATTTTCTAGTGTAGCTTAGATGTGGCACAAGGCTGTAAGTAATGAGCACCCAGTAAGGATTGAATTCGCTACTCAGTTGTAACTGTTCCATTGAGACAAGCTTGCTAACCATTACCACCACATCGGGGTACCCAAGTCTCCTTGCTTAAGTTGGTGAATGCTGCTACAATCTTTGCCTTTCAGTTCATCTTGGGTGTTACAAAGAGTTTTGTTGGTCTCTCACTCATAATAATCAAGGGAATTGCAGTTTGGAGTGTTATGTGGTTGCAGAAATTGTCTGATGGCCACGATTGAGTACTCCTGCTTGTGTGGCATGGTGCCAGACATAGGGTCTTCCAGCAGCCACCCTCTTGACCCAGGATTTAGGCCTTTGATCACTCCAAACCCCTTTGTAATCACTATTAGACTCCTCCAACTGTTTCCAAATTTTTTACACTATTCTCAGAGTAACACCCAAACACTCTGAAATGTTCATATTGGAGCTTCCAGCATGAATGCCAAGCAGCGCAGCATGCTGTTTCCAAATTTCTGGCAGAGTGAATTGTGTCATGGTGCTCTTTTTCTTGCAGGTGATGTCCAACTGGCCTTACTATACTGTGCAATCAACAAAATAAATAACAACGCACATGTGTGAAATTAGCAATATGAAATGAAAACAATTTACCCATTGCAACCTGTACAAGATAGTATCTTTCTGTCCTTTTTATTCCTTCTTTCAATAATTTCTTCTTTTTATTCCTTCTTTCAATAATTTCTTCTTTTTATTCCTTCTTTCAATAATTTCTTCTTTTTATTCCTTCTTTCAATAATTTCTTCTTTTTATTCCTTCTTTCAATAATTTCTTCTTTTTATTCCTTCTTTCAATAATTTTTTTTTCTTCTTTCGAAAAGTGTAAGTCAATCATATTGTGATTCCTAATTTTTAAGCAATTATGAAAGCAGAGTTAATATGAAAAATGAAGAAGGATATTAATGAAACGTCTCCTGTCATCTTAGATGACGTTATGGTTAACCCAAACTCTGTGTAATAAAATATTTAAACAAATTTCCCATTATGGAGCTCAGCTCCACCTCCTTGCAGCATTTCTCACAGTTTAGTAAAAACTGAAGAAATGTCAGGGTTAATCCATGAGGAATTCCAATCCACAAGTGCGAAGCGAACTGAATAATTTTTTATCCCTTGTCCCATGTACATATGAAACTCCCACTTTAAACACAGCCTAGCGTTACAATATATATTTCAGTTAAGTGGACCTTCTCTTGTGTACCAAACATTAGTACCGGCATGATTTCTTCAATTTCCCAGCATGGTTCGTTTTTTTTTTTTTTTTTTTTTTTTTTTTATGGGATATATCTTTAAAAAAATTTTAATCTTATAAGAGGGTCAGCTAGAAAAACACAGAATCAGAAATTATTATAACTTAATATCTAATTTAGCCAACCCCTGTTACTTTTAACTTCTGATTTAACCCCACCTCATCCCCAACCTTATTTCGTGGCATCCTTCTTGGTATGTAAAACTTGAGTGGGGGGAAGATGACTTGTTAGTTTGTAAGCAAACAATAAATGCCATTGATATACTTTAAATGCTCTTCTACTCTTGGGGAGTTCATGCTTGGTTAATTTCCTGAGATGAATTCATGTCTGTTTTCAATAGATTTGGTACTGTGGTTATTTTGTACAGCTGTGAGTAAGGCTCTGCTGTCCACATCCCACTAATATGACTTGTAGAAAAATTCTAATGACTGTTCGTGCATACCATATGGGAGGGGGACTTCTGCGTTCTCTATTGAGGAAGGTTACCATATATTGTCTCCATTAAATACCTCAAAAGAAAACTTCACTAAATTTAGGGTCAGTTATAGACATGATTTTTTTTCTTAATAATCCACTCACTTATAAGCAACTGCTACAAAAGATATATAAGCCCTTAAAATCTACTGAATAAGTCAGATCAGGTTCATAGATAGGTTCTCTGATGAGCTGCTTTGTGTAGTATCTGTGTAATCTCTAGGATCAAAGTGTAGTTGTATAGTGCACTCCTGCCAGTAAAAAAGGTGCAGCTGTATCCAGTATTCCTGGTTGGGCATCTGAGCATCGATGTATCTGACATCTCTGCCCAAGATCAAACCATATCACCTGGGTACTATGTCTAAAGTATTAAACACACACACACACACACACACACACACACACACACACACACACACACACACACACACACACACACACACACGCACGCATACATTTTTTTCATGTTGTTCTTCTATGTGCTGGGTCCCTTCAGGTCAGGGCACTGGCTATCATGGCCTGCCACAATTTCTGGTCCTGTGTAGTTCTTAATAAATTTAGTCTTTTTGTTCTCTTCTAAACCTTCTTCTTCCATTCATTTACTCAAACTCACTAATATGAGAAAGGAGGTCCTTGATTTGGAATCCATGTTCTTTCAGTGGCCCTGAGAAGAGTTGATATTAAATTTCTCGTATTTGATGTCTGCTTTTATCTATTTCTAAAGACTGATTTTACTACTACTTCTATGTGCCATGTTTATTCAGGTCATTATCGATCATGGCTCTTCACAATTTCCTGTCCTTTGTAGTTTTTAATAAATTTAATCTTTTTTTTTATCTATCCTAAACCTTGTTCTGTCATCCATTTAGTCAAAGCCATTAGTTAGGTTATGCATTGTTTTCTTCTATCCCTCTTCAATCTGTCTTGTTAGTATCAAATTTTCCTAGACATTTCAACTTTCTCTTCCTGATGTTAATTATAAATGTCTTTTTTTTTTTTTTCTTTTTTTTTTCCATTTTTCTCTAAAACTTTGTCATGTTTAGTCAATGATATTCTCTATATCCTTCTGTAGAACCAGATTTCTGTTACTTCAAGTCTCTTTTGTGGAGATATTGTCCAGTATATGCTGCTATATAGAAGGACTGATATTACATAACAATTCAGTTCTTTGTTTCTATCAAAATTGTTCTGTTTCTTAATATTTTGCTTTTGGAAGGAATCTTTGGCTTTCCCAATCTGCCTTTTGCTTTCAGTGTTGCATTTTCTGTCCTATGTTTAAAAAAAATTCCCAGGTATTTACTTGTCTGTGTTTAATTTTGGGATCTCCAACTTGTCATTATTTGTAAATTTTCACGTGTTTTTTTTTTTTTTTTTTTTTTTTTTTTTAATCAATTCACCAGACACAAAGCACAAAGGGCTACAAGGAGTGACAGAATGAAAAGACTTTAGAAAGAATTGGAAACCAATCCTAAACAGGGAACAAGGGATAAACCGCTGCTCCTGTTCAAAAGACTAGGGAGGTGTGTGAGCTGGATGTTATTGGGCTCTTCCTTTTGCTAACAACTATATATCCTGTCTTCTTGCAACTGAAGTTTAGTTTTCATGTTAGCATTTAAATATACTTATATATAACATCATCTCTCCACAGACATTTAGAATCAGAGAATGGAATCGTTGTTAGTCTTGGAGAAAATGTGTTAGGAAACTTAGATTGGCTTGGGTTTGATTGCATTCAAAGTAAAGATATTTCTTTTAGCTTCTGTTCATTACCAAAATGAAGGGTTCTGATCTCCCACCCTTCTCTTTCTCTTCCTTCATAGTTCACAAATTAAGCTATGATGTTGAACTCCATTTATTTATACATATAGGATAAGAAATAAAGATATTTATATAGTTGATCGCAATTCATATGTAATCCTGAATATTATTACTTCAAACGTTATTTTTAGTGGATATCAGTATTTGAGTAGTTCACATACTTGTTAAGTTTTCTTGATTATGCAGGCCACTAGATGAAATAAACACTATTTAAAAATACAGAGAGTCTACTTAAATAAGGGTATCCACTAAATGATTGAAATAATGAAAAGATATACACACACACTGATTCTCTTATCTACTAATGTATGTGGGAGGTTGGAGTAAAAGGATAAATTAGAAAATTCATTGAAATTTAATTTGTTGTCAGAATGAAAGAGAAGGTTGGAAAAAATGGAAAGGGTAGGGAAAAAGTAGAGAGTAAAATAAATAGTGGGTGGGAAGTCTGGCATAAAAGTGAGTAGGTTGGAGAAAGAAAGAAAAGAAAAAAAAAAAAATCTCAATCAAAACTTAAATATCCAACCAAGTCTGTCTATTTCACATGCATGAATATTTTATATATATATATATATATATATATATCTTTTTTTTTTATTTTTCTTTATTTTTTTATTTTTTTTTTAAATTGGAATCACCCCCAACATGTTGTAGAAGAATTAGGAACAGAAACATTAATGATTTGCAGAAAGAGTGGACAGTAGATAACAATTGATATTGCACTTAAATTTTTGCAGATTTTAGAGCCAGAAGCGTGTTTCAGAAGCGAAGTGCAAGAGAAGAAACTGTTAGCATAGAATTTATGCCTACATTTAGCCAACTCGGTTTTAAATTGATGAGATCTTTATGCCAGTCTAGTGCTACACTTAAATTCAAAAACTCTAGGTACCATATCAAAAAGCTCATTCAAACAATTACCATGAAAGTATTTATAGAAAAGACATAGTAGCAACCTTCAGGCAGTAGGAAATTGACTGGAGCAGGGCCACCAGATTAGGACCAATAATATTGCAGATTCTTCTTTGGATCTCATTAAGTAGCTCAAGGTAAATATGTGGCAGCAATATTCTAAGCCTGGATGAATGGTCGACTTATAGATATGTAAGATGGATTCTGGAGAGAAAAATTGTCTCACCCTACAAGATCTTTACCCAAATTTTCAGCCATGCTAGAAAGGATTAAAAAATCTGAAAAATAAACAAAAAATACTTTGATAATAAAATGTTTTCATCAAGTTTAGGGCTTTTTTCATCATGCTATACACTTTAACAAAAAAGTGAAGGTACCTAATTTAGTAGGAGTGACTGTCTTCCAAATCATCAGTGTAAGTTTCTTGTGTCCTTTGCATTAATTCTTGTGGTTATCACATTTCAGTACAGATGCAAAAGAGGTCTTGGATCGCATCCAGACATCTTTGTCAACACCAGTTGCATCAAGGTTTTATCTTTTAACAGCAGGACAATTTGGCTGACCTAGCAATAGATTCAATGTAGTCTTTCCACTTTATATCAGCAGAGAAAGTGAGTCCTGAGAAGGTGCAGCATGCCACTTTCCTGGAGGATAGCATCAGCCATGCTGATGGAAGGCAACAGATGATTAATGGAGGAAGTTTAATTTTGAAGGTGTTAACTATGGACTTGAGGTTTTTAGACATCGAATGCCATTTTGACTTTGTCTGACTGATTAGCCTTACTATTGAGGCAGGAGTATATTGTGTTGTCAGCATAGATACCAAGTTGAGAGCTGATGTCATCAAAAAGGTCATTAAAAAAAATTAAAAATAGAATAGGACCAAAGATGGAGCCCTGGGGGGACACCTGCATTAGGATCTAGAGACAAGTGACTGTTTAGGATAACTCTCATTGCACGATTTGACAGGAAAGACTGGATCAGTTCAAAAAAAGTCACTGTAGTTTGTGGAGAAGACCTGAATGTCAGACCTTGTCAGAGGCTTTTGAGATGTCCAATGCAACAGCCTGGACTTCACTGGTTTTATCTAGAACATGATAAACTCTTTCCACAAATATCATCATTACATTAGTAGTTGACCTGGAGAAACAAAAGCTGCATTGCTCGTCTGAGAAAAGGCCCTGTTATGAGAAGTGATGAACCAATTTGGAATTGATCAGGGCCTCTAGGAGTTTCATATTCTGATGTTAGGGTTAAATAAGTAATGCTTGAGGTGGTGTTGAAAAGTTCTCAGCCCAATTTTCATGGTTAGATTTTGGGAAGTGAGTTGGGCCAAGAACTTTTCAACACCACATGCACAAACCCTCTTATATCTACTTGTAATAAGTTGGTCGGTCAACTTGAAACCCCCAAAGCGAATGGAGGTGGGCAGGCGTGGGAACTGTGATTGGTAGCTGGCTTGTTGGTATTTTGCATAGGTGAGTTACCAAGCTCTATGTAAAGGGCTGGAATGAGAAGGAGGGCAGTTTTTCAGTCTCAGAAGTGGAGACTGTGTCCGTCGCTATGACAGCAGGAGAGAAAGAGACAAAATCATTTATTTTTTCGTGACACATTCCAACACACTACTAATATGAGTGTGAGTGTCCTTGAATATGGAAGACTGAAATGGTGTTGAATAAAGAAATATTTGTGATTCTGTATATGAATGAGTAATCAGTTTCACTTTTCTTTCCTCCTATGCCACAAAGAATCTGCCTTTACAGACATTTACGTTATTAGACACTTAATTTAAGTAATTTAACTTCCATAAAATATTTTACCCTTGCCGTCCACCTCTAATTGAGTAAACATCTTTTTTCTTTTTCTTTTTTTTTTTTTTCTCATGTGGTTAAGAGTGACTAGGTCATTAGTTGTTAACTCTCTTGAGTGTGTATGTGGGTGAGTGTGCATGAGAGAAAGATCTGTAGAATGTGATCAAACTTTTAGTGTTTCTAAAATTTTTCTAGTCTAAAAATAACATCTCATTGGTAAAAAATGAAAATGTAATATTCTGTTAAATTCATTTATTTATTTTGTAATGGTATGATGCTTTTGGACATAGGCAATCATAGCTCTCCACAAATTCCTTTATTATCTAAGAATTGCCATAACTTCTTGGGAAAGATAGCAGTGGTTTCCTGTTTCCTTCCTTTTCTTTATTATTAGTGAATTGACATGACTTCTTGGGAAATATAGTGGAGTGGCTTCCCATTGCCTTCTCTAGTGATTCCTTTTCTTTAGTGTCTGTTAATTGCCATGAATTCTTGGGGAAAGATAGTGGAGTGGTTTCTCATTGTTGAGATGTTGGGTGTTTCCGCGTGAGTGTATTGAAATAAGGACAAACACATACGTAGGGAAAAATACTAGTATATTCAAAGAGGTATTTACAACAGAGATTAGTAGTCAAACGAACGCAGGTTAGTCAGTCACAATAAGAAAGAATATAAAGTCCAACTGTATCTTCCGTTAGAGAGACGGAAGTGTGATGGTCACCTGATCTCCCCCGAGAACTCTATAGAACTGTCCTATTAGTAGTAGAGAGATCAGTCCATTCTGATGAGAAGGTGGGTGCGCCCCAACACTCATTTTCTTCACCATGGTTTGAAATTCAGTTATCCTTTTTCCTACTGTTTACCTACCCTGATACTTAACCCTTAACTTGGGAAGAAAATTGATTTAAATATCATATCCCTTCAGGATGTAGGTGATCATAGCTCTCAGATTCTTTCACTTGTTTGTGGATTGCCATGACTTCTTGGGAAAGATAGTGGAGTAGTTTCCTGTTGCTGTCTTCTCTATGGTTTGGAATTCAGATGTACTACTCTTAAGCTGGTTGCCACTGAAAGCTAAAGCACCTGCTATTTTTACCCATAGCTGAGATGGGGATGAAAGGAGATGGATTCATACCTTTTCCAAGGGCATTAGTGCATATCAGACAAGTCTAGAATATTAACTCTGTTTGCTGATTTCACTTTCCATGACAATATCTGTTACACATACCCCACTTTATGACAGGATTGTTTGTAATAACATTTACTCCACAAAAGAGTGTCCTGGGTATGATGATAAACTACATCCACGTCCTGGGTAAGACGATAAACTACTGTGATTTCTATTGAGTACACCTTCTTTAGCATACACTAGAAAAAGTCAATTATTTTCTTTTGACAAAATCATGTTTAATCTGTGAAGGTAAAAAAAAAAAAAAAAAAAGTTCCTATATGTCCAGACTTCAGGGACATCCTGTATATACTGGGTGTAACAACAAAATTGCCCATCCCACAAAATGTTTAATATCTAAAAACCATTAAACTAATTGGGTTTCTTTTTTCCAGGTTTTCAGATAAGATGTTTAGACATTTTGACACCATTTCATGTAAGAATCACTGAAAAACCCTTTGAGTTATTCAGCTAGAAAGAGAACAGGTTAAAATCATTTTGTGTCAGCCTCACTATGTCTTCCCAAATAAGCAATACTGAGAGGAAAAAGATTATTCATGCCTTCAATAATGGTACCAAAATTAATACTTTGGCTTCCATCTTCAAAGTCCATCCAAGAACCATCAAGAGAAGGGTGAATAAGTTTAAAAAAGAGGGAACAGTAGAGAGGAAAACTGGATCAGGTCACAACAGCAAGAGGGGTCATCATTTCAACTTAGAGCTAAATACATTCTTATTGTTCAAAGTAGAGTCCAATAGTGTTATAAAAACCTCTGAAAATTCCAGTAACATATCTTTTAATCATTTTTAAGATGCAATGGCTCAAAGCTTAATCTAACAGTTGGACAATTTTGCTGTTACACCTGGTATATGTATGTATGTCTCTCTGTATGTATATTTGTGTGTGTGTTTACAGCACAAAAAATACTTGATTATATTTGATTAAAAATCCTTAGTGACAATATAAGATTTTTAGGCAATGTGGTGTTAAAAAATATTACAGGACCTCCTAGACAGAGTAGTAATAGAAAGAGAGAAAAAAGGACTAAACATCAACTGCAAGAAGACAGAAAGTATGGACAGTAGCAAGAGAAAAAGACCAAGATGTGAGTTAGTTTGGAGATGTCAACATCAAACAAGTACAGACATTTAAATATCTGGGAAGTGTTTTAACAGAAGATGGAAAATGTGGTACTGAAATCTGAACACGTATTTGACTAATGAAAGATGCCTTTCAGAAACTGAGCAAAGTTCCGAGGGAGAAAAAAGAAAGTACTATGTGATATCCATCCTCTTGTATAGCAGTGAATGCTGAACAATCTCCTCACAGAGGAAGAGAAACATGGAGGCAGCAGAAATGTGGTTCTACAGAAAGATACTCACTCCATCCATGGAATTTTCAGTAAGCAACATGGAAGTCTTTAAAGAAAATACTAACAGAAAGAACACTTATACTCGGAATCAGAAAACAGCAATTTTAAATTCCTTGGAGACAATGAAGAAGGGTTTGGAAAACTTACAAGACATATCGGGGGCAAGAGAGATAGGGAAAGGCAGCTGGATCCTTAGCTCAGGGGTAAGAGTAACAAGGGCGTAGGAAATTTTGGAGAGCAATGACTCATCATATAGAAGAAGAAACCTTTATTATTGTGGGACCCCAAATATGCATGGCTAAGTGCAAAAATTTTCTGGTGCCATCAGCACATTGGCACAGGCATATCAGGGAGTGTCATCTAACACAATCTTATAAATAAGATATTTCTTAGATGGCAGATCTTTAGCAACTAGAATGCACTATGTATGAATGTAAATAATTTAAAAAAATTTTTGATTAAATAAATTTTTTTTTTAAAAACATTTTAAAATCTAATACAATTCCTGCTGATTGTTTTTTCTTTTTTTTTTACAATCAAAATTAAATAAGGATAAAAAAAAAAAAAATTATGAGGGTGGGCTGAAAAATTCATAACCTGACTATGAAGGAGTGATGCTAGAAATGAAATTTTGTATTCATTAATTTCAACTCTTATTAATAACTGCATTGTTTCTGTCCAGGTAAACTGATCTCTGACTGTTTATTCTGTTGGTCAACAAAGTCCTCAAGATATTAGAGATGCTTAGGTGGGGCATGGCCAAAAAAAGGTTGGGAACCCACTGGTTTAGATTTAGTTTTTGATACTTTGCCATGCTCTTCCTTAGCTTTAGATTATTTTATTTTTTACATATTTCAATATTTAGTATTTTAAAAAAAATTTTTATAAAGAGACATTGGAAAAGATAACTGCTTTCTCAGTTTTATGTCCCTCCCAGTGACGACAATAGAAATGTGAGGTTGGATTTTTTTTTTTTTTTTTTTTTTTCTTCAACCATCTTCTCACAAACACAATTTCTTCAGGGAGCAAGAAAATGCCAGATCTCTGTATCCTATCTAACCATTTCCATCACAAATGTGGGCGTTTCAAAATGGTTTCTTCACATTGCTACAGTATTGCAAACCTGAATTTGACTTGACCCTAGTCTGGATGAAACCAATGAACAGTATTTTCAGTGTGAGATTTTCTACAGAGTTAAAAGTATTAATTAAATCTTCTATGTGCCGTATCCCTTCAGGACGTAGGTGATCATTGCTCGCCACAACTTCCTGCCCTTTGTAGCATTAATTAAATACAAATACTGAAATATTGGTTGAATGAAATCATACTTCCATAAAACTGATTGGCTGCTGGATTTATTCAGATGATCACAAGAAATTTACTTTTTGGAAGACCGTCACAGACTATAGAGATTATCCCACAAGCTGTATTTTGTGCAGGCCTGCTATAAGTGCTTCCAGTTATTATTAAATATTATTCCCGCCCTGGCAGAAAAGAACTTTCAACCCACCAATGCTTTAAACCCAAACTATTCCTGAAAGTGTTTCCCTTATGTTACAAGTTACAAATGTCCATCACCATCGAAATTCGTCTGGCATTCAGATTTTCGTCATATTATGAAACGAGCCTCAAAGACTGTGCTAGAAAATGTAAATTGTTCTTCTCTCTGAATATCAGAAGTAAAATGATGCTAAATTTTACTCTTAAACTTTAACTTTGGAGACAGGATAATCTAAAGTAGAAATAAAAATTGGAGCAGAATGAGGCCAGCATCAGTTGAGCTAGTGATATTTTAGAAGATAACTGCTTCTTCTTTAATTTCATTTCAAGGTTTCATTTCAAGGTTTTATTTCAAGGTTTCATTTCATTTAGATTCTGTTGTTTGTTCTTTATTGCCTGTGCGACCTGCATCAGGTTTTTTCTTTTGGAATTTTACTTTTTGGATTCCTAGCTTCTTATCTTACGATTATGTTTTGCTCAAATGTCACTTGTTCATGCTTCCATAAACAAGGCAAGGCTTGGTGGTCAATAGAAGAACTCTCTCTCTCTCTTTTATTTTTTATTTATTTATTTTTGCTCCTGTGTTGTTTTTATTTTTTTGTGTCATGACATTTTTTGTTTTTGTTGGTTATTCTGTTTTAGTTTGTGTTCTTTCATTTTTGCGTTGTTCTGTTCTTCAATTTGTTATTCATTTTTGATCTGTTCTTACATTTTAATTTTTGTTGGTTTTTAATAAAAAAAAAAAAAAAAAATACCAAAAGATATTATCTCAGTATCTGTCCATATTTCTGAGATGAGGTATTATGTACATTATTTATATTATTCGGACTATTGTCCTCATCTTTGTCACCATATTTATTACAACATTTCGGTCATTGTACACTCCGGCCTTCTTCAGGTGGTTGGAATGTCAAACTGAACCCTTTATTTTGCTCACTGTGGTAGACTGTTCTAGTTCCACGTACCATGTTTAATGGATGTCAGTTATCAGTTATCTCATGTTAATTTCCCTCTCAAAGTTCTCCACTGCCTTAACCGGGTGTTGAACTCACACTTTGGATCCTGTCACTGGATCTAATTAACGCCTTTATCCATTGTACCATGTGTCCTTGAGTTTTCCTGTTAAAAAAAAACACAGAGCTGTATGTGGATCAGTTTTAATAATTAACATTATTAGGATCCACCCTGATTATATACGAATGGATCGATTACCTGTACTATATATATATATATATATATATATATATATATATAATATTAATTTCAATAAAGGTGCAATTAATTTACAAATTCATGAATTATTCATACATAAAACAAATACAAAGGTTAATGATTTAAATGGCGAGAAATCCATCTTTGCGAACAATTCAAATAATATACAAAAACCCTGTTTTCGTTGTCCACTTATTACTGAGAGTAAAAACAAGAACACAATCTATTTCATACCTGAGGATGTCTGTAGGAACAGACGAAAGCTTGTAAAAATAAAAAGACCTATTGCAACTAAAATTTATAAAACAGGATCTTTTCATTCATAAACAGGTTCGGGGTTTTTGTATATTATTTGAATTGTTCACGTTTTTTTTCTTTAACAGGAGTACAGGTTTATCCCTTATTTTCTGTTTGGGATTGAGTTTCCAGTTCTTTCTGAAGTTTTTTCATTCTTTCACTCGCAGTTGTCCTTTGCATCTTAGTGGCATTATTGTCTTGCTTGGGGTGAATTGATTAAAAGAAAAGAAAGCAGTCTATATAAATATAATGTGTTATTAATACTATTAATTTAAAAAGAAAAATATATGTAAAGGTAGGTAGGTGTGTATGTATATAAAAAAAAAAAAAAAAACAATCATGGCTCTAAAAGACATTAGAAAAGAATGAATGGTGGTTTTAAAGTATTTGACCTTTTACAAAGCTGTTTAGTTTCTGTAGTTCAGTCGGTAAGAGCAACTGGTGCATTAAACAAGGCTTCCCTGATGCAAAACAGATGCAAGTTTGTATCTTATTGAGCACCATTTCATCAGTGACATAGAATTGATGGCTTGATTAAAGTTGCAATAATAAAAAAAAAGCAACTAAAAGTAAGAATTAAAAGCAATGGTGAAGTTAGCTATTTCCATGTAGGAACGTTTGATATATTTGGTGGAGGAAGAACATAAATTGAAAAGTGCTTTTTTTTTTTTTTTTTTCACTGCAAATTATTCATTATATCATATCCAAGTATTTTACAAAAAGTTTAGAGCCGATTACACAATATTTCAAGCTTAATAGTTTATAATTTGTAACCAGGCAATGAGATGGGGTAACATAAAATTGTAGATTTGTCTGTGGAATATCATTGCATTATTCTTACATAATTATAGTGAAATCATTAAGGATTTTTGTGAAAAGCATTTTATTTTTGGTCATATATTAATTTAACATATTCCTTTTTATATGCTTTATTTTTGAAATGGGAGAAGATCATTCTAAATTTTAGAATTTTGCTATTGCCCATCAAAATGACTGGAAGAAAGTGATCTAAAAACAACAATGGCAAAGAGGGGTAACAAAGTGTAAACGAAATAGCTTCAGTTTGTTCAATTTAGGGAACTTAGCATTACAAACAAAGTATTCTAAAATACTGCCAATAACAAAGGAGAAAATGAAAAATACCTAACAACAAATCGAATACAGCATCAAAATTTATTTTTCTTCATTTGTTATATAACTAAATCCATAATTGTCAACAATGTTTCTGTAAAACTTGATATTTCCTGTAATTCTTAATAAATATTATTATTATTTTACTTAAGTGTAAGGTAGTCCTACATTTACAATTCCTTACGGCTAACCATGAAAAGAAATGTTGATCAAAACTGCCTAAAACCTTTAAGCATGTGTTGCCGCAAAATTATCAAATGTTGAATAGACCACTCCTCTGCCGAACATGTCATTTAACATTCATTAGTATTGCTGTTGGTTGAAATTTATAACATTTTTTCCTTAAATCAGTTTTACAGAAAATTAGACTCGAGTCCACCGTTAGCACACATTTTTTGTATTGACGAGAGTTTCCTTCCAAACCTTTTTTTAGTAGTGTGGAAAGCTAACAGCTTGTTTATATAATTTTCTCTTGTTACATTTTTAATCCTGCAGCTGTTGGAAGTGAAAATAAATACAATTCAAAATTAATAATGGCCAGAAGTGCTTCATCTAATAAACAACGAAGCTGAAAGTAAATACAGGTTAAAATTAATATTAGTTTGGTGCAAAAGTAATGTCGTTTTCTCACATAGTAACATATGTGAGAAAACGACATTATTTTTGCACCAACCTAATAATAATGATCAACAATATTTCATCTAATAAAAAATGATAAGACAATAATAGTGAAAATGAATAATAAAGGCTGGCAATACTTTATCTAATACTAAGGCCTACAACTATATCATGTTGAAACACTGGTTTTCATACAATCAACAAAGTTAAGGAATGTCAAGCCTGATCAGTAAATAAATGAGTAACTGCTGGGGGATATCAGGTGCTGTAAGCCTGGATGTGCAGACAGTGTAATGAATAATGGCTCAAAATTGGAAATCAGAGAGCTAAGTTCCAACTCCAATTGGGTTCCTTATATTTGGTTACATGTGCAAATACCCTTGGGAAAGGTATGAATCCGCCCCCAGATATGGGTTAACTAGTAGGACTTGTATTAGTAAAAATCATTGTCTCCTAAAAATTCTTGAAATCTAAAATTATTTTCTGACTTTAAATAACCTGCAATGGGTTGATAAGCTGTAGAAAATGAACATATGAAATACTGATAAGACACACAAGCATGTCTTTTAGATTTATTTACATTCTCTGGAATGTAAATGTATAGAAACTACTGTGACCACAAAGTAAGGGACTAGTTTGCATAATGATTGTAAAATATTATTGATCTCTCACTTTATAACCACATAAGTTCTTGTTTATCAGATTTTGATTCAGTATGAATTCACCTCTTGTCCCCCTCCAGCTATGGCTTAATTAATAAGACTTATATCACTAAATCATCATTATTATTTTCCCCTGCACCCCCCCAAAATTAAAATCTAAAAATATTTTCTGGTTTTAAATAACCTGCAAAGGGTTGATAATTCATAGAAAACAAATCAATCAAAATATGTAATAGTTAAAATGAATAATAAAGGCTAACAGTACTTTATCTAATACTAAATAAAGATAAAAAAGAACCTATTTGTAGTCATTTGGTTGATACCCTCCTCAGTAATCCATGCCATTTATATTGTTTATCCAAGAATTACAATGTATAATCAACTTGTTACTATCTTTAAATGATAATAATGAGATGTCTGGTATTTCTGAATTCTAAATCGGTAGGAATAAGTTTTCAGAGCCAAGAACTGTTTTCTCTCAGCAGTTGATGTTTGCTTTGTAATATCTTTAACAGGTCTTTGCTACAAATTTCCTCTAATCAGCAAGATAAAAACACATGCTCATGTCTCTTCAGTACTTTTAACAGAGAATTCTTACTCCAGACACCATTCTAAGTGAACCTCTAAGGAATCGGTCCTGTAAAGGGGAGGAAATATGGTACAGATAAGTAAATCCACTTAAGACAAACTTCCTGGATTGTGTTTTAAATCCTGCTTTGAGGTGTGATGAACATAGTTGGGCTTTTAGTAGTCTAAACGAAACTCAACACTCTATCCGCTGTTATTCTGTTCCAATTGGCATAGGAAGTTAAGGGAGGAAATATAAATAGCCTTCTGGTTGTGTACACTTTTTTGTCTAACTGCTTATTGTGTACCAGGGTGTTCTATCAGTTTTAACAACTGTCAACTGGGGTAGAGTAAATGACTGATTCTGTTCTCTTGCAAATTTGCCATTAAGTTTTTCTAGTTAAAATTCTTTTAATTAGAAACAAAGAAAAGAATACTGAACTGTTACATAATATGGTGGTGAATGCTGGGCAATCTCCTCACGGATGAAGAAGAGACTCGGAGCAATAGAAATGTGGTTCTACAGAAGGATGCTGAGGATACCATGGCCCGAACATGTGAGCAATGACAAAGTTCTAGAGACAATGGCAACAAAAAGGACACTTCTTCTTAACCTCAGGAAGAGGCAGTTGAAATTTCTGGGGCACAAAATGAGGACGAGGGGCTCTGAAAATTTAATACTCACAGGACAGATTGAAGGAGAGACAGAGGAAAGCAACACATAATCAACCCAGTGAGCTTGAGTAAATGAATGGCAGAACATGGTTTAATAGAGATAACAAAAAAAACAGTTTATTAAGAGCTACAAATGGCAGGAAAATGAAGAGCCATTATCACCGATGTCCTGAAGGAGCATAACACATAGAAGTTCAATATCATATTTAATTTTTTTAATCATTTCCCCTCCTACATTTTTAAAGCAAAATGACCAATAACACATTTATCTGTAGTTGAAGTTGTACAATTGCATTCAAAATATATTTCATTGAAACCATAAAATTGTGTTCAAAATATATAGATTTAGGCATTAAATAACTCATAGAGGTTTTGATATGCCACTAAACAATCAACTAACCAAAATACTAAAAGGACTTCATTGGACTATGTTCTTATTGATAGGATTTTTTTTATTTATTTTATTTTATTTTTTTTAAATCATTTTACCCCAGCAAGTCAACAAAGCCACTAACACGCAGGGTGTTACTGAGTTTGTATGAAAGAATATAAGAAAAACATTAAGGACTAAGAACAATAAAAGAACAGAAATTAAAAAAAAACAGAAGATTGCATTTAAATTTTTGGAGATCAAAGTTGACTGGAAAGCAAGAAGCTGGCAGAAAGTTCTACAAGTGAGAAGTGTGAGAAAAGAAACTGTTAACATAGAACTTATGGTTATATCTAACCATTTCAACAGTAAAATGATGAGACCTTTCTACCAATCTAATACTGCGCTTAAATTCATAACCAACTTGAATTTAGAAATAACTTAAGTGGTTTTTTGATTAAAATAGGTGACTTTTGATTACAATGTCTGTTTACATCTACAAATAAATTCTGCTGGAGAAGGTTTTTTTTTTTTTTTTTTACCACCAAGTGATATGAATCTGAAATGTTCATTCTGTTTTTGTCATGTGATTGAATTATGACCATTTAATTTTAATTAAAAATAAAAAATATTGTTTGTCATTGCATTGCAGCAGCTGTTATATCCTCATGCATTTTAATTTTAAATTTGTCATTTTTTTTTGGTTTTATTGATTTTAACATGGAAGATGGAAGAAAAACTTTTTTTTTTTTTTTTTTTTGTTTTTTTTTTTGTTTAAAAGAACTCTCTGAAACGGGAATTAATTAGGACAGAAGATAACGATTAACATTGCATTTAAATTTTTTAAGATCAAAATTGACTGGGAAGCAAGAAGCCAGAAGACCCTTCCACAAGTGAGAAGTGCAAGAGAAGAAACTGTTAGCATAGAACTTATGGTTACACCTAGTCATTTCAACTGTAATTTTGACATGCTCTTGAATTATTTAAGCCAGAACATACACCAAAATCAATGAAGATTGATTTAAATTATTTACTTTCTATTTACTTATTTATTCATTTTTTTTTCACCCAATACAAGGCTCAAGAGCCACTCAAGTTAGAGGGTTACTGAATGATGTATTTGAAATGAATGTAAGGAGAGAAAATTGAGGAGATAGAGGATAAATAACAATTAGCCCTTGACTCAAAGAAGTTAATATCATGTTGGGATAAGCTTCCTTTTTCAGTAGCAGGCTATTTAAGGTAAGCTAGTGGTGACTGGGATACAATTCTAAGCACTGACTAATGACTCTATCAAGTCAAAACCAATTTCTTTATCCTCAGTTTTTTTTTTTTGTTTGTTTTTTTTTTTTTTAATCAAGGTGTGAATTGGATTCAAGACAATTTGTAGATAGTGACAAAGGTAGTGAAAACAATCATTACCCAGGATTAGTTGACAAGCTATCTTCTGAGAAATTTCTTTATCTTTGCTTTTTACTGGTAATTAAGGGATATTATTTCAAGACAATTTGTAGATATCTTCAGAGACTTTCTGAAGAAAGTTCATCCAACGAATTACCATATAAATATTTATAGAAAAAGGCACAAGGAAGCTACATTACAGCAATGGAAAATTGACTGAAACTGAGATGCCAGATCAGGACCAATAACATTGCAGATTCTTCTTTGGATTTTATGAAGAATATCTAAATATATAGCAGAAGCACCAGACCAGATGTGGCAACAATATTCAAAGCAAGGACAAATGGTAGACTTATAAATATGTAAGATAGATTCTGGTAAGAAAAATTGTCTAGCATGACACATGGAATCAACTTTCCTAGCAGCAGACCTATCAATTGATTTAATATAATCTTTCCACTTCATGTCAGTTGAAAATGTTAGTCCAAGAAGGTGCAATAACTCACTCTCCTGGAGGTTAGCATCAGCCATGCTGATGGAAGTTAAAAAGGGTTCTTTCAGATGATTAAAAGAGAGCAGTTCCATTTTCAAGGTGTTCTGACTTTTCACCACGGTAATGAATTCCAGAATATGTATATGGCTTTGAAGTGGATGTTGAGAAATTCTTCCAATGTAATGTAACACAATCCCTCCAATACCAAGTTGTTAAGCATTGAAAAATATGGGGATTTTCTGCTAATTAATATTTTTAATTGAAAACAGTCTGTACCCTGCAAAATAGATTCAGCATCCATTTTTACTTTTAGTTGTAACTATCTCTGTTAATCTACCAGATGTGTTATATATTGCTAATGATCTCGTGTAAATTGCATAATATTTTGTATATCTTTTTTTCGACTTATGCTTGGAATTTCTTTTTTTTTTTTTTTTTTTTTTTTTTTTTACTTTAAGAAGCATGTAAAACATTTAGAATCAGGCAGCACAAACAAAAATACCGGAATTTCTTTCTTTCAACATCTCATTTTCTGGTGAAGCTTTAATAAAAGTGAGACGTGTTAGATTCTTAAAATTTTCCTTATATATATGACACAATCATCAGGGCGACCTGACAATTGCACCCAGCATGAAACAGTCTGTCGCCTCTGAGTGTTTACTTCAATGTTCACTTTTATATTTATGTTTACATACACTCTATCTCTGATATTGAGCACTTTATCCCATAAATATAGCACACCTTAAAACTATATTTCTTATATATATATATATATATATATATATATATATATATATATATATTGTGGTGGTTTTCTGGCAGTTTACCTTGATTCATTTTTACTTGTCAGCTGTTAATATACCACATAACACCCTTGAGTGCTTAGTCTTGGAGCGGGTAGAATGCAGATCAACGTGTTTTAGTGAACTCGGCTGTTTTCAACTGCTTGTCTGAATCAAGAAGTGAGAGCAAGATCTAAAAAGTCAGGCAATCTAACAGTGATCTCATCTCATAATCCTCACTCTTGCTCCATATGTGGCCTCCTTTGTAAATCACTGGCGGGTCTTAAATGCCACTTGAGATTATCACAAAATTTCATAACTGAATGAACTAAAGCTGTCATATCCTCGTACATCAAGACCGACAGGAGAGTCCATTATATATATATATATATATATATATATATAAATAAACTTTAAATATCAGAAGATCAGTTGAATCCGTTACCTTGGTTTCAGCCTTATGGTATCCTCAGGTAATTTTTATCAGATGATCTCTTAATGCTTTTTATTTTATTTTATTTTATTTTATTTATTTATTTATTTATTTTTTAAACTAATGAACTCTATTTATTTTTGAAAATAATAATGTAAATGCATGATGTTGGGTGTAATAGAAAAGGAGAAGAAGGATGTGAAAAGGGGAAGAGAAGAAAACCAAGTTTATTGTAAATGTATTGGAGGGGTGTTAATCAAAATGTACATTACTTTTTTTTTTTTTTTTTTTTATTCAGCGTCATGTGCACTTAAAAATTTTCAGATATGTAAGCAAGGACTTAAGACTTCAGATTTCTGGTTTAAAAGGTTTTTGGGATCTGGAAATGTCATAATCGCCAATTTTACTTGTTGGCAGAGGTTGCAAATATTATTGTGATTGTTGTAAGGCTTTGCCTTTTTATTTTTTTTAATTTTCCACCTTATTATAAGATCCCTTTTGTTTTTTCTTTTAAATTCCACACATGATTAGCTAGTTTTGTAGAGTACCTAAAGCGTAAATGACAACCTATAATTGTACCATCTACATTTGTGAGTACCTTCTGTACATCTTATGTATGTATTATTTTAGCCATTAATATTTGCTACTTCTGCTTTATAAATTATAGTTTCTGTTTTACAAGCTGCATTTAATGGACATCTATTCTTATTTCTGTAAGAATACTAAGGTCAACACCATATGACAAGTCTGTTTCATGCTTGAACACAGTCCAGCTACAAAATAGCTACAAATAATTGCATTTGGATCTACAATTATTTCTACTCAATAGACTGTAGAATAATTTGAAACATAATCATTACAGCCCATGCAATAAGCGTTAGGATAATACAATAGAACTTACTACTCATAATGCACCATTGACAAGCATATATAAATAGTCAAACACAACACACATGGCCTGAAGTTTGTGTTCAAGTATGAATAAGACTATCATTATTTGATATTGACATGAGTGTCTGCTTTAATATTTATATATACTCATTAATGGTATCCCAAATTTCCAGGAACCAGTTCAATAAAGGCAGGGGATCTCTAGGAACTTATTCTGCTTATTTTCTTTTCAGTCTGAGAATGAAAACAAATCCCTTTATAGTATCAAAAAGAATTAAACCATTTTGATAAATTAATAGAAAACATTTATTTATTAAGATTGAAATTCTGTTCAGAAGTATGATGATTTTTGACTCTAGTGTCATCAGCTGTGTTATGGTTTCTTAGCCACATTCGAACTGAATTGCTGCAGTCCCAAACATCCAATGAATGGAAAATTTGTCATATTTTTAACTTCAAGATAACTTATTCTGACTAAAGAAATTATGTTCATTTCAGAAAACTCTCTCAGCTTCTGCTGAACTTAAAGCAATGTATTGTATTTTTAGCTATTATATATAAGATTATATTCTGATAATCTAACAACTTGTTTGCTAAGCTTTTATAATTTTAATTATTTTGTGTGAATTGGTATGATTCCGCCACTGCATACACTTCATCTCGGCCCCATAAACATAGCATATCTTCAAACTATATTTTTATCATGAAGTCAGATATATATATATATATATATATATATATATACACATAAAAACTTCATGATAAAAACCTATTAGTCAGAAATTCTTTCTGGGGTGAAATGTGTTACATCAGTGTTCTTTTTTTTTTTTTTTTCGTTTTGTCATTCAATCACCTATAGTTTACTTCATGAGTTTTAACCTGTGAAAATTTCACGGTTTTCCTATTTTAAATTTCTGACAACTCTTAGTTCCTCAGTTAATGATTGAATAAGCTCATGGCAACTTCTACAAGGAAATATCTTTAGAAATTCCCTTATCTCATCATTAAATATTTGAGCTTAACAACTTGAAAAAAAAATATTGCAATAACAATCATAAACATGAATGCTGATCATTATTTAAATAAGTAAATACAAATGAAAAGATCCGAAATTGACAACTTTTCCCATTTCACTGAAACCGCCATTAAACGCTTCTATCTTGCCTTCTTTCTTTCTTTCATTTTCTGACTGAAACCAAGTTGTGTCTTTGATGTCTTTCCACACAATGAAAATGGAATAGTCTATTATTTATGCAGTATTAGCAAGAGACATTAAATGCTTCTATCTTGCCTTCTTTCTTTCTTTTCACTGAAACCAAGTAGAATCTCTGATATGTCTTGTCTTTCCATGTGATCAAAATGGAATAGTCCATTATTTAGGAGGTATTGGCAGGTCGTAATAGTAACGAAGGAAAGGACAAGGACAATTATTATATGATGATCCTAATAATTATTTTTTTCTTTTCGCAGTATGGTTTTAATTTTGTGCTTCCCATGAATATAAATTATTTCTATTATGTATAAAATCTTAAATCCAGATCACTTGAGTTTCCTGGCCTCTTGAATAGTTTTATTGCACACCCATCTCTTGAAGACTGTTTTTGAAATGCAAATTAAAATAACTTATCCTGTTTTGTCCATATAGCTTTATAAGAGCATCCAAATGCTGGGGCCATATCACTTACTGTAAATTTGTTAGCATTGAATAACTCTTAGTCAGTGTTTGACTCTTGATGTGCCTGTGCTCTCGAGATAAGAAATTGTTACGATCCAGAAAAGCCTTTCACATTAGAAGGTATTAATTTGATTGGTGGTGAGGAAAAGGAAATGTTCAAATCCAGTATTATTGGTGACACATCTGCACTAGTAGTTGTAGTAACACTATTAGTAATTGTTACAGTAATAATATTAGTAGCAACTATATTAACTTTTATTTATTATTTTTTATTTTTTTTAAGCAGTTCACCCCAAGCAAGGCGGGATGCCACTAGTATGCAAGGAGTTACAGAGTGGGAGCGAGAGTAAAGATGCGTGATGGAGGAAAGGATGAAGAGAAGGATCAGGGAATAGGTCAGGGCATTTGGAGATGTCGATTGACATTACATTTGAACAGTTGTAGATTATAGCTATCAGGAAAACAAGTAATAGGAGGGGAATTCCACAGATGGGGGGTGCGAGACATGAAGGTATTGGAGTAAAAGAGACGACCACATTTAACCGTTTTGACAGTGAAAGGGTGGGACCGAGATACCAGCCTAGTAGCACCTTTAAATTTGTGCAGTCTGGGAACTAGCGAAAGTAGTGTGAAAGTATCTGTAGAAAAGACAGTGAGGTGATGGCATGTCTGTGAGAGAGCGACTGTAGACGAAATGCCAGATCAGGACCAACCACATTGCATATCCATATTTTATTTAAATTATTTTCATGCAAAATATTGACCTCATCTTCGTTGTTGTTATCACAATGTTTCAGCTGTTGTGCTCTCTGGCCTTCACGAAGTAGTCTTTGATCTGGGTAACCTTCAGGGAATTTGAAGCTGAACCCTTTCTTTAATCTACAGGGGTAGATTATTCTCTTTCTACTAGCCATGCCTAGGGATATCCCAGAGAAAAGCAGTGAGCACTTGGAACCAGTGGAAATAGGAATAAATTGTTCTCTTTTCATTGGTCATGTCTAAGAGTATCCCAGGGTCAGTCAGGTGTATTTGGACAGTAGAAATGGAGCTAGATTTTTATCTTTCCACTGTCCATGTCTAGGGGTATTCTTGGGCTGGGTAGTGTGTACTTGAACCAAGTGGAAATGGGGCTAGATTGTTTTCTTTGGCCATGTCTAGGGGTATCTCTGGACTGGGCACTGTGTACTTGGACACTGTGGAAATGAGGCAAATAATAACTGAGCAGTACTAAATAAGAACTAGGCAATATATCACGATATAATTTGTCTGAATTTCTGGGATCAGGAGTGATTGTTATTTACATTTGGATTAATATCCTCATCTTTGTTTTCATTCATTAATCATTAGTAGACAATATTGATTTCAAAATGAAGAATAAGTCCCTAATAAAATTCTAATTCATGTGACTTTTTTTTTTTTTTTTTTTTTTTTACAAAGAAACAGTTGAAAATTCTGAGATACATTATGAGAAAAGACAGCTTGGGAAATTTAATACTCACAGGATGTAACACAAGTTAGAGGAGAAATAGTGAGCAACATAATGGGTTTTATGTATGTGAATAGATGGCAGAACAGGAACAAGGGGGGAATGGTACAGTTGCTTACAGCTACAGGGGACAGGAAGTTGTAGAGAGACATGATCACCCTTGTTTTGAAGTGACATGGCACATAAATAATGCAGATAACAGGACAGTTACTTTTAGACTACTAAATATCATAGATTCTTTATTTTACCCAAAGGCCTGTCTTTTGGCCTCATTTTTTAATGATCTATTAATTCTTGTCTAGGTCTTAGGTATTTAACTCCATGCCCACGTCAAGTGTCAACCAGAATGTGAAACAAGGTCAAGTTTAAAGTGGGTTGGTAACCATACATAAATTGCTCAAGCCCCCTTAGCACTTCGCCTTCTTGGAATTCTTCAGGCACTAGAAAAGAACCTTTGTCCTCTCCTGAAGGACAGGTAAGGCCTAGAGGGAATGAATCTCTGAGTTTTGAACACATAATATTAATTTTCAATCCAATCAACCTGGCTGGAAGTGTATGTGTTATGAGTTTGTATATATAATATATGCCATTTTCGTTATATATATATATATATATATATATATATATATATATATATTAAGAAATGGACAAAGTCCGACAATTTATTTATTAAAGACATTTTTATGTTTAATGTTCTTATTATAGCTACAAGTATTTAAGTAAATGCTCTGTTTATAATAAACAGTATTAAATAACATTTACCGGCCTGAATGTCCGAGAAATTTTCATAGAAAATATTCGTCCTTTGACAGGATTCGAACCTGCATCCTATACAGAACCGTCATTTACACTGACGTGCCTTGAACGCTCGGCCACAAAGGATCGTTCGGTTGGCAAGGTTGAATTTACTCCTTATAAACTTCAATCTTCCATGAATCTCGTACATTCATAACTGCTCATGGCGTATCAAATGTAAACAAATGACGTCATACATTAAGAAATGGACAAAGTCCGACAATTTATTTATTAAAGACATTTTTATGTTCAAATATATTTTATGTTTTTTTTTATATATATATATATATATATATATATATATATATATATATATATATACACACATATACACACACCATTTTTTTTTTTACTGTAATGCAGATTTTTGTGAATAAAAATTTAAAAATTTTTTTCTGAAGAATTTTCTTAATTTTTAATAAAGACAGTTTTTTTCAATAAGACTTTTAAGAGAAATATATATATCATGATATGTTACCATTTAATTTTTGAAAATCATAGAATTGTGAAACTGGTAAATTTTTTCTAAATAAATACTCTTAAAAACTCCAGTTGCATTTTCATCTTTTCATACATATATATATATATATATATATATATATATATATATATATATAAATATAAAAGTGAACATAGAAGTCAACACTTAGAGGCGACTGTTTCATGCTATATGCAATCGTCAGGCCTGACGATTGCATATAGCATGAAACAGACTGTCGCCTCTAAGTGTTGACTTCTATGTTCACTTTTATATTTACACACGCTCTATCTCTGATATTGAGCACTTTATTCCATAAATATAGCACACCTTAAGACTATATTTCTTTATATATATATATATATATATATATATAATGATCTCAATAGATCACCTATTATTTAAATAGTGACGTAAACATAAAAAAGTATCTGAAATGAAGAATAAAGATCTCTTTTTTTAAAAATGAATCTTTTAAGTACTGAGATTTTTAACAAATTGATTTCTTTGAATTCTTTTAAAATGTTTTTTTTTTACTGTCAATTTATAAAATTTTACTCTTTATCTGTATGAATGTTCTCTTCATGTGTACACATCTCTTCAAGAAAAAAATGATACCATATAAATAATATTGTTGCTTGTGTATTCTTGAAATGTGAAGTGACAAAAGTAAAGTAGAACTACTAAAGCCCCCACACCTCCCAACTTCCTCTACATTTATCAGAAAAAATTTCCTTCCTCAACCATGGAAGACAATTTGTGAAAACAGTTACTTTTGCCGACTGACACTGAACTCTACCCCCCTGGGGCATGATTGACATCAACATGAAATCATAATCAATTTTACGGCAGTGTTTTTTTTTTTTTTTGTTTTTGTTTTTGTTTTTTTGACTATTACCTCCTGCCAGGTTTGAACCAGTGTTTTGTTGATTTTTATGAAAATTGAAAAAATTCCCTAAGTGTATTTCTGTAAAATGGATACCAGTTATAGGAATTTATCTTTGTACTTGTTTAAAACAACTTGCAATTCCTCATCCAATAATCTTGACAGCATCTTCAGTCTGAGCAACAAAAGTTAAACTCTCACTCGATAGAATCTCAAGAATTGTACAATTTATATTTTCTAGTATTAACCCATGAAAATTTCTGTTTTCCCATTTGAATTTTCTGATGAATCTTAATTTGTCACTTAATGATTGAATAAGCTGATGGCAAGTTCTACAACAAAATATCTGTAAAAATTTTCCTGTCACATCATGAAATATTTGAGCTTAATAACTTTGAGTGTTATTACAATATTTTCTTAAACATGAATGCTGGTCCTTATTTTAAGAAATAAGGAGGTACAAATGAAAAAATTGGAAATTACCAACTTTTTCCATTTCACTAAAACAGCCATTAAACATTTCTCTCTCTTTCTTGCCTTCTTCTCTCTCTTTCTTGCCTTCTTCTCTCTCTTTCTTGCCTTCTTCTCTCTCTTTCTTGCCTTCTTCTCTCTCTTTCTTGCCTTCTTCTCTCTCTTTCTTGCCTTCTTCTCTCTCTTTCTTGCCTTCTTCTCTCTCTTTCTTGCCTTCTTCTCTCTCTTTCTTGCCTTCTTCTCTCTCTTTCTTGCCTTCTTCTCTCTCTTTCTTGCC
This sequence comes from Acanthosepion lycidas, assembly GCA_963932145.1. Taxonomy (NCBI): domain Eukaryota; kingdom Metazoa; phylum Mollusca; class Cephalopoda; order Sepiida; family Sepiidae; genus Acanthosepion; species Acanthosepion lycidas. The sequence continues at coordinate 10,725,860 of OZ010584.1, forward strand.
TTCTTCTCTCTCTTTCTTGCCTTCTTCTCTCTCTTTCTTGCCTTCTTCTCTCTCTTTCTTGCCTTCTTCTCTCTCTTTCTTGCCTTCTTCTCTCTCTTTCTTGCCTTCTTCTCTCTCTTTCTTGCCTTCTTCTCTCTCTTTCTTGCCTTCTTCTCTCTCTTTCTTGCCTTCTTCTCTCTCTTTCTTGCCTTCTTCTCTCTCTTTCTCTCTCTCGGATCAAAATGGAATAGTCCATTATATGTGAGGTATTGGTACATCACAATGGTCGTGCAAACTAACAAAAGGAGGGACAAGTACAATTATTATATGATTATGATCTGACAATGTATAAAAACAAAGGCTGCTGTTGTTTTGTAAGCAATTGCCGTTTAAGGGCATTCATTCTTTTTTTACATTCGTTCTTTGCTTACAAAACAATGTAATATACCAAGCCACAGTAAAATCATCAGATAAAATATACACAGGAGTAACTGAAGGACCCTGGAAACAAATTATGTATACAAAACATATTTCATAAATAGTAAATATGTGTACAGCACAAGGATTTCTAAGTATATCTGGGAAATTAAAAGCAAATTACACCAAAAATATCATGGAAAATAAGGAAAAGAACATCAGCCTACAACAATCAATGCAAAAACTGCAAACTCTACTTGGAGAAAAGAATAGCTATAATTACCTTCCCAGACAAAAACAAACTACTAAATACATGATCAAAACATCTCAAAATACAGGCACAAAAACAAATTTTTACTATGTTACTTAAAAATCAAAACTGTAAAGAATAAATAAAAATTAATAAGCAAAAACAAGTAAAATAAATTAATCCAAATAAAGTAAATAATAAACGAATTAACAAACCACTCCTGCCAAAATAAATGTTAGAATAGATTACCCACAATGCATCATTGACCTGTATATATAGTCAAGAAAAAACAATGCATGTGGCCTGACAATTGTGTTTAGCATGAAACAGTCTGTCATCTCTGAGTGTTGACTTCAATGTTCACTTATATATATTATAATCATTTCATACATAGCTAGGTGATAATGCTACTAAGATGGAAGGGTTACTGGGAGTGGTAGAGAAGGAACAGACTTTAGGGAAGAGAAAGGGTGAAATGCAAAGACAGATGGCGATTGCCATTACATTTAAATTTTCAAGATTGTAGGTGACAGGCAAGCAAGAAATCAAAAAGGACTTCCACATGTGAGAAAAGAAACTGTTAGGATATAACTTAGTTACATCTAGCTAGTTCAACAGTAAAATGGTGAGGCCTAGTTGCCATTGTATTAGGTTGGTGCAAAAATTTGGCTTATTTTTTATCGACAAAAAACAACATTATTTTTGCACCGACCTAATAGTAGCACACTTAAATTTATGCAGCCGAGGCACCAAGGAGGAAATCTCTGAACAATTACCATGAAAATATTTGTAGAACAGACTTCGGGAAGCCATGTCATGTTGCTGAGAAAGTGATTAAAGCCACTAGTTTAAAAGCCGCTCTGTCGAGTGGCATTTAAGCTAGCTCTTGCAAAGGGCTCTTGTCTGGGCCTTCATCACAATAGGTAGGGAGAAGTAGATGCGATAGGCAACGATAAACTACAGAAGAACTAAAAATTGATCACTGCATTTAAGTATTGCATTAATATTTAAGCTTACCTTTTAAAAGTTCAATGATAAGTCTTCTGCTACGATTTAATTTAAAGGCAATTTGTTGTACATGGGTCCTTACTTTCTGTACAAACAATTATTTTTCTTTCATGAGTGAATTTTGCAGGATTTCACACTTAATTTTAATTATTCCCAAATTTATTTCCTAGTTATAAAAATTATACAAAAAAATTTGTTGCAAAAAAAATCATGAAAAAAAAAAATCGCCAAAAACAATCACAGTAATGAAAATTAGAAAATCCAAAAATTTCAGGATTACAGGTCCAGATCCAGCTCCGAATGTTTTTAATTTTCTCATGGAGTCTGCTTGATTCCAAAGTGGTATGATATGTTGGCTATGGCCTCTAGGAGTAAAGTTGAAAACATGGACAATATAATTTTAAAACATTGCAATTTGAGGACTATTTTTTTCATTTGAACATGAGCTATTGAAAGTTAGAGTTGTATCCCTTTTAAAGTGTTTTTTGTCGGTAGAAGCCAATCTGGCGGAATGCGAAAACAATTGTAGTAATGAAAACTTGGGAATCGCAAAATTTTAGGATTGCAGGTCCAGATCTGGCCTGGAATGTTTTTAATTTGCTGACGGAGTCAACCCGACTTCAAAATAAGATTTTGGGCTATTGAAAAAGTGTGACACACTGACATTCACATTTATTATATAGATAATTCATTAGATTCTTGTGTTAAAACTGCTAGATTTGTAATAACAGAGAATAAATTTATACTTTGTAGCACTGAAATGGTAAAAAATAAAAAAATATCATTATTTTTCTATTTTAATGAATGCCAAGGGTAGAGCAAGGTCTAATGAATGCTAATCGACAAAAATTACTGCCCCCCTCCCCAATTTCTTTTCCTATTTTTTTATGAGTGTACCAGTTCAGTAACCCCCACCCCTACTTTTTTTTCTTTAGGTAACACACATGCAACAAAGTAAAGTATACTACTTGTCTGACAGTAAAATATGCTGAGTAGTGGGTGGGGTGCTTTTTTTTTTTTTTTTGGTCTTTACCCTACCTTTACTCTTCATGCACCATTTGCTCTTTACCCGCACTCTATGGAGAACGGATTTTGTCTGGAGAATTAATTTTTATTCCAGGGTTTACCTACATACTCTGAGACTGTAGAGAGAATTTGCTTCATTACTTATGGGACTAAGCATGATAATGTCATTTCAGCTTATACCTTTCACTCCTCCCTCTCTGTTCACTAGGAAATGAAATTCTTGGTTCTTGGGTTTCTGCAAACTTTCAACAAATGTCTTTTATTAGAATTTTTCAAGAATTTGGACAATGAATCTATTCAGTCTGGCAGTAAGTGAAGAACAAACTTGCTGATTTTATTTGGAAAGGTTCTTCAATTTTTTTTATTTTTTTATTTTATTTTATTTTATTTTTAAAGTTTTCAAAATTTTTAAATTTAAGAATTAGTCATAAATATTAATCAAGCTAACTGAAAAGTCTAGGTAAATTATGAAAGATAAGTTGTGTAATTTAATAAGCAGCAGTGAGTATATGTTGGTTTTTAATATATATATATATATCTATATATATATCTATATATCTATGGGGAACTCTCCTATCGTGAACGATAAATGAGTCAGCATTGGATGGTGCCTTTCTTTTTACACTTATGCATGCTAGCAGGGGATATTGTGGAGAAAATCGGGTATGGGAAAGACGTATTTCATTTGTGCATTCTTAAAAAAATGTTAATGGTCAGAGTTGAATTAGAACAGGAAACAGTAGTATTAAAATGTGCTCAATACACATAAAAAAAAATTAAAAAAATTAACATGTAGAGCTTGTAAGTATAAAAAAAAAATTAAATCAGCCAATTCCACTATCTTGTTTTCATCCTTTCAGCATCTTCAGGTGATTTTGAAATTTTGACCAAATTCACCTGAAGATACTGAAAGGTTGAAGCCAAAGTAACTGTATTGGCTGATCTCCTAATTATATATATATATATATATATATATATATATATAGGTAAAAAATTTGTTGTATTTTATTTAATTTATACAGAGCAATATAATTAATAATCAAACAAATCCTTTTGCCTCATATGGGGAATAGGCTATTTTGGTTGTCTGTATTTTCACCCCTGGTGTAGAATGAAATGAAGTTAATGTCTGTAAAGTTAGAGGAAGCAGGTTGTAGCAGTTAACTGTGAGGAATTGAGATTGGAAGCTGAAGAGTCAACTTAAACCATAACTTGCTGAAAACACCTAATGCAGAGATTACACTTTTCACTGTTTCAGTCAGACACTAGGCACAAGGCAGGGGTCAAGGAGAGTGGTAGGTATCTGTCTTAAAGAGAAGTTGTTTTATTAAAAAAAAAAATATGACAACAAATTGGGGGGTATTAAAAGAAAGCACAAATTTTTAACTTGAATTTAAAATTAAAAAGAAATTAAAAATGAACCCCCCCAAAATGAATAAATTTAAAATTTATATATATAAAGAGATGTAAGAGATTAATTGAAAGAGTTATGTACATATTCTAAGTAGATGAAAGTTTATAAATTATAATTACTATAGCATAAAATAGAAAAGGTTTTAGAGGAGAAATTTCACTATGGGAATTAGAATTAGTTTTTGATTTATTATGCAACATTTGAAGAGTTGGAGGAGATGGGAGTCGGGGAGTGATTTGGGGTAGGCAAAACCATCTTATGAAAATTTGAATTTATTTTATGTTGACATTTAAACACTAATTCATTCCTTTAATTTAACAGCTGACTTTTCATTTTATTTTAGTTTTTTCTTCTAAACATAAATCACACCTATCTCTAAAACAATTCGGGATTCCCAATAGTTTTAGAGATAGGTGTGATCAGTTCCATCGTCAACCAAAACGGCCTATTCCCCATATGAAGTAAAAGGATTTCTTATTTATTGCCCTCAACCTAATTTATTTTATCTCTAGAAGGAATTTTTCAGACTAAGTTTTATCAGTGGAGTAAATTTTTCAGAATATATTTATATACTTTGATCTCTTGTGGATATTTATTCTGATGATCAATGGTATATGTGTACAAATCCAAAGTTCTAGAGGACTAGAGTCTAGCAATTGATCTCTCCTCTGACCTAGCTCACAAGGTGGTGGGGAATGAACTGGCTTAAAACTGGTATCAGTGGAGTCTGTTATATAGCGACATGGTGAAGTAATGGATAGTGGTTTGAATTGAGGAATTGGACCACTAAGTTTGAATTCCAGTCAAATTTGTTACATCCTCTTATGTGCAAACATACATATTTATTTTGATCAATGCATTGAATGCATTGTTTTGTAAATGATCCTATTTATTTAATCTTTTATTTTAAATTCCTAGATGTTTCACCTCTGTATTTTTTGAGCTATTCTTTTTGCTTTGTTTACGTTTCAGTTAGGAAAATTAGGCTTGCAGCAAATACTCTGATCTGTACTTAAATAATCCTGTCATGTACTGTACATTGTTCCTTGGAAAGATGGAGTGGTTTCTTGTTGCCTTCTTCATGATTTTGAAATCTGTTTTTCCTTTTTCTAAAGGGGTTGCTCACTATGGGGAGCATATCTGTAAATATTACTTGAGGACTATAACGTGAGTGCCTTTTTCATATAATTTTTAACTATCCAGTAATATTAAAAATTTATAAAAATATTTTCCATAATCTAATACTTTATTGATTTTTTTTAGGTACTTTGGCTTTAAATTTACTATTTTCTGATATTATTTAGTGATGTCTGTATTTTACAAAAACCAATATGTTTATACACAGACAAAAAAAATTCTTTTTAAAATATTGGGGGTTGTTGAATTGTAGCAAGCTTTTCCATATATTTATTAGTATACTTAATAGTAAAATCACAATACTGAATTTTAAGATTTCAAATTTTATAAATTCTTCTAATTAAAATTAAAAAATGAAAACAATTCTTGTAAAAATTCATTATACATTGAATAAATTATTTTCTTAAGACACTTGTGTCATAATATATCTTAATCATAAAAGCAATTAAAAGCTTTTCTAATTAAATAATGTTTTAGTTTTATTGCTTTTTTTTATTTTACAATTCAGAGAAGATTTTTGGTAACTGGGGGTCGTGTTTCACATAAAATTAATGATTTAAATTATCTATGGAGTTCTGCATATAACTAATATAAAAATTGTGCAAAAATAAATTTCTCAAAATTTCATAAAATTAAATAAGTGGGGGCTAACAGATGTACAAAAAAATGTTTTTACCAAGATTTTGTAAAAATAAAAATAAACATTTCTAAAAATAATTTCATTCATTTGTAATTAAGTCCTGAAAGTTTAATTATAATCTGACAATTACTTGAGTTTTGCAAGATTTTTCAAATTAATTTTTTTTTTTTTTTTTTTTTTTTTTTTTTTTACCAAAAAAAGATGCTAAAATAGTCCTATGCTAATTTATGGTCCTCCACTGATGCAATATAAACAAGATTTTTGACCCAAAATTTTCAAACATTCTAAAAAAGATAAAAAAAAATATAATTTAATAATTGAAAATTCCTTTGGTCTTTCCTCTTAATAATAAAGATTTTGTCACTAAGACTGTTTTGATTATGTTTGCAGCATTTTTTTTTTTTTTTTTTTTTTTTTTTTATCTTATGTCCTCATTTTTAGAATCTTTGGAGCTAACTATATGCGTGCACACACGCACAACTGGCACGTGTTTATGTATAAGAAAGTCATCTGAAATATTTTTGTTTCTGGCTTTTAGTATGTATTTATTTAAACTTTTATTTTTTTTTTTTATAGTTACAAGGTTACAAGTTAGTTGTTATTAAGTAGTGTCATAGCTATTGTCTTTTTTTGCTTATTTTTATTACGATGGGGGTCAGTTGGTTGGAGAAACACAATGTTATCCTTTAATGAAAAACAGATCTTTATCTACAATAAAAAAAAAAAAGTGGAGAGGAAGTAAATGCAGTGGGGAGGGTGGGGGCCTATGAATTAGAAAAATGTGCTCTTTGCATAACTGGGTATTTGTCTGGCCTTCGCATTTGTATGAATTATGTGAATGGATTGCCCACTTTTCCTTTCTTTTTTTTCTGTTCTTTTTCCATTCATTCTTTTCATTCTTATATCTTTACTCTTTCTCTCGGTTTTTCCTTTCCCTTTTTTCTCTCTCTTTTTTCCTTTCCCTTTTTTCTCTCTCTTTTTTCCTTTCCCTTTTTTCTCTCTCTTTTTTCCTTTCCCTTTTTTCTCTCTCTTTTTTCCTTTCCCTTTTTTCTCTCTCTTTTTTCCTTTCCCTTTTTTCTCTCTTTTTTCCTTTCCCTTTTTTCTCTTTTTTCCTTTCCCTTTTTTCTCTTTTTTCCTTTCCCTTTTTTCTCTCTCTTTTTTCCTTTCCCTTTTTTCTTTCTTTTCCCTTTTTTCTTTCTTTTCCCTTTTTTCTTTCTTTTCCCTTTTTTTTCTTTCTTTTCCCTTTTTTTTCTTTCTTTTCCCTTTTTTTTCTTTCTTTTCCCTTTTTTCTCTTTCCTTTACCTTTTTTCTCTTTCCTTTACCTTTTTTCTCTTTCCTTTACCTTTTTTCTCTTTCCTTTACCTTTTTTCTCTTTCCTTTACCTTTTTTCTCTTTCCTTTACCTTTTTTCTCTTTCCTTTACCTTTTTTCTCTGTCTCTCTCTCTCTTCCCTTTATTCTCTCTGTCTCTCTCTCTCTTCCCTTTATTCTCTCTGTCTCTCTCTCTCTTCCCTTTATTCTCTCTGTCTCTCTCTCTCTCTTCCCTTTATTCTCTCTGTCTCTCTCTCTCTCTTCCCTTTATTCTCTCTGTCTCTCTCTCTCTCTTCCCTTTATTCTCTCTGTCTCTCTCTCTCTCTTCCCTTTATTCTCTCTGTCTCTCTCTCTCTCTTCCCTTTATTCTCTCTGTCTCTCTCTCTCTCTTCCCTTTATTCTCTCTGTCTCTCTCTCTCTCTTCCCTTTATTCTCTCTGTCTCTCTCTCTCTCTTCCCTTTATTCTCTCTGTCTCTCTCTCTCTTCCCTTTATGTACCTCAAAATTTTCCCTGTTCTTTTTTTTTTTTCAAGTCCTTAGGATATTTCACATATGAGTCCCTTTTTCCTATTATTTCTGTTTTACACTCACTTTCACGGTCATTTCACCTCCCAGCCTTGTAAAAAAGAAAAAAAAATTTTTTGGAACACTTTGATATTATTACAATGAAGGCCCTGCCAACTGCTATCACCAACACTAGTAATATCACGCTAGCTATCTCTTGTGTACCATGACATTACAGACAAAATGTATACAAATATACACAGTGTATTATATAATAAACATTAAATGTATCAGTGCTCCCCCTACTTACTAAAGTTCAATTGATAAACTTCCAGAGATATGAACAAATTCTGTCATCAATAGTCAATTTTTGGTCTGATTTTACTCTTGTAAAGAAGGATTTGGTTACCTTCTGGAGTGTGACGACCACACTCTGCACACTTTCCTTCTAAGCACTGCTATAAACAATAAAAGAGAGAACATTATAACTTTGTGTATGTGCAACAGAGTTCAAAGTCAATCTGTGCTAAGTCTGGAGTCAGCTTGAGTCTCAACAGATATTTCAACCAAGGAACCTCATTGAGAAAACAACTGTTCATTATGACTGGAGAAAATTCAGGGCTTGATCAGTGATGATAAAATGCTACTAGCTTGGTTTTGGAAGTATTGAAATTTACAATCCAGATGCTTTACCAGTGGACTGTACAATCAGTCAGAAGAGGGTACTGACAAAACATGATAATACAATCTTTTGCTCTTCTCCCCACACCCGACCAAAAATGCTACATCCATAAAATGTCATTGTGAATGCAACAGCCACACAGTACACAAGTATACTTGGAAACAGGGTAAGAGGAGAGTGTCTCTTTAGGCATGTACAGTAAAAGGCTTCATGCTTAGCTAATCCCTTCTGATTGATTACTAAGTTGCATCTGGTCTGTGAAACTGGTTTTTGAGATCATTCAAAATTGTTGGATGCTTTGTAAACAATTTTTGATCGGTTTGTCTTTTCTTCTTATTTTTTTTTTATACATCTTATCAACCCATTCAATGGGTTGTTTAAAAGTGAAACCTATTTTGAAATGTCCGAGTCCATTCTCAGTACCCGGTGTCTTGAAATGCCTCCTCCTTTCCTGTCTTTTTACCAGGAGTAGAGGTTTATCCTTTATTTACTGGTTTCTGGTTCCTTCTGAAGTTTTCTCATTCTTCTTCACTCCCAGTCACACTTGCGTCTTAGTGGTGCTGTCACCCTTCTTTGGGTGAATAAAAAAAATAAAAAATCTAAGTACTGACTAAGCTTGACACTTTGCAGACAAAACATCTATATCAATCTTGCAAGAACCACCATTTTTGAAGAATTTAAATTTTCTTCCACACACTTTAAAAGTCAGGGCAAATTCTCTTGACCTTCCTTTGAGATATTACATCTTTATTTTATTTTTCTGTTTCATGCTTGTCTTTGAAATTTTCTTCCACTTTTCTTAACAGAATAAATAGGTGTTGGGTAGAGCTGTAAATGTCTGGTTTGCATGCAGCCTGCTGCCATATTAAATCTTTACAGGTGCGAAGCTTGCTCTACCCAGTTAGTGTTAACAACCATCATGTGGACTCCTTCAAGTGATGGTCTTTGAAGGGTAGATCATGGTGGGGTGTCGAAAATAAGGGCAGATCTTGGTTGGGTTGGGAAAAAGAATTAGATATTTTGTATTTTTTTCTTTCCTTTCTCCAGCGGAAAGATAATTTACCTTACCCCTTTATTTCACTCTCCCTAAAAAAAAAAAAAATTAAAGGCAGAGGGAGTCCCTGCCTTTTCTTTTCAAATGCTTTCTGCAAACCATCTGTGTTCACCAGGAAGATTTATTTTCATTTCATTGCTTACATATGTAATGCAAGTTTGTGTATAAACCTGAGATCATATATGACATATAATATATGTGTTTTTATATAGGTATGTATGTACACATTTTCTTAATGAAACAGGACATGTTCATAATTGAGTGAACCATTTGGGGCTCAAAGGGAAAATAGTCAATTTTCTTTGTTTTTTGTCTATTTTGTATAGTTTTTATTGAATGCTTTTATCGGGTATGCAAAAACACAATGTTATTGCGAAGACATTAAATGGTCCTTGTTTTTTTTTTTTTTTTTTTTTTTTTTTTTTTTTGGGACAGTGACACTGACCATCAGTTGTCTTGTTTTTGTGGTATTGCCATCAAGGCTATAAATACAAGTTGTTCTTTTTTTGTTTTGTTTTTTTTAATGCAAATGACTGATACTGAGGATCTAAAGAGTGAAAAATTGTATGGGCACCTAAAACAAATTTTTATTGGAAAAAACTTATTGAAAATATAACACATAAATGAAGTACACTAATTACATTATTCGGACTATTGTCCTCATCTTTGTCACCATATTTATTACAACGTTTCGGCAATTGTACACTCTGGCTTTCTTCAGGTGGTTGAAATGTCGAACTGAAGCCTTTATTTCACTCACTGGAGTAGACTGTTCTAGTGCCACATGCCATGTTTAATGGATGTCAGTTGTCAGTTATCTCCTGTTAATTCCCACCTCCAAGTTCTCCACTGCCTTAAATGAGTATTGAACTCACACTCTTGGTTAAGGCAGTGGAGAACATAGAGAGGGGAATTAACAGGAGATAACTGACAACTGACATCCATTAAACATGACACGTGGAACTAGAACAGTCTACCCCAGTGAGCAAAATAAAGGCTTCAGTTTGACATTCCAACCAGCTGAAGAAAGCCAGAGCATACAATGGCCGAATGGCGACAAAGATAAGGACAATAGTCTGAATAATGTAAATAGTGTACATACCTCATCTCAGAAATATAGACAGATAAATGAAGTATTTGAAAATTTTTTATTGCCTCTGTTGGCTATTATAAAGTTAGTGTTTGAAGCCAGATTTCATAATTGGCCTACAGCAGTCAATGTGTTAAAGTTGTCCAATGATCAATTTTACAGTATAGACAATTTTGGCTTCCTTAAATTGACGATTTGACCTTTAAACAACATAAAAAGTTTGAACTTTCATGCCAAAATGAAACATTTTCACATTTTATTTTTTTTATTTTTTTTAAGAGTAGTTTTGTTTATTTTTGTTATGATTATTTAGAAAACTATAAAAATGATATTGTAATTCTTTTAGATAATAAAAATAAAGAAAAAAAATGGAAATAAATCAAATATTAGATTCCTAAATGTATTTTGAACAGTATGCCAATCCTTGAAGCATTCTATCCACAATGGAGTTATGTATTCTTTGCACTAAGTTGTCAGCATTTTTTTGCCTATTTTCTCAGCTTTATTTGAAGGAAATGATGTGACCTCATGAATCCTAAAGTTGCCAATTACTCATTTTGATTTGAATCCTGAATGAGTGATGCCTCTATTGTTGGAAAATGTTGAAATCATCAATTAACCATATCTGTTGATTGCTAATGAAACATCCATTGATGTCATTTAAGGGTTGATGTATTTAGTCAAGAAAAGATAACTCCTGATATTCTTGGTGTATTTAGCATTAGTGATTTGGATGTCTGACCACCTTACTGCTTTTAAGTGACTTTATTAATAAGGAGCTATGAGTTTTGAACAATATTGCTGTCATACAGAGAGAACAGTTTTATTGATGTAAATTAGGCTGCAGTTAAAAGCCAGTTATTGATTTTAGAAGGCTTAAAGATTTGTACTTTCCAGAATTGAAGTTGTAAATCTGTAAACTTAGAAGTAAAAAAAACAAAAAATTACTTATCTTTCAAAAACCTTTGATTTTTATCATTACAGTTCTTAATATGGCATTTTATTTTGGGGACCCAAGCACCACTTTTTGTCCTCTCATTTATGGATATGTCCTTGACTCCAAATGATTAATGATATTGGACCAAACAATGCATTTTTAGATCACCCTTAGATTGAACAAAAAATTCACATGTATCTCAGTACCCCTATAGGAAATGGGCCCCAATTTTTTAAAAATTGGGCCCAAATATTGCCAACAAATCCCTCCCAATTTATAGACAGAAGCACACATATGCATGCTGGGATTACTTCCTAGCCAACAAGATAAGGTCATATGTCATGCAGGATCTAACTCAGCTTTGGTCTGTGTTGTCTTGAAGTCAGGATGCTGTTTGCTTATCCGAATTTGATTGTGTGTGTCAACCCCAATTTACAGTTTGTGAACTTTTTGTCATATTACTGTTGCTTTGCCTTGCGTATATTGTTTGTTTGCTTTATATCGTCTTTTGTCCTGTTCTTTTCTTGTAATTGTTTATTGCGAACTTTGTTAAATCTGTTTGTTGGGCAATCCTGCTATTTGTTTACATTTAATCAATTAGGTGGCGCAGAAGTGAGGAGCATTTTTTCTTCCAGGCACAAATTTGATCTTTTTGAGACCGCCATTCTAGCAGAGGCCCTTTTGACAATTTTTCACCTCATTTCAGGTGTTTCCCCATATTTATCCTACTCTTCTATGTATAGCTTGTTAGTGTTCTACTGTTTTTTTGTATTGCCATTTTTTAAGAGGTTTTATGATTTTAAAAATCTTTGCTTCCATGGTATTTTGATGATTTCAATATGCACCATATCAAAGTATGTCATATTCTTTTGCAGTTGCTTGGTAAATGACATTATGCACATTGGGCAATCACCTCCCAAAAAACAGTTTTCCTTACTTATTGAATCATTTATTTTCAAAACTATATCTGAAGATATAGGGAATAGCAAATATTTCCTTTATATTTACTAAGTTCCCTTTCCGCCAGTACAAAACGACTGAGCGGATTCTAGTGAAGGAAGATTCGTTGCAGGTCTATTTTTCCTGGAAAGGAAGGGCTTAACTTCCAATAATTTTCTATATCAACAATTTATTTCCACTTTTAGAATATTTCACATATTTGGACTGAAAAAAATGTTGACTTAGCTTCCTTGTTTATTTCCCTATCTAATATTATTTGCATGTTCCTTTTCTTACATATATCATGAAATGGACAAAGTCTGACAATTATTTTAAGACATTTTTATGTTTATACATTCTTTTTATAGATACAAATATTTAAGTAAATGCTCTGTTTTATAATAAACAGTATTAAACAACATTTACCGGCCTGAATGTCTGAGAAATTTTCAGGGAGAATATTCGTCCACGGACAGAAATTGAACCTGTATCCTATATGGAACCCTCATATAGCCTGATGTGCCTTAACCGTTTCGCCCACAGAGGAGTATTCAGTTAGCAAGGTTGATTTTACTGTCTTTAACTACAAACTTCCATGATTCTCTCGCGTACATTCATATCTGCTCATGCCGTATCCAAATGTAAACAAATAACGTCACACTATGAAAAATTCTCAGACATTCAGGCTGGTAAATGTTGTTAATACTGTTTATTATAAACAAAGCATTCACTTAAATATTTGTATCTATAAAAAGAACGTATAAACATAAAAATGTATAGGATACAGGTTTGATTCCTGTCTTAGGACAAATATTTTCTATGAAAATTTCTTGGACATTCAGGCCGGTAAATGTTGTTTAATACTGTTTATTATAAAACAGAGAATTTACTTAAATATTTGCATCTATAAAAAGAATGTATAAACATAAAAATGTCTCAAAATTATATATACATATATATATATATATACACACACACACACATATATATATATATCTATATATATATATCATATATATAGG
>OZ010584.1:10746153-10848653 GCA_963932145.1 Acanthosepion lycidas
ACTTATTTCAATGTTATCTGGAATTTATTTATTTATTTACTTTATAATTTCTCATACAATATTCCTTTATGTACTGTGGTGTCTCTTTAGGGTATTGGTAATCATGGTTCTCCACAATTTCCTGTCCTTTGTAGCACTTAATAAATTTTGTCTTTTGCCATTTCACCCAAAATCTGCTCTGTCATCTATTTGCTTAAGCTTGCCATATAGGTTGTGTGTTATTTTCCTCTGGCTCTTTTACATTCAAGCTGTCCTGTGTGTATCCAATTTTCCAAGCCCTTTTTTCTCATTATGTGACTGAGAAATTTCAACTGTTTTTTTTTTTTGTTTTTTTTTTCCTGATGTTAAGCATCAGTGTCCTTTTTGTTGCCATTGTCTCTAGAACTTCTAGAACTGATGCTACATACAGTCACAATTTCTGAATAAACTTTTTCTTTCTTATCATTCTTTTCTATTTTTTGTCTTTGTTTTTCCTCTTTCTCTAAACCATCTTGGGTATGATGATAAACTACATCCGGCAACAAGTCCCCTGATTGGGAGGTTTTGAGGAGCGTGAAACACCTCTTAATTGCTGTTGTTCCCAGGTTCACCCTGACTTGGGTGGTAGCACCTGTTAGGGTCCCAGCTATGGGCAAATAATTAACCCTCAAACTGGGTTCAAAACATGCTGAAAGTACAAAAATACATTTTTATAGTAAAAATACCAGCAATACATTTTTGTAAATTAAGTTACTCATGCTCCCAAGAAAATTATATTTCAGTATTAAATGACCCATAAGAAGTTGATATTCTGTTAAAGAAACCTTTTCTTTCCTTTAAATCCTGGTTGGACTGATTTTTCTATAAAATAATGTAAATTTTAATCATAAAAATCGTGTTTTTTTTGTTTTGTTTTTTTCTAGGTGTAACTTAAATTGAAAGAAAGAAAAATTTTAATTTCAAATCATATAAATACAAATGTCCACATAGATTCTGGGAAATAAAAAAGTTTTATAAAAAGAAACAATTCTTTAAGTCACAATTTTTTTTTTTTTTTTTTTAAACTAACATTTTGCCAAAAACAGAAATATGCCATGTAAAATCTGTTCTCTATTTCTAGCCTATGCAGATAGAATAGTTATTGGGATAAGAAGTGAAATTGGCTACCCAAGTTCAAATACGAGTCTCATCCATTGTCGACTTTTGTACTGTGGTGGTTGCTGGCCGCTTGTATCTGAGTATGCCTGTCAATTAGGGTGGCTAGCCAATCCCTGTTGCAGATGCCTGCTCAGGCACATTTGTGTTTGTTCAACACCCACAGCCCACTTTTGGTTTATACTACAACTATGTCAAGCTTAACTTAGTTATAGTTTCAGGGAAAGAGCACATTATCTGGTGTGATCAACAGTGGGAACAAGGCCAGTACACTTGGTCATGATGATTTGCAACTTCATGTTAACACAAATAGTTCAGACTATCCAGTTTCACTCACAAGGCTTGGGTCAATCTGTGGTATAATTTTTCAGGTGCTTTCTGAAGGTACTGCACACTGTGATTGCCTTCCCAGTCCAGTAATATCCAGGCTGATACTAATACCCTTGGAAAAAGTGAGAATTTATTTCTCGTCCCTCCTCCCAGCTAGTTTAAAAGCAGATCAGGCTATTACTTTGGTTGGCAGCCAGTCTAGGAAAAAAAGCAACTCTGAAAAGGGATGGACTTCATCAGAATATTTAGCTCTCAACATACCTGCTGCTGCTACAGTTGCAAAATATAGCCTTGGGTCATGTCAGGATTTGTGATCCTGATTCCAGTTTGGTTTGAGTTCTTGTATAATTGCAATTAATCAATTATTTCATACAGTATAAAATGTCAGAGTATACAGGGTAGGCCAAAAGTAGATATACACGTTACCAGGTTTTTTTTTTTTTTTTTTTCTGTTTTTGTTTTTTTTTTTTCTGTTTTTGTTTTTTTTTTTTCTGTTTTTGTTTTTTTTTTTCTGTTGTTTTTGTTTTTTTTTTTCTGTTGTTTTTGTTTTTTTTTTTTTCTGTTTTTTTTTGTTTTTTTTCTGTTTTTTTTTGTTTTTTTTTCTGTTTTTGTTTTTTTTCTTTCTGTTTTTGTTTTTTTCTTTCTGT
Source organism: Acanthosepion lycidas (assembly GCA_963932145.1). Taxonomy (NCBI): domain Eukaryota; kingdom Metazoa; phylum Mollusca; class Cephalopoda; order Sepiida; family Sepiidae; genus Acanthosepion; species Acanthosepion lycidas. The sequence continues at coordinate 10,748,265 of OZ010584.1, forward strand.
TTTTGTTTTTTTTCTTTCTGTTTTTGTTTTTTTTCTTTCTGTTTTTGTTTTTTTTCTTTCTGTTTTTTTTTTTTTTTTTTTTTTTTTTACCAGGTTTTTTTGTTTTTTTTTTCTGTTTTTGTTTTTTTTTCTTTCTGTTTTTGTTTTTTTCTGTTATTTGTTTTTGTTTTTTTGTTTTTTTTTTCTGTTTTTTTTTTTCTGTTTTTTTTTTTCTGTTTTTTTTTTTGTTTCTGTTTTTCTGTTTTTGTTTTACATTTTATTTTATTACATTTACATTCATTTATTACAATTACATTTATTTGATACTGTTTAAACTTGTCAGTGCTCAAAATGTCCTCCTTCAACCTTGCAACATTTGTCAGACCTGTCCAGAACACTGTGACACACAGTATGACACAAATTCCGAGATTCATGTCAACTTTTGGAGACTGTCCACAAATGTCAGATCGACTCTCATCTCGTTTTCTTCCTTCATAGACATTCTAGCACATCCAGATTTCAATGCATTAACCACTGAATCTGTTTTTTTAAATTTATCTCTTATACGAAAAATTGTCAGTTGTGTTGCTGGAACAGTGTCAAATGCTTCTCGCCACATTTTGTGCAACTGCTTGGCATTTTCAATCTTTCAATACTGCTTTAGAATTCACTTTGTTCTCAACTCAAATTATTTGCCATTATTTACAATACGTGTAAAAAATAAAGTCACATCATTATATAAATAATGAAACTACTGTATACCTATGGGCATATGGCTGAGTGGTTAGAATGTTCACATTCTGACCATGAGACTCTGGTTTGGATATCATCATGGTCAATTTGTCAGGAAGGAGACTTTCTGATGTTATCATACTGGAGGGGTCAGTCCCAGCGTGTGGCACCTTTTGGAAAGTGTCTGAAAACCATACCACAGGTTGACCCAAGCCTTGTGAGTGAAATTGGGTAGATGGAGCCCTTTGGTGCCATCAATAACTGTGTTAGCACAAAGTTACAAGTCATCGTGGCCGAGGCCTTGAGTGTGCTGACCTTGTTCAAATTGTTGATCACACTAAATAACAAGCTATTTCCCAGAAACTGTAACTAAGTTCTGCTCAGCATAGTTGAAGTATAAATCACAGGTGGGCTCTGTGGGTGTTGAATAAACACAAATGCAACTGAGCAAGTGTCTGCAATAAGGATTGGCTAGATGCCCTAGCAGATGGGTATCCTCAAATACGAGCAGCCAGCTATACATACTGTATACCTACTTTTGGTCCCACTCTATATATTGCAAGATAGCAATTCAGTGCTCTAACCATTACAAGTTCATGAGGTAAATGTTTTTTTTTTTTCTTCTTTGAATTGCGTATCCTAAAAACAGGAAGGAAATTTAATGAAGACCTGTTGATCTCTTTCACTATTCTGCTCATTTCATAGCTCCTCTGATTTCAACTTAATGGTGTGAGTTGTTGCTTAAATAATGAGATAAAACGATTTAATTAGAAAAACTGACTCCTTTCAACCAATTAGCTCTTTCCTTTTAACGAAAGCATTCCATTGTGACTAAACCATCAAGTGTGCTTCATATATGCATGTGTGTCTTACAAAATTTGATAAACTGCTATTCAGATTTTGTAATTATGATTAGGTTGAGTCATAAATAATTTCCGTTTTTGTTTATGGAGACTGACATTACATTTAAATTTTTAAAGATTATAGTTATTGGGGAAGCAAGTAATTGGAAGTGTTCAAAGTTGAGAAACATGAGAAAAGAATCCGATAGTGGAAGTGGCGGTTGCATCTAGCAAATTCAACAGTAAAACGGTGAGACCTAACTGCCAATCTAGTAGCATGCTTAAATTCATGTGGTTGTAGCACCAAGGGGGGAAAAAGATCATCAGAGCAGTTGCTATGAAAATATTTGTAGAAAAGTCAGAGGAAATCTACGTCATGATGGTGAGAAAGTGACTGAGACAAGTACATTATATTTTATTCAATAATAATATTTGCCATTATCTGCAATAACTTGTTGCCACATATCAAGCAATTCTCTGATACCTTTTGAGTAAAATTCTTTAAATTTTCATGTAGGAAAGTTTGTTTTTTTTTTTTTTTTTTCAACAAACTCTTGAATTTGGTTTTCAATAGAAAGTTTTCTTCATCAAAGCATTTTGCAGTGATTATAAAAGGTAATAATTGGTAGGTGCAAGGTCAGGTGAATATGAGGACTGGGGAAGAACAGACCAACCAAGTTTCAAAATTTCTTGTTTTAGTCTTATTTTATGTGGCCTTGTGTTATCAAGGCAAAAAACATTTTTTTTTTTACTTTTTTATTTTTTTAATCAGTATCACCCGAAGCAAGGCAGTACAACTACAGGAATGCAAGGGGTCACAGGGTGTAGGGGAATTAGGAACAGAAACATTAGTAATGAGGAGAAAGAAAAGCACAATCAGGAGGACAGTAGATAGCAATTGACATTGCATTTAAATTTTTGCAGATTAAAGTTGGTTCTAACCAATTCAATTTTATTATGACTTTCTTCTGATTAAAACAAAATCAAATATTTTCATTTCATGAAAATAATTTTGAAAAATTATTTAAAAAATTAAAATAAAAATTAAAAAAAGTAATGAAAGCATTTCCTTCAACTCTATAAATATGTTAAATGCCAACTTCAAATATTATGTTTTAAAGATTCACATTTATCTTGTGACTTTTTTGAGAATTAAAAAAATCAAATGTTTTTTTGTTTCATTAAAATAATTTACCAAAATAAAATTAAAAGAAACACAAACAGAAAGAATTTCTTTTAACTTCATTTGTTAAGTGCCATTTACAAATTTTCTATGCACTGTTGATTATCATACATGAGGCAATGTTTACCGCTTTTTAAAGACAATCTATCTGTACAAAAAGTAATATCTGCAAAATATATTTAAATAATTTTTTTTTTTTTTTTTTTAAATTAATAAAAACAATCTTATTGAATAGTTTAAGAAGTTACTTAGCACAATATCAACATTTTAGAGGTCATGGAGCATTAGGATGATTGTCTTTAATTATAATCTTTCTCGGAAATCCTGCACATACGTAGGAAAAAACTCTAAACTTGGCAAGGCCATATCTTCTAAAGTAGACATAAAACCCTTACAAATTTTTTTGGTGAACTTGAGCAGGCATTGTAGATGTTATTCAAAAAATATTATGAAAATTGAAGAGGACATATTTTTGAATGTAAGCTACATAGGTGAAAAGTTGTTGATTTTGGGGTCATTTATTAGGATGAGCAAAATGAATGAAATTTCTACACTTCTTATTTGCCCTTCATACCAAATTTCAGAAATATTGAAGGGATCGAAGTATTTTTCTTTAATTTTTAAAAAACACTGAAATTTGGCAACGTTGCGCTGCCTTAGTTTAGAGGCAAAATAGGAAAATTATACCCCCCCCCCCTCATAAAATTGGAACGGTAAAATCTAGCACAAAATAATTTGGCACACTTTCCTAACTCATGAAGGGGAACATTTGTGCCAAATTTCAAGTAATTTGGTGTCGGTGGGTGCAGATTTCAACTTTTTGCTGTTATTTGGACATGGAATGACCCTTGGAAAGCAAGGAGTCTGGAGTTCCACAAGTGAGAAGTGCGTGAAACTGTTAGCATAGAAGTTACAGCTGCATCTAGCCAGCTTATTTGTAAACTGATGAGATGTCGCCGCCAGTATAGTATTGTGCTTAAATTCATAGCGAATTACTCATCTGAACAATTACCATGAAAATATTTATAAAAAAAAGACACAGAGGCAACCTGATGGCAGTGAGGAAGTGACTGAAGCCGAGCTGCCAGATCAGGACCAATAATATTGTCGATTCTTCTCTGGATCTTATCAAGGAGCTCCGTGTAAAGAGTAGAGGCACCAGACTATATATGGCAGCAATATTCTAAGCATGGATGAATGGTAAATTTATAGATATGCAAGGCAGATTATGGAGAGAAAATTGTCTTGCCCAACATAGTGAATCAACTGTCTTAGTAGCAGATCTAGCAAATGGATTCAATGTAATATTTCCAACTCATGTCAGCTGAGAATGTTAGCCCAAGAAGCACAATGAATCATGAGGATAGCATCAGCCATACTGATGGAAGGCAGAGAGGTGTCTCTCAGATGATTAATGGAGAGAAGTTTAGTTTTGGAAACATTAAAATTGACAAGTCATCTTTTGCCTCAGTTAATGATGGTCTTGAGATCATTTTGTACATCAGCTGCCATTTTGACCTTGCCTGACTGATCTATCAAGGCAGGAATAAACGATAGTGTCATCAGCATAGATGCCAAGTTGAGAGCTGATGTCATCAGGAATATTGTTATGGCTGATGAAAAATGGTGTAGGGCCAAAAATGAAGCCCTGGGGGACACCTGTATTAGTACAAAAGGATATAGATGAGTAGGTGTTCAGAACAACTTTCATTTCATGATTTGATAAGGAACAACTGGATCAGCTTAAAAACGTGCCTAGAGATACCATAACTTTTCAGTTTGTGGTGAAGACCTGAATTGCAGAATCTGTTAAAGGCTTTTGAGATGTCCAATGCTACAGCTTGGGCTTCACTGTTTTCATCTATAGCATGATAGACACTTTCCACTATTATTGTTAGTGCATCAGCAGTTGATCTGGAGAAATGAAAACTGTATTTCTTGTCTGAGGAAAGGCCCTATGATGAGAGATGATGGTGGCCAAGCATGCTGTTGTGAAGCATGGAGAGAATTGTGGTTTCACTTGGTATTTCTGAGAAGGGATAAAAGCATCCATGCCAGCTTTGACCCAAGAAGAAACCTCAGTGGCACAATTTTCAATTGGGTGGTTGAAGATATCAGTCCAAGGCGTGTCACAAAGAAAATCATGGAATGAGTCCAAATCAGCATACTGTAATGGAAAGAAGTCTTATGGAGGGGGTCCAGTTTAATGGATGCTTGGAAGGAGAGATTATGTTGCTTGGATTGAGTAGGGAAGTTCAGGATTTGAGTGAGGGATTGGGCAATGGAAAAATTTAATATCTGTATACCGGTAATATCGGTGCCTTTTTAGAATGTTTCAGCTATGTGTCATGTGAGCATTAAAGTCACTGAAGACAAAGATGTCCGCGGACGGATGGAAAGAAAGTACTTTTTCTATACTGTCAGCTATTACATCTAATATACTGCAGTCTTGGGAACAGGGTGAACAATAAAAGAAAAACAGCTGACAGTTTAGTATCGAAAGACAGAAGCACGTGAAAGAATAGTCAGCAACTTCAAAATTCCCTGGCAGATTGCCCGGATGTGAATACCAAGGTCATGCATGTCAATGCTGGAATCATTTTGGCAAAGGGGAAGATACCTTGGAACCAAAAATTCATTAGTAGCAATGGAAGAATTCAAGTTGGTTTCAAAAAGGGCAAAGATATATGGTGACTTTTCCAGGAGAAAAGATTCTATGTTGCAGAAGTGAGAACAGATGCCATGAATGTTGAAGAAAGAAAAATTGAGGAGGTGGGGGTAGTTTTTTTTTTTTTTTTTTTTTTTTTTGGTCACTATCTGTCACCAATGGCAATACAAACCAGCCAGTGTGTAGCCGAGAGCAGAGCATAATGTGGCCTCGGGATTGTCCACTGGCAATGCATGCAGAGACACCTACTCATGTGCGACATGGCACTACAAGTACCCCAATATTATGTGAGTCATCCACTGTATATGTTGCCACTGCCATGTTTGGTTCTTATACTACCCCAGAACACAGTGACACCTGCCATTCTTTATCCTTACAAGAGCTAGATCAGCTCCAATAAGGTATATTGTTGCCAATTCTGGGGTGAAGTTGCTCAATCCTCTCTTTTCAGTCATGACAGTCCAAAAGCATTTATGTGGCCTTAGGTAATTAATTATTTTCCACCCTACAAACTCTCTCCTCAGCGTCACATGCCTCTTACTAATCTTTTGCTATTTCTATGGAAAAATGTTCTGATCAGCTACATTTCTGAGTTTCACCAGTTCAGACCTTTACAGCTAGGATTCACATTATTTTTGCAACAACCTAATAGTCTAAAAAAATACATAAAGACCTATCTTTAAAAGTAAGTTCTCAAAAATTGGTAAAAGCTATGAATATAATTTTTGGTGTCTATACTTATCACATTGAACTGCAGTTTTCACACAGAGTGCAATGTTGATTTTCAAAAAATGTGAAAAATCAACCTCAGCCCTATTGTGCATATCTTCATAATTAGCATTTCCTCTTCTCTTCTATGTCCATACAACAATCTTATTTACTAAGCCTCTATCTTAAGTTACTCTTAAGTGATTGGGTGATATATTCTTATAATTAATACAAAACAAAATATGCTAAAACTTAGAATTTATTCTATCACCTGTAATAAGTGCCACAAGAAATACATAGGAGAAACCTCAAAGAATTTAAATAAGATTATATGAACATAAAAGGGATCTTTTACAAAACAACATCCTCAATGCATTAGTTGCTTGCCATAACGAGTCTGAGCATAATTTTGATTTTAAAATAAGTGCTACTTAAGAGAAAGCAACTTACAAAAGACAAAAATGTATAGAAAGTGGTTTAATCACTAGATCATCCACAATAAATTTATGTCCAGATTCTTAAAACATTTCACCACAATGTGAGATATTTAATAACAAAATAAGAAAAAAGAAAACAAACGAAATTGGTTAGACTATATAGCCAAAACATTTACTTAAGAAGAAATAGATATACGGTAATACCTTGAGATACAAGTTTAATCTATTCCATAACTGAGCTGTATATCAAAAAACATTTTCCCATTTAAAATAACTGAAATAGATTTAATCCATTCCAACCCTGTAAAACATCCCCAAACCACTCTAAATTATCTCCTGCTGCCTCTTTTGATGTTGACGGTACTTTCTCTTTTAAGTCACCATAAATAACACACGCCTTTCCACATATCAGCATTCTCCTGCAATGTATCTCCTGTGAGTTCTTTCTCCTTCACCCAAGCTGGCAGAAGCTTCTCCATTTCTTCATGGATATTTGTCCTTAACTGAGACAGAACTGTAGTTCCTTTCACTTTTGTTGCACTTTTTATAGCATTCCTTTCGTTTAAGGGTAGTACAAATTGTAGATTAGACTTGCGTTCATATTGCCGTGCCATTTCAATCCCTCATGCAACATTTTCATGGGTTTTTTTTTTTTTTTTTTTAATTATTTCTAGCTTTACTTTTATTGACATCATTTTCTTCTTCTCACCATTTTTTTTTCACTCACTTTCTTTGGACTAATGATGGTACACAAAAAATAATCACTGTAATGTAATTAGAACCTTTAAAAATGATACAGAAACTTGGACAATGAACAAGATATGTCTTTACTGTACAGGTAACATGCAAGAAAGAACGATAAGCTCATTGTACTGATGCTTTACCCGTTCACTAACTAGTGGCAGCGTTCCAAAGCATGACTTGTATCTCAGAAATGAACTTGCATGTCAGTCAAAATTGGCCTGAGCTGCCACTTGCATCTCCAAAAAACTTGTATATTAAGCTACTTGTATCTCAAGGTATCACTGTATATATAATTTCTGTGTCCCCACCCTTTCATGTGCATGCATAGTTACATCAATGTAAGCATCACTTTTTAGTCTGAAGTCATAAAGGACAAAATGTGTCTTACAAAAACCTTTTTTCTCACTTTGTCATAGATTTTCCTAAAACCTCTTTTGTTAGAATTGGTTCCCCAAAACAGGATTTGGTTATGTCACTACCAAATACATAGTTTTCATAAATGTTTTGTATACATATGTAAACACATGCATACATATTGTGTGTGAATCTTCATTCATCTTTTTGAAGATCATTCGTTAGGTCTTGAGTATTGTCAGTATTTATTTTTCATCATTGAAAGCCATATGCCCACCCACTCTCCCTGGCTTCTTTGACTGCTATTTGTTAGGCCTTATCAGTACCACCACCATCATCATCATCATCATCATCTCTTTTGATTCCCTCCCTCGTCACCATGATTAGTGCTTATATCTGTGTCTATTAATAATGCAGTTTACATGACTGGGTCAGGTTGCTCAACAATAGGAACCATGTTGTCTGTAGTTTGTCTTTCTTCCTGGTCTTCTCTCTCTCATTATTTGGAGTGACTTTTAAGTCTCTTCTCACTAGACCAGCAGTCCATTGACAGAATCATATTACATAGATGAACACGCACAATTTTCCTTTTCTTTTTTTTTTTTTATATTTATATGCATGCACTATTTTTTTACATACAAACTATTTTCTTTATGTATTCATACATAAACTATTTGACTTATTCAGACACTTAGTTTTTTTTTTTTTTTTTTTTTTACAGATTTATACACACACATTATTTTTATACATATTCATATAGGCACACTATTTTTACATATTCATACACACACAGTTTTTTCTTTTTTTTTTTTTTTATATATTCATAGACACACACACACTATTGCATATTCATAGACACACACACACACTATTGCATATTCATAGACACACACACACACTATTGCATATTCATAGACACACACACAGACACTATTGCATATTCATAGACACACACACACACTATTGCATATTCATAGACACACACACAGACACTATTGCATATTCATAGACACACACACAGACACTATTGCATATTCATAGACACACACACAGACACTATTGCATATTCATAGACACACACACAGACACTATTGCATATTCATAGACACACACACAGACACTATTGCATATTCATAGACACACACACAGACACTATTGCATATTCATAGACACACACACAGACACTATTGCATATTCATAGACACACACACAGACACTATTGCATATTCATAGACACACACACAGACACTATTGCATATTCATAGACACACACACAGACACTATTGCATATTCATAGACACACAGACACTATTGCATATTCATAGACACACACAGACACTATTGCATATTCATAGACACACACAGACACTATTGCATATTCATAGACACACACAGACACTATTGCATATTCATAGAAACACACAGACACTATTGCATATTCATAGAAACACACTATTGCGTGTTCATAGACACACACCCACTGTTGCGTGTCCATACAAACACACACACTTACTCATATATATACACACACACACACACACACACTTACTCATATACACACACACACTTACTCATATACACACACACACTTACTCATATACACACACACACACACTTACTCATATACACACACACACACACTTACTCATATACACACACACACTTACTCATATACACACACACACACACTTACTCGTATATACACACACACACTTACTCATATATACACACACACACTTACTCATATATACACACACACACTTACTCATATATACACACACACACTTACTCATATATATACACACACACACTTACTCATATACACACACACATATATATATATATGTACACACACATATATACATATATATATATATATATACACACACACACACACACACACACACACACACACACTATTGCATGTTCATAAACACACATGCATACACACTATATTATATATTCATGCACACACATACACTGTAGTGTAAGCTGCAAAAGTGGACACTTATTCTATTCATAAATGTTCCTTGTTTTGAGAATGAAAAATCATTAAATCTACTGAATAATTAGTTCTGACCATTTTACTCTCTCTTCATACTTTTTTTACTTACAGGAGATAAAAAAAAGAAAAGAATGCATAATTTCTTACATTTCCTTAATGTTTTCTATAGCAATTGCTTGTTGTTTACCTTCAGTAAGTCACACTCTGAAAATTGGAGGTTTTTACTCAGACTGCCTGATTGGTGATGCTTTTAACAAATCTTCCTATGAAGACCCTTTTCACCAAACGATAATAGAAAAAATGTGTTACTTTATAATAATTCTTACAGTGTGCTCACAAGCAGACATTTGGCAGTTTTGGTACATTTCCCAAGTGACATGCACTTAACTAGTCTGAAAGTAGATGGTCTTAAAATTTCAGAATTGGTCTAACTTTGTCCTAATTCCAAACATTTGTCATGATATGATCATTTGAAGTCAATTAAAACTCTCGCATGTTTAATCTTTAGATTATCATTTCTGGAAAGGCTTATGACCATATCATGTTGAAACACCAGTTCCCATATGATCACCAAAGCCTGGTCAGTAACTAGATGGGTGACCACTTAGGAATACCAGGGGCTGTAAGTTTGAATGTGCAAGTGGTGTAATGGATAATAGCTCAGAATTGTTAGTCGGAGAGCTGAGTTACATTGATTATATTCACTTATGTGCAAATATCCTTGGGAAAGGTATGAATCCACCTCTTCTACCCCCAGCTATGAGTTAATTAATAAGACTTGTATCACTAAATCATTTAATCTTCTAGAGTTCAAATAACATTAATACAGTTCTATACTTGAGTTAAAATTATTCTGGGGGAAGCTTAAAGACCACAAATGTCTGCATGGCTCTACTGTGTGAGCTTACTTTACCTATTAAAGAATTCTTTTTTTAGAGTCAAAGATATTTGATCTCTTTTGAAGTGCTGTGTGGAAGGAAGAAATGGTTGTGAGAAAGATGAAACTTACTGGAATGTGAGGACTGTGAGGACTGTGAAAGGTGGGTAAGATTTGTGACTTGTGTTGTCAGCCATGGGCTTTCCCCAAAAGTCATTGCGGAAGGCATGGTACCAAGGCTTTTGTCCAATAACATCTTCATTCCCCTTGATGGCAAACATATCGTCGTGCACAAAGTCACCATCCAGACTGTTGTAATAAACCAGCAAAGTAACAAGAGAAACTCCGATGTTTGCCGGAGAGAAGATTTGAGGTGACCAGATACTTGCATCTAATGAACACCCTATGTGGAGTTAACTTTTTTTTATGGGGCATTTTACGTCTCCTAATGTACGGAGAGAACCCTGCATCATTTGGCACACAATTAGGCATCTTTTATCAAGATGCATATGAGATGGTAAGTGAGAAAAGTTGAAATTTTGGAAGGACCATCCATTAGTTTCTATTGTCTGATTTCATTCTTGATTTCCCAGAATCCTTTGCAATTTGTCATCTGTAAGAATTTTTACCTCTTCACTGCAAAGCAGGAAGTGGGGAAGGGCGGGTAGTCTTGGTTTTGCTCAATTTTACTGAATTCCGTCTAGTTAAATTGGAATTATTTTTTCAAACATGATTTTTCAATGCATTCATTATTAATTTTAACTTTTCAATCCATCTTCCTGTGAGTTTCACCAATTATCATACAGTTAGTAGACTCTTCCCTTTTTCTTCCTTCTTTCTTTCACCCTTTTTTTTTATTGTTTGTTCGTTTGATCAACTTTAGGAGATCCCAGCATCACAATGGGATGAGAAATCTGAGAGCCGAGTTTGAAATCCAGTTGAGTTTGTTACATTGACTTATGCACAAATACTCTTGATAAAATGTATGAATCCATCTCTTCTCCCCCCCCCCAAGTTATGGATTGAATAGCAGGAAAAACTGTCCTATAGCCTTGGTTGACAACCAGCCTACTGCAGAAAGAAATGGCAACCTATTGCAATAAAATCTTCTACCTAATTATTTATGAATTAAAACATGATTTCCCTTAACTGACTAAAGAAAAAGTACCTCTCAAAGTGAATCACACTTGTATTTCTCTTTTTCAATCAGGAAACTGTTTTTAAGCCAAGTGTATTTTACTAATTAGGCCATGGGAAGTCATCATGGCAAAACAAGGCTCAGTTACTCGACTTGTGAGATGTGCATTTCTGAAATCATTTCTCCAACTACACTACCTGCATGATTTATCCCTCATAACATAGACATGTTGGATATGAAAATACAACTAATTCATAATACAGGCAGCGTTTCACTAAAATGCCCCAAAATATTTAAATATAGCTGTACAAAAATATACCAAATTTCCAGACTGGGTGATGGTATCATGAAATTTCTTCAAAAGGGCTAAAGTCAATAAGCTTATCTGAATACCAATTTCAGAACAAAAGGTTGAAGGATCCTCGAGATTGGATGGGAAGACTAGGTGAAAATGGCGGAACTGCTCCAACGTGTCTCTGTAAAACCTCTGGGTGTTGAAGTATGGTGATGAAGATGGAGGTTTTGTCACACTTCAAGGTAAAACACATACGACTGCAGTGTAGCACTGATCTCCCCTCACACACTCCAACTAAAAGAAATGGATAAAACCAAGAACACTATGGTCAATGAGTATGAAGGAGGAGTGGAAAGCAATAGGTGATCCAGGGATGAGGTGCAGAAGGGGCAAAGTTGAGAAGTCCTGCAGAGGCCTTATGTGTCATGTGGCATAAAGCAGACACTGTTATTCATGATGTTTTGGATTTTGGTAAATCCCCCCCCCCAACCAACCAACTGAAAAATCCCAAAACCTTACACTTCATTAAGTGAAGCTAATCTGAACCAAGCCTTGATGATAAGGATAGTGCTCTTAACATCTTTCTCGGTGTAGACGTGTATATACATTCTTACCAAAAGTGTCTTTTTAGACTTGGACAAATAAACATGTCCAAAACATAACATTCAAAAACCATCTACAGACATGTTTATATGTCGATTTTGATTCTCTTTATGTCTTTCTTAGCCTGAAACAAGTCCATTTGTCAACTCATACGTCTGTTAGAGATGTTAGCCATTACTCTGGTACTTCAAGGTACCTCAGTTTCTTAAAATATTACTATATTAAAAACAAATAAAAAAAATTTGTCTAAATATGAAACATTTTTCCCAAAATAATTGGAAGTAGAGTGGATGGGGTGGGGTCAACATAGTAGCCTTGCAGCCATGAACAATCATGGGAAAGGCTTCAGGAGTAAGCCCTGAGAACAAATCCATAGCTGGAATCTTTAAAACAGTCTGTGGGAATTCAAATTTCAAGTTCTTGTCTGGTGCAAATATTTCACTTCATGGCTTGAAAGAAGTCTTTGGCCTTCAGTTTTTCTAGCAATAGTGTGTCAAGAAAAACACCCATATGTAGGGTCAGCATCCCACATTTTGTATCTGAAAGAACCATCAAGTTCCGACCAACAATAGGGAAGACGAAGGATGATGATGAATGTAGTAGCCTTGTATAAGGTTAAACTAAATTTTCTAATCATCTGCATAATCTCTGAATAAATTTAAAAAAAAAGAAAAAAGTTGTTTGGGTCAGACAGTTTCTTGGTAGTGGCTCTGTCAACAATTTTCAGTTGATCCAAGAGCAGTTGTGGGGGAGCGTCTGAGATCATCTTTGAAAAGTCAGCTCTGATGACAAAGGTTGGTCTTGACAGACAACATTAAACTGACTATGACTAAGTGTATTTTGCCGGTGTTTGTCCATTTGTTGATGGATCTGTTAGGTTGGGAGACTTTGATGCCAATATATCAAATAACACAAGCTTCATAAACAGGAACACTGTAATGAAACACATTAATAAGCATTCCAAAATTGTTTTTTTTTCCTTTATATGTACAATCAGTTTCAGAGTTATAATTCTTGGGCTAACATTTTCCATGAACATAAAGTGGAAGGATTATATTGAATCAATTGCTAGGTCTACTGCCAGGAAAGTTGGTTCACTGTGTCATACTGGACAATTTTTTTCACTACAATCTATCTTACACATTTATAAGTCTACCATTCTTGATTAAAATCCAAAGAATCTGCAATGTTATTGGTTCTGACCTGGCATCTCAGGTTCAGTCACTTTCCCACCACCATAAATTTTCTTTGGTTTACTTTTTCTATAAAAACTTTCATGGTAATTGTTCTGATGAACTTTCCTCTCTGTTACATAGACTTTATGAATTTAAGTGCAATACTAAAGTAGCAGTTAGGTCCCATCATTTTACAGCTGAAATTTCTCCATGTGACCATAAGTCCTATGCTAACAGTTTGTTTTTTTGCACTTCTCGCTTGTGGAAGTCTTTTCTGGCTTCTTACTTTCCAGTCAACTTTGATCTTCTAAAATTTAAATGCAATTTTAATCATTTCCTTCTCTCTTTTTAATTCCTGTTTTTTTTTTTATTGTTCTCTCTCTCTCTCTCTCTCTCTTTGATGTTTTCTTTGTCTCATTGTTTCATTCTCAGTAATCCCTTGTGTTTTAGTGGCTTTATTACCTTATGAAATAATTAAAAAGAAAAGAAAGAGGTATTGTCAATTTGAAAAATTTTAAGTTTGCTTCACTTTTCTACTATTGAAAAGACAAACTACATCTGCATCATGGGTATGATGATAAACTACATCCAGCAGCAAAGCCTCTGATCAGAAGGTTTTGAGGAGTGTGAAACCACCTCTTAATTGCTGGTGTTTCCAGGTCCACCCTGACCCTCGGTAGTAGCACCTGTTATTATTGTTTTAATACCAGCAATATATTTTTTTTAAAAAAAAAATTACCAGCAATAAAAATGTTGTTGGCATTAAATAACCCATTGAGATTTTGATATGCCATAAAACTAAAACTGAATCAAAACTATTGCAGAATTTTTTCAAAGCCCAGACTTGCCAATTACTAAAAAAATGGTTCTTATTTTAAATCATTTTTCTATGGGTTAATTTAAGGCTTATGATTTAATTATTGTTGTACTTTTATTTTTCTTGTGTATTAGAAATGTTTGTTATTTTAAAGCAAGAGAACTGACTTCTTCTTGATGTGCCATATCTCTTCAGGAAGTAGGTGATCATGGTCCTCCATATCCTCCTGTCCCTTATAGCCCCCCCCCCCCCGGCCAATAAATTTTGTCTTTTTGTTATTTCTCCCAAACCCTGTTTTACCATTAATTTACTCTAGCCCATCAACTATGTTACACTCTGTTTCCCTGGCCCTCTTTCCCTTAATTTGTCTTGTGGAGATCAGATTTTCTAAGCCTTCTATCCTCATTATGTGCCCCAGACATTTCAACTGTCTCTTTCTGATGTTAAGTAGAAGTTTCCTTTTCGTTTCTCATTTCTCTAAAACCTTGTTATTGCTCACATATTCAGTCTATGGTATCCTCAGCATCTTTCTGTAGAACCACATTTCTGTTGCTTCTAGTTTTTTTCATCTTTGAGGAAATTGTCCAGTATTTGCTGCCATATTGGAGGACAGGTATCATGTAACATTTCAGTTCTCTTTTCTTTGTTTCTAATGAAGTTTTTCTGTCTCTTAATACTCTTGGGAATACATCTTTGGCTATCCAATACATCTTCAGATATGAGTGTCGCACTTTCTGTCCTCTGCAAGAACACTTCCCTGACATTTAAATTTTTGTACTTACAATTATTTACAAAAAATGTTTTGAATTCACAAATTTTCATGAAATTTTAGAGCCATTTTATCCTTTAAAATCAATGCTGCTATGTTTTTAAAGCAAGGAGAGGAAAAAAATAAATAGGTCAGTGTTACTCAACAAAACTAGTAACTGAGAAGAAGGTTCTTATTTTAAATCATTTTTCTATGGACAAGGAGAGAAGGGATTGATAGGGGCATGGGTTACAGTAACTCTTTTTAATTTTACAGCCATATCACATGGAAACATTGATTCTCATCTGATTACTGAAGTTAAGCAACATTGAGCCTGGTCAGTACCTAGATGGGAATACCAGGTGCTATAAGCTTGACTGTGCTATAGTTATTTCTTTATAATTTGGTAAATGATAAATATTGCATCTTAGTTGGTTCACATGTTTTTATAAATTTGTAGTACAAGTAGTAAAATAAATGTTTAATTCTTTTGTTGTCAATTCTTGAGAAAAAAACAAAACAAAGACAGTTTTATGTTTCAGTTTTATTAAAATTCTAAAAATGATTTTCAAAGCAATAAAGATTGCTGAGAGAGTATACAGTAATATTGATGTCAAAAGAAAAACTGTCCTTTTGACATGCTGTTTTTTTGTAGGTACAAATGTTAAACTTTGCCAAGTTTATGCAACATCTCTGCTCTCGTTGGCCTTCAGCCATATTAAGCTTAAGGAATATATGCTCCTTTCTATTTTCTGTCTTCAACAATAGTACTGCATGCTTTTTTTTTTTTTTTTTTTTTAAAATGTACATATTTCACAATTAAAGACCTTTCTCCTGATCTCTGTTGGGACAGTCTATATACATATAAAGAGATATTCAGAATTTAATTTTGACTTTGATGTCTAGAAGCAATTCCAAAATTTTATGATAAGAAAAAAAACAAACACATATATTGTATTTGATATGAGGTTTTTCCACTTGAAAACAATCGATTTGAATGAAACCGGATTTATATCCTCCAGTTGAATCAGGAAATCAATATATTCTGTTTTTTCTCCTTCACTCACTTACATTTTGGAATAAGGTAAAGAGAAGTGACCAAATAATGTGCACTGTGGTGAATCATTTTAGGCAGATTGACTAAACAAATAAAACCATTGTTTAACCTGTTCAGTACTAATAATTGGTCAACAATAAAGAAATGAAACTATAAATTTTATTATTGTTTTATATTTTTTCTTTACTTTTTTCTTTTCTTTCTTTTGTTTTTCCCTTTACTCTTTTTTTCTCCTTTACTCTTTTTTTTCTCCTTTTAACTCTTTTTTTCCTTTTTTTCCTTTTAACTCTTTTTTTTTTTTTTTCTCTCAACTGTTTTTAACTCTTTTTTTTTTTTTTTTTTTTTTTTTTTTTTCCTTTTAACTTTTTCCTTTTAACTCTTTCCTTTTATCTCTTTTTTTTTTTTTTTTTTTTTTTTTTCCTTTACTCTTTATTTCCCTTAAAGGTGGCACAGTGGAGTAATGGATAGCGGCTCAGATTGAGGAATCAGAGAGCCAAGTTCAAATTCCAGTCAAATCCATTACATTCACTTACATGCTAATACCCTTGGAAAAGGTATGAATCCTCCTCTTCTCCCAGCTATGGGTAAATATCAGGACAGACGGGGTTCTATAGCCTTGTATGGCAACTGATTTACCACAGAAAAAAATGGCAACCTACTGTGCATGTGTGGGAGGCTCTGCCTTGTCAGTCATGTATTGAAAGATACATGATCGCCTGTGTATCACACATGGCACATAACTGATTTTTTTTTTTTTTTTTTTTTTTTTTTTTACTTCACTCTTTTTTTTTTTTTTTTGTTTTTAATTTTTGATTGGTTGATACCCAGTCATATCTTTCTTTTTTTGAATAATTTATAAGGTAGTTTTTATCTGAGACAAAAAGGTGAAACCCATTTTTGCTTAGTTTAATGTTTTATGACTCATGGTAAACAGTGTAGAATTATTGCTTTGTTATCATTATAATTTATACAGAAGGGGCTAAGATAAAAATTTGTCTTCATGGATCATGTGCAGATTTTTATAAAGTAAAAGATATCTAGGGATTTCTTGTCTAGTTTTTATTTTAGTAAAAAAATTAAAAATTACGATTTCAAAAACAAAAACTCTTTCCAGTCAATTTAAATTAGTTTTGAAATACCACAAAGTATTTTACATATTGGAAATATTAAATTTAATTTATTAGTTTGAAATTAAAACTAAAATGAAAGCTCCAAGAAAAGTTTTTCACTTTTAAAAATTAATTTTAAACCTTAGGTATCTCGTTTCTGTGTTAGACATAGATAGTTGATGTAGAATTTAGAAAGAACTAGAAACCCAATCTTAACATGAAACAAGGGATAAACCTCTACACCTGTTTTTATTGTTAATCACAAAAAAGAGTTGCTCTATTGCTTTTCAGTTATGCAGAAATATTCTTTGTATTAAGAATTACCATTTGTAACCATTTGTTCTAAAACTATAATTTTTCTTTTACTATTAATACTGTTTATATATTTGTGTACTTTGAAAAAGCAATTTCATTGAAAATTTTTCCCTTCAAAAACATTCTTTTTTTTTCATAAGAAACTTACCAGAAATTTTTCTCTTTTCTTTTTTTTTTCTTTTTTGTTACTAATTACTATTAGACAGTTACTGTACAAGGGTGGTATTGTTGAAAATGGACTTTAAGGCACGTGAATAATGTCGATAACAAAGATATTAGGCAAGAAGATATTTTCCAGCTATACATCTCATTTTTCTCACCTTGGCATTACAAGTTACATTTGCTTTCTAACAATGAGATCCAGGTTTGAATCTCACAATGGCTGATTTGTTAGGAAGGTGACTACTTGATATTATTGGTCTGGAGAGGCAGTTCCAGCAGAAAGTGCCTGAGGATTATACCAATTCTTGTGAGTGAAATTGATTGGCCGAAACTGTTCTTAGGCCATCAATATTGTGCTAGCACAAAGTCACAAGTCATCCTGACCGAAAGTTTGAGCATACTGGCATTGTTCAAACTGCTGATAATGATGGATTATGCACTCTTACCTAGAAACTGTAAAGAAGGCTTGCTCAGTATAGTTGCAGTATAAATTACAAGTACGTTCTGTGGGTGTTGAACAAACAAATATTTCTGAGAAGGCGTCTGACTAGGATGGGCTAGCCACCCTAGTCAAGGTGCACTCGTAAACCGAGAGTAACCAGCTATTATATATATATATATATATATATAATTTTTGAAAAAAAAGATGAGATATAGCCGTACCTTGGTTATTTTTAATCAAACCCGTTTCTATGAATAATTGCTGTGTGTGTGTATATATATATAATATATATATTTCAGCAGTTTTGTATAACTTCATTAAGTTTTACCTACACACTTCTTCTACAATAGTGGCACCACTACTACTATTACTACTAATAATAATTATAAGAATAATAATTTTAATATTTAATTATAAGAATAATAATTTTGATAATTAATTATAAGAATAGGAATGCTACTGCTGGGGACACCCAGAATAAAATAACTGAACCTGTAAAAGATTTTTAAGGTCTTCACTAAAGCTTAACATTTTTATTACCAAGTGATTATCATCTGAATGGAAGTTCCCATATCTTGTTTCCTTTGTGATCATTACTTTTTTTTTTTTTTTTTTTTTTTTTGTGGTGTGTGTGCGTATGGGGTGGGGAATCTTGAAACCCTTCAAGCCAAATGGGCTGGGGAGCAAGTGCTAAAGAAATTTTTTTTTTTTTTTTTTTTTTTTTTTTTCTTGACTTATGTTTGAGGGTTAAACAGTCTACCTAGAAGGAGGCAGGAGGCAGGACAACAAGTTAACCCTTTAAATTGCTTGTTTTTCCCATTTGCATTCGGTCCTCCCCTACCCTTTGCTGCCAAATCCCCTTTTAACTTCTGGCCTATTTCAATCCAAGATCTTGTACCAGTTTGTTTGAAAGCTCTACCTATCAAGTGTCTAACTTACCCACCCACAAAGTGATGTAGTCTTCTGTGGCTATGCATTAAATGGGTGACTAGAAATTTTTTGTGATGCTACCTAGCCACATTCTTACTTATTTTTTTTTTATTAACCAAAAATTTCTGTCATTTCCTGTAATAAAGAGGAAAAGAAATACCTTTCTTTCGGTTCCTTTGTGCTATTTAATTTCAATCTAATTGTCTATCTAGCTTATTTTTTTAACAAAAGCAAACACCTGGAGCAGAACTTTTTTATGGCGAACGTCATGCGATCATAGCTCTGCATAAATTCATATCCTTTGTAGCTCTAAAGCAATGTTTGTCACCTTCTACCTTCTCAGTCCCCATTTTGTACTCTGTCTTTCTCTGCACCTTTTGCTTTCATTATGGCTCATGGTGTTTGTTAAATTCTCCAAGCTCTCTTTCCTCATTATTTATCACAGAAATTTCAACTGCTTTCTGATTCTAAATACACATCTTTTGTTCCCGTTTTCATTAAAACCTCCTAGTTGCTTACATGTTCCATCCATGTCATTCTCAGCATCCTTCTATCGAATCATATCTTTATTGCCTCAGATTTGCTTTCCATCTGTAAAGAAAGTGAAAATTAAAGTTTTTTTTTTTTTTTTTTTTTTTTTTTTTAAATATCCTGCATGTGTATAAATTTATCTACAATGAATTTTGATGGTTTTAGAACCACATAGTTGACATTGTCAAATTACATATTTGATTTTGCAGCTAAAAAATAAATGACCTTCAGGTTAAAAACAATAAGAAATTTGGTCGTAAAGTAGTCTCCTGAAAGAAAAATTTTAAGAACGATACAAAAACAGAATAAAAACCCAACAAAATATTCCTTGTTATTCATATTTAATGGAACATGTATAAAAGGATTGCTACTCAAATATCTATTTACATTGTGGAGTAATGGATACCAGCACAGATTGAGGAATTGGAGAGCCGAGTTCGAATTCCAGTCAAATCCATTAGATTCACTTACATGCTAATACCCTTGGGAAAGGTATAAATCCTCTTTTTCTCCCCCCCCCTCCCCAGCTATGGGTCAATAGCTGGATAGACCAGGTTCTATAGCCTTGTATGGCAACTGGTCGACTGCGGATAGTGGCTCGCATTGAGGAATTGGAGAGCTGAGTTCGAATTCCAGTCAAATCCATTACATTCACTTACATGCTAATACCCTTGGGAAAGGTATGAATTCTCTTCTCCTCCCCCCCAGCTATGGGTAAATAGCAGAACAGACCAGGTTCTATAGCTTTGGATGGCAACTGGTCTACCACAGAAAGAAATGGCAACCTACTGTGGGAAAAAATCTGCCTCATCAGCAATGTATCGAAAGATACATGATCACCTAAGCATGTATCACACATGGCACATAACTGACTTCATTTGGACTGTTGTCCTAATCTTTATTGCCATTTTCTCAACGTTTTGGCCATTGTATACTTTTATCCACTGGGCCATGTATTCTAGGGGATAAAAGCGTTTATTGAGTAATCCAAAAAGTGACTTGACCCAAAGTGTTGTGAGTTCAATACCTAGCCACTGCAGAGTTGAGTTACTAAAGGGAATTAACTGATACTGAGATATCCAAAAAGGCATGACACGTGGAATTAGAACAATCTACCGACTTGCACTAAAAGATTCGATTTGAAATTCCAACATATATCACCTGACGATCGGAGCGAACAACAGCTGAAATGTCGTGAATATAGCAATAAAGATGAAGACAACAGTCCGAACTATGTAAAGAGTTGCAATACTTCATCTCAGAAATATATATATATATATATATATATAGTATCTTTCTATATTTCTGAGATGAGATATTGTAACTATATACAGTGAGTCCACCGTATTCGCGGGGGTTAGGAACCAGACCAGCCACGAAAAGTTGGAATCTGCAAATACTTGTAAACACCCCCCCTTTCAAAGTATTTTGATTGTTAAAACCCCATATGCCTTAAACTTTTATCCTAAACACTTTAGAAACATTTCAGACCCTTTTAAAAACAAGAAATGGCAACCTACTGTGGGAAAAAATCTGCCTCATCAGCAATGTATCGAAAGATACATGATCACCTATGGCACATAAATGATTTCACTTGGACTGTTGTCCTAATTTTTATTGCCATTTTCACAACGTGAAAATCCTAAACACTTTAGAAACATTTCAGACCCTTTCAAAAACATTTTTGAAAAATAGTATTGGTGACCATACACTTAGCGTAAATTTTCTTTCATATGTACAATAACCATTTTCAATTACGCATAGATTGATACAACCATTAAAAGTACTGTATAAAATATGTGTAACAAGACATAAAATATAAAGTTTAAAATATTTTCTAAAATCGGAACTGTGATGATACCCCCAGATTTAGTATAATCCACTTTTATGACCCCAGCTGCAGCCCTTAAAGTACAAGCACTACGCATGTTTTTGCGTTTGTTTTTCACAATGAAGATGTACAATTCTGCCAATTTTCATCATGAAAATGGATTATGTTTTAAGTCACATAAATAACAGGAAAATAATACAAGAATATTTTAAATATATATTCTATGGAAAAAAAATACGTGAATCGAGGAAGTTCTCGGCGAATAATTTGTACATATGTTCTTCAGAAAAACAAGCGAATATTCGGGGGTTTCCGCGAATAAGAAGTACATATGTTCTAAAGAAAAAATTCGAAAATAGGCTGGGCCTCTCACACACACATATATATATATATATATATATATATATATATATATATATATATATATAACGTTATACTCTGTATTAGGTTGGTGCAAAAATAGTTTTTTGGCGTATTTTTTAACGTCAAAAAACGATATTATTTTTGCACCAACCTAATAATAAGAAATAATGGTGGATAAAAAAAAAAGGTTTTACTTTTAGCCATTTTGCTTTTTATCAGGACCTCGGTGTATGGATCAGTTATAGCAAATAAGGAATTTGAACATAGGGATAGTTTCGCCCAACACCGCAAATTGCTACAAAACCAAAACAGTAATTAACCTGAAAACTCGTTCATAGATATCTAAACTGTCATCACTGCTATTTAACCCAAGACTGGATTGGGGAAAAAAGATGCATACATATTTTTGCCAAGAGTATTTGTGTGAAAGTGAACGCACCAATCTCTGTTGATATTTGAACTCGGCACACCGATTTTACTTTTTGCGCTGATAACCACTATTCTACGAGCACATCCTGAAGTCAATTTAAATTACACTTTATTACATTAAGTACACCAACTCTCTATTATTTTTTTATGTGACTGGTTATAACCACTTTGAACTCTTACCCGGCGTAAGTGGGTTTTTCAGCTAGTATAGAATAATACAATTGGCTGACATTGTAATTGTTTTCGCTTTATTTGTTCATATTTTATACTTCGATTTCCATGGAATGTGTTCAGATAAACTACATTCCTTAGACGCGAAGGCTAGAATTGGTGGCACTAAGACCCGCCATGCCACGCACATTGTATCGAACCATCGTTCATTCCATTGGTAGGATGTAAGTTTCTCTCAAGCAGATTCTTCCCACGAACCGCTGCTTTGTGGAACCGACTCCCAAAAGGATGCTTCCCCAATTACTACTATCTTAACCTGCTCATGTCTAGAGTTAAGTTATTATGCACATATCCTCATAAACTGTGCCTCTTACTCTGTAATCTTCTACCACGAGGTGGACATCATTGTAAAAAAGCACACGCACTAACCCAAACCCTCGCATTTCTATTTGAAACCTGACTTTAAAATAGTTAAACGATATTTTTTTCTTTCTTGTTTCAAGTAAACTAGAACGGCCTAATTTGGTAATTTTCAAGATTTCTGGGTTCGGTGTTTATTTTTTATTTTTTTATTTTTCCCCCACCTGTCTCACCTTTGACTCTGGTTTTTCTTGTTCTTACATGCTTAACTGGTCCTACAAGGACCGTACCTTTTTTCTTTTAAATCATGGTAGCTGTTTGTTGTCGCCATATCTAAAGTTGATTGATTGCTCATTTGGTAAAGAACACAGTATGTTATGTCGTTTCTTTCTATGCCATGTCAGAAGGATTTGGAATCCACAGACAGCATCTACGATAGAGACAGTGTTTTGAATAAAGATTTTAGTAGGTTTTGACATAGATAATTAGTGTAAGGGTTATCGACGTTGAAAGTGGAATTGGTGAGCCGAGTTCAAACTCTGGCGTCGTCTGTTATTTTCGCTTTTGCACAAATATCTTTGGAAAAAGTATATAGTGGTTCATTCGTAAAAAAAAAAAAAAAATAGGGAAAGATTTTTTGTAGATATGATGGACTCTTGACGACCACCTATTATCTGCATGCCTATGACGGGCATGACTTTTGAGGCCGGCTTGAGAATTTTACAAAAGACCACAAACAGTACAGGAGAAAGTATTGCATGCGAGTGCAGCAGGAACACTTTTAGCTATTTTATTTCGCTTTCGTGTTTCACGGAGTCGAATGATGCTTAGTGCTTTATTCCTGTGTGCCTATGACGGACATGACTCGACAATTGCACAAAAGACCACAAACAGTACAGGAGAGAGTATTGCATATATATATATAGTAAGGTAAAGAATTCGTTGGTATATAATTCAAATCATTGTGATTTAAATATTGCCTTCCAATATTTAAATCAATGTCGTGTCGAATTTAAAGACTACAAGAAACCATTCCATTATCTTTCCCATGAACTATTATGGCATTGCACAGTTTACAGTTTAAAGAAAAGGAAGCTGTGAAGTATTTTAAAAATGGAGAATTAACTTGTTCAAAATAAGGTACATCGATCCGGATTAGAGCTTATTTATTATTAGTATCAGATTTGAATGAAAATTAACATATTTATTCGAGGGGCCGCTGAAAAATTCTCGGCTCAGCCTACTTGCCAAAATCTAACCAAACATTAATTTTTAAAATCTCATCTTTGTTGGGCTGAGAATTTTTTCAGTACTTCTTCGTAGAGTTAACTGTGGGTGGCAAGTGGATTATTAAATTTGTTTCTTTTGAAGTAAAAGAAGCTAATCCATCTGGGAGAACTTAATCTATTTTCAGCTTAGAATAAGTAGAATCATTTAGCTTGGGATAGCACCTCTAAGGAAGTGTAATGTCACAGCTGTTAAATTCTCAAGAGTAATCTGTCGGAAAGGAGTATGAGGAGACATGGGGTCCCTGACAGGCTGTTACAAATCCAATGATGATGCATTATTAGGCAGGTTCATTTGAAAAAACAAAAAAACTCTTATCACTAAGTGGACCAAGAGAAACCAGTCAAGATATGTTTTAGTTAAAATGTGAAACATAAGCCTGATACCTGAAGGTGTGAGGTGGCGTAATGGCTATAAACATTGAAAAAGGGATGCGGTAAATAAAGTTCAAATTTTGGTTGAATCTACCTTCATTATGCTACCAACTTCTTCTAGTATGTATGATTGATTATAATCTTCTGATTTAATTGGACTAAAAATCACAAATAGGTAAAGTCACTTTATTTAAATTGAACCGTCCTATTTTCAGGACGGAGAGTATTAAAAGTTTGTAAGTAGAAACTTTTTTTTGGGGGGGGGTCGCAAGTTCGAATCCTGCCGGAGCGTATATTCTCGAATGTTTAAGTAATAAAATATGTCTGATTTAAATAATAAAAATCCACCACTTCAGAAATTGCTTTGTTTACGTTAGGATAGAAAACGGTAGATGTGTATATTTTGTGAGTCTGGGAAAGATTTGCATTTATAAGACACTATTCAACTTTGCTTGATCATCGACGAACTTCGTGGGCGAGCGATCTAAAGCACGTCGAATCTAACGACAGTTTCCATGCACGGGGTGGGGGGTGTCGCATATTTGAATCCTGCTAGAGAGCGCATATTTTTCTTTAGTACAATTTCTCGAATATTCAGACCGGTAGACGAAAATATATAAGCGGAGCGTCTACTCAAATATGGGTATCCACTAAAAATATTTAAGTAATCTGTCGGATCAATAGATAAAAAATTCATCATTTCTTTAAAAAGTACAAACTTATAGTTAATTCTTATACGACGGACATCATCGGTTGATGTTTCACTGGAAATCAGAAGATATCATCGATTGATGATTTAAACTTTTTTCCAGCAGCACGGACATAATTTATTCATGATTTAGAAAACAGATTCACAGTGTCTTGAGTTCAAAGTATCAGTGCCCGGGCATCTTTAACACTGAAATGACGGCCATCATCATCTGATGTTTCATTGGAAATCAGAGGATATCGTCAGCTGATGATTTGAACTTTTTCCAACAGCAGGGACAACATTCATTCATGATTTGAGCCTAAATGACTGATTGGCGATTCTAGGATTCATGAGGTTACGTTCTTTCCTGGAGTATTTTCTTGCGAATAAAGCTGGGGCAACAATCAGAGGATATCATCAATTGATGATTTAAACTTTTCTTCCAACAATACGGACATCTTTCTTTAATGATTCGAGTCTAATTGGCAAAAAACAGTGCTATGTTTGAATGCATACCTCTTGAAGAGAGACAAAGTAAAAAAGGGTGACAATGAAATGCACAACTCCGTACTACTTTAATAACCATTGTTCTAAAAAGACAGAGTTGAGCGAACTGATTGACTAAAATCTCTCTTTTGACCTATGCATGCCTAAACCATCCCAGATCATTCCAAAGAACATGACGGAACCATCCAGATAATTGAAGAAAGGTACGACTGTGTAACCCTGCTAAGATGGCTATCGTAGCCAGGGGAATCAGTGTTCTTTTTTTACTTCTCTTTTAGAAAACAGATTCACAGTGTCCCGAGTTCAAAGTATCAGTGTTGAGCATCTTTAACACTTAAATGACGGACATCATCATCCGACGTTTCATTGGTGATCAGCTGATATCGTCAATTGATGATTTGATCTTTTTCCAACAGCACTGACATAATTTATATTTATTTATTCATATTTATTGTTTAATTTCTATTTGTTTCTTTTTTTTTTATAATCTTTTGTTGACTCCAGGTTTACGGGTAACCTGTCTCTGATTCAAATCTAGGTCCTTCTCTTTTAGGAAACAGATTCAGTGTCATGAGTTCAAAGTATCCGTGCTGGGCATCTTTAACCCTGAAATAACGGGCATCATCATCTGATGTTTCATTGGTGATCAGCTAATATCGCCAATTGATGATTTGAACTTTTTCTAACAGCAGGGACATCATTCATTCATGATTTGAGCCTAAATGACTGATTGGCGATTCTAGAATTCATGAGATTACATTCTTTCCTGGAGTATTTTGCTGCAAATAAAGCTGGAACAACAAGCCAAAAATCAGTGATATGTCTGTATGCATGCTTTTTGAAGAGAAACAAGACGAAAATAATGATAAACTGAAGAATTGGAATGCTTCAAGGAGTATTGCGCTCTTAAAAAAAAAAAAATTAAATTTAGGAAGATAACATTTGTTTAATTTCTATGTTTATTTTTTATAATCTTTTATTGACTCCATATTTAAGGGTAACCTGTCTCAGATTCAAATCTAGAGCCTTCTCGCACCTTTTGGAGAAACCTTTCTCTGATTGACATATGAATGTAGATGTACCCACCATGATTGGCCAGTTGCAGGTTGGTGAGGCTGTTTAACCCACAGTTGGAGGTTTTGAATTCAGAGTTGTCTTACTCCTAGACCAGTGTTTAACAACCTTCTTTTTACCCTTGCGTAACCTTTAAAATAAATTACATGTCTCAAGGAACCCCTTCGCAGAAACGAAATTGTATACCATTTTTTCTCATTTTATTTTTCATCGTAGTTCACGTGGTAAATATCATAGTATATATTTTTAAATAACTGGTTTAAGGAAAAATTAATACTTCTTTGTCAAATTTTTCGTTAATGCTAAATAGAATTCATACTGTTCGTTTATAATACTTCATCTCGCGGAATCTTAGGGTACCAGGGCACCCCGGTTGAGAAACGCTGTCTTAGACCAATATCGTTTTTATAGTTTTTGAATGTAATTATAGCGAAAATAAAGTCAAAACTATCCTTTAACACGTTGGTGGCCACACGACCCTCCGGTGGGTCGATTTCCAGTTTCTTTTCTATGAGAATTGTTGGGAGGGGGATCTTATGATTGATTGCTTATGAGATCATGGTACACCAGAACCACATTTTTCATCCCAAAATTTAAATATTATTTATTTTTTGTCTTTTATTTCGTTTTCTTTTTGGAATTTCTACTGTTGTTTTTACGTATAGCAATGCCATGCATTCGTGTGGGATTATGGGTTGTAGAATAAACTCGGGTACTGAACGACACACCAGTGGGTCATGGGTAATAAATACTACCTATGATATCTTTGCCTCATATATGAAACAATGTTAAAGTCGCATGTACCAAAATTAATTAAGATATAATGTTTGGAATTCTGTGACAAGGGAAATGAAGCTTGGGAGCCAATGTGTTAAAAATAAATTCATTTTCTCTTTGTTTAGCTGTTTGATATGCACGTTCGTTCAATGATTTGATTGGTTTATTTAACGGCATATCAACCCCTTTTGGGTCATTTAATGACGAAATTTACTTTTCTTGAACATAGAAGTAATTTGATAATTTTGCTATAAATATGTATTTTTGATAATTATTTTATATAAAAATGCATTGCTGGTAATTTTTCTATAAAGATGTATTTTTATATTTTCATATTGTTTTGTTTTTGTTTGGAGGTTCACTATTTGCCTATAGCTAGGACCCTAAAAGATACTATCACCCCGGGTCATGGTGGACAGGGGAACAATAGCAAGTAAGAGGTGGTTCCATGCGCCTCCAACCTCCTGATCAAAAGCCTTGCCGCTGGATGTATTAGGTTTGTGCAAAAATAATGACGTAATAATGTCGTTTTTTGACCTATTTTTAACGTCAAAAAACCACATTATTACGTCATTATTTTTGCACCAACCTAATAGTTTGTCATATCCAGGAGTAATGCTCGTGCAATCTTTTCTTGTCCTTTAAGAGTTAATGTCGGATCTTTTATAAACGTAAAATTAATACTGTTTTAATTTTTTTTTTAAGTTTGTTTTTTTAAGTTTTTTTTTTTTTTTTTTTTTTTTTTTTAGAAAACTACCGAATATAAAACTATAATTAATATTGGGTTTTTATTTTAATTTTTATAATACCAGATTTTGGTTGGGCATTGTTTAATTTAATTTTCCTTTTATTACAACTCTCAGATCGTCATTCTACAGTCGTTAGTAAGTAGTTTGGATTGGTAATGGCAATGCTTAATTTTAGAAATTCAAATAATATTGCAGGTAATATTAGGTTGGTGCAAAAATAATGTCATTTTCTCACATATGTTACTATGTGATAAAACGACATTATTTTTGCACCAACCTAATATTTTAATTTGCCTTTCGAGTGGGGATGCCAGCGCAGTAAATATCTGAAAAGGGGCGCTAGGGAGGAAAAGGTTAAGAGACACTGCCTTATATTAACAAATAGGCGTAAATTAGATGATATGTATAAAGAATGTTATCTTGCCTCAAATTGGAGAGCTGTTGAATTGTCTGCTTTGTTCTTAATTAAGAATCAAGTGTTGTGGTGGTGAGCATCTGCTTGTTTAACGTTTTAAGGGTTATCTCGTAGGTGTTGAACGTGTCAAATGATACTGACATATTTGGTGATAATGTCTAAAATATTTCCTTGAGTAATAATGGCTCGTCATTTCATGCTAAACTGGGACAACTCGTTACTCCCTCTTTCACTCCGGGCAATTTAAAAATTGTTGCTTGACAAGTATTATTATTAGGTTGGTGCAAAAATAATGACGTAATAATGTCGTTTTTTGACGTAAATTTTTTAACGTCAAAAAACGACATTATTACGCCATTATTTTTGCACCAACCTAATACTCATCCTTTCCCTATTATTATCTATTCATAGAATGAAACTATCTTTCTATTTAAATATCATTTTAATGCTGAAGACAATTTAGGTAACTGTACGTGTTTATATACGAAAGATAGTAAAGGTTTACTTGATACTGACCAAAAACGTAAATGAATATTTTCTTTTCTTTCTCTTTCTTACATCTTTCTCTTTACTTTTTTTTTTTTTTTCGCTTTCTTTTCTTTTTTCGCTTTTCCATTTTTCTCTATTTCTTTTCCCTTTTTTGTTTTTTCTTTTCTCTATTTTTTCCCTTTTGCTTTTCCTTTTCTAATTTTGTTCGTTTTCTTTTTCCTTTCTCCTTTTTCCGTCTTTCTTTTTCCTTTCTCCTTTTTCCGTCTTTCTTTTTCCTTTCTCCTTTTTCCGTCTTTCTTTTTCCTTTCTCCTTTTTCCGTCCTTCTTTTTCCTTTCTCCTTTTTCCGTCCTTCTTTTTCCTTTCTCCTTTTTCCGTCCTTCTTTTTCCTTTCTCCTTTTTCCGTCCTTCTTTTTCCTTTCTCCTTTTTCCGTCCTTCTTTTTCCTTTCTCCTTTTTCCGTCCTTCTTTTTTCCTTTCTCCTTTTTCCGTCCTTCTTTTTTCTTTCTCCTTTTTCCGTCCTTCTTTTTTCTTTCTCCTTTTTCCGTCC
Source organism: Acanthosepion lycidas (assembly GCA_963932145.1). Classification (NCBI taxonomy): domain Eukaryota; kingdom Metazoa; phylum Mollusca; class Cephalopoda; order Sepiida; family Sepiidae; genus Acanthosepion; species Acanthosepion lycidas. The sequence goes on from OZ010584.1 coordinate 10,778,180, forward strand.
TTCTTTTTTCTTTCTCCTTTTTCCGTCCTTCTTTTTTCTTTCTCCTTTTTCCGTCCTTCTTTTTTCTTTCTCCTTTTTCCGTCTTTCTTTTTCCTTTCTCCTTTTTTTCCCATTCTTTTTCCTTTCTCCTTTTTTTCCCATCTTTTTTCCTTCTTTTCCCATCTTTTTTCCTTCTTTTCCCATTCTTTCTCCTTTTTTTCCCATTCTTTCTCCTTTTTTTCCCATTCTTTCTCCTTTTTTTCCCATTCTTTCTCCTTTCTCTCCCATTCTTTTTCCTTTCTCTCCCATTCTTTTTCCTTTCTCTCCCATTCTTTTTCCTTTCTCTCCCATTCTTTTTCCTTTCTCTCCCATTCTTTTTCCTTTCTCCTTTTTTTTCCCATTCTTTTTCTCGTCAGTTTTTTAATAGAACATTGAGATACTTCTGCTTCATTGATTTTACAAGTACAAAGTATTTTTCCTCATGTCAAATCACACTTACATGCCTTGTTCATAGATAAGCTGGTCATTGTATTCATTTTTCCCACTAATATTCAAAGAAATACAAATGTTAGTCTCCTCACTATTTAAAAAATCATTTTCCTCACGCAATACGATAAAAGCCACTAAGACGCCTGGCGTTACTGAGACTGAAAAGAAACCCAAGAAATGTTATTGAGGAGAGAGGACATTAAAAAACCACAATTCAAGGATTCAGATAATGATTTACATTGCTTCTAAATTCTTTAAGTTTGTAGTTGTCAGGAAAGCAAGCAGTCAGAAGATAGTTCCACAAACGACAATTTGATTTTTTTTTGGTTTAATCATTTGTCGGTTATTTAAAGCCGAAATATATTTCGGATTGTATGTAGTTGCTTACAGCACCCAGTGTTCCCATCGGTTCCCCATCTAATTATTGATCGAAGTCGACACTGCTTAACTTCGGTGATCGAATGAGAACTGATATTTTCGGCGTGATTTGACCGTAAGCCTAAAGTGAGAAGTGTGACAAAAGAAACTATAAGCATAGAACTTCTGATTACATCTAGCAATTTCAACTGTAAAATGATGAGACCTATCTAGTACAGAGTTTAATTTCGTGAATTTGAAGTACCAAAGAGCAAAACAATTACTATGGAAATATTTATAGATAAGGCAAATGCAAGCTACGTTACGGCGGTGGGAAAGTGATTGATGCAGAGATGCATTGTTAGGACTGATAATGTTGCAGATTTTTCTATGGATTTTGTTAAGTCTCTAAGTATATAGCAGAAGCATCAGCACAGATGTAGCATCAATATTTGATACACGGACGAATGGTTTAGTTTGTTTTGTTTTACGGCATATCTACCTCAATGGGTTATTTAATGCCGACGAAATTTTTATCGCTGGTAATATTTTTCCGCCAAAATTTATCGCTGGTAATATTTTTCCGCCAAAATTTATCGCTGTTAATATTTTTCCGCCAAAATTTATCGCTGTTAATATTTTTCCCCCAAAATTTATCGCTGGTAATATTTTTCCCCCAAAATTTATCGCTGGTAATATTTTTCCCCCAAAATTTATCGCTGGTAATATTTTTCCCCAAAGATTTTTCGCTGGTAATATCTTTTCTTCAAATATCTGTTTCTGGTAATATTTTTTCCTTGAAAAAATCTATAGCTGGTAATATTTTTTTCAAAACATGTATACCTGTTTGTATTGCTGGTAATAATATTTTTTTACACAGTATTTCTGATATTAAAACCTATTTTTACACTGGACGCAGTTTATCGTCTCACCCAGAATGCGGATGTAGTTTGTCATACACTCGTGCAGGCACGGTGGAGTAATGGATAGCGGCTCGGACTGCGGAATCGGAGAGCCGAATTCGAATTCCAGTCGAATCCATTACATTCACTTACATTTGGAAAAGGTATGAATCCGCCGTTTCTCCCCACCCCCAGCTATGCATGAATAGCAGGACAGACCGGGTTCTATAACCTTGGATGGCAACTGGTCTACCGCAGAAAGAAATGGCAACCTACTGCGGGAAAAAAATCTGCCTCGTCAGTCATGTATTGAAAGATACATGATCGCCTAAGCGTGTATCACGCATGGCACATAACTGACACGCCTATGACAAAGTCTAATTTAATTAGGTAGAGTAAGAGATGATCGATAACAGCTAATAATGAAACAGAACAACTACAGCAACATGCGATAATGAAAGTTATGGACAAAAAATGAATTATAACCGTAGATACCAGTTACCGCAGCATAGTATTTTTTGTTGCTTAATAAGAAAAACAAAAATCGTATATCGCAGTTTGAGAACTTTCACCCTTGTATTGAAAGAAGGCACTTTATATCTTTTCTTTGGAAAGAAGAATCTGTAATGTAATCGATCTTCATTCAGCATCTCGATTTCAATTACTTTCTCAACCAACGTGGCATGGTGTGGATTCTATGTCTTTTCTACAAATATTTTCATGACAACTGCTTTGACGAGCTTTTTTTACCTGGTGACACGACTATATGAATTTAAGCGTGCTACTAGATTGGCATCTAGGTCCCACCCATTTAGTGTAGAAATAGCTAGGTGTAACCGCCACTTTAATTAGATACATATATAAAACAATTCATGCATTCAGTTAAAAGTAAAAAATAAAATCATCCTTGATAATGGCCAAAAGTATAGTTTAACATCTTAGACATGAAAAGAAATTAACAACACTTAAACCGCCCCCCTTCCTTGAAAATGGCCAAAGTTGCCGAAAGCGCTTGGGACAACAGACACCACGGACAATTTTTGCACTCCCTTAATATCACCAAACGTAAAGATTAAGAATATTAGAAAAACTAAATAACAAATTCATCAAATTTTCCTTGTCTGTCATATTCAACGAAAAGGGTTTGAAAGAAAGGTTGCTATATATATATATATATATATATATATATATATATATATATATATATATATCACTACAAATCAAAACCTACCCACATTTCTCACCCACACAAGACAGAGATGCTTACTGAGGTGTTGAGGCCTCACACTTATACACACACCCACACGAACCTACACACATCATACTCACTCACTCACTCCCTAATAAGTCAAATGATAACACACACGCACAGCAATATACATGCTTACACATATCATACTCACTCACTCTCTAAGAACCAAATAACACACGCACAAACACTTAACAGAGACACATCCTCTCTCCAGGACCAATAAAACTGTCAATCTGACCAGGGGAATTCAGAGCAGCATAGATCCATCCATCTCTTATCTCAAGTAACAACTTAAAAGAGACTGTTTGACCAACACAAGGAAGGTTAAAAGATTCATGTTAAAAAGATAAAACAAAAAACAAAAAACAAAAAAAAACAAACAAACAAATGAAAACTACAGACAAAAGTGCATTTTCTCCATCAAGACATTTATTTCTGTAGTTCACTGCTACCAGCAAGCAGAAATATTTCTTCTCCTGATGATGGCCATTTTGGCCGAAACTAGTCGAGGAATCTAAATGAAATAATAATAAAAAAAAAACGAAAGAATATTAATCTACAACCCAGTGTGTCTGAAGATTTTAATTTTTTTATATTTTTTATTGTTCAATATATATATATATATATATATATATATATATATATATATATATATATATAAATTCACCCATGTGATTTAAGAGCTGATCAGACATCCAGAAAAAAAAAGACTTCCACGGTCAACCATCTGGTAGCAGACTGTTATATTTCTAATGATAACTCTGTAATGTGTAGGTAGTGCAGTGGTTATCAGCGTGGAAAGTGGAATCGGTGAGCAGAGTTCAAGTTCCGGCTAAGTCTGTTACGTTCTCTTTGTTGCAAGAGGCATAAATCCATCACTTTCCCCCTTGCATACACTAGGCTCTCTATCTTTGATTAGCAGCATGTCTAAGAAAAGGAAAATTATAAATCAAAACCATGGAAAAGGCAACAGGATACCACTCCATTATCTTTCCCAAGAAGATTATAGCTATTCACTGATAATAAAAGAAACTGGATCTGTTGAGTTCCACGATCCTCCTACGACCTGAAAGAACATAGTATTAAAAAAAAAAGGTAATTGGAATAAAAAACATCGTTGGCATTAGTTAAGGGTAGTTGTTCATCCACTTCTTCATTTGTTTGGGATGGGAGCTGAAGGTTGACACCATATTGTTTGTTTCGACCTAGCAATAAATCAACTGTTTAATTTTTTCTTTTTTTCACTTAACAAGCCAATCCCTCTTGGCTTTTATCTATTTATTCACTGGTGCAATGAAAGAGTTATTCTTCTATCATCAGAGACATGTATACAATTCACCCACGTGTGTGGGTCTGCACACATACAAACATCCCAACAAATGTTGGAGGTTTGATCTTTTTTTATGAAAGCAGTATTTTTATATTTGAAATTATTATTTATCTTTTTTACATAAGAGTGTAACAATCGGTCATATACCTCTCTATCTATAGAGATAACAGTCGCACACCATAGGAATAATTTATTAAAAGTATAATTATACATGAAAATTTTATTTACTAGTTATTTAATTGTTATATGTGCTGTTCAAAATGTCCATCTCCTTTTTCAAAACACATTTCAATTCTGAAAAATAAAATAAAAATTGCACGCAAAATAAATGTAAACAAACCACGGAGATCGGTTGCGTATACGAAGAAAGATTATGCCGAATTAAGGTGTCGAATAAAGATAAAATAATTTTATTATTTCTAAATTCTTACAACTTTTACGTACATAGTACGCAGAAAGTAAAAGTCCCAAAGTCCAAAACCCTCCGCATGTGCTAGTCGGCACAAAGGGAGGTTTCTAGGCTATTTTTTTTTTTTAATAAATGTAGTGGATCCACAGGTGTCGTACTAATTAAGATTAAAAGAGACTTAACAGGCAGCCAATCACAAAGGAGATTCAATGTACGTTGGCCACTTATAGACTCGATTATATTTCGTTTCTTATTGCACTCATCAATCCTTTTTTTCTGTGTAATCGATAAGAATGATAGAGATAAGGTAAAATGAATTAGTTTGGCATAATTAGATAATTTTACTAAAAATGTTTCCTAATTTTTAACCCAAGGAAATAGTGTTTTCATTACAACAGTAATATTAAAAAACCTGAAAGATCCACCTTGCCTGTTTATAAATCTACCATTCGACCATGCAGTAATTATTGAGACTTTATCTGGTCTGTTGCTCCTGCTATATCGAAAGATTCTCAACTAAATCCAAAGAAGGGTCTATCATGTTATCAGTCCTGACCTGGCATCTCAACTTCAATCACTTTCACAACGCCGTGACGTGGCTTCCCGCTGTCTTTTTTTTATAAATATTTTCATGGCAGTTGTTCTAATGAGCATTTCTACATGGTTATTATTCGGATGAGATCTTCACTATGGCACTTAAACTTTATGAATGAATTTAAGCGCAGTACTAGACTGGCAACGAAGTCTCATTGATATACAGTTGAGTTCGCAAGATGTAACCGTAAGTTCTATGCCAAAATGTTTCTTTTCTTGTACTTCCCGTAAAAACTCTCTTCCGGCTTCATTCTTTCCAGTCAATTTCAAAATTTTAAATGCAGTGTCAATCGCTATCTACTGTCTTCCTGATTACTCTTCTATTGTTCTCGCTACTTGGTAATGTTTCTGTTTTGTATTTTTTCCACACCTAATAACCCCTTATCTTAGTGGCTTTGCTCCCTTGCTTGGGGTGAATTCGATTAAAAAAAAGACAGTAACAATGTGAAAATTTTATTATATTCTTTTCCGAAGCTTAATGTTTTCTACAGGATTTCTTCCCTGCCATCTGGATCGAAAATACATCGGTAATGACAAAAGTACGCAGGGGTAGGCTTTAAGGGATATTTATTCAACCGAGATTACAAGGTTTGCGTATAGTGTCCTTTTACAGTCCCAGTAAACAAATAGCTCTCTCAAGGAGAGTAACAAAACAAGAGGAGACCACTCTTGATTATCCAAATCATAATTCCCTGCATAGGAGTAAGGCAATCCCAAATAAAGGGATAACTCCCAGGTGAATGTAAGTATAAACCGGACTAATTTTGTTTTGATTAATTTGTGTTTCACGGCACATCAACCCATTGCAGGTTATTTAAAGTCAGAAAATATATATATATATATATATATATATATATATATATATATATATTTAGATTGTAATAATTTGGGGGGGGGATAATAATGACTTACTGATACAACGCCTACTAATTAACCCATAGTTGTGGGGGGAAGAGGTGGATTCATAGCTTTCCCAAGGTATTCATGCGTAAGTGGAATTGAAACTCAACTCTCCCATTTCCAATAGCGAGCCGTTATTCATTATACTCCATTCACATCCAACCTTACAGTATCTAGTATTTTCAAGCGATCACCCATATAGCCATTTTATTTTTTCCCCTGTGGTAAGGCCATCTTTCTATAGCTGATTGATGTGTTTCTTAAGATTTAACATAGATTTTATTAGTAATCAGAGGCCAGGTTCTTCTGATTGGTTAACTTAGAATGACGTCATCGTTTAAAGAACCATGCTTTCTGCTTTTTTTTTTTTTTGCTACTTGGAGTTTATCCAATGGCACACCTGAGTAGTACACTCATCACTCCTCACAAAGAAAACGAAGTAGAGCATTTCCTCGATTATTCCGACACGTTGGGACAGATGATGTTCGGATAATTCATAATTCCAGATAATTTGATATTTAAATTATCGAAAAAGAATGAAGAAAAGTCATTTTCTGAAATAAATTTAACATTTATATAATTTTTAAACGCTTTGTCCATGGTTTTGTCCAGTTTATTTTTTTACGAAAATAAATGCGTGGATTTTTGTACGTTTTCGGCAGGCCTCGCGTTTTTCTGTCGCTAACGTCCGAATCTGGTTAAAGTTGTGATAATGCGGATGTATTTTCTTTCTATGAAAACCAAATAGGAAATTAAAAAAATAATTAAATGAACTGATCTTATCAGAATTGTTATTTAAATGCTGAGTTGTCTAAATTCTCAAAACGCTTGTCTGAGATGAAATATCAGAATTGGTTTCGTTCGGATAATTGAAGAATGTTTGGATGATTTCAGTTTTTTCTCTTCATTTCACATGGCGATAACCGGTTTCTGAAAAACTGAAGCACAGATAATGGAAGAAGTACTGAATAAACATTTTTTTGGTTACCGTTATTTGCAATTTTAGTAAGTTTAATTGGGCATTGAGGCTGTTGAATTTCAACATAGGCAATATCATTATCATTCTCCTCTTCAACAGTTTCCGGAACGGTTGGAAGTTCAGCAATATTCTGAACACTATTATAATTCAAATGTATTTTCTTCGTATGAAAGCAGCAAGGAAGTTAACAAGAGTTAATTGAAGTAATTTATCAGCATTGCTATCAAATATTGAGTATAGTTTTCTGAATCTAGAAAAAAAGTCACACACACACACACACAAAAACAGCATCTTTCTGTAATAGACTTTTTTTTTATCCTAACCATAGTGTTGCAGGTTGTAGGTGAGTGAAAATGTATCAGAAGGTAATTTATGTAAGGCAAAGATTATGCCTGCTTATTATGCATTATCCCACAACACGTAGATCAAATAGAATATAAGGACAATTTGTATTGTAAGAAATTACTAAAAAAGACAGTGGTTAAAGATCCAACAATAAAGAGATTTTTATATATATACAATAAATAGACATTCAAGGATAACAGAATGTTTGTTGATTGTGGCAATTGAGACAATGTTATGAAGAATGTTCATGCAGAAATTTGGTCAATAAAAGTTAATGGTCTTGATTTGTTAGTGAAATTAAAATAATTTGGTTTCTGCAGGGAACAATCTCAAAGGTGTTCGCTCAAATATTAATGTGTATGCGTGTGTTATTCGTTACTTAGAATTTAAGTTGTGAAGAGTTGTTTGCCTTTAACTGTTTGGCTAAATTGATGAATTATACAATTACTGTTTGTGTAGTGAAAACGTTCACTTTAAGTCAATTGTAATTTGATTACCACGCGGACAATGGTCGATTGAGTGCTGTGTTGAGTTTGTTGAGAATTTTGAAGTGATGTTGAGTCAGTGGAGTTTGGTAGCATCTCACGAAGCTTGATGACTGACTGACTTGAATTGAGTCATGTGGTTGTTTATATAGACTTTGGTGCTTAAAAATCGGCTCCAGGGAGCTTCGGTGGGGAAAAGGATCCGTTTCGACTTTTCTACAGTTTAGTGTAGCAAAGACTTTAGCTGGTGGGAGAAGAGATGGATTCATGCCTTCCTCAGGTACATTAGTGTGAAAGTGAATGTAACTGACTAGGCTGGGGCTTGAACTAGCTAGCTGATTCCACTTTCCGCACTGATTCTTAATTGTTGGAATAGCTTTGCTTTTTTCTTGGAGCTTTATACAACATAAGATTTCATAGTATATTTGCTAAATCTCTGCTCATTCATAAATAGTGATCTTAAATGAAATATAAGCCTGGTACCCGCAGATCTGTCTCTTATACAGTACCTACCCACTGCACTAAATAAATAGGTTGAGTAGTACTCCTCGATGTCTGAGGCAGCGTTGATTTAAATATGTTTTCGATTTAACCACATATATTTGGATGTAGCATTGTGCCATATTATACCCAGTAAGAAGATTCTAAAAACCTATTTGGTTTTACAGACAACGTTACCCGAGTAGATTAACATCTTCAGCGACAAGGTTTTTTGAATAATTTCACCATAATCAAGGTGATAATGCCACTAGGATGCAATGGGTTACTGAGAGTGAAAGAGAATGAGAAGTGAAAAGAAAAGACAATAGAAGGACAGATTTCTGGATGACAAGATGGCGATTGACATTGCATTTAAATGTTTGAAGATTGTAAGTGACAGGGAGCAAGAAATTGGAAGGGAGCACGACAAGCGAGAAAATAAACAATTAGAATAGAACATACAGTTGCATGTAGGTAGTTCAATAGTAAAACTATGAAACTTAGTTGCTAATCTAGTAGCATGCTTAAATTCATGCAGTTGCGACATCAAGGCGGAAAGCTTATCAGAACAATGGCCATTGAAATATTTGTGGAAAAGACAGGAAAACCGCGTCACATTAGTGAGAAAATGACTGAAGTTGAGATGCCTTAAGATTGATTACATTACAGTCCCTTTATTATTATTATTATTATTATTATTATTATTGACGATGTATGTGGGTTTATCAGCCTCAAGCAAGTAAGTTTCAAGAGTGGGCGGAGAACAAAATGAGTACAAGGCGCGAATTTAAAAAAAAAAAAAAAATGAATAGAAGCGGGGACATTACGTAATTAACTTCGTTTTGCACTTGACGTGTTAAGATTTGCCATTTAATAGGAGACAGTCCACAGAATGTAATTTAATGGTAAACGTTTGAACTATTCATTTTTGTAGAAAATATTATATGAACAGTGTTGATGGGAAATTAAGGTAATTTCTATAAATGTCTTTCCTCTCGTTGTTCCGTTTTTGCTTTCATGTTCTCAGATCTACACGTCACTTTTTCGTCTGACTTCTTTCTCTTCCCGTCGCCATTTGTCAAACTGTACTAAATGTAGCCTACTTCATTTCGTAGACTTTGTGTCCGGTTTTATTTGCAACAAGTTTCCATTTTTATTTGATTTTGTTTTAGAGCCAGTGACACTGCAGTTGCCACTTCGGAAGTGAAATCTAGTCTTTTAAAAGTAAAACCGTTTCACTTAAAGCGAAACAATATCAGTGAAACTATGTCATCTGTCTATTCGTTTCTCCCGTGCCACTTTGTAAAATTGATACGTTTGTAGTACGAGGAAGTTTAAGGATTTAAATGGCAGCAGACCAAAAATATATACACAAATTTAGTTATAATTTATCGCTGTAGAGCACGCTTTGTTCTTGGTTAAATTCTTTTGACTTCACACGAAAATCAACTTTTTTACACTCTTCCCCAAAATGAAAGCGGCCGTGACTCATGTTACGAAGTGTTTTTTTTTTTTCCTTTTTTCGTTTTTTATTTATCCACGAGAAAAAATGTTTTTATATTATTGAATACACTAAGTCCCCGGTTTACGACAGTCCCGACCTACGACGATTCATAGTTACGACGTAGTCTCCATTAATCTCGTTTCGACTTATGCCGTTTGCCTCGTACATATGACTATTGTTGCATACGCATGTTCTTCACCACTGACCTTGCTTTGTTGTATTTTTATGTACCTTGAAACGTGTATATATGCGTATAGGTATTGAGTTTCCTTGTCAAAGATAAAGACATTTTCTTGTTAAACTATAAGTTCGTGAATTCCCGATAAAAAAAGAAAAGAACGAACATGAGTTTGTTTTTCTTCCCCAGATTTACTGATGCTTCCGAATATTGCAAGAAGATAGACAAGATCTTACGCTTCGTCATCTCATCTATCAAGAGCGATTGATATCACCGACAATAAACATAGAAGCAGCTTAAAACCATTTCCTTTCATTAGATGTATTACTTTCATTTCATCATGTCTTCCGTGTGTTTTTTTAGCCCTAATTCTGTTAGCATATGTCATAGAAATGTGTTGTGATGTCCTAGATTATTAATTTTACGATTGCTTGAGCATAGACGAGTGACGTAAGTGCTTATTCATAGAAAATCGCGTTACGGCGCATCGTAGGAACGGAACTCTGTCATAAGTCGAAGACCCCCTTAATCAGGATTTTTTTTTTTTTTTTTTTTTTTTGTGGTAGGGAATCCAATAATATTTTTTAATTACTAAAGTTTTCCCAATACTAGGCCCAAGTGTCAATCAAGGTAGAGGTTTACTGAATGAGGTGTGCATGATGAATGCAAAGGACAGAAGTTAAAAGTGAAGAGTATGGTAAAGAGGATAGATATCTATTGACCGTTATAGAGGTTTGTATTGATCGAGGAAGCATTCACGTGGGAGTCTGTTCCATAAATTAGCAGTGAATTGGGAAAAGCTGTCTGAGGGGAACTTCCTCATTACAACTGAAATATGGGAGAATGTGAATGATTTGATTCTGTGGGTATGGCATGGTAAGTCTTTGATATAAATGACTGAACTGATAGAACTAAAGGATGCTGCTATTTGTAAATTTGCCATGTAATAGGCTTCCAATGTTGGGTCTGTAGGAAAGGGAGGGAATAAGTCATCACCTACAGGGCTGCGTAAACGATTTTGAACTCTGTTGTGGTTAGGAAGTGAGGATTAGGTAGCTACAGCCCAGATGGTGGAGAGTCCTGAATAGAAATTGGTAGAAAAATTTAATACATAAACATCTCAAAAGAAAAAGAAGGAAAAATATTCAACACATAAATAGAATAATATGTGGTAATTTTTGTCTTTCCATCTCTATATGACTTTCAATCTTTCACTCATTGTCTCTTGATATCCAATCAGAAAGTTTGTCTATTTATGTCTTTCTTTTGTCTTTATCCCTTCCTTTCTCTCTATATGCATAATGAATTTTTCCTTTCCCCTGGTTTCCTTTTTCTTATCCTCTAGCTTTTCTTCTTCAAAACCTTTTTTTTCTATCATCACCTTTTTGCCTGATTTTCTTTATTATGTAAGTTTCTGCTTCTAGTTCAGAAGGACCAGGCATTGAGCAGATACTACACTCTGATCCTAGGTGGAAGACCAAAGTGGTTGTACATAAGAAGAATGGAAACAATAATACAGATCAATATTGTTTTCCCATTAATTTCTGTCTTTCAGATAAGAATATGCTGGATCAAAGACTTGTATTCTCAAGTCCAAACTGGGAATTATTAATATTATTATAATTTTTTTTTTTTTTTTTTTTTTTTTTTTTAAAGCATTTCACCCCAAGCAACTATCCTTCTCTCTATCACTCCTATTTGCTCTAGCTCCAACTCTCTGTAACCCCTTGTGTTCTAGGAGTGATAGAGAAAATGATGAAGAGAAGGATAGGGGATAGATCAGGGCATCTGGAGACGTTGATTGACATTACAAAATTACAGTTCAACATTGTAAATTACTAAAGTTAATATCAGTCAATGAATCTCTAGACTAGGTTATCCATCGAGATGCCTTATAGCATCCGCAGACTTTCTTTCAGCACAACCTATCATGATGGTCTTTAGCTGTTGTGTAGTCTCCATTCCAGATCTCTCTTGAAGCGTGTTTATGGACATCAGTGTTCTTCTACCAGACTCTACTAATTTGTGGGCAACGTCATCATGCCTGACACACTGTCTTGCTAAATGCATTCTGCACACTTTTGATGTTACCTTTGTCAACTCATCATATAATTCAATATTTGATGGGTGACTTCTCCAGGACAAATTTAAGTGTGAATTAAACAAAATGTTTCCTCTAGTTATTTGTAAGTTCTCAAATATTAAAATAATTTAAATCTGCAAGATAAAAGAAAATTGTTCTTAGGAAGATATTTAAAATGTATTCCATTCTTTCATGTGTTAAATTGATCATTACCTATTTTTTTAGCACCATGTGCCAGGCATCAAATATCAGTTTTTGATATAACCTTCCTTGTATTTATTATAAAATTATGATCTACACCACTATTTCTCCTCTTCTGCCTCCAACTATCGGTTAATTAGTAGGGCTTGTATTAGTAAATCATACTTATTATAAAACCCAGGTTGTGTGTGTGTGTTTCTGTACGTTTATATATTGGATCGGATTTCTTACATTTTTCAACCGATTTCAACAAAACTTCACAGGACTACGTAAAATTACCTTGCGGTGGTTCTGACAGTGTAAAAAATTGGAAATACACAATTGTTTTTGCATGAAATCAATTTGAAAACACGATTAAGAGGCATGAAAGGAGGACAACTCATATTGAGTTATACTTATTATAAAACCCAGGTTGTGTGTGTGTGTTTGTTTATATATGGGATCGGATTTCCTACATTTTTTTAAATGATTTCAACAAAACTTCACTTTTTTTTTTTTTTTTTTTTTTTTTTTTTTTGGCGGGTAGTGTTTCTTATTGTCTTGCACACTTTTTCTTTATTTTTACATTCAGAATGCTTTAAAAATTCCATTTACAAGACAATTGTTTATAATAAAATTCTATTCAATCGGTAGACTCATAATGATTGAAAACAATGTTTTTGTTTGGGTTTGACCAATTCATAAAAAAAAACAAAACAAAAAAAAAACTAATTAAGACATGCGTGTCCGTCAATCTTAAACAATAATCTTTGTCAATTTTATTTTTCAGTCTTTATGATGGTCGATACTTGATCTATCTCTTACTGTTACATCCCCGGGCAATGCTGGGCTCTACTGCTAGTCATTATCTAACAAAAAAAAAAAAAAACTTCTTACAATCTAAAAATATTTTCTGGCTTTGAATAACCTGCAAAAGGTTGGTAAGCCATAAAAGAACAAATCAATCCATCTGGCTGTTTCTTCAGAGATTTGGTTATAGTCCATGTCTCTGCTCCAAAGTGCAAGACAAATACCACTGTGGCAACAAAGAGTTGAAGTTTTAATCTTCTGGATAGTTAGGGAGATTCACACCTTTCTCAGTTTTGTGACACGCAGTCCAGGCAAAAGATTATCTGACAGGAAAATCTTTTTTTGAACTTTGTGTCCATGAAGCTAGGTACTTGAAGTTGTCTACTGTCTTCAATGTTTGGGGCACTTGTTATACTTACTTCCAAATGATCTTCATGGTTGAAGACTTGCAGATCAGTTTTGTTTGCAGTGCAAAGCAACCTATGCAGCCTCTAGCTCTTTTCTTCTCAATAGCTCACATACTTGTGCCATCTCTTCCACTAATACTGCCAGGTACTCATCAAATTCAAGATCAGAGACAGTAATTACTACACATCTTTGATTTCTTGGTATGTGGATTTGAAAACAAGGTTCTTCTCTGCTATCATCTGTTCTGCACATTATATAAGACCATGGCTAGTGCAAAGGTCTCATGCACTCCCCCACCAAATTTGTGTAATAATCTTCTGAAAAGATCTGTCTTTATTTCTGAGATGTGTTACTGTAACTATTTACACTATTAACATTGTTCACACTGTTGTCCTAGTCTTTGTCATATTCACGTTTCGACTGTTGTACACTCTGGCCTTCTTCAGCTGATATATGTTGGAATTTTGAACCAAACACTTTATTTCGTCCACCAGAGTGGATTGTTCTAGTTCCACATGCCATGCCTTTTCTGGATATCTCATTTTCAGTTGTTTCCCTTTAGTAACTCAACTATCTTAGTTTTTGTTTGCCTCTGCTGTGCCTAGCTATTGAACTCACAACTCTTTGAGTCAAGTCACTGGATTACTTCAACCAATGCTTTTTTTCCACTGGTCCATGTATATCACTTGAAGAAGGTTGAACTGTCCAATGGCTGAAATGTTGTGAATATGACAATAAAGATGAAGACAACAGTCTGAACAATGTAAATTCTGAAAAGATGTTTCCCCGATCACTACAATTTTAACCTTTTCAAGCTGAAGGTCAACCGTTATCTATCCTACACATTCTCATATGCACATTTTACCCTCTGCCTGTATGCACTTAAAATAACCTCATTTAGTAGCCCACTATCTTGATTGGCTCCTGGGCCTTGAATTGGGTGAACAAGAAAGCAACAAAGATATTAATGTAAATAGAAATGAGTGGGCTCCAAGCAAAGTGGAAATGCCACGAGTATGCAGGGGGTTACAGAGAGTGGAATGACTGAGTACGGGGAGGATTGAGGAAAGGACAAAAGATTAACAGGATTCAAGAAGATAGAAGATGGCAATTGACATGCATTTAAATTTTTTAAGATTGTAGTTATCAGGGAATCAAGGAAACAAGAGTTTCATAGTTGAGAAATGTGAGAAAAGAAACTAGGGTAGAAGTAGTAGTTGAATTTAACTATTTCAAGAGTAACAGGGTGGGAGCTAGATGCCAATATAGTAGCATGTTTAAATGCAGCTATTTTGTCAGCAAGAGTTGCCTTTCTTATTTCTATGAGTTATGGTCAGGAATGCTTGTTAAATGCTAGAAGACTACTTCATGAAAACAAATTTCTGTTTCTTGAATTTTATAATCTGGGGGTTGATTCTGATTATTTACATCTGGAGAAGACAGAGGCCTAACACTTATTGGATTTGATATGTGAGATGTTTCTTTCCAACTGCTGACAAAGAGGCCAGGGCCTCAGGAGATCAGAGATAACATTGGATCATTGAAAGACTTCGAAGTTTTTAAGGTAGATTAGCCAAAGTGAACAGCAACGACTCATCGAGAAACATTTTTTCACCTTGTCTTTGATTCTCTTTTACATTTTATTTTGTTTTTTATCCATTCAAAAGATTGTTTCCTTCATTGAAGTTTTCTTTATCTCTCTCCCCTCCCTTCTCTCTTTTTCATGACTTTTTCTTTCTCTCTCTCTCTTGTGACTTTTCATCTCTCTTGTGACATTTTATCTCTCTCTCGTGACTTTTTATTTCTCTCTCTCTCTCTTGTGACTTTTTATTTCTCTCTCTCTTGTGACTTTTTATTTCTCTCTCTCTTGTGACTTTTTATTTCTCTCTCTCTTGTGACTTTTTATTTCTCTCTCTCTCTCTTGTGACTTTTTATTTCTCTCTCTCTCTCTCTTGTGACTTTTTATTTCTCTCTCTCTTGTGACTTTTTATTTCTCTCTCTCTTGTGACTTTTTATTTCTCTCTCTCTCTTGTGACTTTTTATTTCTCTCTCTCTCTTGTGACTTTTTATTTCTCTCTCTCTCTTGTGACTTTTTATTTCTCTCTCTCTCTCTTGTGACTTTTTATTTCTCTCTCTTGTGACTTTTTATTTCTCTCTCTCTTGTGACTTTTTATTTCTCTCTCTCTTGTGACTTTTTATTTCTCTCTCTCTCTCTTGTGACTTTTTATTTCTCTCTCTCTCTCTTGTGACTTTTTATTTCTCTCTCTCTCTCTTGTGACTTTTTATTTCTCTCTCTCTCTCTCTTGTGACTTTTTATTTCTCTCTCTCACTGGTGACTTCAACTGAGAGTTATGTAAATCAAACTATCCATCAACACGTGTCTCCTTTTCACTGCCACAGTCGCACTGCTCTGTCACCTCATTAAGCACTTTTTATAAATTGAGTGACAGGTCACATTTGCATAGGTGGAAAGAAAGTCTTGTGAAAGTATCTGACTCCAAGATCTATTAAAGATTGAATGTATGACTTGTAAAGCCGCTATTTTCTTTTTGGGATACTTTACACACAAGACATGTCCTAAGCCATTTTCTCTTGTGTTACATAAATGGGACTGACTAGGCTGGAATTTGAAATTATTTTTCCTCCTTGCAACTTGGTTTACTTTTCAGTTTTCTCAAGCCTTTTTTTTTTTTTTTTTTTTTAAACCTATCTTCTTTTCTTTCCACCTTTCATCAACCTTTCTTTTGCTTTCCCCAATTCTTTCTCACTTAATTCCAACTTGATGTGCAGGGGATTGAGCAGATGCTACACTCTGTTAAACTTTTCTGCTAAGGATCAATCATACATACAAACAGAATAACAGTATAGATTAATTTCCCCTTTTCATAACTTCTGTCATTTATAATGTTAAAAAGAGCCTATTCAGTTATTAATCAACTTAAAAGTATTCAATTCTCTCTCTCTATCTCTCTCTATCTCTCTCTCTATCTCTATCTCTCTCTCTATCTCTCAAAATGCCATGTTCCCTCAGGAGGTAAGCAGTCATACTTCTCCATAGATTCCTTTTCTTTATTAACTGTGGTTTACCATGCCTCTTGGGAAAGATAGACTAGTTGCTATCCAATTAAAAATGAATTAATCTGTTTTATAACATTTAGGTAGAAATGTGGGCACGTAATGAAGATTGAAATTGATAAGGGGGAAAATGAAAAGATACGGGTAAAGAATGAGAAAAGAGCAAAGGCATGAGATGATGGATAATTTTAGTTGCCAACACCCGTAGAATGGCTCCACCCAATATACAATGCAATGAAGATTGAAAAAAGATAAGGGAGAGAATGAGAAGATACAGGCCAAGAGTGAGAAAAGAGCAGAGGTACAAGATAATGGATAATCTTTAAACAGATACTACATTGTGATGCTGACAATCTCTGGCACTTCAAAATTGGAATCAATTGTACTTTCTGAATGTTGGTCTGGGAATAAGAAAAATAGAGATTCTTGACAAAATCCAAGGCAGAATCAGCAACATTTCTCGTCCTAACTTGGTGTCTTGGCTCTATCTTTCCCACTGCTATAATGTAGCTTTTCTTTGTCTCTTCTATAAATATTGAGTTAGCCAAAAAGTTTCTTCAGTTTTTCAGTAAAAAATCTATTTTATAAAGTAAACAAACTTTTTGGCCAACTCAATATTTGCATGGTTATTGTTCTGATGAACTTTCTTTGTTGATACCTAGATTTCATGAATTTAAGTGCAGTACTGGATTGACAGTTAGGTCTCATAATTCCTCTGTTGAAATTGCGAGTTATAACCACAAGTTCTATTATAATTCCTTCTTTTCTTACACTTCTCGCTTGTGGAACTTTCTTCTGGCTCCAGGCTTTCCTGTGAACTAGGATCTTACAAAAATTTGAATGCAATATAAATCGTCACCTTCTGTCTCCTTGAATTCTTTTATTCTCCTATTTGATTCTTTCAATCTCAGTAACCCTTTGCATCCCAGTGGCTTTTTTTTATTGGTTTGCTTAGTGAGATGATTAAAAAAAAAAAAAAAAAAGTCATCAGCCAGGGTGGCAGAGTAAGTGCCATTACTCCCCACATCTGAGGGACTTTGAGGATGAACTGAGTCCTGCAGTGTACTAAAAAAAATGACTGATGAATATGATAACATAATACAAATACCATACCCCACCACACACACAAACACACACACACCCAACCACATGCTGAAAATATCTTGGCATTGCCCTTTTCACAAAATCAATGATCAGACATCATGATGCTGATTTTAGGAAGTGGGTGTGTCCCCAAAAGCTTTTTCACTCTTGTTTCTTATGGCATTATCTAAAATATATATTTTTTAGGTATGTGACATTTTGTAATATTTTTTTTTTTTTTTTTTTTTTTTTATAGGCGTGGCCAATGATATATCCTTTTGGCTGTGGTGACCTACTTAAAAGGAATTGATATGACTGCTTCTCTAAGAAAAAATAAGTAAATAAAAATATCACACCAATTTAGAAATCTTTTTTCCTACCCAAGTACATGCATTGTTATTTACAGTCAGTTGGTTATTTTTATATTTTTCGCAATGAAAAGTACATGTCGTGATAGGTGCTTTGTCAAAAGAGAAATTTGATCCATTTTCATTCACTGGGATTTGTTTTAGCTAATGGATGTTATTTCTTGTCTGAATGATGTATATGCTTATTAAAAATGATGGTCCCCATCTTCAGCAACACCCACCTGAGGAAAATAAAAAGAGCTGTTTTCATGAGGAGCTCTCCAAGAAAGTAATGCCTCCTATTTATTTCCATAGAAACTATAACAGATACAGGGAGCACAATGACACCGCTGGATAGAGCAAGTTTCCAGCTACAAAACACTATTTTCAACATAGGTATAAGAATTGATAAACAATGTGTATTACGTCTACCGGCCTTAGCACTCCAATAAACTTCATGGAAAAAAAAAATGTGCTGGTTTCAAATCTGCATCCCCCATTGTAGGAGAAACCATTGTCTGATCTGGCATGCTTTAGATCTCTGGGCTGTAACATTATCTGTAGCTGGAGAGCACATTTTCTTAAGTTTTCTTGAGTACTCAAACCAGTAGGCATAATACAGTGATATCTTAGCTTAAGTCATTTTGAGTTTCATTTTCGAAGATACGTTGGTTTTTCTTAAATATTATATGGAAAAATAAAACTCATCTTAGGTTGTTTCACTTGAGTTTATATTAGTCATTAAAAAATTATTAGAAATGTCAAAACACAAACAATAAATGCATATAAAATGATATTTCAATAAACTTAAAAATATTATAAATATTATATATATATATCCAAATGTAAAAGAACAAAGAGCAAGATTTCAGCATTCAAAAGATTAATTTAAAACAGGGCTCAATACAAAGTAGAGCCATAAATATTTGTTTATTATGATAAATAAATATAATTATATATATATAAGGTTGGTGCAAAAATAATGACGTAATAATGTTGTTTTTTGACATACTTTTTAATGTCAAAAAACGACATTATTACATCATTATTTTTGCACCAACATAATATATATATAATCATAAACAAATATTTACATCTCTACCTTTAATGTTTTGAATGTTGAAATCTTACTCTTCGTTCTTTTACATTTGGATATATATATATATATATATATATATATATATATATATATATAGCAAATTGTAATTGGTAAAAAATACCAAATTGTAATTGGTAGGGATTATTCCAAAGAGGACCATATGAGAACTCAATGTATGATACAGAGCAAATTATAATAATAATTAGGAAAAAAACCTTAAAAGCCCAATATTAGTAATAAATTTATTTCATTGAGTACTTATATTCATCAAAATAAATTTATTACAGCAAATGAATTTTTGAGGTTTTTTCCCTAATTTTTTATATATATATATATATATATATATATACATACACACATTTTTTAAAATTATTATGCTTTATTATATATATATATATATATATATATATATAATCATCAAAAAGAAAAAAATTAGCACAATAAAGTATGTTCAGCAGATGTTCTTATTTCAAATTCCTGTCGATAGGTGGCACTTGTATGTTATCTGCTCCAACAGTGATTTGGAATTCAGACTTGTTTACATCTATGCTCTGCCATTGATGTTTTTTCAATTTCATTTCAATTGTGATTTATTAGGTTGTTGCAAAAATAAAGTCGGTTTTTGACGTATTTTTTAACGTCAAAAACCGACATTCCCAGTGCTAATGCTAAGCATAAGACTATGTCACTGGAAGATAAGGTGGAAATTAATTATTTTATTCAGAATATTGTACATACATATCATAAATACTATAATAGGCAATGGGGGAGTGCTTATTTGCGGTTTATAGTGTGGTTATTTCGACTTGGGTCGAAAAATGACTTAAGTCGTGACCTCTGGAAACAATTAATGACATAGGGTGAGGTATACCTGTACACACTGTTTAAAAAAAAAAATCAGTATGTCTACTCAAACACAGGTATCCACTAGAAATAATGTTTGTAATAAAAATGTTTTATTAAAAATAAATCCATTCATTTTTTTTTTTTTTTTTTTTTTTTAGAAATATATAAATGTGTGTGTAGAGTAACAACTATCAGTGCAGAAATTGTATTCACTTTCACACAAATATTCTTGGAAAGGTATGAATCTTCCCCTCAGATATGGGTTAAATAGCAGGATATACAGCTTCAGTTGGCAACAAGTCACAGACAATACTAAATTCAGAACTAGTTGGATGTGGCAACTCAGAGTTCACCTAAAACCTTCTTACTATGGATGAGGATGTGGCCCTATGCTCTACAGAGGTCTAAGGAAGTTTTTCAAGTGAAAGATTGAAGGATACAATGCCATTTGTGCCATTATTGTTCACAAGTTTTATCTGGGTCACTGAATGCTTCAATATGTAGAAACAAGTTCATGTTGTTTTCTTTACAATTACCAAAGTTAAACAGTGTCAAGTCTAGTCAGTACTTAGATGGGGAACCACTGGGCAACAGTGGGTACTGTAAGCAAGCTCTTACAAACTGAAATATTTTTTGGCTTTAAATAACTGAGAAGGGGTTGATAAGCCATAAAAAACAATCACTCAATCAATCCTGTAGTTTTGAAGTTCAATCAGGATTTTGATATGCAAACTCAATAATTTTCTTTTTTAGATTTAAAACAATTTTTTTTCTAAAATTTTACTTGTAATAAATAACTTAATTACCTACCACCTATCTGCAGTTGGTGGTTGTTCAAGAGCATTGCCCTTGAATGTTAAAAAGAGGGGAATTTGGAAGTTGCATCATCATCTTGTCTAGACATCAGTCTTGTCATTAACATATATTTTACTTTTGTCATAAATTGTTCTAATTTTCAAACAGCAAAAGTGTTACTAAGAAGTCACTTAGCATGTGTCAACTTGAGTTCATGAGAGCAACAACTTTAGTTTAAAGCCCATCAGAATGAGATCAAAACCATTTCTGACTGATGTTAAAAGCCAATTTCCTAAAAAGGAAAAAAAAGTAAGACAGAAAACTACCAAAAATAACTGAAAAATGCTTGCTCATAGTGTTTTCCCCCCTTTATTTTTAATTTTTTCTATAATAGTAATGGTAATGGGTTTTCTGTAATGGTATTTTCTATAATGGTAATGATATTTCTGGAATGATAAAATGAATGGTAATAGTAATATTAGCTGTTTCCTTCTGTTGGAACTTTTAAAATGATTATCCTAAAACACTTTTTTTTTTCTTCTTTTTTTTTTGGGGGGGGAGTGGGGAGAATAGGGTTCCCAAGTCCAGTAGTTGTTATCGCTCTTTCCGCTATTGATGGGAGCTTCCTTCTCAACCATTTTTTTTTCTGGTAGTGTGGAAGTTTGGCATCTTGGTTTTATCTTCAAGTTACACGAGCTATTCATTTTGTTTGTTGCTGCTGTTGAAAGTCCTTAAGTAATGTGATTTCTGTTATCTGGTACAGTTCTTTGTGATTCTGTAATGCTAGTCTACAAGGTTCAAAGAAGAATAGTTCTTGCTAAGACCTACAGGCTTCATTTTCTAGAAACCATTTTTAACTATTGATCTTAAAAATCACGGTTCTTTTTTTTTTATAACAAAATTTATGTTATAGTTTTAGGGTTTGTGGCATCACTGCTTTCATTACAATTCCAGTTCATAGTTTCTGTTTTAGAAAGACAGTTATTTTTACTCTTACCGAGGTTACTAAGATCTACAATCAAAACCTTTGAGCTATCGCATAATTTTAATTATATACATACTGAGATTGCTAAGATTTATGGTAAGAAGAAATTTTTTAGTATTTACATTATTCAGACTATTGTCCTCATCCTTGTCACCATATTTATTACACTGTTTCTGCTGTTGTACGCTCCGGCCTTCTTCAGGTGGTTGGGATGTTTAATGGATTAAACATGGCATGTGGAACTAGAACAGTCTACCCCAGTGTGCGAAATAAAGGGTTCAGTTTGACATTCCAACCATCTGAAGAAGGCCGGAGCATACAACGGCCAAAACGTTTTAATAAATATGGTAACAAAGATTCGGACAATAGTTTGAATAATGTAACTAGTATCTCATCTCAGAAATATAGACAGATAAAGAAATTTCTTGTATCACATAAATTCCTACAGTTCTTTGGGATTCTGTAGCATCTGTCCATAAGGTTAGAAGGATGGTCCTTGCTAAGACCTACAGGCTTCATTTGCTGGAAGCCATTTTTAATACTTGAGAAAGCGGTAGTATGCAGCTGAAATTTTCTATATTTTTGAATGAGTTTGGCACCATGCATGGCACCCATAAAGTGTTCTTATTGGTTGAGAAGTTTTTATCTTCACTCTTAATTATTGGAAAACTTGATAGAGGATGTTGAATTTTTTTTTTATTGTGAAATATTAAGAAATAATGTGTCACAAAGCAAAAGAATAATGATACTGGCAATTTGGATATGCCAAAGAAAAGTTCTAAAGTGCCTTTAATAAGTGAAAGTTCTTAATAAGGAGAAAATCATATACCAAGGTTACTAAGATCTACAATAAAAAATCTTTGAGCAATTACATAATTTCAAATATATATATATATATATATATATATATATATACACATATATATGCAGAGGTTGCTAAGATCTATGGTAAGAAAAAAATTTTATTATAGTAAATTGTTTTGTTCTTTTTTATTTTTTTTATTAGTTATTCTTGTTAATCTATTGTGCCTAATAAGATCTAGGGTAAAAAAGAATCTTCTATCTGTCACATAATTTTTATTACAGTCTATTGTTCTAATTGTTCATTAGTTATTGTGCCTAATAACATCTAGGTAAAGGCAATTTTTTTTCCCCTCCAGTACAACCACTGATGTATAAATGGTTATTACCGAGTTTGTCTGTCAAGCTTTAGATAAGAACAGTGAGGCTCAGGCTGTGGCTTTAGATATTTGAAAGGCATTTGACATGGTTTGGCATGTCTGGTCTTCTTCACTAGCTGAAGGGCTATGGTGTCTCTGGCAGAATATTCAACTTGATCCAATTTTTCTTAACAAATCCCGTAAATAAAGTTATGTTGAAATGCCATGCTTCATAACCCTTTCATATTAATGTAATCCCCCCCCCGAGCTCTATCCTTGTACCTACATTGTTTCTTTTCTTTGTCAACGACCTTCCTCATGGTATCAGTTCCCTGCTAGGTATTTATGCTGATCACACAATTATTTACTCCTGTCTTAATAGTAAGTCTGATAGGTTTGCTAAAGTCAAATTGGCAGCTGAGCTTGACAATGACCTCCAATCAGTTGTTAGGAAAGTTGCTTAATGCACTTTCTTGGTCTCATGTTTTCCATTGGCATGAAGTGGAAAAATTATATTGAGTCAATTGTTAGGTCTGCTGCTCGAAAAGTTGGCTCATTATTTCATGCTAGAGAATTTTTTTTCTCCAGAGTATATCTTATATATTTATAAATTTACCATTCACCCCTGCATTAAATATTACTGCCATATCTGGTCTCAGAATCCCAATATATCTTTAAAGATTTTTAACAAAATCCAAAGTTGTGGTTGGATGGAATCATGAGTAGGGGCATCCATGTGCGTTTAGTGCTCCATTCTGAGGTGCCTGTATATCTATCAACCAGGTGGGTGATTGGTGATTTCCCATTATAAATAGACCATCATGGAGATGATGAGAGATTACTCTCTCAGGGTATGTTATACTGTCTGTACAGTTGTTAAGGCAAAGGAGGAATGAATGATGAAGCAGATATGAGGAAGAGAATGAAGAAAATACCTTAGGCCAGTGTAGAAGGGAGAAATGCCCACTCAGAAATTATGTCCCAAAACAGAATTGTTAATTCTTTTGACCACAAGTCTATAATGTAATCTGTCCTAACCTGGCATCTCAACTTCAGTCACTCTCCTTGAAACCTAGATCACATGAGTTTAAGCATACTACTAGATTGGCAAACAAATGTTTTACTTTTGAACTAACAAGCTATAACCATAAGTTCTCTTCTAATAGTGACTGAAGCCAAGATGTCAGATCAGGACCAATAATATTGCTGATTTTTCTTTGGATTTTATCAAGGAGCTCTAGATAAATAGCAGGAGCACCAGACCATATCTGGCAGCAATATTCTAAGCATGGATGAATGTTAGACTTATAGATATGTAAGGTAGATTCTGGAGAGAAAAATTCTCACATAACACAGGGAACCAACTTTCTTAGTAGTTGACCTAGCAATGGATTCAATATAGTCTTTCCAATTCATGTCAGCCAAGAAGGTGCAATGAGTCACTTTCCTGGAGGTTAGCATCAGCCATACTGATGGGAGATAGAAAGGGGTCTCTCAAAGGATTAATGAATATCAGTTTAGTTTTGGAGATATTAAAATTAACAAGCCCCAGTTAACAACAGAATGAAGGTTGTTTTGGACATCAGCTCTTAATTTGACCTTATCGAATTGATCAGATTTACTACACTGCTGCCATATCTGGTCTGGGAATCCCAATATATCTTTCAAAATTCTTAAATTCCAAAGAAGACTCTGTAATGTAATCTGCCCTGACCTGGCATCTTGACTTCAGTCTCTCTCCTTAAAACTGAGACCACAGGAATTTAAGTATACTACTAGATTGGCAATTAGTTCTTATCATTTTACTTTTGAACTGGTTTGATGTAAATTTAAGTTCTATTCTAATATTTTTTTTTATCGCATTTCCCACCTGTGGAACCTTCTTATGATTTCTTGCTTCACTTTATTCAAATATTTAAATGCAATGTCAATCACCATCTTTTGTCTTCCTGAACTCCATTCTTTTCTTATCTTGTATCCTTGCTAATGTATTTCATTTTCTTTCACTTTCAGTAACCTCTTGCATCATAGTGGCTTTATCATCTTATTTGGAGTGAAAGGATTAAAAAAAAAAAAGAAAAAAAAAAGTGATAAATGGGATGTTAAAAAAGATGAAAAATCCAATAAATAGTGAAAAGTGGAAAATGATTAAAAGCCAGCCTTTCAAAATATGACAACTTCAAAGAAATAAAACTAAAAATAAATGACTATCAATGTGTGTAAGCAAAATGTTTTAATAAAATGAAAGTTTTTTTCATGAAGTATTGCAACAATCTACTGAGTTAGGTGTCTGGGAATTTGTTAAAAATTGATAAGCAAGAGGTTTTTTTGTTTTTGGGGGGAGGGAGGGTTGTAATCATTTCACCTCAAGTAAGGCAATAAAACTACTAAGATACATGGGGTTACCAAGTGTGAAAGAATCTGAGAGAAAAAAAAATTATGGCACAAGAACAATAAATGAACAGAAATTAAGACAGAAGCAATTGACATTACATTTAAATTCTTGACAATCCAACTAATATGAGAGAAAGATAGATAGATCCATATTTGTGCCAAAGTGGTATTGGAAATTTTAAAATCAATTGTAAGAGATAAAAAGCAACGGTGGAAAGTATCAACAAGTATTTCTGTTGTAGTGTCCCAAGATCCTTGCTGTTCCACAATATGTGGACTTATATGTAGGTCACTGGTGGGACTGAAATGTCACATATGACACAAAAATGAAAACTGAATGAGTTTCTTGGATTCATAATATATGTGTGTGTGTGTGTTAATCATTTCAGCCCAAGCAAGGCAATAAATCCATCAAGACACTGGGGGGGGGGGATACAGAGTATGAAAGAATATAAGAAAAGGAGAAATGTTAAGGAATGAGAACAATAAAAGTGCAGGAATTAAGACCAAAGATGACAGTTGACATTGCATTTGAATTTTTGAAGATCAACATTGACTGCAAAATAAGAAACCAGAAGAGAATTCCACAAGCAAGAAGTGTGAGAAAAGAAACTGTTAGCATAAAATATATGGTTATATCTAGCAATTTCAACTATAAAATGATGAGACCTAACTGTCAATCTAGTATTGGAATTAAATTGAGTTGGAAAATAAAACCAAAAATTAATGGTGGGAGGGAGGATGTTTATCTTGCACCCAAGAGTAAGCATTTAATCTCAATGTCTCTGTCCTGACCTTTTGATAGTGTTTATCCTCCAATCATTGAGCTACAACAAGCCATTATTTGTCCTTCCCTAAATGTTGCAGTTTTTGTTTTTGTTTTTTAAAACTAATATTAAATATTATTAACCATTCACTCAGAACCTCTAATATCATGGTTCAGCTCTGTAACTACTTAGCTGTACTGACGAACAGTTTCCGATAGAAAAATGTTGCCTTGGTTGAAATTAACTTGACTGATATTTTAGATGGGTCTTATTTGAAATGTCACCTTCAGCTGTTTCTCATATGGGTGTCGGCCTTCAAGGATATTTAGGCTATGTGGGCAGTTGGAGGTTTGGTGTTTGCCCTGTAAATTTTTTATTTTATTATTTTATTCTTTTTTTATAAAGAAGTGTCTAGGAGTTGAATTAGAACGAATTATTTACAAAATTGTTTTCTTTCTTTAGCATTTACAGATGAAATGTAAGAAAGTTTTTTTTTATTTATTTGACCTCTTGGTTTCAGTGACCAGGGTTTAATTTTTTTTTTATCTTTTAAGTGCCTTCTTAAGAGATTTGAGATCAATGGGTAGTGTAGATTTTATGATTACTAGATTTACTGCAGTAGGAAGCATGGATTTTACAAGTATTAGATTTACTTACATTTACATTATTCAGACTGTTATCCTTATCTTCATTGCCATATACACAACGTTTCAGCCATTGTACACCCCGGCCTTCTCAAACTGAACACTTTATTTAGTCCACCAGGGTAGATTGTTCTAATTCAACATGCCATGCCTATTCTGGATGTCCTCAAGGACACATGGCCCAGTGGGGATAACCAAAGAGTTGTGAGTTCAGTACCAGGCCACAGCAGTGGTGAACCAAAACTTGGAGAGATGAGTTAAAGGGAAATAACTGTGACATCCGGAAGAGGCATAGCATGCAGAACTAGAACTAGGATGAAATAAAGAGTTTGGTTTGAAATTCCAATTACCTGAAGAAGGCCGGAGCATACAACGGCTGAAACATGAATATGGCAATGAAAATGAGCATAACAGTCCGAATAATGTAAGTAATCATAATACCGCATCTCAGAGATATAGACAGATATATTAAATTTACATTTAGGAAATGTAGATTTTTATGATTGTCACTTTTAGTGCAGTGGGAAAAGCTGTTTGAGTGGAACTTACTTTTCACTGATGGAATACAGAGGGAATGTGGGTGGTTTGCTACCATGTAAATGGCATGGCAGATCCTAGCTATGATGGTTAGACCTGGTGGAACCAAGGAATGTAGTTCGTTTGAGCACTTTCTATGGAAAGTAAGAGGCTTGGCACATCCTACCTGTGAGAGAGAGGTTGGAGGGTGGAAAATAATTCTTCTCCAATGAGGACTCTGAGACACTTTTGAACTCTATCAAGAAAGTGCAGACTGGGCAACTCCTGCCCAAATATGGCAACAGTACTCCTTTTTTTTGGCCTGATCTGGCTCTTATAAAGCTAGAGGATAGCATGAGGAATCAGATACATACTGGAGTGGTACAGGAAGCCAATCATTTTACCAGCATCTTTAGAAATGGATTGTATATAGGAATTCCGCTTGAGGTCGAGTGTGAGTTGCTTTATTTATTAAAACAAAATTACATCCTCACGTTTATTCACACTTGGAAATAAATAATACAAAGATCTAAATTTAACTCCTTCAACCTTCATTCAGGTTTCATTTACTAGTTTAAAAAGAAACGCTATAGCTTACTTCATTTTTGTGTGTACATTCACGTGTGTTCTATTTATTAAAAGTTCACCGCTATTGGTAATGCATAAGCATTTTTTTTTATATTTTAAGAAATTATTTGTTTTTAGTATGGATATAAAATAATGGAATTTTAATTAAAAATTTTGCATTGTCCCAGCATCATCCCCCAAAACCTAACCAGTGTTCTCAAACTATTGTCCCATTGTCCCTAGGAGAATGTTAATTTAAAGCCTAGAAAAAGAGAGAGAGAAACCAGTCACAAAAAATAAAATTAGTTCTAAATATCATTTCAAAAATCCCTTTGTCCCAGGAATAATACCCCCCCCCCACTACCAACTACCAAATAAATGTATCTCATATTCATTGGATTGCTATTTATTGAATGTATATTTTACCTAACCCGCTTTTTGTTGAAATGTCAGGTGGAGGATTTGAAGGATTAAATGTCATCCCTAAATCAAAACATTTCTTGAAAAGGAAATGAAACTTGGTATAAACAAAGTTCTTTCCTGTCTGGCCAGGGAGAGTTGAGATATCTACTGTTAGAATTTTACTTTTTTTTTTTTTTTTTTTTTTTTTTTTTTGTTTAACTAAAATTCACCCAACCCAATACAAGGCTCAAGAGCCACTCAAGGTAGAAGAATACTGAATGAGGTATGTGATATGATCATAAGAGTAGAAAGTGGTGATATGGAGTATAGATAAGTAGATAATGACTGATATTTGATTTGAAGAAGTTTTGGGGGGTTTTTTTGTTTTTGCTTTTTTTACAGTGAGGTTCATTCTGTACAAGCACCGGGAGCCAGTTGAGGTAGAGGGTTACAAAGTAAGAGGCACAACTTATGTGGATGATAACGGTCTCTCTAGGCTTGAACAGGTTAAGATTGTAGTGACTGAGGAAAACATTCCCTTGGGAGTCAGTTCCACAGAGCAATTGTTCGCAGGAAGAAACTGCTTGAGTGGAAGTTAGGTTTCACCAATGGAATACAAAAAGGAGTGATTCACTACAGTGTGCATGGTCTACTGGTTTAAGACTTAAGAGTGTAGTGTTCTGGAAATCATTCTACACAGGAGAGGCTGTTCTTAGGAAGAAGCTTTCAGAGCAGAACACCCTTCTTGTCAAAGAAATATGTAGGGAGTGGGTGTGATTGAACCTCACTTGGTGCCACATATTTATAAGCTTTTATGTTGAAGCTAATTTAGCAAATGACTACAAGACTTTCTTCTATTGAGGACATGACTGATCATGGCTCTTCACAACTTCCTATCATTTGTACCTCTGAGTAATATCTATCTCCTTGCTATCACTATTTCCATCTGCTCCTCTTGCTTTTAATATTTGAGTGTCAGATTCTCTAAGTCTCATTTCTTGTGATCTCCCAGAAATTTCAACTCTATCTTTCTGAGCTTAAGCCCAAGTATCCTTTTTTTTCTCTCATCCTCCTTAAAATTTCCTTGTTGCACGTATGGCTTATGGCCACATTACGCTGAAAGACTGGTTCCTGTATGATCACTGAAGTTAAGCAATGTTGAGCCAGGTCAGTACCTAGACAGGTGACTGGGCACTCAGCAATACCATGTGCTATAAGCTTGGATGTAAAGGTCGTGTAATGTAGTTCCAATTCTTGGTTTGTTATATTCATTTACATGTAAATACAGTTGGGAAAGGTATGAATCTACTTCTTCTCTCCTAGCTATGGGTTAATAAGTCTTGTATCTCTAAAACTATCATTATCTCTAACAAGAAAAAGAAAACTCTTACAATCCAAAAATATTTTTTGGCTTTAAATAACCTGAAAATATAACATTTATATTAATAACGTTGGATAAAAAATCTTATATATATGCACACACACACACACACACACACACACACACACACACACACACACACGAATATACTATCATTTAACAAGAGGCACTATCACTTGACAAGTGTTGAAACAAAATGGCTATTTTTGTAGTGATGTTATAACATGTTTATGTTATAATTTTTGAATATATATAGATATAAAGATATATATAATGTCATTCAATGAAATGTGTAAGTTTTGATAAAATAAAAACTTGTTTCTTATAACAATAGATACACAAAAGAGGAGAGATAAAAGAAAATTTTTACAATCTAGAAATATTTTCTGGCTTTAAATAACCTACAAAGTTGATAACCCATAAAAGTGAATCAATCACGTGTTCTATCCATGATATTCTCAGCATCCATCTGTAGAACCACATCTCTGTTGCCTCAAGTCTCTTCTTTTGTGAGGAAATTGTCAGGCATTTACTACCATATTGGAGAATTGATATTAACTAGCAATTTGCCAATCTTTTCTTTGGTTGTAATGAAATTTTCCTGCCTCTTAATACATTGTTAGCTTTTGGAAAGCATCTTTTACTATTCCAATGCACCTTCAGATTTCCATGCTGCTAAAAACTTCATCTTCTGTCTTCTTTGAATGTTTTTCCCCTTTCTTCTCTTACCTGTAGCATGTCTTGTGAGTATTAGATTTTCCAAGCACTTTTTACTTATGTGTTCCAGAAAATTCTCTTTGTCTCATTGTTTATAAAACAAGATTTACTAAACTCAAATTGCACTTTTCGATTAAGACAGCTGCTTCACAGACTCATGGTAGCGTTAACCGAATACACTAAAGGAAAAACACAAACAGTTCATTTGTTGACAGATGGTACATGACAGTAAATAATGTCAGGGTGCTCAGCTATCTTGTTTGCCAAATTTGTCTTCTGAAAGTTACTCCCCTCTTTTTTTTTCCCTCTCCCTCTGGTAACTTGCATTGATGCACAGGGAAGACGAAAAATGATCCTGGTTTTTAAGGTTTATGCTGCCCTGCCCAACCTAAGCTGCTTTTAGTGGCTCATTGGGTGGGTAGAGTAGAGAACCTTTTATTGCTCAAATGCTTTCGTTGGGATTTTGTCATATGGACTTAGTAACTGGATATCTCCCAACCAAGAAGAAAAACAAAAGTGTTCCAGTGCAGAAAAAAAAAAAAACAGTTGTTTCATCCCATACTTAATAAATATGTGTACAAAGACTGGGCATCTTCCAAAATGTATGCACAAAATGTCTGGGAAGATCTCGATTGCAAATTTCCAGTCATACTTTGGTTTTTAAATTTCCATTGATTTTTTTTTTTAAAAATCAAATCTTTATTTCTATTTTACTTATTTTTTTATGTACAATTTTCAACTTAAAAATTTTAAAAAGATACATACTCCAGTCTTGTAAATTCCAATGAGGAGTATAGAGCCTCAATTCTTAACACACTACATGTTATTGATGTGTTTTCAATAGAAAGTAGGTTTTTATGGGATATAGTTGCTCGCCCAAACCCAGTCAGTTCTGAATTTCACATTTGTTTTTCTCTGAGACTTGTTGCCAACCAAGGCTGAAGAGCCTAGTCTGCTCTACTATTTAACACATAGCTGGAGTCAGAGATAGATTTATAGCTTCCCCAAGGTTATTTGCATGAAAGTGAATATAATGAACTTTACTGGAATTCGAACTTGACTCACCAATTTCCTGTTCAAAGCAACTAATGCCTATGACACCTGCACATCCAAATTTTAACTGTGAAACTTGAAAAAGATAAGGGGTGTTGGCATCTATTATGAATAGGTTGTAATAAAAGATTATTGTTCCTTTTTTTTTTTTTTTTTTTTTAAGTCACATGTTCTGTGAGGATATTGACATTTATGGCTCTCCACAACTTCTTGTCCTTGTAGATTACTTGTTTGTTTATTTTTTCCACTGCTGCTTTTGCCTTCAGTGTCTAGTAAGTGTTAAATTTTCTGTGTCTTCTTTTTAATGTGAGGCGCCTATTCATGTTTATATGGGCCAAAGCCCCAAATTGTACATTCCAGCCGACTACTGTCACACCCTCTCTTTAATGGTGGTTCTGTTGCAGGGTTGGAATACCCAGAATCAGGCATACTTGAAAGCTTTACAGAAAACAGCACAGAGGTAAAGAATATTTTCAGCAGACAGTCCAAAAGCAAACTGAGGAACTGTCTTAAACTTGGTAATTGTATAGCTAAGTCATTTGCATGGTGGCATAGTGTATGCCATTTCTACCACCCACCCCAATAAACTACATTCTTTAGTTCTACCAGTTTTAACTTTCATGGCTAAGACCTGCCATACCATGCACATAGTACTGAACCATCCTCATTCCCTTTGTTTTCCATTGGTGAGATGCAAGTTCCACTCAAGCAACTTCTTCCTACATATGGTTGCTTTGTTGAACCGACTCCCAAGAGGATGCTTTCTTGATCACTATAGTCTTAACCTGTTCAGGTCTAGGGTCAACTATTATCTTCACCACAAATCCCAATAAACTGTACTTCTTACTCTGTAATACTCTACCTTGAGTGGCTCTTGTACAGGGTGAACATCATTGTAAAAAGAAAAAAAAGAGGCTTAAATGTGGTTGTCTCAAAACCCACTTAAATAAAATAAAGTTATTAATAATTGTTATCTTCCTCATAAACTGTGCCTCTTACTTTGTAACCCTCTACTCTGAGTGGCTGTTGGGCCTTGTATAGGGTGACCATTATAGTAAAAAAAAAAAAAAAATATCCTAAATGTAACAGTTTTTCTTTGATAAAAGAAATAATGAAAAAATATCTTTATTTATAATAAAGACTATCCATTTCAAGGATTCTTATAGAGTAAAAAAAAAACCCCAAAAATGTTGAGATATATACAGATGGTTTCAAATTAGATATGTGCAGGGTGGTTGCTGTAACAACTGAGACTACACCCTTGTGCAAATTAATTGAAACAACTGCTTTAGTTTCCTTTCTTTCACCATGTGATCAGTTTTAGACACACTGGAGTGACAGGGTGTAATCAATTTCTATTTTTTCCTCAGATTAGGTCATTTGCACTGCTGTGCAGTAATATAAATCTATTTTCAGGATGTATGAAGAAATTTGTTTGGCCTTGAAAAATATTGCATTATCCATGATTGTGTCAGATTTTCATCACGCCCAGAAACTATTGTTTCGACTGTCGATTAGTTGTCCTATGGCCATTGTCTGCAATGAACATTACTCCATGGAAGCGTATAAAAATGCAAGCCTTACCAGTGATTAAATCAAAGTACTATTGACTGGCTCAGAAACTCTCCTGATATTTAAATGGAATCAGGAATCTGTGATCAATCTGCAAGGAAAAACTTCATGGAATGGACATAAGAAGTATTAACATGTGCACTGGGTCATGTTTCATTGGAAAAATACAAAGAAAAATGTAAATAATAATGGAATTATTCATTTTGTTTCAATTAATTTGCACAAGGGTTTAGTTGAGGCTGACTCCTTGGATATTAAATTTTTTTTTCATAATGTCAGAACTTTTCATGTCTGAAAATTTATAATCTAATTTCAGTTGAGCTAGGGTTTACTTTTTCTTTCTTTTTTTTTTTTTTTTGCATGCATAACATTCTTCTCAGCCCGTGAGCGTCTTTTGTTGGACATAAGCCTGCTCCAGATTCACGGTGAGGAATGAACCATTACCCTACCATGCTGACCCAATTCATGTTGGTAGGGGTAGATTTGAAATGCTTGGGTGATCATTTCTCTTTTTGATTCATGATCACTCAAGTGTATTTGGGTGTAAGTGAATGTAATGAACCTAACTGAAATTTGAACTCAGTTCTCCAATTTCTCATTCTGAGCTGTCATCCATTATACCACCTGCACATTATATATCTAAGCTTACAGCATCTGGTATTCCCAAGCAGTCACCCACTAGGAACTGACCAAAATCAACATTGCTTAACTTTAGTGATCTGACAACAATCAATGTTTCAACACAATGTGGACCTATGCATTATATTACATGTATGCAAATATGAAATTATTCTGATATTATGAATACAATGACTTAAATTACCTGTCTGGCATAATTTTTTTTCTGAATTTCTGGGATGATTATTTACATTCGGACTATTGTCCTCATCTTTGTTGTTATTACATTTCAGCTGTTGTGCCCTCTGGCCTCCATCATATGTATATTGATCTGGGTAATCTCCTATAGGCAATTCTGAACTGAACCCTTTATTTAATCTATGGGTGTAGACTGTTCTCGTTCCACTGCTGACGTCTTGGGAGATCTTGTATCTCTGAGATACTTTAATAGATTAGTCCAAATTTCGCATTCCTTGCCTCCTGTTATTTAACTTTGGCCTTTTCCAACTGGGGTTTCTGGAATTCTAGCCCTTCTTTCAGAGATAATGTTTTTAAAAGAAAAAAAAAATTCCAGTGGTTCCTCTAGGGTAAAAAAATATAATAAAAAATGTAGTTCCATACAGATCACTTTATATTAGCTGTGTGCAAAAGTTCCCACCATTTTTTTTCCTTTTGAAACTAAAGACTGAATACACAGGGGTATTTTTTTTTTCTTGCTGGAATCTTTGCACATACCTAATATAAGCAGTCTGTATGCACATCACAAACATTCCTTTGGTAAAGACATGACTTCATTTCTCTTTACCCCACTGTATGGATTAGGTATAGCATACAGGTCCTTTAGCCTTGGTTGGCAACCAATCTCTAATCAATATGTTTTAATAAGGATTTATATTATAAACATGATATATTACTCCTATCAATATATCCTGCAAATTTTACAAACATTTTACAGTTTTTACAAAAATTTTACAACATTGCATTTAAATTTTTGAAGATCACTGTCAATCATTATCTTCTGTCTTCTTAATTCTTGTTCTTTGTCCTCTCTTCTTAATAGTATAATTTTCTCATATTCTCTAACATGCATTAACTCCCTGCATCCTTAATGGTTTTGCCCTGCTTGGGGTGAAAAGAATAAAATATGTAATTATAGATTTTACCAGTTTGTGACTGGAAGGGATAATTCTGAGGAGGATATAAATCCAGGAAGAGATCAATGTAGACTACAGAGCATTGTAATGATAAGATGGAGTCTGATGTAAAGTAACATCCAAACCAACATAAAAAATGTAAAAAGTGTAGAGTAAATTCTTGGTTGAGAAAACTGACTACTACCAACCAATAATCTCTCAGCCCTATCTTTACCCAACCCCTCTCCCTCACCTTCCCTTCCCACTGCCAATTTAAAGTGTCCTTCCGGTGTACTTTCTTCTTTTGCTGAGAAGGTTTTTATTCTGAGATGAACATGTTGGTGTTCACGAAACAAAAATTATAAACAAAATGGATAATTAAAGTCTCCATCTTTTTATTATCTCACACACACACACACACACACACACACACACACACACACACACACAGAGTCCACCTGATTATGATGATTTCTTTTAAATAAAAGAAAGAATAGAAAGAGTTATGATCCTTGATTCTGCACTCTCCAGCTGTGTCTTGGCTTCAGTCACTTTCTCACCACCATAACAGCTTGTAGTGGTGACTTACCTCTGCAACCCAAATGGACCAGAGTCGTCTGTATGTTTTGCAAGGGAGTGTGGAGACAGCAAATCTACAAGCTTCGGACAGACAGTGAATCAGACAGCACCTTGTGCTGATGGTGCTGGTGGTTTCACTTGTAGCAATTTTTATTGGATGGTTCTGGGCGCTCATTGGCTGAGTGTTGGCTGGGTCAGGTGCATAAAAACATTGTACGCTCATTTAACAGGTGTTCAGCTTGTCGTTCAGGATGGTGAGTGGCGTACTGGAGATCGAGGCAAGAAGTGTGGATTTGTTTTGCCTTGTGAAACTATTGCACTCGTCCTACCTTTTATTTTCCTGTGTGTTTCCAACCAATTTTTGCAACACAGCTTCCCTGTGCCTTTTCTAAAAATACTTTCACAGTAATTATTCTGAACTTTCCTCTATGGTGTGTAGACTTTATGAATTTATTGCAGTAAGATCTCATCAATTTACACTTGAATTGGCTTTAGATATAGCCATAAGTTCTATGTTAAGTTTCTTTTCTCATACTTGTCACATGTGGAACTCTCTTTCAGCTTTTCTCCTAGCTATGATCTTCAAAAATTTAAATGCAATGCCAATCGTCATCTACTCTCTTCTTGATTACACACCTATTGTTCTTTCTCTTTAATAATATCTCTCCTTTTATTTATTTTTTCATACTCAGTAACCCCCCTTGTGGCTTTACTGCCTTGCATGG
This sequence comes from Acanthosepion lycidas, assembly GCA_963932145.1. Classification (NCBI taxonomy): domain Eukaryota; kingdom Metazoa; phylum Mollusca; class Cephalopoda; order Sepiida; family Sepiidae; genus Acanthosepion; species Acanthosepion lycidas. The sequence continues at coordinate 10,814,302 of OZ010584.1, forward strand.
GGGGAAGTGATTAAAAATAAAACATTGTTTAGTTAATTCTATCATGAAAACATGGGCTTGCATAATAACATCTGAGGTCGTGTCAGTGATCTCACTGTGTTTCTTATTGCTCTGGAAGAGAAGTAATTTGGGAGGGATCAACACTGCAGGTGGGCTATTCCAAGGGGGCTTAAGTAGGAATTATAAAAACTTTCTTTCAAGAATAAAATTAATTATGGACAGACTCCCCTTCTATGACTAGCCATTATAAGGGAAAATAACTATAACTGTTTGTTTCTCTTTCTTTCTTTTTGTTGTTTCTCTTTCTTTCTTTTTGTTGTTTCTCTTTCTTTTTTTTTGTTGTTTCTCTTTCTTTTTTTTTGTTGTTTCTCTTTCTTTTTTTTTGTTGTTTCTCTTTCTTTTTTTTGTTGTTTCTCTTTCTTTTTTTTGTTGTTTCTCTTTCGTTTTTTTGTTGTTTCTCTTTCGTTTTTTTGTTGTTTCTCTTTTGTTTTTTGTTTCTCTTTTGTTTTTTGTTTTTGTTTTTTTGTTGTTTCTCTTTTGTTTTTTTGTTGTTTCTCTTTTGTTTTTTTGTTGTTTCTCTTTTGTTTTTTTGTTGTTTCTCTTTTGTTTTTTGTTGTTTCTCTTTTGTTTTTTCTCTTTTGTTTTTTGTTGTTTCTCTTTTGTTTTTTCTCTTTTGTTTTTTGTTGTTTCTCTTTTGTTTTTTGGTTGTTGTTTCTCTTTTTTTTGGTTGTTGTTTCTCTTTTTTTTGGTTGTTGTTTCTCTTCTTTTTTTTGTTGTTTCTCTTCTTTTTTTTGTTGTTTCTCTTCTTTTTTTTTGTTGTTTCTCTTCTTTTTTTTGTTGTTTCTCTTCTTTTTTTTGTTGTTTCTCTTCTTTTTTTTGTTGTTTCTCTTCTTTTTTTTGTTGTTTCTCTTCTTTTTTTTGTTGTTTCTCTTCTTTTATTTGTTGTTTCTCTTTTTTATTTGTTTCTCTTTTTTTTTTTGTTGTTTCTCTTCTTTTTTTTTTGTTGTTTCTCTTCTTTTTTTTTTTTGTTGTTTCTCTTCTTTTTTTTTTTTGTTGTTTCTCTTCTTTTTTTTTTTTTGTTGTTTCTCTTCTTTTTTTTTTTTTGTTGTTTCTCTTCTTTTTTTTTTTTTGTTGTTTCTCTTCTTTTTTTTTTTTTATTGTTTCTCTTTTTTTAAGACCTGAAGCTGTCAACCCAGACTCGCATTGTTTAAGGGATTTACCCCCCACAGGCTAACAATTTCAAACTGTTGCCATAGGATGTTCCAGTTGTAACCAATAAAATACCAAGGTGTGGTTAAGTGTCTACACTGATTAACCCCATTTTGGGATTGGTATTCATTGGATAGATTTTGATGAAATACAGAAGAATGATCACTGAATATTTATTAATGTCATTAACTTTGGGAGACATTCATTTGAATAGATTTATAAGTCTGTGACCAAGAGAGGGCAACCAGCCTTCTGTAGAACCACATTTCTGTTGTCTAAAGATCCCCACTTTATTTGTGAGGAAATTATCCAGCATTCACTAGGATTAGCAGGCTGAAACCTAGGGCTTCAAAATGGCGGGGGGCTCCCGCCAAGGTGTATAATATTTTTGACACTGTTATAGGCCTTTCCTATACATGTTGTCATAATGCATTGGAGACTCTAAACAACACTTTAGTAATTTTTCTTACTTTCCATTTAAGAATAATTCTGTCTTAAGATAATAACTAGTTGTGAGCATTGATTTCTTTATAGATTTTTTAACATTCATACATTTTTTTCAGTGACATACTGTATTTAACAATAACATTTTATATCCTTCAGAGGAAGAATTGTCAACTGTGAAATTTTAAACACCCGTCATCATCCTCAACTTTACTCAAACTGTTTAATTTAACACTCTTCCATTTTCTTCTGCTCGGAAGAATGGGGGATTATGAGGGGGTGTGGCAGGGCTCACAAGTGGAATAGGCTAGAGTCTCTGTTCATTTAAATTCGGCCTTGATAGCTGTCCAATGCTCATTTTTTGAATAGACTGGCAATTAGGTCTCATCATTTTACTGTTGAAATAGCTAGATATAACCCTAACTTTTTTTCTAATAGTTTCTTTATGAGCACTTCTCACTGGTTTCTTGCTATCCTGTCACCTATGTTCTTGAAAAGTTTAAATGCAACATCAATCACTCTCTTCTGTCTTCCTGAATCCTGTTCTTTTATTGTCTTTTTTTTTTTCTAACATTTTTTTTTCATCTTCTTTCTCTCTCAGTAAACCCCCTTGCCCCTCAGTGGCCTTATCACCTTTCTCGGGAAGAAACAATTAAAAAAATACTTGTTGAACTTTTGAAGGCATCTTTCACTATTCCAATGCACCTTTTGGATTTCAATGTCACATTTTACATTGACTGTTAAAATGCTTCTCTGATAGTCATATTTCCATACTTGTTTGAATTTGACATGCAGCCTGTGTGCTAACGACCATGTGTCATGTCTTACAATTGATACTTAGTACATTCTCTGTTTTCCTCTGTGTTTGGTAGCACCTGTTAGGATCCCAGGGCAAATAGGTAACCCCGGAAACTGAGGTAAAAACATTATAAAATTGTAAAAATAGATTTTAATACCAGAAATACGTTGTAAAAAAATTATTACCAGTAGTAAATTTAAAAAACTCTATTGCCAGCAATACGTTTTTGAAAAAAAAAAAAAACTATTGCCAGCAATATGTTTTTGAAAATAATATTACAAGCTATACATTATTTAGGAAAAAATATTTCTTGTTTGAGTCTAGAGGCGAACACTGGTCTTGTTTGAGTCTAGAGGCGGACACTGGTCTTGTTTGTCCATGATTCTATGGCTGGAAACTTGTCGGGTTCGTCCTTGAGTCTATGGCTGGAAACTTGTCGGGTTCGTCCTTGAGTCTAAGGTTGAGCACTGGTTGTGTCTATGGGCTTTGGGGGCTCTTGCTCCTCTGGAGGTGATGTATTTAGGGGCAATCTATGACCTCCCAACATGGCTACTGCTTATTGAATTTACCATAAAAAGTATCTAAATATCACAATCTATATTTTATTGTTTTGCTCTTTAGGTTATATACATTGGAATTTTGAATTGAATCTTTTCCCACCTCAGTAACCATATTTTTTTACAATCTAGCACTCTGTATTACTGAAGAAGATAAGAGCATATAACCAAAACTTTGTGAATATGACAATACCAGTGTATGAATTTTTCAGATTTATGTCTCAGTACATATTTTTACTAGAGCTCATATTATAATTTGTTGTTATTTTTCTGAAGAAGGCTGGAGCGTACAACAGCAGAAACGTCATGAATATAACAATAAGGATAAGGACAATAGTCCTGAATCCACTTACACTTCGTTAAATGTTAAGGTAAAAGAGATTTATTCAAAAAGCTGATTAAAATCATCTCTCAACCTTCAAATATCTTTGGAACCTGGCAGTAGCAAATAATCTTGCTAGCAAAGAATAAATAGGACAAAGCAAGTTTGCTTTTTTTCTGGCAGAGAAATATGAATCCCAGAAGAAAAAAAAAAAAGAGACAAATGCTGATGTCTTGTGCAACAGAGGTGTAGACAAGACGTAAGATAGGATAAGAACATAAAAGAGAACCACCTGTTTGCTAAAGGAAAATAAGAGATATCAGGTTCTTTTCTTCTGTAAGAGAAAGAAAAAAACTGGAGAAAATGGTGCTGTTAAATAGAATCTACAAGAGAATCTGAACCTTGAATTATAGGGGGTGGGTATTCATAGTCAAGTTTCACAATTTACGCCTTCATTTCCTTCAATCAACAACAGAGACTTGGCAGATAAGGCATCTTTAAATGACCCATGAGATATCTTAAAACTTTCCACAAGGTTTGTAAATACCTTGTTAAACAGCAGTATCTGACATATACACTCTAGGTTTTCTATGGTTTATCAATCATTTTCAGGTTATTTAAAGCCAGTAATATTTTTAGATTGTAAGAATTTTTTTTCTTTTTTTGAGATAATAATGGTTTAGTGATTCATGTTTTATTTAACCCATAGCTAGGAGAAGATGCATACCTTTTCAAATGGTATTTATTTGCAAGTGAGTGAATATAATGAACCCAACAGGAATTAGAATTTGGCTCTTTTGATCTACATTGTTTTAATGATATAATGGATAATGGCTCAGAATTAAAAATCAGAGAGCAGAGTTCCAATTCCAGTCATGTTTGTAATATTCACTTAAGCACAACTAGCCTTGGGAAAGGTATGAATGCATCTCTTCTGCCCTCAACTATGGGTTAATTAGTAGAACTTGTATCAGTAAATCATTTTCAAAAAAAATTCTTCCAATCCAAAAATATTTTCTGGCTTTAAATAACTACCAAATGACATTAAATACAATTCCTATCACATTTGTAGAAAGGTTTATAAGTCATCTGGTGGGCTGAAAAGACATGCAGTTTCAAAAATAATCCTAATGACATCAGAATGTGCCTCATTTGTGCCAACTTTGTACCTGAGGTTGTAAAAGTTTGCTCAGTTTAAAGTACCATATCCATTTAAGGCATAACTAAGTCTTACAATGGTATCTTGTGATAGTCATACTCAACTATGATGTGGCAGCCATCATATTTACTTGGCCTTGTGGGTGATGAATTATTTTCCGCCATAGAGCCATTTCCCCACAGAAATGTGGTAAACTTTTCATTACTTTGTTCATTGAGCCTGGTCAGTATCTAGATAACTAAGTGCTTGGGAATACCTGGTGCCGTAAGCTTGGATGTGCGGGTGGTGTAATGGATAATGCCTCAGAATTGGAAATCGGAGAGCTAAGTTCCATTTCCATTTGGGCTTGTTATATTCCCTTACATGCAAATACCCTTGGTAAAGGTATGTATCCACCTCTTCTCACCCCAACTATGGGTTAATTAATAGGACTTGTATAAATAAATCATTATGACCTTCAAAAAAAAACAAAACTTAAAATCTAGAAATATCTTCTTGATTTTCTTTTGTAAAATAGTTAATTGAAAATCTAAACAACCTTTTCCATTGTAAGGAAAAGGAATGGTTGCTGGGTTTTAATATAATCTGTCTCTGATTTATATTGCTGAATCTATGGTAGTATTTGCATCATTGTTTTTAGTTGTTCTGTACTTATTTATGTTTTATCCTCAATTGAGCTCTGAAGAGTGATAACCAGCTAGCTTCTTTAGTGTTATATCTTTTGACCCACTATTTTATGTTTTAGATTTTTTTTTCTCCTTATTCTTGCTCTTCCACTTCCTCTTCCCTTTGTTTTAATATACAATAAGTCTCCGGGATACGACAGTCCCAACCTACGACGATTCAAGGTTACGATGCAATCTCCATTGATTTTGTTTCAATTTATGCTGTTTACCTCATACATACGACTATACATACACACGTTCCTTACCACTGACCTTGGTTTGTTGCATTTTTATATACCTTAAAACATGTTTCATGTATCAAAACATGTAGATATGTGTATACATATTGAGTTTCCCTTTTAAAGATAAGGGCATATTCTTGTTAAACTCTCAGCTGGCAAATTTGCAATAAAAAAGAAAAACAAACCCCCGTTTGTTTTTTATTTCTTCCCCAGATTTGCTGCTGTTTCCGAGTACTGCAAGAGGGAGACAAGTGCTTCCTAATTATCTTAACATATGTCATATAAATGCATTATGTCTTATAGCATTACTTTACTGTTGAGTTAGCATAGGTGAATGACATAAGTGCTTATTCACAGAAAATCGCAGGTATGTTTCGACTTGCATGGAAAATCCCTGCCATAAGTCAAAAAGCCCCTGTATTTGCATATATTATGTGAATATATGCTCTTTTAAAATGTCTGTTTTTTAAAACCAAAATAGCATTTAGTATTAGGTTGGTGCAAAAATAATGTCGTTTCCTCACATAGTAACATATGTGAGAAAACGACATTATTTTTGCACCAACCTAATACTTTTTGTGGAAAATATCTTATTTTTAGCAATTCTTATTCATAATTACTCTTGTTACAAGATAAACTGCCCATTGGAAAAAATTCTAAAGACTGTGTTCTCCTTGTGGCTTCATTAAGATTGATGGGAGACTCAATTAAGTGTGATAGGATAAAGAAGTGGGAACACTAATTATTTGAACAATTCAACCCTGTGTGATGAAATGGAAAGGATAAGAGCTACATTTATGACTTTCTCACTGTTTATTCCCTGTATTTGTGTTTTAAAGATAAGGTCTCTCTTTCTCTCTCTCTATTTCACTCTCACTCTTTCACAGTCACTCTCATTCTTTCACTGTCACTCTCTCTCATTCTTTCACTGTCACTCTCTCTCATTCTTTCACTGTCACTCTCTCTCACTCTTTCACTGTCACTCTCTCTCACTCTTTCACTGTCACTCTCTCTCACTCTTTCACTGTCACTCTCTCTCACTCTTTCACTGTCACTCTCTCTCTCTCTTTCACTCTCCCCACTCTCTCTCTTTCACTCTCCCCCACTCTCTCTCTTTCACTCTCCCCCACTCTCTCTCTTTCACTCTCCCCCACTCTCTCTCTTTCACTCTCCCCCACTCTCTCTCTTTCACTCTCCCCCACTCTCTCTCTCTCTCCCCCACTCTCTCTCTCTCGCTTTCACTCTCTCCCACTCTCTCTCGCTCTTTCATTCTCACTTACTTTATCACTCTCTCGCTATCACACTCTCTCTTTTTTTTTTCTCTCTTGCTCCCTCGCTCTTTCATTCTCTCGCTCTCTTTCATGACACATAGGAATAAATGAGAGATCATTTTTATACCTGACATTTACTTTTGTTCCAGTGGGAAGTGGTGGGTATAAGATGAGTTAATCTTTGATTTCACATTTTTGTCCATGATTGTTTTTCCTTGATTGTCCTTGTGTTAGTCTTTGAAAACTCTGACCACCGCAGATGACAGAAGCATTCAATGAAATGATTGACTTTACTGGTTCATATGGTCATATAACATCTAACACTTCTTATTTTTATTTAGTTTCTGTTTTCTTATACATAAATGTGGATGATTGATTCTTTGATTCAACCCTGTACAACCTGAGTCAACCAATTGTTTTCTTACCCCCACTTTACAAAAAAAATTTTTTTTTTTTTTTAAAGAAATCTCTTAGCACCAGCTCCTCTCTGTTTGTCCATCACATCAATGTGCTTACAGAAAATATATCTGATATCATGACATGATTGAGTAGAATCTACATTCCTGTCTTCATCCCTGCTGCTTCTTACATGGACTCCAGCATTGTAAATCAAAAACTTTTTCCAAAATCTTTCCTCATCCCAGACACCACCACCTCATCTCCACTCTAGCCTGCTCTACTTAAAAAAAAAAAAAAAAAAAAAAAAAAAAAAATTACATTTCTGTATAAGCAATCATCAGAGGTACTGACATTCCAATACAGATTATAATTTACATGATATATTATACAATGTTTATGTAACCTGTAAAATTTATTAAACAATCTAGTTTACTAGTTTACCCATACTGGCAACCAGGCTGTCACATACTACTCCCCACTGAACCCAAGATTAGGGGTCTTGCACAGAACTTAGTGACCCTTGCTATCTTATTAACATATGCTTTTTTTTTTTTACCTACATTTATATATGTTACAAATGAAATTAAGTGCAACTGACTATTAAAGGATGAAAAATTGTAGTGGATTTTGATGTCATTCTGGGGTTTCTTTTTTTTCCTGTTCATATCCATGAATTTGTTTTGCTCATACTAAATCACGAAAAACACTATATAAAATTCACTAATTTATATCCATAATATTGAATGTGTTAAAATTATTCAACATTTTAACAAGAAAAATCTCAAGTTGATAAAAAGTGCTGCAAAACATTGTTGAGTTATTCAAGAATGATCTATTATGACATGTCTCTAATTTGAATTTAGATACATTGTATTTATTTTCAATTTTTTTGTTCACCTATATTGCATATGATCCATTATAATTTGGTTACAATAAAATTTGTATTTTATATGAATACTACCATAATGTTTCTGCAAAATAAGAAAATATCAAAACAAATTAGACGTTTAAAACATGATTAATTAATTAAACCCTATGGTATATGACTTTTACCTCAACCACTGTGTGTGTGTGTGTGTGTGTCTATATATATATATATAATGTGTGTTTATGTGCATGTAAAATTTCAGATATAACAAAATATATATCTGTAACAGGACAATATGAATAAAGACAAAAGGAAAACTTATTATAGCCACGTTTTGGCCTCTGATGAGCTTATCAAGACAAATGTAAGGATATATATATATATATATATATATATATATATATATATAATATAAAATTAGATCAGCCAATTCCACTACTTTCATTTCAACCATTTGGTATCTTCAAGTGATTTCTGTCAAAATTTCAAAATTGCCTGAAAATACTTAAAGGTTGAAACCAAGATAGCAGAATCGGCTGATCTCCTAATTTTTTATTCTTAAAAGCTCTACATGTTAAATTTTTATCTTTTTATATGCGTACTGAGCCCTTTTTAATACTACTAATAAATATATATATATATATATATATATATATATATATATATATATATATATATATATATATAGGAGACATGGTGGATAGTGGCTCAGATTGAGGAATTGGAAAGTTTGAATTCCAGTCAAATCCATTACATTCACTTTTATGCTAATACCCTTGGGAAAGGTATTAATCTTTTTCTTTTCCCTCCAGCTATATGAGTAAATAGCAGGGCAGGCTGGTTTCTGTAGCCTTGAATGGCAACTGGTCTCGGAGAACAACAACTCTGAATTCAAAATCTACAGAGGTTTGTTTGGGGACCTTGTGGCACGTAGGGCACCAGGTCTCTGTATTCGGCCCTTCAAAAAGTGTGGTTGGTTCTGCACAAAGCCTTCACCACTATAATCAAATCATATATGCTGGTGTCTAAGCTGTTAGTTCCTAGGACAATGGGAGAGTCCACCATAAAGTGTATGTGTATATGACTGTGTGGAAATAGGAATCACCACTGCTTGTGTTTGTATATAGTCGAACAATGTTTGTCTATATTAAAGTTTGCAAACATCCCTACTGAAGGTGACCCCTTTTGGGAAGCTCTTTCCACTCTGCAGGTCATGTAATTGGTTTAATCTATGCCCTTGCTATTTATGGAATTTATTTAAAAAGTATATAAATATCACACTGCATGTGATGTTTCATCAACAAGGCCTCTGATTGGAAGATTAGCAGTTTTCAGGAGCATGGAGCCACTTAACTGCCATTGTTCCCAGGTCCACCCTGACCCGGAGTGGTAGCACCTGTTAGGGCCCCAGCTATTGACAAATAGTGAACCCCCAAACATTATGAAAGTATAAAAATATATTTTTATAGTAAAAATATCAGCAATACATTATATACAGGGTGTCCCCAAAAATTTGACATCATTTTAAAAGCAATTATCTTAATCTACTAATTCTTGCTCAATGAAATTGAACAGTTTATGTGTTGAACATCATAAGTCTATTATGGGACTGATTTCAGAAGTGTTCAATATGTGCACTGCCTGTGACACAGCACACGTCAAGTTGGTAGCTAAGTTCTTGCCAAACATGTTGATGATGATCCTTTAGCCCTGCATAAGCAGCCTTTCTCTTTAAATTTTTGGTACCAAGTCCAAATTTGTTTGCCAGTCAGTGAAGTTCTTCCAAGTTTTATATTGAAGACACGCTGCACAGTCTTGGGTGATTGTGTGCGAGCAATATTCCAAGATGCAAAATGACTTCTCTTCAGGAGTGAACAACATGGCTCAACCTGAAAGCAGAAATAAAATAAAACATTAAATATAAAATCTTGATCTGTTTCTAAACATTATATGAAAATTTGAGGTTATTTCAACAAGAATTGCCAAAATTATTGGCCTGCAAAATGTCAAATTTTTGGGACACCCTGTATATTAAATAAAATTACCAACAGTAGATTTTATGGCAAAATGATTAACAATATGTTTTATCTGTAGTTGAAGCCATAAGACTGTTAGAAATATTTACATTCTGGCATTGAATAGCTGATAGATGTTGATATGCACTCAACAAAATTAAATCAATATTTGATGTTTTGTTATTATCGATGATAGATTGTGTATTAAAATGTTGGGCCATAAACATGGTGAATTGCAATGAGCTGCGAGGTTAGGTGGAAGGGAAAAAAACAATAGAAACTCTTGTTGCAGTCACTTTAGTGCAGAGGTCAAAAACTGGGCTACTATTGAAAGCTCTTCTTCTGAGTGGCATGTCTCTTCAGGAAGTGGGTGATCATGGCTCTCCACAATTTCTTGTCATTTGCAGTTGTTAGTAAAGTTTGTCTTTTTCCTATCTCGTCTAATCCTTGTTTTGTCAACCATTTACACCAGCTGTAGGTAAGTCGTGCACTGCTTTTTTCTGTCTCTCTTGCCTCCAATAAATCTTGTGAGCATCAAATTTTCTAAGCCCACTTTCCTCATTATGTGCTCTAGAAATTTCAATTATCTCTGATGTTAAGTCTAAGTGTCCTTTTTGTTTCCATTTTCTCTAAAACTTCTTCATTCCTCTCATGTTCAGTTCATGGTATTCTCAGTATCCTTCTGTAGAACCAGATTTTCTGTTGCTTCAAGTTTCTTCTTCATCTTAGCAGAGATTGTCCAGCATTCACTATAGGAGCACTACTATTACATCAGGGTTCAGGCCTCTTTGTTTCTAACAAAATTTTCCTGTTTCTTAATATTTTGCTCAGCTTTTTTTGGAAGGCATCTTACACTATTCCAATGTGCATTCAGATTTCACCTTTAAATTTTTGTACTTGTTTGATTTTGGTATCTCTAGTTTAAATCTTTAATTTAATTAATTTTGAACTGTTTGTGACTTTTAGACTACTTTGTATATAATTTAGGCTATGAATGAAAAGTCAATTTAAAATGTGATTGAAACATTTTCAAATGGAGGCCAATTCACTACTTGTAGTCATTTCAGTAACCCAATATGGCTTCATTAGAAAGAAAACAATTATTTTTAAAGTATGTGGGAGTTATGATTGCCTAAGTCCTGAAGGAACATAGCAGTTAAAAAAAATTAGTTAGCAAATACACTAATTCAATTTAACTTTTAAATTATAATTTTAAACTTTTTATAACATGGAGATGTAAAAAGAAAATGTTTTCCAATAAATAGTAACAGTTAATAGTTCTTGAAGCCACTCCTTAAGAACAATTTGAAGTGTGTTGAAATTACAATTGGAGTAGAGGATGGGGGGGGGGCAACCAAAATTCTGTTGCCTGTGTCCATGCTGTGGTCAGCAAGATAGCAGATATCCAGAAGTTTAGGGTTGAGAGTGGGGTTGTTGGCTTATCTCTCTCTGAAGAAAGATTGGTAGAACACTGAGAGATTTCTTGTTAGTTTGCTATTCTTTTGATCACTTCCTCAATTAAGCATTCACAAATATCTGATCTGGGACTCCAATTAAGAAGGAAGATTAATGGCTGTTTTTTTCTTAGACATTTAAGTATTTCCACCTATCACTCTCGTTTCCATCTTGTTCACTCTCTCTCTCTCTCTCCTCTATCACATATCTTTTTTGATTTCTCTCTCACTTTCTCATATATATTTTTGGTTTCTCTCTCTCATATATATTTTTGGTTTCTCTCTCTCATATATATATTTGATTTCTCTCTCTCATATATATATTTGATTTCTCTCTCTCATATATATATTTGATTTCTCTCTCTCATATATATATTTGATTTCTCTCTCTCATATATATATTTGATTTCTCTCTCTCATATATATATTTGATTTCTCTCTCTCATATATATATTTGATTTCTCTCTCTCATATATATATTTGATTTCTCTCTCTCATATATATATTTGATTTCTCTCTCTCATATATATATTTGATTTCTCTCTCTCATATATATATTTGATTTCTCTCTCTCATATATATATTTGATTTCTCTCTCATCAATCTCTCTTCATATCTCATCCTCTCCAATCTCTCTCCAGTTCTCTCTCTCTCCAGTTCTCTCCTTCTGCACCTATTTCCATTTCTCTCCCTCTCTCCATTTCTCACTCTCTCTTGGTCTCTCTCCATTTCTCACTCTCTCTCCATTTCTCACTCTCTCTTGGTCTCTCTCCATTTCTCACTCTCTCTTGGTCTCTCTCCATTTCTCACTCTCTCTTGGTCTCTCTCCATTTCTCACTCTCTCTTGATCTCTCTCCATTTCTCACTCTCTCTTGATCTCTCTCCATTTCTCACTCTCTCTTGATCTCTCTCCATATTTCTCTCTGCATCTCTATTTCTCTCTCTGAATCTCACCCTCCCTCTCTCTCACTCTCACTGAATCTCTCACCCTTCCTCTCTCTCTCTCATCCTTTCTATCTTTCTCTCTCTCTCTCATCCTTTCTATCTTTCTCTCTCTCTCATCCTTTCTATCTTTCTCTCTCTCTCTCATCCTTTCTATCTTTCTCTCTCTCTCTCATCCTTTCTATCTTTCTCTCTCTCTCTCATCCTTTCTATCTTTCTCTCTCTCTCTCATCCTTTCTATCTTTCTCTCTCTCTCACTGAATCTCTCTCCATTTTTATCTCTCTCTCTCCATTTCTATCTCTCTCTCTCTCTCTCTCACTGAATCTCTCTCCATTTCTATATCTCTCTCTATCTCTCACCCTTCCTCTCTCTCTCACCCTTCCTCTCTCTCTCACCCTTCCTCTCTATCTCTCACCCTTCCTCTCTATCTCTCACCCTTCCTCTCTATCTCTCACCCTTCCTCTCTATCTCTCACCCTTCCTCTCTATCTCTCACCCTTCCTCTCTATCTCTCACCCTTCCTCTCTCTCTCACCCTTCCTCTCTATCTCTCACCCTTCCTCTCTATCTCTCTCTCTCTCTCTCACTGAATCTCTCTCTCTCACTGCATCTCTCTCCATTTCTATCTCTCTCTCTCTCTCTCCATTTCTATCTCTCTCTCTCTCTCTCCATTTCTATCTCTCTCTCTCTCTCTCTCTCTCTCTCTCCATTTCTATCTCTCTCTCCATTTCTATCTCTCTCTCCATTTCTCTCTCTCTCCATTTCTATCTCTCTCTCCATTTCTATCTCTCTCTCTCTCTCTCCATTTCTATCTCTCTCTCTCTCTCTCCATTTCTATCTCTCTCTCTCTCTCTCCATTTCTATCTCTCTCTCTCTCTCTCTCTCTCTCTATTTCTATATCTCTCTCTATCTCTCACCCTTCCTCTCTATCTCTCACCCTTCCTCTCTATCTCTCACCCTTCCTCTCTATCTCTCACCCTTCCTCTCTATCTCTCACCCTTCCTCTCTCTCTCTCACCCTTCCTCTCTCTCTCTCTCTCTCACTGAATCTCTCTCCATTTCTATCTCTCTCTCTCTCACTGAATCTCTCTCCATTTCTATCTCTCTCTCTCTCTCACTGAATCTCTCTCCATTTCTATCTCTCTCTCTCTCTCTCTCACTGAATCTCTCTCCATTTCTATCTCTCTCTCTCTCTCTCTCTCACTGAATCTCTCTCCATTTCTATCTCTCTCTCTCTCTCTCTCACTGAATCTCTCTCCATTTCTATCGCTGTTTCTTGCCTGTTTATATGTATGTCTCTTTCATGCCTTTGTCTCTCTTTACGTTTCTTCTATTTGTCTCTCTTTCTCTCCTCAGTTCAAATTCGTTTTATTAGAGAATATTTTGAAAAAAACTTTTAAGCCTTTCTTTCATGAGCCCCCCCCCTTTTCTTCTTAATTCTTCCATCAAAACCATCTGGTTGTTTCCCAACTTTTCCGCCTTCATAACCATTTCCTCCCTCATCAGCTGTTTGACCACAGAATCTTATCAACCACTTGCTCACCACTTAACTGACCACTCTTGTCCAAGCACTCTTGTCCCCATTTGTAGAAATCTTATGACTTACTTAAACTTAACTAATGACTCACTCATAATTTATATTAAATTGACTTGCTTTTATGTTTTATGTAAATTGTTAACCTCAATTGGTCACCATTTTAAAACTAGTTTGCCTATGTCATAAAGAAATGACAGCAAAATTACTTATTGGATATAAGTACAGTGGAGTTAGAAAGTCTAAGGCAGTTATCAGTACTTTTTGATCTCACAATCACAAGTCCTGTAACTTTCATTAGAGTTGTAGAGACACCACATGTATAGCTGCAGCAGAATTGGTGTGTCTTGGGCACGATAGCATGATAAAACCCAACCCTCTTCAGGCTGGTTTTAATTCAGAGTTTTCCTTCTCCTAGACTAGTTGCCATCCATGGCTATAGAACCCAGTTGGTCCTGCTATTTACCCATAGCTGGGGGGAGAAGAGATGGACTCTCCAATTTTGTGATGTTTGATTTGGGTAGCTTAGCTTTCTCCAGTATCTAACAGTTCATCAGCCTGAGCTTGAGTGGTAACATGTGGGGAAATAGAAAAGTCAGGCATAGCTGACCATATATGGAGGGAAAAGAGGATCACCGCCTCCTCTGGAATGAGGTTGAAATAATAGACAAAGAACATCACTGGAAAATATGAAAACTTAAGGAATCAGCATATATGTTAATCTTCTGATCCAACCAAGCATAGATATGAATACAACATGGGAACCAGTAATAAGGAGTGCTAGAGAAAAGCAATGAATAACAACAAAAAAATTGCAATATAAGCTCTGGTAAAAAAAATATGCTATAATAATAACAGAAAAATTGCAATATGAGCACTGGTAAAAAACAGTTGCTGAGACATTAGGTTTATAAGTCCCATAAATTCATATACAGATGTCATCAAGGACACATGGCCTAGTAGATAACCGGCATTGGTTAGATCCAGTGACTAGACCCAAAGAGTTGTGAGTTCAATACCAGGCCAGTCATGTTCTCCCCTGGGAGGGTCTTACTTGGAACAGGCGTCTACAATGTGTTGAACCATTTTTGAACATTGTCTCGATGTTATAAGGACCACAAATCTTTTGTATTTTCTCTGATAATCCCTTCATAAAGGGTAGGCAGACTGAAGCCGTTTTGGGCAGACCAAAAATCTTGGAGAGTTGAGTTATAACTGAGACATCTGGAAGTGGTATGGCACATGGAACTAGAACAATCACCTGAAGAAGGCTGGTGTGTACTATGGCCAAAACATTGTGAATATGGCAATGAAACTGAGAATAACAGTTCAAATAATGTAAATAATGATAATACTCAGAGATATAGACAGACACAGATTAAAATCTCCAATTTTTTTTTTTTTTTTTTTTTTTGATCATCTTGGCTTTCATAAAAAAGTTGGGTTAAGATAACTGGGTAAAAAAAAATGTGACGGTTTAACAAACGTCACAAGTGGTCATATTGTAAATTTACTACATGAAGTGATCTTGGTTTTCTATTCAGAAAAGATGAATTAAGTTGAAAGCACTAAAATGATTTCTTTCTTGTCACTCTACTTATTCTTTTGTCTGCCATGTTCTTTCTCTTAATAAATCTTGTCTTTTTGTTATCTTTCCTAAACCTTGCTCCATCATCCATTTATTCAAGCTTGCTATCTAGGTTATGTGTATAGTTTTCGTCTGTCCCTCTTGCCTTCAATCTGTCCTGTGAGTATCAAATTTTTCAAGCCCACCTTCCTCATGTGGCCTAGAAATTTCCACCCTCCACAGCAACCATAACAATTTAGGTATACGCTAAACTACTATTCTCTTTTATGTGTTCTGTTTGTTTGTTTGTGTTTAACAGCATATCAACCTTGTTGGGTTATTTAATGCCAATAATAGATATCTGGGCCTCGATAACTAGATAGATAGCTTGCCATTCATACTTCGATATAAAGATATATATGTTGATATTTACACCTTGACAATCAGATAGATAGCTTGATAATCACATTTCAACGTATAGATAGATATTCTGGCCTTAGAGGCTCTTGCAAGTACTTTAGCAGAGCTTAATCATGGCATTGGTGTTAAGTTATAAAAAGGAAAACAAATTTTTTTTTTTTTTTTTTTTTTTTAAATTTTGTTATGGATGTGTTGTGTAATATACAAATTTATAAGGGTAGTTTCTGGTTGAAAGTGCAAGCAATTTAAACATTTGTCTATCATAATATATCTTACTTATTATAAAACGCAAATTGTGTGTGTGTCTGTACGTTTATATATTGGATCAGATTTCCTACATTTTTCAACCGATTTCAACAAAACTTCACAGGACTATGTAAAATTACCTTGCAGTGGTTCTAACAGTGCCAAAAATTGGAAAAACACAATTGTTTTTGCACAAAATCAATTTGAAAACACAATTAAGAGGCATCACAAGAATGAAAGGGGGACAACTCATATTGAGTTATACTTATTATAAAACCCAGGTTGTTTGTGTGTGTGTGTGTGTTCATTTATATATGGGATCGGATTTCCTACATTTTTCAACCAATTTCAACAAACTTCACTTTTCTTTTGGCAGGTAGTGTTTCTTATTGTCTTGCACACTTTTTTCTTTATTTTTATATTCAGAATGCTTTAAAAATTCATTTATAAGACAATTGTTTATAATAAAATTCTATTCAATCAGTAGACTCATAACGATTGAAAACAATGTTTTTGTTTGGGTTTGACCAATTCGTAAAAAAAACAAACTAATTAAGACATGCGTGTCCATCAACCTTAAACAATAATCTTTGTCAATTTTATTTTTCAGTCTTTATGATGGTCGATACTTGATCTATCTCTTACTGTTACATCCTCAGGCAACACTGGGCTCTACTGCTAGTATATATATATAAAAGGAAGAGGTTACAGTAGTTCCCATGAGAGAAAAGTGTGTATATTAAAAAGAGAGAAACCGCAAACGTTTTTGGTTATAGTGTGGATTTTTAAAAAATTATTATGCTTTATTATATATGTCTGTGTGCGTGGTGCAGTTCAATTTATATTACATGAATCATTCATACAAAAAACAGATTAGTGAAGTTAATGATATAAATGGTGAAAATACATCTTTGCAAACAAATTTATTAATTTCCAGAATTTCTTACAGTTAACAATAACACATTTCTAAAAAAAAAAACATATTTCGATTCACATCTAATCTTTCATGTCCCATTATTACCTGGATGTATTTAAAAAACAAAAAAACAAATCAATTTCCATGCCTGATGAAGTCTGTATGAACAGATGAAAGTACTTGCAAAAAAAGACCTTATACAAGTTGAATTTATTAAAAACAGGGATCACAAACATTCATCTAGAGGTTTGTGGGTTAATGTAATTTTAATAAATTTGTTTGCAAAGATGTATTCTTGCCATTTATATCATTAAATTCATGAATCTGTTTTTTGTATGAATGATTCATGTAATATATGATGACTGTCACTTCTTTGCAGAAGAGCATCTCTTCACTTAGTAACTTTTTGTGTTTTTCACTCAGGATTTTATTTCCATCATTTATACCTGAGCTAACGCTCTGCTGTGTGTCCGTAATTGATTCTCAAGGCCGGCTTCACTTTTGCAACCTATCTTATGCACATGACAAAGTGTTACTTATGTTGGAAACTTGCCTGTTCCTGTGTACAATCATGTGACATTTGAGTCCTGCAACAGACTTACAAGCCTTGTAACAAAAACTCACACAAGTAACCTGCCGGCCTTTCTAGTACAGTTGCATTCATAGGTGTTTGCACCTGATTTTTCTGGTGTGATTTCATGTGACTGGCTAAACCAGCTGCCAAGAGGGTGACTTTTTCATAATTACTGGAAGCCTGTTGGTGTCCTAATAGCTCTGGTATGGATTATATATATATATATATATATGAGAGAGTTTGGTTTACTTTACACCATATCCACCTCAATGGGTTATTTAATGCCGACAAGATTTTTATTTTCCAAAAATGTATTGATGTTAATATTTTTTTTTCTCCCAAAATTTATTGCTGGTAATAATCTTTTTTTCATAGTGTTTTGACCCCAGTTTGGGGGTCAACTATTTGCCCATAGCTGGGACTCTAACAGATGCTACAAGCCAAGGTCAGGCTGGACCTGGGAAAACCAGCAAATAAGAGGTGGTTCCATGCAATCTTGCTGCTGGATGTAGTTTATCAACATACCCAGGACTCTGTGTGTGTATATATGTATGTATATATATATATATATAATGTATATAGTACTTTGTCAATTATTTGGACACCCTGGGAAATGGGTTTTGAAAAAATATGTCCAAATAATTGAATACCTAAGTTATCAAAAAAGAATAAAGAAGTCATTTTGTTGAAAGAATTTTTAACATATCAAATAACATTTTCAAATGCTTTGTTCAAATCTTGTCCAGTTTGTTTTATGAAAAATATATATGTTAATATTTGTCTATTTTTGGATGAGCACACATTTTTCTGCTCTTAGCTGGATTAAAGTTAATGTGTTTGTAAGGGTAGCTTTTGGTTGAAAGTGCAACCAACTTAAATATTTTGTCAAACATAATCATTGCTTTGGTGTCTGAAATTGAACATTGAAGCCATTGAATTTCAATGTGGGCAATATTGCTATCATCCTCCACCGTTTCAACATTTTCTGGTGCAGTTGAAAGTTCAGCAATACTGTGGTCACTGTGTCAATTCAAATGTATTTTCTTTGTAGGAAAATGACATGGAGATTAACAAGAGTTAATTGAACTAATTCTATTAGGATTGTTATCAAACGCTGAGTATGGTTTTCTAACTTCTCAAAACGCTTGTCTATGAAGAATGGGTTTAGGTTGGATAATTGAAAAATGTTTGGATGATTTCAATTTTACTCTTCATTTCACACATGGATTATCAAAGTCTGGAAAATTGAAGTACAAATAATTGAGGAATACAGAATCCATGATTTTTTTTTTTTTTTTTTGTTACTGCTATTTTTATTTTTATTCATACAATTTAAAAAAATAAATGAATAAATAATATTTGTCTTCATCCAGTCAGAGCAGAGGTTGGGAGCATGTAAGCTAATTGGCATGGACCTACAATCTTCAGGGATTCTACTCCCCTACTCAGCAGAGGAAAAGGCGAGCTCTCTGTTACTTGAAGGTACATCATATAGACTACATGTAATTATATATATCCAGACATAAATCATATGTATTTAGCACTGATTAAAAAATCTACTTATGTTTCCTATCAAGTCTGGGCATATTACCAGCTTAACTGGTCCTCTCCTACCCACTACAGATTTAGAAAAAGAAAAGAAAAGAAAAATCTTTCTTCCTAATAATGTGGCAAAATAAATAAAATCCATAATTAAAGTAACGGATAAAATTTTTGTTTTTATTTCATTTATGGGTTACTTTTTAACACTTTTGTTCTTATTAAATTTGTTATCTACTTTGTGCCAACTGGGCATATCTCCCCCAGCCACCAACAAGTGTAATAGTTTGGAATGCTAATCTCAATATGAGGTATTCTCCTTTTCATATTTATGCTTTAAATTTATTTTGCAAATATTTTCATACTCAAAAAGGTTTTCTTTTAAATAATATTCTTAGTTGCCATTTCCTTACTTCTCCTTAGTTTGGCACAAGGTCAAAAATATAGGTCACCCAATAAGGATTGAATACACTTGTCAGTTGTAATGATCAACCAGGTCAGCCTGTTAACCATTACCCAACTGTGAGATATCCAAGGTCAATATAGTTTTATTTACTAAGCTTAGCTTGGTTTTAAAATAAGGCCTCAAATACTAGACACTCAGTGAGGAACAATGTGGAGCAATAACAAGAGAAAGAAAAGAAAGGAACAGAAAGGAACAATATATGCAAGGCAAATTAACAGTAATAAGGACATATAATGAGGAAAGAAGGTTTAGAAAACTTGACACTCACAGGAAATATTGAAGAAAAGAGGGGCATCAAGTTACCTAATAAGCTTGTGTGAATGGATGGCAAAACAGGGAATGGAAGGAACTGTAAGAAGGCAAATATTGCTAAGAGCTAAAAAAGATGGGAAGTTGTGGAAAGCCAAGATCACTAACGCCCAGAACGGACATGCCACATAGTAGTTCAGTATATTACCAATCAGTAAACCTTTAAAAGTATACCTTATTGAAAACATTGTTTCTATTGAATATTTCTGGTTTATTTAATTTCTTGTCTTTTTTTTTTTTTTTTTTTTTTTTTTACATTCTAGTGTTGGAAGCTGATTGTATGGCTAACAAAAGAACACTACATGTGTCAGGTTTTTATACAAAAATAAGAAAAGCGAAAGAAATTAGTCAATAATCTACAATTATTTCTATTGAATGCCTGTATTCACTGCTGGTCTCCATTATGGATACTAAACAAAGACTGACCAGCATTGTCTCGGATTAAAAACCAACAAAAACATACAAAATTCCAATACATGTTGCTTTGTTCAACTTACTGTAATATTTATTTTTTTGTTATTTATGCTACTAGATTTTACATATTTATTGGACTGAGCCAATCTTAGTGACACAAAACTAGATTTATAAAAAAACCAGTGAATGTCAAACTTGCTATGACCTGTGAAACTAAGATGCTTACAATCACTGTAGCAGGCATTTTGCTACCTCACTAATACACCTGTAAGTCAAACAGGCTTGGTATCATAATATAAATATTTTTATCAACAAAGTATTAAAATTGACTGATTACCACTTCTGCTACTGTGGACATACTTATACAAAACTTATATTGCCTGTTGTTGACATATACATACCTTCTCAAAACACATATGTCTTTGTTTTAGAAAAAAAAAACTATAACAAAGAGAGAAGTTTTGTTTGACAAATTTCATTATTTAGGACTTCATTGGACTAAAGTAAGGTTTACGTTGATGTGACAACATATACACACGAAGGAATGGGGACACTATTATTCGGACTATAAATATTGTACATAATACCTCATCTCAGAAATATAGACAGATACTGAAGGAATGGGGATTCTGAAAATTTTAAAATATGTTTTGGGTATATAGCCTAGCGGATTTCATTTAGTTTCTTTTTCTGTCTGTTCAAGTTTCCATAACTTGTTATTAAATATCTTATATTGTGATAATAGAAAATCTCTCAAGAAAGATGAAAATGTAAAAAACTGTACATAAATTTATTTTGGATGATAATGAGATCAAACCATTTTCTATACACTATTGCTTTAGTAAATCGCTTTCTCTTTTAATTAAGTAGCATTTTTTTTAAATCAAAATTCTACTCACTCATTACAGAGAACAACTAATACATTCAGTGTGTTTTGTAAAATATACCTTTTTGTGTTCATATAAGCTTTTATTTAAATTCCTTGGGCTTCTCCAATGTATTCCTTGTGGCAATCATTACAGGTGATCGAGTAAATTCCTCGAAGTTTTAGCTTATTTTGTTTTGGATTAATTGTATGAATATATAAGTTGTAGCTTTTTATTTTGTTTTGCATTAAGACTTTTATTGTTTTAAAAGTAGTTGTAACCAATTTTAAGTTGAACTTTGAGATAAACTCTTTTGAATTGCAGTTGTGATAGGCTTGGTAGGTAGAACAATATATTCCTTAGGTTTGTCAAGAAGGTCTGCTCTTCTATTTTGGAATATTTTATGAGCCTTTTGTTTTGCATTGAATATGAAAAAATGTTTTAAAATTTCAGTTTCCTTTTCTTTTGTGCGCATTTGTAGTTGCATCAGTGTAAACATCACTTTAGTCTGATTAAAGTCTAAAGGAAATGATCTGATTATTGCATAACAAGGTCACCCTTGTTTAAAACAAAATAAAGAATTACAATGAATATTGGTAAATTCCTTTATTTCTCAGTTATTAAAACATTGCCATATGTTTGTTTATATTCAATGCCTCAAAAACCAAACTGGTTACATTCTATCACCACTGATCGGACTCCAAACTACTGCCAGTTACGATGGACAGATGTCTCCTGAAGGAGGCTTCATGCTTCATGGATATTTTGAGCCTCAAACTCAGACATGTCCCCCTCAAGTGGAACTCCTATATACAATCCATCACTAAAGATGCAGGAAAAAATGATCATCTCCTTGTACTGCTCCAGTAAGTACCTGACTCCTCATGCTATCCCCTCCCTTTATAAGAGCCAGATCAGGCTGAAAACGGAGTACTGTTGCCATATTTGGATGGGAGCTGCCCAGACCTCACTTTTCGCTCTTGAGTTTAAAAGCATCTCTGAGTCTTTGTTGGAGAAGAATTATTTTCCACCCTCCAATCTCTCTCCCACAGGTGGGGTGTGGCGAGTCTCTCACTACTCCATCACTACTACCATGGAAAGTTCTCAGACAAACTACATTCTTTGGTTCCACCAGGTCTAACCTTCATAGCTAGGGCCCACCATGCCACTTACATAGTAGCAATCCACCCATATTCTCACTGTATTCCATCAGTGAGAAGTAAGTTCCACTCAGTTTCTTCCCGCAAACCACTGCCCTGTGAAACAGACTCCCAAGAGGATGTTTCCCCTATCACTACAATCTTAACCAGTTCAAGTCTAGAGCTAACTGTTATCTTCCCCTCCTATTCATATAAGTGGATATGCTCCCCATGTCTTGTACAGGGTAAACCTTACTGTAAAAAAAAAAAAAAATGCAATGAAGAACCAATATTCTGAAATGAGATCACTTTAACAATCTGATTAAATGTTTGCAAATCTTTTACATACGAATCTTAGTGTTGATATACAGAAAAAAATATTCTTTTAGGCAGATATTATTAAAGACAGCAGACATTTTGTGTTGATTAATTTTAATGATCGACTTTTCCAAATTACGAAGTAGCCTTCTCTGATTAGAAAATTCTGTCAGAAATGCCAAATGCAGATTTAAATGAATGGGATCCAGGTTCAAATCTCACCATAGTCAATTTGTCAAGGAACAACTTCTTGATAATATGTCCCACTTCTTGTGAGTGAAAGTGGTTAGAAAAAATTGTTCAGAAGCGGTCAATGCTTGTGCTAGTACAAAGTCATAAGTTATCATGACTGAGGGTTTGAGTGTACTGGTATTGTTCAAACTGTTGATAAAAAAAAAAGTTTCTTTACTTGCACTTCCCATCAGTGGTACTCCCTTCCACTTACTTGCTTCCCTGATAGCTACAATCTTGAAAAATTTAAATGCAACATCAACTACCATCTTCTGTTGACTTGAATCCCGTTCATCTTTTATCCTTTCCTCAATCCCCCCCTATACCCAGTCTTTTCTCTCACTTTCACTCTCTGTAACCACCTGCGTGCTAGTGGCACTCCTACCTTGCTTGGGGTGAAATGATTAAAAAAAAAATAAAATTGTGTGCATGTTTTTTTGGGTTTTTTTTCCCCTTATATTGAAATGCAAATTTATTTTTTAAGAGTTTATTTGACATAGATAACACCTTACTGATTTGACCATGAAGGCTGATTAGCAAACAAATTGTCAAGTAATGGCTTCAAAATGTACATTTTATTAGAGTATATATACATTGCTTCCCTCTCTTTGTTTTAAAATAAATGCCTCATTGTATGAATATATACTCTTTTAAAATGTTCATGATAAAATTTTGAAACCCCCCAAACAGATTATTCAAGTCATATCACCACATTCTTCTTTACTCAATTGATTGTTTACACCTACTAGTAGTAGATATAATAATTTTAAGTTGTCTAAATGTCATTATGCTGCTTGCTAAAAGAATAAACTATATCAACTGACCTGAGTCTTGGGATTAAGAGGAACAATGATGATGATGAAAGAAAAAAAAAAAAAATAATCACAAATTTTGATAATACTTCTAAGATTTAGGCCCCCTTAGGACTACTACACATGATTTTTTTTTTTTTTTTTTGGAATAAAGTGGATTAGAAAAATTACCATGAATAACTTTTTTAAATGGATTTAAGAAAATCTTCATTGGGATTTAAAGAATATTTTTACTATTTATATGGAACATTGGAATATATGAATCTCTCTCTCTCTCTCTCTCTCTCTCTCTCACTCACTCACTCACTCACTCACTCACTCACTCACTCACTCACGAGAGAGAGAGAGAAACAAATAAAATTAAATGATCAACTTATCTTTTCCAAACTCAGTTTCATAGATGTGGTATCTATTTGCAATGGGTATAACAGGTGGATAACATATCTATGAAACTCCGAGTCAGGAAAGATAAGTTAAACATTTCATTTTATTTGTTGCAATTAATGTTCCATCTCCTGATATTGAGCACTCTAATAAAGACTGCTTGTCTTAAGTGTTATCCTCCAGAAATACACAGGTTGACTATTATTTTTTGTTTTATGAAGCTCAATCATTGTTACTATATATATTTTTGAAAAAAACACCCATAAATGCAAAGAAACAATCACCTAACCTATCAGCTATCCTCACCTCTACCAAATATCTAAACAGTACAAACCAAATAGGAAATTACAAATGTAACAAACCTCGTTGCTTAGTTTGCAAACACTTAATAATAGATAATGTATTTTCTGTACCCAACACCAATATCAAGATACATCCACCTCACCTCACCTGTGATAGCCATAACATAATCTACTATTTATTCTGCACCTTATGTCCTAATAGTGGATATATTGTTGAATCTGGAAATAATTTTAGATTTTGCTTCAACAATTATAAACAAACCTTACGTCAAAACAATCCTTATTCCCCCATAGCTGAACATTTTAATCAATCAGGACACTCATTAGAAAACTGTAAATGTTTGATAGATTCCAATTTCAGTTCCACATACACACACAGAAAAAAAAGAAAAATACTGGATTTTAAAATTAAATACATATAACCTAGGGTTAAAGACTTGGGTATTTTAAATCTTTATAAATATTTCAATAGTTAAACATTTTTTTTTTTTTAGATATAGTTAAAAAAATTTTTTTAAACATCTAAAATATTATTACAGTTAGATTTACGTTAGGAATATTCAAACACAGTGGCATTCCATATCACGTGACGTTCACATCTTGCGACGGACACTACTTGTAAACAAACAGTAATTTTAATTTATTTGTAACAAACAGTTATTTCTGAAGAAAGATTGAGGTCAATCTGAAATATCAAATATATATATAAATAAATAAATACTTTCATAAAAAACATTATTTTTTTTAATTTGCAACTTTTTATATATATATATATATATATATATAGTTGGATACATCAATCCAACTAAATATGTTAGGTCTATCACTGCTATTGAGTGCTTTCCAATAAGTACTGCACATATATGATATATAAATAATATATATAAAAATTGTATGTGTGTGTGTGTGTGTGTGTATATATATATATATATATATATATATATATATATATACACATACATTTTACATATATATTATCAAAAATACTTTTACAAACTTTGTGTTACAGAAACAGGATTTGTGGCACCATAAAACATAGATTGAAGAAAACCAAGATCCAATCATATGCCTGACCATGAAGAACACATTCTATATGGCCTTTTGTACATGTGTTTATATGGAGGTTTTACCTTGTTTTGATGTCAGGAGCTCACCTCCAAAGTTTGTAAATGTATTTTTGATACACCCTGTGTGTGTATGTGTGTGTATATATATATATATATATATATATATATATATACATAAAATCAAGTCTGGCTGCTTGTTTACAGATTTGTCCATCTAGTGTAGGTAGCTAATCTGTTTGTTTCTGTTTCTTTGACAATCAAAAAGCCAACCTGTTGTTTATGCTACCATTATGCTGAGAAAACCTTAGTTACAGTTTTTGAGAAAGAGCACAATCTTGCTGGGTTAGTAGTAGAACAAGGCCAATATGCTGAAACCCTTAAACTTGTGACTTTGCTCTAATGCAACCCTTGATGGCTTCCAATTTCCTATCTTTTGTAGCTTTAAGCAATGATCGTTATTACTATTCCTCCTAATCACTGTTCTGCCGCTCATTTACACAAACTTGTTAGGAAAGTTATTTGCAGTTTTCCTCTGTCCTTTCAAGATGTGAGTTATCATGGCCCTCCACAACTTCCTATTCCTTGTGGCCCCTCACAACTTCCTATCTTTTGAGGCCCTCCACAACTTCCTATCCATTCTAGCTCTAGAATTCTCTGTTCTGTCATCTATTTACACAAGGTACTTTTTTCTCTCTCTTTGTCCTGCTTGTCTTAAATCAGATATAATCTGGTTTAGAAAACTGGATACAGAAGGTCTTCCGGTTATATCAGACCCGATGTATGGTGTTTCGTGGTTATGCCGCCATCTCTCTTAATATAATACGTTGCCACATGGTGCTATATGAGGAAGATGCCATTGTTTCTTCACTGTCTATACACTATATTAGATTGTGCTATATTCGATTTTCTCTCATTTGTGTCATTTTTTTTGTTTTTGGCGACTTTTTGCCCTTTATTATGGCTCCCAAATATAAGGTAGATTCGTGGGTACTTATGTAGGTGTGTTCCAACCTGCATCAAAAATCATGTTATGTCATACCATAAGAACGCATATTCTACATAAGTTGAGGAACCCCTGTATATAAAACTAATATTTTTCGCTTGGAAACTAGTTTTCAGCATGTTTAGTTAGTACACACACACAGTTATTGTTAGTAAAAATTTGTGTTTTGCAATGTTTTTGTGAAAATAATTTATCTTTTTTTTTTTTTTTTTCTCTCTAATTTCTTCATAAAAATTTAAAAAAAAAGAAAAAATATTAATTCATAAAAGAAAATCTCCTTTAAAGAGCTTTAATCTAAAAAGTCCTGCTGCTTTGTAGGATAATCCCTACGGGACAGCTGTTATTTTTGTTCCTTTATGTTCTTTCTAATAAGTTATAAATTACACTAAGTATTGGATTTGTACTGATTTTGGGTGGGAAATTAGATAGTTTATATATATATATATAATGTGTGTGTGTGTGTGTGTGTACTTTTTATTTATTTCTTGTTTCAATTACTTTAAGCCTCATTCTGGTGGGAAGGGGGATTAAAGGGATTTAGTTTGAAAGAACCAGAATTAATAAAGGGATGAAAATCATTGAGTGAAAGGATAAAAATGAAGAAAGGCAAAGAGGAGAAAGAAAATGGGAATGATTGCTCATGGCTCTGAGGTCAGTGAGAAACGGGAAGGGGTGATGGAGATTTTAGTCACAGAACACTGCATACTGTCATATCCATTTTCAAAATATGCAACAGTGGATTTAGACCTAAATCACCATATTAAAAATTAAAAAAAAAACAAAAAAAACATTGGTTGACATCTAAGACGGAAATTTGTTTGCATAAGGGAATAAATTTTTTAAATTGCATTTGAATGCTGCTTGTTTTTGGTTTTGAAATATATATATATATATATATGGGAATCCCTCATATATATATATATATATATATATATGGGAATCTCTCGACTAATGGGTTTCTGATTAGAGTGATAAAATTTTTTTATACCAAAATTCGATTAGTGCATGCATAATACTCGATTAATGCAGTAAAACATTTCTCAATTTAACCATAGTAATTGAAAATTGATTTTTTTATAGTTAACTATTAATTAAAAATTTTCTAAAAATTTAAAAATGGAAAATGGGTAACTTTTCTAATATCAGTGAACACTCGTTGCCACTTTTGTAATGTCAACGAATACTCGTTGTGACTTTCGTAATACTCGTAGTAGAGACTTTGTAATCGCAGATACAGCTATAGTAATGCTGTTGAACAATACTGGTATCAGACGCCCTCAAATAACACTCACACTAATAGTACTTGCTCTGATAATACTCAAATAATAACCACCAAATAGTGATCTGAATAGTAATCTATATAGTGATCACTTAGACACCACGCAAATTACCATATATACATTTCCTTTACCATCACGTGATCTACTTATTCAAAATGGGGTCACCTGTGTTTGCTATCTGGTGATCTGTGTTCAAACTCCAGTGTTGGCAGCGACACTTTATTCCTAAATAACAGTAACTAATTTGTTTGTCAATTTTGTTTATAATGATTAATGCATATCTTTTAATGTACACATTAGCCACACTAATCAAGGGATTCTTGTGTAACATTATATATATATATATATATATATACACACACACACACACACACACACATATTCAAAATGGCCTCAGCTTGCTTCCACACATGCATGTACCCGTCGGATCATTTACTGATGGACTCTTTCATATACTTCTACATGATGTGGAACGCTTCTGCGTCCCCCCCCCCAATGACATATTATTAATGTCTTCTCTATAAACCAACTGTTTTAGGTGCCCCCCCCCCTAATAAAAATCCAAAGGATTGCGGTTGGAGAAATGTGTGGGCCATAGAACTGGCACTCCCCTACCTATCCCTCTTACACGGTAGATATCAGTGAGTGCATCAAGGACAATGTGCTGAAGCCCCATCATGCATGAACCACATTCATCTTCGTATTAGCAGTTCATGCAATAAATCATCAATAAAAGTTCTCCCGTGGTGAGTGATCAGAGGGTGAAAGGCTCTGCACATGTTGCAAATGATACAGATACAGGAACTGCTCTTGAATTACCCTCCATGTGATACTGTAAGATGTATGACGTGCTAGGGCCACTTGATGTGTGCTGATACCTGGATTGTCTCCGGCAGCCTGTAAGATGTATTCTTCATGGTCAGACATATGGGTGGATCTCAGTCTTCCCAGATCGATAGTTTGTGGTGCTATGGATCCCGTCTCAACAATGCAATGATAAACAACTGCAAAGGTTGGATAACTCAGCTGCTTTCGGTCTGGAAATGCAATCTGATACAGCCGTGCATCCTCACATCCATTACCATTTGCACTGCTGTATGTAAAGATCATATCTGCCTGCTCACTATATGAATATCCTGTCATTGTTAAATGGAGCACTTCTCAGCTAATTCATTACTACACACACACACACACACACACACACACACACACACACACACACACACTACAGTTCAAAAGTTTGAACTCACCCCCAGAATTAGTATGGGATGAATTTGACAAAAGAGGGGGTGGGAATGAAAAAGAGCTCTTAGAATCATTGAAAAAAGAATGGGATCAATTATCAAACTTATACTTTGTGGAACTTTTGCAAGGAGTGCCAAGGCTAAAGGAAGATATTTTGATAAGAGCAAAATTTAATCTTAAAATGTTTTTTCTTTTTGTCATAATTTTTCTAAAAAAAAAAAAAGTCTCACTTTTTTTTTTAACCATGTAAAATGATTTTCTCTTATTTAAGGTACAAAACAACTACTTTTGGGGCCAATTTAAAAAAAAAAATTACCAGGAGTGGCCTAAAACTTTTGAACTGTCATAAAATATGTGTGTGTATGTGTGTACCTGAGTTAAGAGTTGGTCAGTTTGGCAATTTATGTTTCGGTATCGGTTTCTGGGTTAGTTTTGTTTCATACTTTGGTTTTTCGGTTTTTAATTTAGTAATCATTTTCTTGGGTAATGATAGCATTTCCAGTCGATATCCGATTTCGTTTGAAACTTATTCCGTTCAACACGCAATATCTCGTGTATTTCTGGTCCCATCTTAAAAATATTCATATGGCTGGAAAGAAAATAATATAATCTTTCTAAATATGTAATTTGTATGTGCTTTTATTCATTTAATTATTTTTTATACCGAGTTAAAACGGTATCGTTTCGTCCAGCCGAAAATGTGAAATTTTTTTTTTTTTTTTTTTTTTTTTTTGAGACTAAATTTTACGTTACTTTGTTTAACTTTTGCAAAATCAAAGTGACCAATCTTTAATCTTTATCAATATTCTTGAAATTGTACACTCAATTAGGATACAACTTAAACTACAACCAGGAAGATGTTAATTTCTTGTTTCTTCTATGACCCGAAGAAGCGATTTCCTTAAAAAAATTATGAATTAAACAAAATAAATAATAAACAAAATAAAAAAATACGGCAATTATTTCTGGTACGCTAGTCAACTGTTATTGTTTTTTTTTCCTGTTTGACAAATAAATTTCTTCTAAACAAGGAAAATCAATGAGTTATTTTTCCCCTAAATTTGTTTTTTTTTTTTTTTTTTTTTTTTTATCTTGCGAATACACCTAAAAATAAAATTAAATAAAAATAATTAAAAAATCTTTTAATTTCATTTTTAGAATGTGTAGATTTCCAAATCTGCGAGTATCAGTCACCTGCTCTTTTTTAGATACACATTTTAAAATTGAAATTAAAAACTATTTTAAAATCATTTTGATTAATGAGTCTTACTTTTAGGTGTATTATTTATTTGCCAGATAAAAAACAAACAAACCATAAAGTAAAGATTTCGTAAAAATAAAATTAATTAATTTTCCTTGTTTAGAAGAATTTTAGTTAGACGGAACAATAACAAACACCCATCAAACACTAGTCAACAAGTGGATAAAAAAAGAATAATTTTTACTTTAGGTTTTCAAAAAACGACTTGCAGTTTTGAAAATATACACATTTTAAAATTGAGATTAAAACTTTATTTTTTTTATTTTCCTTTTAGTTTTACTACTTAATTTTTTAAGCGTATTCGCTAGATAGAAACAATTTTATTTGTAGAAAAAAAAACAGACTCGCATATCTAGAAATATACACATCTTAAAAGTGAAATTAAGAATTATTTTAATTTTATTCATATCTAATTTAGGTGCATACCCTAGATAAGAAACAGATTTATTTATTAAAAAAAAAGAAATCTTCATTCATTTTTCTTGATTATAACTTTTCATGATTGGCGTAAATGGCTTACTAGAAAAGAAAACCCTCACAAAAATTCCGAATTCTTAAAATTTAACATTGAAATTAGTAACTATTTTTCTTTATTTTTAATTTTACTCGCTATTTTGTTGTTAACTTGATTTTACCGCAAAAAGTTTTTCTTTTTGAAAACCAAAATAGATTTCACTTTCAGATATGTATTTCCATTTTTTTCTTCTTCGTTTCTTTTGTAAACAAATAGATTTCACGTTTATTTCCTAAAAAAACTAGTCAATTAAAAAATGTTTTTTAACATTTGTTCAATCTTTCTCTCTTACAATGGTAAATGTTGATAAAACTTATTTACATCTCAGTCTTTTTCAATAGTTTCTTTGGATATGGTCACTCAGTAGTGATATAAAAACGAAACCGAAATCGTTTGATTTCGTAAAAAATTTCGATGCAGTTTTTTCACGGTGTGAAGATGAAACCGAAAAAATGTCGGTTTTTCGGTTAACCGCACATTTCTAACCTGAGTAAAGTTGAATGAGAATCCAATGGAATGCTAAATATTTAAGACAATTTAAAAAAAAATTTTTATCTGACATTTCACCAAGGAACTGGCATCATAAGAAAGAATTTGATGAAATATCCCTAGACATTTTCAGTAGAATAGAAACGGATTCAATTCTTAATTCCCTGGATTGAGAAACACCTGTTGAAGTACAGAAGGTACAAAGGCTGAAACGCTGTGATAACAAAAAAAAAAAAAAAAAAAAAAAAAATTGCATGTAAATAATTTAATGGTATTTTTATTTTTTTATTTTCTGGGTGCTTCGTTAGTAACTGATGTTTGCATTTTTTGTGCTTTTTTATCATATGCATTTTTAAAAATTTACTATTAAAAGCATTAGTCATTTGGTCAGTCTATTCTTTATGATGAATTAATTATATGCACTCCTTTTTTGTTTTTTGTTACGTTGTCATGCCTCTGTGGATGCGCACATCGTGTATGGGGTTTTCATTGCAGAAATTGGAATTGGCGTTCCTAATTCAAATTCTCGCCAAGGTGGTTGCATTCACTTTTAAGGCGAAGATCAGCAGAATCCATCTCTCCTCTCCTTATCTATGGGTTAAAATTCATAGCAAGGCAGACCGGGCTCTCTAGCCTTGGTTGGAAATCAGTTTAGGTAGACAAATTTGAATACAAATGCTGCAATGTTATAAAACTGGCACAACAACTATACACCAACCTGACTTATATTTAATGGCTAAAACAGGAAAATGTTCTGTGACAAGTAGACCTGAATTGGTACCTGATTGTCTGGTCAATCAAGGTGGTCATGCCTATCTATTATTGAGCTGTTTTTGAAGGCTAATCAAACTATACTGTAAAAATATCTTCTCTATAGTCACCATACAAGCCATATTTTCACATTATTTAATATTCAAGAGACTTTATGCTTTCCAATAGGCATAATTAAGTATAAATATTTTTATTATGATTTTGAAAAAAGTAATTGAAGTTCATTTAATTTGGCAATGAATTATTTTTTTATGGTAGGATTTTTCACTTTCTTCTATTCCTTCTGATCTCTCTGCTTGCCTTTCACTTTTTCTTTCTCTCTTTCTCATTATTTGTTCTCTAATTTATTCTTTCATTTTCTCTTTCATTTCCAACCAATCTTCTTTCTCTACTTATCTTTTCTTTAATTCACTCTCGGTCTCACAACTCATTCTTTTCCTTCACTAAGTCAAATGCTCCACTCGCTCACTCTCATGACACTATCCCTCCACTTACACACACGCACACACTTTATCCCTCCACTTACACGCACGCTCTATCCCTCCACTTACAAGCACGCTCTATCCCTCCACTTACACACACACACTCTATCCCTCCACTTACACACACACACTCTATCCCTCCACTTACACACACACACTCTATCCCTCCACTTACACACACACACTCTATCCCTCCACTTACACACACACACTCTATCCCTCCACTTACACACACACACTCTATCCCTCCACTTACACACACACACTCTATCCCTCCACTTACACACACACACTCTATCCCTCCACTTACACACGCACACATGATCTCTCTCTCTCTGCACTTACACACGCACACATGATCTCTCTCTCTGCACTTACACACGCACACATGATCTCTCTCTCTGCACTTACACACGCACACATGATCTCTCTCTCTGCACTTACACACGCACACATGATCTCTCTCTCTGCACTTACACACGCACACATGATCTCTCTCTCTGCACTTACACACGCACACATGATCTCTCTCTCTGCACTTACACACGCACACATGATCTCTCTCTCTGCACTTACACACGCACACATGATCTCTCTCTCTGCACTTACACACGCACACATGATCTCTCTCTCTGCACTTACACACGCACACATGATCTCTCTCTCTGCACTTACACACGCACACATGATCTCTCTCTCTGCACTTACACACGCACACATGATCTCTCTCTCTGCACTTACACACGCACACATGATCTCTCTCTCTGCACTTACACACGCACACATGATCTCTCTCTCTGCACTTACACACGCACACATGATCTCTCTCTCTGCACTTACACACGCACACATGATCTCTCTCTCTGCACTTACACACGCACACATGATCTCTCTCTCTGCACTTACACACGCACACATGATCTCTCTCTCTGCACTTACACACGCACACATGATCTCTCTCTCTGCACTTACACACGCACACATGATCTCTCTCTCTGCACTTACACACGCACACATGATCTCTCTCTCTGCACTTACACACACACACACACACACACTCTCTCTCTCTCTGCACTTACACACACACACACACTCTCTCTCTCTCTGCACTTACACACACACACACACTCTCTCTCTCTCTGCACTTACACACGCACACATGATCTCCCTCTCTGCACTTACACACGCACACATGATCTCTCTCTCTGCACTTACACACTCTCTCTCTCTGCACTTACACACACACACACACACACACACTCTCTCTCTCTGCACTTACACACACACACACACACACACACACACTCTCTCTCTCTGCACTTACACACACACGCACTCTCTTTCTGCACTTACACACACACACACACACACACACTCTCTCTCTGCACTTACACACACACACTCTCTCTCTGCACTTACACACACACACTCTCTCTCTGCACTTACACACACACACTCTCTCTCTGCACTTACACACACACACTCGCTCTCTGCACTTACACACACACACACACACACTCGCTCTCTGCACTTACACACACACACACTCGCTCTCTGCACTTACACACACACACACACTCGCTCTCTGCACTTACACACACACACACACTCGCTCTCTGCACTTACACACACACACACACACACTCTCTCTCTGCACTTACACACACACTCTCTCTCTGCACTTACACACACACTCTCTCTCTCTGCACTTACACACACACTCTCTCTCTCTGCACTTACACACACACTCTCTCTCTCTGCACTTACACACACACTCTCTCTCTCTGCACTTATACACACACACTCTCTCTCTCTGCACTTACACACACTATCTCTCTCTCTCTCTCTGCACTTACACA
>OZ010584.1:10853653-10913653 GCA_963932145.1 Acanthosepion lycidas
TTTTTCCTTTTTTCTTTTTTTTCCTTTTTTTTTCTTTTTTTTCCTTTTTTTTTCTTTTTTTTCCTTTTTTCTTTTTTTTCCTTTTTTCTTTTTTTTCCTTTTTTCTTTTTTTTCCTTTTTTCTTTTTTTTCCTTTTTTCTTTTTTTTCCTTTTTTCTTTTTTTTCCTTTTTTCTTTTTTTTCCTTTTTTCTTTTTTTCCTTTTTTCTTTTTTTTCCTTTTTTTCCTTTTTTTTTTCCTTTTTTCCTTTCCTTTTTTTTTTTCCTTTTTTTTTTTTCCTTTTTTTCCTTTGTACCCATATTAGTAAACCAAGCTTAATACATATTGCTTTTTTATTTTCT
Organism: Acanthosepion lycidas; assembly: GCA_963932145.1. Lineage (NCBI taxonomy): Eukaryota > Metazoa > Mollusca > Cephalopoda > Sepiida > Sepiidae > Acanthosepion > Acanthosepion lycidas. The sequence continues at coordinate 10,853,993 of OZ010584.1, forward strand.
TATTTACCATTTCTAAATTTTTCTTCTTTCATCTTTATAGAATCCTTGTTGGAGCCCCTCAAGCCAATGATACCAATTTTCCCAATATCCTACAACCTGGTTTAATTCAGAGATGTGGAATCAACAGAAAGCTGCATTGTACAAATGTAGATTTTTTAAACCGTAAGATTTTCTAACTTTCTCCTTTCCTTATCTTCCATTGTGTACATGTCTATCATTGTATGATTTTTACAAATTTTGAGATGTTGTATAAGAAACTCGGTTTTCGTAACCTTACTCTAATTTGAATTACTGTATGGATTTATTTATAATCTCCAATTTGGTATATGAAATCAGTCAGGTCAGTTTTCTTGGTGGATTTATACAATAGACCAGCATTTCTCAACCAGGGTTCCCCAGAACCCTCAGGTTCTGCAAAAGGTCCTCAAGGGTTCCACAAGAACAGGTGAGATAAGCTAATGCACTTTTGACTTTTTATTTCATTTCATATATGTAATATTACTAAACACACACAATATATCCTTGGTTATTGATTCATTTTCTTAGCACATTTATTGGTTCACAGGACATTTTGCCATGATTTACCTTATGTCTTTTCAACATTGTCAGTAAAGGATAAAAAAATAAAACTGATACAGAATTATCTGTTTTCGTTCTGTTTACATTTATATTATAAATATGATATTGGTTACTTAGGTTTATTTTTTATATTTCAGTTTAGAATTTTTTGTGTGTGAATGAAAACTCCCTGATGAAGTATTATAAACAGTATAAATTTTATTTAGCATTACCGAAAAATTTGACGAAGAAGTATTAATTTTTCCTTAAACCAATTATTCAGAAATATATGCTATATTTACCACATGAACTACAATTAAAATAAAATGAGAAAGATATGGTACATAATTTTGTTTTCACATAGGGGTTCCTTGAGACCTGTAATTTATTTTAAAGGTTACACAAGGGTAAAAACGTTGAGAAATGCTGCAATAGACACTACAACCAGAAATAATAATTTGTTTTTTTCCATATTACTTTCGAACTATCAAAAAAATTTTTTAATTACATTTTATAAAAGTTAATTTACATTTTGCTATGTAAATTTATTGTAAATTAATTCTCCAAAGACAGCCAAAGCAAAATATGATCATACAATATGATTTTTTTTTTTTTTTTTTTAAATTTAAAACTTGTAATCTACAATCTTTCTTTCATATGCTACTATCAATTAAGCATGATTTTTTAAAAGAAATTATATTTTTACATTTCAAGAAATCACATTGTAGATGCAAATATTGTTTTGACTGTCATAAGCAGATCAGTTAACAATGAAATCACATAGCAAACTGGACCCCCTATTAAATTTTATAAAACTTAAAAAGAATATTCTTTTCCTGATATTCATGGTCAGAGACTTATGCTGAAATAAATACCCTTGGAAAAGGTATGAATCGATCTGCTCCTCCAGCTATGGATTAAATCATAGTTGTATCTGGAAAAAATCATTATTGTTCTCCAAAAATTAATACAACCTTTCCAGATAATTTCAGGCATGATTTGTTTTTTCTCTCTTAATTTTTTTTTTCTTTTTATCTTTTGTGTCCCATACATAATTTGATAGGGTTGTGCTATTTGTATATTTACACATTTCCATTCATATCTTATAGTTATAATAACTTTGCTTGAATAGTCTTTCTGCTGAACCAATATTGGTACTAGAGGCCTTCAAATACCACCATTGCCATATATACCACATCTATCTGTCTAAAAGTACAAATTCCTGTCAAATTCGTTATATTCACTTACATGCAAATATCCTTAGTTAAGGTATGAGTAAAATCTGTTCTCCCCACCAGCTATGGGTTAAATAGCAAGACAGACTAGGTTCTGTAGACTTGGTTGGCAACCAGTCTACCATAAAAAGAAACGGTAACCTATTGTAGGAAAATCTTCTGCCTAGTCAGTCATGAATCGAAAGAGACATGATCACCCAAGCGTTTATTATGTATGGTACTTAACTGATTGATCTAGAAATAAATTATTTACTTGTATATCATATCTTCCGTGCAAGTCAATAGCAAAAATGATATTTTAATATATATTTTGACTGATCAGCTATTTTCGGTTTGAGCTTAGAAATACTTAGGTACTGTAATTTGTTCTGATTTCTATTTTTAAAAAAATATGTACAACACTAACTTCAATTAATGTAAAGGAATTGTTCGTTAAATTTTATTTTAAATTATTATTTATTCTTTTCTAAGTTATTTAAGTAGTGATTTCACTCTCAAGTTTAAAAATGATTTCTTACCTCGTAATTTTTTTAAAAATCATTTCCTCTCTCATAGAGCCAAGTTATATTTCCACATTCACTTGTTTGCAAATACATCTTGGATATGTTTGAATCCATCCTCACCATCTATAAGATAAATAGCAGAACTATCTGGAAAAAAAATCGTTGTTTTTTCTCAAAAAATTGTTAATACGATTTTCACTTGAGAGGCGGTGTATTTTTCTTCCTATCCAAAAATATGTTTCAGCTTTAAATAACCAAAAAAGGGTTGATAAGCCATAAAAAAACCAATCAATCAATCCTTCCTCAAAATTTTAAAAATGACTTCCTCCAAAACAATGATTTCTTCCTCCATGATTTTTACAAATTTCTTCACTATTTTGTAAAATTGATTTATTCCTCCATGGTTTTTAAAAGTTGATTTCTTCCTCCCAACAATTTTACAGATTTCCTCCTTCCAATTTTATATAACAGTCATTTCTTTCACAGTTTTTATAAAAAAAAAATTCCTTTAAGCAATTTTTGAAGATTGCTTATTATGAAATGAGATGACAATTAATGATGATTTAAAAAATAATGAATTTTTTGGTCTATTTTTAATTTCATTTCATTTCATTTATTTCTTCCTTTTGAACAGAAGAAACACCAAGCAAAAACCAGTGGCTTGGCGTGACACTTCAGACTGAAAAAAATGGAAGAGATTCTCATGTTATTGTAAGTATTTCTTATTTTCCTTTTAGTCTCAACCCATAAGTGTTTGTCAGTCAATGTAAACGTTTAGGTTTCTCAGAAGAACTACCAATGCTTGCATTAATTCCTGACCACTGACAATCCCTTCTTTATTCATGATTTTCAATGTATTTCTATAGTGAAACTTCTTAGAAATTCATATACATTATACATATAATAGCACTATTCTAGCTGTAATGCTCGTGTTAATTCCTGACTACTGCCAATCCATAGTTTATGATTTTCAATGTAATTCTATAATAAAATCATTAAAAATTCATCTGCTTGCATTAATTCCTGACCACTGACAATACCTTTTTTCCTGATAACACAACATAGTGTTGAAAAATGTAATAAATGTCATGCATCAGTGATTAATCATTTATTTCTTTTTTTTTTAAACTGTTAATATAGAAAAACAACAAAAGCCAGTTCAGTAGGCAATGATAAAAAGCAAAATCTTACCAGTATATGGGAAGCTCAGATTTTGTTGACCCAATTGTTCTTTATTTTCCAACTTCTTGCTTTCCTGTCAATTACGATCTTCAAATGTTTAACATCAATTGTCATCTTTTGTCTATTTCATTGTTCTTTATTTTTTATTGAGAAACCTATTTTCTTGAAAATTGTTTTAATGGAAAGACTTTATAAATTTCATCCAAAAGGAACACTGGTTGTTGGGTCAATGAATGCCAAATATTTCCATATAAGGAAATGGGTAATATTATCATTACTAATCCAATGAAATAGTTTAAATCATTTCTAATACTGTGCTCCAGACTCGTATGGTTCCATAGGATTAATTTTGCTACAGCAGACATAGAAAAGCTCAACAACTGAAAAACAGAGAAAAATATAAGATTCTAATGCGTTGATGTGAACTTATTATCTTGGTTGTTATTAAGGGGATACAGTTGTGTTGGGGGAGAAGTTTTGGTAATGAGGTTTGGGATATATATATATATATATTTGACTTAAGATCTAAATTCTTCTCTACCATCTTTACTACCTTTCTTTTACTACCTTTCTTTTTGTACATAGTTGTATATGACTGAAGCTATTTTAATATCTGTCATTCCAGCTGCTCAATAATAATAAAAAAAAAATGGTTGCATATTTTCTTGGTTATAACTGAAGCTTATGTATCAAAAGAATTTATATATATTTTACCTATATGCATATACCAGAAGATCAAATGTAAAGTGACTTACATTGTATTATTTGATAGAATTTTACAATATGTATTGTGATGAAAAATAATGACTTTTTTTTTTGTAATTTTTAAAAATTAAATGGCAAAAATCTTTTTAAAAAATTAATAAATATTTATAAAAATTAAATTTTTTTAAATTTATAAAAATTGAATTATTTGCTAGAATTTTACAATAAGCACCATGACCCGAAATGTTGATTGATGTTTTTTACAACTTATCAACCTTTTGCAGGCTATTTAAAGCCAGTAAATATTTTTTAGATTGTAAAAATTTCTTGGGAGAGAATAATGATTTACTGATACAAGTCCTACTATTTAACCCATAGATTGGTAAGGAGAAGAGGTAGGTTCATAGCTTTCATAAGGGTATTTGCGCGTAAGTGAATATATCAAATGGAATTGAAACTCGGCTCTCTGATTTCCAATTTCAAACCATTATCAATTACACCACCTGTATACCTATGCTTACAGTGCCTAGTATTTCCAAGCGGTCACTCATCTAGTTACAGGCCAGGTTCAAAATTGCTTAACTTCGGTGATCATATGAGAATTGGTGTTTTAATGGGATATAGCCTATGTTTCTAGAAAACACATCATATAAGCATATTTATCTTGGGTTCCATAGGGCGAGCCACTTACAGGGAACTTACGCAATAAACTGGACCCAACTATTAACTTTTATAGTCGTTATCTGAAGTATTGTTGTATCATCGAGGTGAATGAGTGCTTAATGTATTCGGTGCTAACAGATACATGCAAAAAACACAGAACAATAAGTTACAAAACAATTAACAAGACAACTTACAAGGAATAGAAGAGGGTCAAATGCTGTATATCCAAACGAAGTAAGATCAATCTGAATATCAATCAGCTTAATATAAACTGTTGAAGTCCTTAACTGTAGACTATTTAAGGCTATGAGCCAGGCCATCTGGTAGAATGCAGAAGGGGTGCTAGCTACTCTACAACAAGTGGTTAATCTATAGTGATATAAAAAAAAAATCATTTCTGGTCGCAGTGCCACCCATTATTGAAATAGATTTATTTAATATTTTTTATAGCTGGAATCTATTAATTTCTCATTGAGAATATGGTTCAATTATCTACATACAACATGGGAAAAGCATGTGTGATACCCTGCTCTTGTCAGCCAGGGGAGGTAAGTGGCCAAAGCAGTACTGGCACCACCAGCAACTGTTTTCAATGGCGTAGAATGGAAGGTAAACAGATCAGTTTCACATTCAAAGTATCATTGTGAGCATGGTTTTAATTAACTTTGTTTATTTTGGATCTTGACTAGATCCAAATCAATGCCTGTTGAGCTGTGGTCTGGAGATGATGTAAAGCACACTTCAGGTACTGGCCAGTGATGCCCACCTTCAAAAGGAAGGAAACTACTGACTGTCCATGACATGCTACCTCAATAAGTAACACATGATATGTCCACCTCTTTTCCATGCAGTCAGATTGCAGTAATTGTTAGTGGGTTTTCTTTCACCTCCTCCCGGTTCTCCTCCTATGTAACTGTTAATTTTACTAGAACACACTCCCTTGAATCAGACCAAACTACAATGTCATGGTATTATAATTAAAAAACAGATTTTCTAACTCATTTTTGTTATCGGTGATTGCAATTTTATTATAATATCAAGTTATCTTCCTTGTTAAACTCTTCATTGTTAAAGTCTTTTTTTGTGTGTGTGTGTGTGTGCATCTATTATTGTTTTTTATTTTCTATTTATTGCAGACATGTGCCCATCGATATTGGGCAAACACTCATTTCAATGGAATCTGTTATATACTGGATAATGGTTTGGATGGTTTTTATAAATTTGTGGCCAATGTGAGAGGAGATCATACAATTTATGGGGCCAACCAGGCAGGAATTAGTGCCATGTTTGATCCACATCAAAAAAATGTAAGTAGTCTTAAAAGAAGGAAGATCTTAAAACATTTATTTAGTTGATTATTATTGAGAGAGAGAAAGAAAGAAAGAAAGAAAGAGAGAGTGCTAACAAAGTGATGAAGGAGGGGTAGAAATATACAAAGCCCAGTATACCCATCATGACACCCAGTCAGATAAGGGTATAGCAGGCATATGTGTGGGAAAAATAAATAAAACCAATAAATAAAATAATATTAGGCTGGTGCAAAAATAATGTCGTTTTCTCACATATGTTACTATGTGAGAAAACGACATTATTTTTGCACCAACCTAATAGTAAAGAATATAAAAAAATAAAAATAAATTAATTTTCCCATGATGCATATTGTTTTTTTATAATAATGATTTTATTACTACTACTACTACTACTACTATAATTATTGTTTTTTGTTTTTTTTTAATTTAAATTTACAAATATTTCAACCTCTTCTTTTCATGACAGCCTAAGTAAATAATGGCGTTATTTATCTCTTTTTGGAGTAGAACATAGATTTTTAAGCTTAGCCAGTCTCAGACATACCATCATCAAAAGGATGGCCATATTTAAGTAATTTTATAATTGCGTTGTACTTATCAAATATCAAAATTGTTAGGTTGTTCTACATTTTCCACATTATTATTATAATTAATGTTTTGCCTTTGTTTTGTGTAGTATGAGTTGTCCTCAAGTCTCAACCAGAGACTTCAACAGATATGATACTTTTTATCAAAGATGTAAGCAGATGAGATTACATGCAATCGGAGAGGAAAAAATATAATTGTGGACATTGCATGGAGAGAAATTTATGCAAAATGTTATTATTATAATAATATATATTTGCAGTTTCCGACAAATTTAAAAAAAAAAAAAGATGAAGAAATATAATACACATAAAATGTCTATACTTCTCAATAAAACATATTTACATAAACAATTGCTGCTTAATTACACTAAATTTATTAATGCCATGTCCCTTGAGGATGTTGATGATTATGATTCTCCATATGTCCCTTTTACTCTATTATCTGTAAATAATAGTGTGATAGACAAGATTCTGTTGGCTACAACCTGAGCTGAAAATTTGAAAGATTGACTACCACAGTGACAGCACATGATTCTTGATAATGATTGAGACGGTCAAAGTACTTGAACAAAAATAAAAACAGAACAAACGTAAACTTTGAGCAGTTTATCCACAGTTTCAATCCTGATATGTAACATTTTACTTGGAAATTGGAAAAATACAATACAAAAATGAAATAGGCAGAACATGTCAGATGAATTTAATAAAACTTTTTTGGATATATATATATATATGTGTGTGGTAATATATAATATACCACATAACACCCTTGAGCACTTAGCCTTGGAGTGGGTAGAACAGAGATCAATGTGTTTTAGTGGACTCAGCAATTTTCAATCAGCTTGTCTGTATCATCTTCAAGAAGCGAGAGCAAGATCTAAAAGGTCAGCCAATCTAACAGTGATCTCATCTCACAGTCCTCACACTTTCTCCATATGTGGTCTCCTTTGTAAATCACTAGCGGGTCTTAAATGCCACTTAAAATTATCGCACAAAATTTCATAACTGAATCAATAAGCTGTCAGATCCTCATACGTCGAAAGTGATGGAAGAGTCCATTATTATATATATATATATATATATATATATATATATATATATATATATATGACTACAAAAGCCCCAAAGTATTGGTAAAATCAACACAAAGCCAACCATATGACTAAAGAAAAACCTAATAAAAAGAAAAACCAACAAATCAGTTCCAATAAAAAAGAAACAAAGAGAAAAACTGATAGAAGAAAATCGGAAAACAAACATAAACTAAAAAGAAAGGACCAAAAGATGGACACATGGAAGAATTAATTTATAGTTTTCATGTTTAAATTGAAGACCTAGAAAAATGAGCAAATATGCTTCTCAGTGTTACAACTCATAAGGAGACAAAGTTTGGACTGCTACTTAAGTTTAATATAAATATATGTGCATGTGTATTATTAATGTGTTCTAGAAATTCTCTTTTGAGGAAAGAGAATTTAGAAAATCTAATACTCACAGGTTATACAAAAGGCAAAAGAAGCCAAGGAAACAGATGAAGAAAACACCTAAAGTAATCTTACTAACCAATGCTGAGAATACTATAGACAGAACATATGAGCAAGAAGGAAGCCTTAAAGAAAATAGGAACAATAAGTTAGTGTATACTTACAATAAAAAACAGTGAATATTTGTATATAGTAAAAATAAATAAACTTGGAAGTTTTCAAATCATTGTACATTAAGTTCTACCAGCCGTGTCTTTGTCAGCAAAAGAAGTGGTTGGTGGGCTTAAAAGTAATTAGTCTTTAATGGGTTTTTTTTCTTTTGCATATAACATTAAAGACTGTATTATTTTTTTAATCATTGTGCACAGTTTTTTGTTCTTAATTTTTTTTTCTGATGAAAGAGGGCTGAAAAACCGATTTAGCTGTTTTTATTCTTTGTTATATTTTGGTATTACTAATTTTATTTTTTTAAATAAAAGTTTGTAACCCTGTGAAAATATAAATTATGATTATCCAGATTTTAATCTGAACTTTCATATTTTTTAGGGTTATACCTATGCCGTTGGAGCCCCAGGAGCCATGAATTGGAGAGGTAAACTGTTACATGAAAAGATTTTAAGATATAACCCCACTGTTTTTTTTTTCTTTCTTTTGTTACTGCTTATTGCAAATTTTGTCAATTGTGCTTGTTGGCCTTTCTGCCAATTACATTTAACCATAACCAATTACTCTACAAATGGAGTCATATTTTGATGACATAATTTATTCCTTTTAAAAATGTACACATTCGCATGCATTGTTATTATTTAGGCAAAATAATTTTAATTATCTTCCCTCATCAAGTTCTGATGAATGAGAAGTGAATCTGGTTAACTTATTCCTTTTTTTATCTTCCCTTTCTTTTTCTCTTTTTTATTTCTCCTTTCTTTTTCTCTTTTTTATTTCTCCTTTCTTTTTCTCTTTTTTATTTCTCCTTTCTTTTTCTCTTTTTTATTTCTCCTTTCTTTTTCTCTTTTTTATTTCTCCTTTCTTTTTCTCTTTTTTATTTCTCCTTTCTTTTTCTCTTTTTTATTTCTCCTTTCTTTTTCTCTTTTTTATTTCTCCTTTCTTTTTCTCTTTTTTAACTTCCCTTTTTTTCTTTTTTAGCTTCCCTTTTTCTCTTCTCTTTTTTAGCTTCCCTTTTTTTCTTCTCTTTTTTAGCTTCCCTTTTTTTCTTCTCTTTTTTTAGCTTCCCTTTTTTTCTCTTTTTTAGCTTCCCTTTTTTTCTTCTCTTTTTTAGCTTCCCTTTTTTTCTTCTCTTTTTTAGCTTCCCTTTTTTTCTTCTCTTTTTTAGCTTCCCTTTTTTCTTCTCTTTTTTAGCTTCCCTTTTTTTCTTCTCTTTTTTAGCTTCCCTTTTTTTCTTCTCTTTTTTAGCTTCCCTTTTTCTCTTCTCTTTTTTAGCTTCCCTTTTTCTCTTCTCTTTTTTAGCTTCCCTTTTTTTCTTCTCTTTTTTAGCTTCCCTTTTTTTCTTCTCTTTTTTAGCTTCCCTTTTTTTCTTCTCTTTTTTAGCTTCCCTTTTTTTCTTCTCTTTTTTAGCTTCCCTTTTTTTCTTCTCTTTTTTAGCTTCCCTTTTTTTCTTCTCTTTTTTAGCTTCCCTTTTTTTCTTCTCTTTTTTAGCTTCCCTTTTTTTCTTCTCTTTTTTTAGCTTCCCTTTTTTTCTCTTTTTTAGCTTCCCTTTTTTTCTTCTCTTTTTTAGCTTCCCTTTTTTTCTTCTCTTTTTTAGCTTCCCTTTTTTTCTTCTCTTTTTTAGCTTCCCTTTTTTCTTCTCTTTTTTAGCTTCCCTTTTTTTCTTCTCTTTTTTAGCTTCCCTTTTTTTCTTCTCTTTTTTAGCTTCCCTTTTTCTCTTCTCTTTTTTAGCTTCCCTTTTTCTCTTCTCTTTTTTAGCTTCCCTTTTTTTCTTCTCTTTTTTAGCTTCCCTTTTTTTCTTCTCTTTTTTAGCTTCCCTTTTTTTCTTCTCTTTTTTAGCTCCCCTTTCTTTTTTCACTTGCCTCTGTTTCTGTTTTTCTTACCAACTACACAGTAATTGCCATTTTTCTATACTTGACTTTTTAGTTATGTCAATTTTTATTGCCTTAATAAAATTCTGTACTGCTAACAAGATCTTTAAATAAGAGTCTGAATTTTCTTTTTGCCTTTTGCAGGAACAATTTATTCCAAACTGGAATATTTTGATGCCCTTGACACCACAGTAAAAGAATCTAAAAAAATTGGAAGCCAAATCAAAGCAAATTCCTACGTTGGTAAGTGATTTGATGATGATTGCATTAAGTTCTGCAATATAAAGAATTGTCTCTTATAAGTTGATATTTAAATGAATAAATTGAAAGTCTATCCTCTGTATCATGGACATGACAAGTTTTAAGAAACTTTTTACCAAGTTTTACCAAACGTCTCCATAAAAAAATGTTGTCAAAAGGGAGGTTTTCTCTTGACACCTTGGTATGATATGGAATCTGTCGGTATCAAGAGACCCCAGATCTCTGATTGAAGAATTATGCCCTTTCCAGGGTGCAGACCCAGGCAGTTTTTTCTTCTTTTTTTTTTTAATGAGAGATCGGCAGTTGACCACGCAGCATGTCTTCCCTCTCGTTGCCACTGATTCTGTCCAAGGAAAAGGTAGAGGTCAGTACAGCAGAAGTTACCAGAATGAAATTGAACTTAACATTGGACTGTCTTAGCTCTGGATTTGTATTCAGAGTTGTTGTTCTCCTAATTAGGTTGCCAACCATGACTACAGAGCACAGACTGCTCTACTATTTACCCATAGTTGGATGCTTTGAATTCAGAGCTTTTCCTTCTCCTAGACCAGTTGCCACCCAGTCTGTCCAGCTCTTTACCCATAGGTGGCCGGGGGGGATGGATTCATACCTTTCCCAAGAGTATGAACACGTTAGTGAATGTAATGAACTAGACTGGAATTTGAACTCAGTTCTCCAATTCCTCAATCTGAACTGGAATACCATATTATAAAGAAATAACTTTTATTTATTCATAAATTTATAAAAATATCTAATCAAAAGAACTCAATATAACAGGTAATTGTAATTATAAATTTTTAAATAAAAATGCATTTTCCTGGCATATTTTTTTTTTTTTTTTTTTTTTTTTTTTTCAACATTTCACCCCAAGCAAGGCAATAAAGCCACTAAGACACAAGGGGTTTACTGAACGTGAAAGAATAAGAAAGAAGCAAAACATTATTAAGGAGAGAGAACAATAAAAGAACAAAGAACAAGAATTAAAAAAGACAGAATATAACGATTGACATTGCATTTAAATTTTTGAAGATCAAAGTTGGTTGGAAAGATTAGATCTGGAAGAGAGTTCCACAAGTGAGAAGTGTGAGAAAAGAAACTGTTAACATAGAAGTTAAGATTGCATCTAGCCAATTCAACTGTAAATTGATGCGACCTTGTTGCTAATCTAGTACCGTGTTTCTCAAATAGCTTCATCAGATCAAGGCTTACATATGAATATTGTGCATAGCACCAAATTCATTCAGAAATATCTAAACTATCAGTTGTACACAACCACTTCCTCAGATCAATGTTTAAAAATGACTTTGAGTGAGTAAAGCATGTAGATCTTAACTAAGGACCATCTGTCTTTGAACCTTGTGAACTGGTGCTACGCAATCACAAACAAAAAAACTGTACCAAGTCACAGAAACTACATCACTTGAGAATTTGCAACAACTAAAATTGGTAGCACATAGAACTTGAACAGAAAATAATGTTATAATGAAAATGTTGGTGCTCCACATTACCCCAAGCAAAAGGTTAGGAAGGAAACCTTCCCTCAATACTGGAAAGAGCAATAACAGCTACTGAACAAAAATCTGTTTTCCTGAAAAACTGAATGATTGATTGTTGTTTTTTATGGATTATCAACCTTTTGCAGGTTATTCAAAGCCAGAAAATATTTTCAGATAGAACTTTTTGGAGATGATTTACTAACAAAAGTCCTACTAATTAACCCATGAATTTGGAATGTCAAACTGAACCCTTTATTTCACTCGCTGGGGTAGACTCTTCTAGTTCCACGTGCCATGTTTAATGTCAGTTATTCTCCCCAAGTTCTCCACTGCCTTAACCGGGTATTGAACTCACAACTCTTTGGCTCCTGTCACTGGATCTAACTAACACCTTTATCCACTGTGTCCTTGAGGACATCTGTGTATGAATTTCTAGGTATTATAAACCTAATGTCATCAGCAACCGTTTTTTACCAGTTCTCATATTGCAATTTTTTGCTGTTATCATTTTATGTTTTTACCAGAGCTCATATTGCAATTTTTGTTATTATCGCTTTTCTCTGGCACTCATTATTGGCTCCCATATTGTATTCATTTCTATACTTGGTCAGCTCAGGAGATTTTTGTGACCTAGACAGATACAGTTAGTGGACCTGTGAAACCTATTTTCTTGAAAATTGTTTTAATAGAAAAATTTTATAAGGAAACGCCTAATATTACCATTTTTTTTTGTGATTCTGTAATGCAAGTTTATATAAAGTTTGAAGGATTTTCTTCCTTCAAACCTAAATCATTCATTCCCTTGATTGATTGGTTTTTTATTGATTATCAACCTTTTGCAGGTTATTAAAACCAGAAAATATTTTCAGATAGAATTTTTTGGAGATGATTTACTACTACAAGTCCTACTAATTAACCCATAGCTGGAGGGAGAAGTGATAGATCCATACCTTTCCAATAATGAATATAATAAAGCTGACTAGAATTGGAACTTGACTCTTTAATTTCCAATTGCAAGCTGTTATCCATTACACCACCCACACATCCAAGCTTACAGTACCTGATATTTCCAAGCGGTCACCCATCTAGATACTGACCAATCTCAATGTTGCTTAACTTCAGTGATCATATGAGAATTGGTGTTTCAATATTATATACCTGTAAGTCTCATTCACTTGAAGCCATTTATATCCCCCCAAATCATAGAAACTCACACACATTAAAGTAAAGGAAGTTATGGAGAGCTATGATCGTGTGTGTTCTTTTCTAGGATTTGAGATCTGAAAAAAGGTAAACAGGATATATATATATATATATATATATATATATATATATATATATATAATTTTTTTGTTATTTTACTGTCTGTTCATTTTTGTATCACATAATTCATATGAAGAGATGCCAGAAAGATCTTGGTTGAACTGCCCCCCACCAGGGAATGGCTTCTTTGTTGAGCTGATAACTTTTCAGACCCCCCCTCCATATTATCAGCAATAGTACCATTAAGAGAAAAGAAACTGTCTTTTTTAACTTTTTTTTTTTTCTTACCTGATTTTAAGTTAAACTTTGCCAATTAAATATTGCTGTGACATTTGCTTTGATGAATTACATATTTATAGATTCTAGATAAAATACAAAGAATCTGCAATGTTATTGGTCCTAACTTGGCATCTTGGCTTCAGTCACTTTTCAACTGTTGTAACACATCTTCCCTGTGCCTTGTCTATAAATACTTTCATAGTAATTGTTTGAATGAGCTTTTCTCTTGGTACCTTGACTTGATAAATTTAAATGCAGTACCAGATTGGCAACTAAGTCACATCATTTTACAGTTGAAATGGCAAGATTTAACCATAGGTTCTATGCTGACAGTTTCTTCTCTTGCACTTCTTGCTTGTGGAACTCTCTTTTGACTTCTTGCTTTTCAACTCAACTTTGATCTTCAAAAATTTTAAATGCAATGTCAATCATTATTTTCTGTCTTAAGTCCTTTTCTTTTATTGTTCTCTTTCTATAATATTTTTCTTTTTCTTTGACACTCAGTGACCCTTGCATCTTAGTGACTTTATTACCTTGATTTGGGTGAAATGATTAAAAAAAATTATTTATATTTAATTTTATATTTTAATAAATTTGGGAAATTTTTTTTAAATATATTTAATAAAATTTAAATATTTTTAATATTTTAACAATATTTAATTTTTTATCTTTGTGTTTTTTTTTTTTTGTTTTTTTTACTCCCAATTTATTTCAATAGGCTATTCAATTACTTCTGGTCGTTTTGATAAGTCTGGTCATTATTATGCAACTGGGGCCCCACGGTCTAATGAGACTGGGCAAGTGCTTCTTATTGGTCACAGGAAACCAAATACAAGTGACCTGGAGTTTTATCCAAATCGAGTATTCTCCGGAGATCAGTTCGGATCTTCTTTTGGCTACAGTGTTGCAGCAGTCGATCTGAATGATGATGGGTGAGTCTCATTTTTTTTGCTTTTCTTTTTTGATCTATTTTTCCTTTCTTTTTTGTTCCATTTTTTTCTTTGTTCCATTTTTTCTTTTTTTCTTTTTCCTTTTTTCCCTTTTTCCTTTTTTCCCTTTTTCCTTTTTTCCCTTTTTCCTTTTTTCCCTTTTTCCTTTTTTCCCTTTTTCCTTTTTTCCCTTTTACTTTTTTCCCTTTTACTTTTTTCCTTTTTCCTTTTTTCCTTTTTCCTTTTTTCCTTTTTCCTTTTTTCCTTTTTCCTTTTTTCCTTTTTCCTTTTTTCCTTTTTCCTTTTTTCCTTTTTACTTTTTTCCTTTTTACTTTTTTCCTTTTTACTTTTTTCCTTTTTACTTTTTTCTTTTTCTTTTTTTCTTTTTCTTTTTCTTTTTTCTTTTTCTTTTTTCTTTTTCTTTTTTTCTTTTGTTTTTCTTTTCTTTTTTCTTTTCTTTTTTCTTTTCTTTTTTCTTTTCTTTTTTCTTTTTCTTTTCTTTTTCTTTACTTTTTCTTTACTTTTCTTTTTTCTTTTCTTTTTTCTTTTTCTTTACTTTTCTTTTTTCTTTTTCTTTTTTTCTTTTTTCTTTTTTTCTTTTTTCTTTTTCCTTTTTCTTTTTCCTTTTTCTTTTTCCTTTTCTTTTTTTTCTCTTTTCTTTTTTTCTCAAATCATAAAGATGACATAAAAAATAAAGTAAATTGAGACTGATCAATCTGGAGTGAGCTATCAGAAAATTTCCAGGCAGCTTGACATGCTGTTTTTTCCATTAACAAAAAGAAAGTCATGCTGTATCGATACTTGAAAAATTGAATTAAGATTTCCATATAGGATAGGACTAAAATCAAGGCAAAGTTTCAGTGTAAAGAAAATTGAAACAAATGTACGCATCTCAGCAGTTGATAGTAAAGATGAGACAAAGTGGAAAATTTATTAAGGACACATTTTGCTGAGAGTGTCTGCTCTCTTTGACTTCCTCAGGTTAGAATGAAAGTGTTAGGGGAATGCTAACTTACTCCCTCTATAAAGGACAATAATTCAAAATACAGTTGAGTTACTTCCCTTGTCCACTAGTAGGAGCAGTCACTCCTGAAATCAACATGGTGACAAGCTGACATGCACGTGGGAATTCATTGTTTAAATCCAACTTAATCCTTGTTATTCTCAAGCATTAAATGAATAAGAGTTATTTTATTATGTGCTAAAACACACTTGTCTTTTATTTTCATTTATTTTGTTCATTCCAATAACCTGGGATATAACAAATTTTTATTATTGTCTTTGATCGTTATTCAACCAAAGATGGAATTTTGTGCCTGTTTCTCCAACATAATTCCCTTTTTTTGCATTTATGGCAGAAAAGTAAATATATAAGATTTGAATAGTGACAAGTCAAAGCTGGTGGTTGAATATTGTGTGAGTGCCATTGTGTTAATGCTATCAGTGATGACTTGGCATGGTTGGTGGGGGAGGGGGAGGTGTACTGCAAGTCATGTTCCCTTGGTGAGCTGGTGATTTATATATACCAGGTGAGATTAGGTGTATGTTTAGGTTATGTATATTTCAACAGCAATCTTTCTTTTATCCATGTTTCATTGAATGTGACATAATTAAAATTTTATGAATTTTTTTTTTAATTCAGTTTTCCTAGCATTTAGGGCAATAATAATTATGGACAACTTTTATCGACACTCTCTTAACCCTTTGAGTCCTGACCACCGCTTTACCGGTGATAGAGAAAAATGACATAATACCTAGCCACCGGTTGAACGGTGGGTAAACACTTGTCACTATTTTTATATCTACCATGAAACATTACATACTAATTATTTGCAAATTTTGACTCGGGAGCTCACACAGAAGTTAAAATTGCTCAAGAACACAAGGCACAAAAGTTTAAGCACCATAAAAGAAAACCTGTAAAGACATGAGAAAAACTGGATCTTTTCTGTTAATTCACCCCAAAATAAAAAGAATTTATATTTACTAAAATTCACACCATATTGAGTGAGGTTCTTCCATTGCACTCCGGTTGGGTTGACCTTTGTGATTACCCTGAATATGGACGACTCGAGTGCGCTATTTCTAAGTGTGTTGTCTACGTTCGTGCTCACCCCAATAGACAAACCAGAAACAGATTTTAATCTTTTTTTTTTTAAATTGTAAAAATTCCTTGTACGTGCCTCGATTATCATTCACACTTGTAAAATGTGAATAACTCCTTGATTTTTGGTAATTTTTCATCCTAAAAGTTGGAGTTGTTGCAAGGCAAGCTAAACAAATTTTGATTTAAAATTTCAAAAGATTGACAAAAATTGACAAAAATTTAATAAAAAAACAAAAACTTTGATTTAAAATTTATAATTTCTTGGGGTGAATTAATATTTGCGATAGGTAACTCTACATTATTTGGGGTGACCTGACGGAATAGATTCGAAAAACTAAATTAAAATTCTTTGTACATTGCATTCAATGAAACATACAGATGTATTTTCTCTCTGTTTTACGTAGGTACCTCTACTTTTTCACGGGAAAACAGCATAGCGTAATAAACAAATGCCACAAACTTAACGAAAATAAATTTTTATCGTCAAAACGCTTATGTTATTATTAAGATGAAAGACCAAAGTATATTTTAATTATTTTTTGATATTTTTTAACACGTTCGAAATTTTGGTTAAAGTTTTCTTTTTTTTACGTCATCGCGGTGCTGTAAAAATAACATTGTTTTTTTTTTGCACTTTTTTCCCGTTGAAAACCCATTGATTTGGAAATTCTTGTAAAATTAAAGTAATTGTCCGATTTTAATGAAATTGTCAGGACTTATTCACAAATGAATGAAATTATTTTTGAAATATTTCTTTTTAGTAAATTTTAGTAAAAAATATTTTTTTTTTTAATATGTTACACCCCACTTACTTATTTTCCCGAAATTTCGTTCAATCCTTTTTATTTCCTTACAATTTTTTTTTGTTTAAAGTAAGAGTCATTGGAGATGGTAAATCACCTACTTTTTTTTTTCTAATTTGTTCCAACTCACGGAAAATGAGCTCTGAATAGAAAAATAATGAGTCCAATAAAACTATGATATTACTTAATTAGAAAAGCTTTTAATTGCTTTTGTAAATAAGTAATATTAAGGTCATTATTGCCTGAAGAAATAAATTTTTTCTGATGAATAATTAAATTTTACAAGAATTTTTTATTTGTTTTACATTTTGATTATAATAATTTATAATAGTTTAAAAATCGTGCAAAACTCTGTATTAGCTTATTTCCTTGTGATAATTAGTAATTAAGTAGAAACAAAATTTACGAGTTCAAAATTGCAAAGTTTAATAAATTTAGTGATTCCACTTTTTTTTCAAATAATTTTTTATGTTGTATTTTTCTACTTAATACATTCCTTATTTCCATGTACGGTAGACTGAAATTGCCATTATTATAAAAAGAGTTTTGTCCCTTTATTCTAATAAATAGACATAACAGTAAAACTAAAAATAAAAGGGTTCACTCAGATTTCTAGTAATTTTCATTTATGGTCATCCGTAGTAGCTGTCATCACTTGTCAATCAACACATAGATCAAGTATCGGATCAAAATTACGGTACCAATCGTTAATAATTCGTTGTATATTTCTTTTTTATGCTATAATTAAGTAATATTTTTTTTAAATCAGATTAATTTAACATTAAATTTTCTAATTTTACTAAAATGACGTCTCAGAAATTTTTTTAAATATTTTTAAAATCGATAAATTTGTGTTTGTTTACAAATTTCTTAAAATTAAGAAAATGGCGGGTTTTTTGAAAATTTAAAAATTTAAAATTAAATTTGACATTCCAATGTATATAGTTTCTATCTGAAATATACCAGAATTGTTTACTTAATGGAAATAATAAATTTAATGATTCAACTTTCAAGTAAAGCTAAAATGAAATATTCAAGCATATTTTTTCATTTTAAAAAATGCATTTTAAACTTAGGTATCGATAATTTATGCCGAAAAAGTGTTTCGTCACGGTTCTCATATTCACGGTGTCCATATTATTTTTAATGATTAAAGGGAGGCCACTCTCGATGACTCTTAACGCACGTGAAAATCGCGAAATTCATTAACATTAACTAACAACACTAACAGTAAGATACTTGTGGAATAGATATTAATTTTGCGCGTAACAATAAGCACAAAAACGAATAATAAAATCTTACGCGTGTGTATGTATGTGTGTGTATATACACACACACACACACACACACACACAATTTTAAAATAATTAACAGCACGTACACACTCGTCTTTTAAAATTCACCATCACAACGATCACAAGGTTGGAGATGGATTTATATTGTGAGTGGTTCCCTTTCATCTGTTTTGGGAAATTTTAAACGCTAGCGATTTTTGGATAGGTATTCGCGGATTCCGGGTTTGCGATCATTTTATGTACAAATCACCAGCGAACTTCAAGGGTGAAACTGTAATAACAAAACGGAAATATGTATTTCTAGTTGTTGTTATTGTTACGCCACTGCCATGGGTTTTTTTTAGTTATGCATTTCGGGTTTCTTTTTTTTTTTACTATTGTAGGTAAAGTTTAGGTACGTCTAAAAAAAATCGCGCTACTTAAGGTTTTAATTCACTTAAAAAAAAATGAAAAACTTTCTTAAAGCTTTCATTTTAGCTTTAATCGAAAGCTAAAGGATTAAATATACTATATTTCCACTAAACAAAATATTCTGGTGGTGTATTTCAAACAGCAATCGATTTTCCTTTCTTTTTTTCTTCTCTTTAAATAATATTTTTCCCTTTTTTTTCTTTTTTCCCTTTTTTTTCTTTTTTCCCTTTTTTTTCTTTTTTCCCTTTTTTTTCTTTTTTCCCTTTTTTTTCTTTTTTCCCTTTTTTTTCTTTTTTCCCTTTTTTTTCTTTTTTCCCTTTTTTTTCTTTTTTCCCTTTTTTTTCTTTTTTCTTTTCTTTTTTTTTTTTTTTTTTTTTTTTCAGCAACATCAGCAAATTCGTCGATTTTTGAGGCATTTGTAAACACAAGTTCTCTGTTTTTAAAAATCTTGCAAAAAATAAAATATATTTATCTGAAACTTCATTTCTGGAATATTAGATGATCTAAAGTATAATTAATCTGACTTGTAACAAATATTATTTACTTTAAGTTTAGGATATCACATATAGCATTTTTTTTTTTTTTTAACTTGACAGTAGCTGATTTGATATGTTGACAGACTGATGACAGGTCTAATATTGTTCTACAGAGAATTTATCTGTAAAACATAATTTAAGAAAATGGTGTGAGTGCCTTTTTTTTATATAAGCTGAAATATGTATTTCTGGTTGTTGTTATGTCACTGTCATGGTTCAGTTATCCATTTTGGGTTTCTTTTTAGTAGGTACATCCAAAAAAATAACAATACCTAAAGTTTAAAATGCTTTTTAAAAATGAAAATGAAGCTTTTTCTTTAGTTTTAATTCCAAGCTAATAAATTAAATTTAACATTTCCAATAAGCAAAATACATTGCTGTATACTTCAAGCCGAATTTAAATTGATTGAAAAGATTTCTTTTTAAATCGTTAAAATCAGCCATATTTACAAATCTTACAACACGACATAATTCTCTTTATTAAAAAATCTTTCAAAAATAAAATATACTTTTCTGAAATTTTATTTGAGGAAGATTAACTGATATTGATATTATAGGCATTGAGCACAATTGGATTTTGTTAAAGCAGGTCCTGTTTTGATTTTTCAGGCTCTGGAAAATTTTTACTTTGACAGTGTCATGCCAAAACATGTCAGAATAAAAGTTTTCCAAAATGTCTTCTTTTTTTTTTTTTTTTTTTCTTACCATTCCATCAGATTCTCATTGAAATTTAAATCATCCTGTAAAATATACAATGGTTTTGTCATTTCCTTTCAGTTTTGATGATTTGGTGGTTGGTGCTCCATTTTATCTCAAACCAAAAATTGGCGGTGCCATTTATATATATATGGGCAAACCTAATTCAGTAAGTTCATTTTGTTTATCTCTTTATTATTAAGTTTTTTCTTTTCTTTTTTCTTCGTTTTTTCTTTTTTTCTTTGCTTTTCTTTTCTTTTCTTTTTTTCATATTTTTTTTTCTCTGTTTTCTTCTTTCATCTTTTTTTTTCTCTGTTTTCTTCTTTCATCTGTTTTTTTTTTTCCCTGTTTTCTTCTTTCATCTGTTTTTTTTTTCCCTGTTTTCTTCTTTCATCTGGTTTTTTTTTTCTCTGTTTTTTTTCTTTCATCTTTTTTTCTTCCGGTTTTTTTCTTTCATCTGTTTTTTTTTCCCATTTTTTTCTTTCATCTGTTTTTTTTTTTTTTTTCCTGTTTTCTTCTTTCATCTGTTTTTTTTTCCCTGTTTTTCTTCTTTCATCTGTTTTTTTTTTTTTTTTTTTTTTTTTGTTCTTTCATCTGGTTTTTTTTTTTTTTTTTGTTCTTTCATCTGGTTTTTTTTTTTTTTTTTGTTCTTTCATCTGTTTTTTTTTTCTCTGTTTTCTTTCATCTGTTTTTTTTTTCTCTGTTTTCTTTCATCTGTTTTTTTTTTCTCTGTTTTCTTTCATCTGTTTTTTTTCTCTGTTTTCTTTCATCTGTTTTTTTTTTCTCTGTTTTCTTTCATCTGTTTTTTTTCTCTGTTTTCTTTTCATCTGTTTTTTTTTCCTCTGTTTTTTTCTTTTCATCTGTTTTTTTTTCCTCTGTTTTTTTCTTTTCATCTGTTTTTTTTTCCTCTGTTTTCTTCTTTTCATGTTTTTTTTATCTGTTTTCTTCTTTTCATCTGTTTTTTTTTCCTCTGTTTTCTTCTTTTCATCTGTTTTTTTTTCCTCTGTTTTCTTCTTTTCATCTGTTTTTTTTTCCTCTGTTTTCTTCTTTTCATCTGTTTTTTTTTCCTCTGTTTTCTTCTTTTCATCTGTTTTTTTTTCCTCTGTTTTCTTCTTTTCATCTGTTTTTTTTCCTCTGTTTTCTTCTTTTCATCTGTTTTTTTTCTCTGTTTTCTACTTTTCATCTGTTTTTTTTTCTCTGTTTTCTACTTTTCATCTGTTTTTTTTTCTCTGTTTTCTTCTTTTCATCTGTTTTTTTTCTCTGTTTTCTTCTTTCATCTGTTTTTTTCTCTGTTTTCTTCTTTCATCTGTTTTTTTCTCTGTTTTCTTCTTTCATCTGTTTTTTTCTCTGTTTTCTTCTTTCATCTGTTTTTTTCTCTGTTTTCTTCTTTCATCTGTTTTTTTTCTCTGTTTTCTTCTTTCATCTGTTTTTTTTCTCATTTTTTTTCATCTATTCTTCTCTTGTTTTTTTTCTCCGTTTTCTTCTCTCATCTGTTTTTTTTCCCGTTTTTTCATCTGTTTTTTTTTTTTTTTTTTTCCCGTTTTTTCATCTGTTTTTTTCTCTATTTTCTTCTTTCATCTGTTTTTTTTTTCTCGTTTTTTTTCATCTATTCTTCTCTTGTTTTTTTTTTTATCTTTCCTCCATTTTCTTTTTTCAACTGTTTTTTTCTCAGTTTTCTTTTTTACATCTGCTTTTCTTTTCTTGGTTTTCTTTTCTTTTTTTTTTTTTTTTTTTAATTTTAAAAATTTTTTTCCATTTCTTTTGTGTCAGTTATTTTTTTTCTTGTTAGTTCTCTGTTAACTTTTTCATGTTTTTTTTTTTCTTTCATTCGTTTTTCATTTTGTCATTAATCTTTTTCCTTTTTTGCTGGTTTTCTTTTGTTTTCTTTTTGTTTTTCTCAGCTCCTTTTTTTTTCTCTTACTTTTCTTTTTAGTGAGTTTTCATTTATCATTTCATCATTTTTATCAGTTATCTTTTTTATTTGTTTTTTCTATTTTTTTTTTTTTGTTGTGTTTGTTTTTTGTCTTCTGTTCTTGGCAATTTGTTCATTTTGTTTTTTTTTGTTGGCTTTTGTTGTTTGTTAGTTTTCTATTTTCATACTTTTGTTCATTTTGTTTTACTGAATTTCTTTTTTATTTCAATATTCTCCATTTTGATTTTGTCTTTGGGTTTTTCACTTTCTTTTAAGTTTCATTTTCTTTTTTAATTTTATTTGTATTCTATTTTCTATCTTTTCTTTTTACTCAGAGTAGAACAATTAGAAATTTTCTTTTTTTTTTTTTTAATCTTTTTTGTTAGTTTTCTTTTTGTCATTTTTTGTTGGTTTGTTAGAGAAGAATAAAATATAAAGTCAAACAATGTAATTTAAGGCAGTACAACAATTTTATTTAAACAAAATTTCTGCCTTATTCTATAAAATTTCCATAACATCCTATAATCTTCTATATTATTCTACTATAACATCCTATAATCTTCTATATTATTCTACTATAACATTATATAGTCTTATTATATAAAAATCCTATGAAATTTGTCTTATTCTAAATGAAATAAAACAGAAAAAAAGTGATTTTACTTAAAAGTAGAAGTTATCTATTTGAAACATTTTACATGACCACAGCATAGAATTTTTTGTCTTCTATAAATTCTATAAATCTATAGTCTTATTCTATGTTCTCTAATTTCTATAACATTCTATATTTTTATTCTATTGTCAATATAAAAATTCTATGAAATTTTTATCTTATTCTAAAATGAAAAAGTGCTTTTGCTTAAAAAAAAACATTCTGCAAGGCCACAGGAAAAACATTTGTGATGTTCACATGAATTGAGAAGAAATCTACACTGCATGCAGCAAAACAGCTTCATTCAATTTTGCTATTTTACTTTCAGTGAAACTAGTAAGAAAAAAAAAATTAAACTTTGTCTTAAAGCAAATTGATAGTCTCTGACATTTTCTCTCTGTTCACATTAAAATAAGAGAACTTATTTTTCTTTCAGCTTATGCTGGCCACAAATACAGAGCCTATAAAGATCCTCAGTCGGACAATGAACGAGAAGGAATGTCATGCACTTCAATGTGAACATGCAAGGTTTGGCGCATCTTTGGCAAATGCTGGAGATCTTAATCAAGATGGTTTCAATGGTAGATATCATTTTCATATATCTTGTTATAATTGTAAATTCACAATCTAATGTTCAGGTCTCCAAACTTTGTCTATGGTCGTCTACCCATTCATACAGTGTGCATAGTCCTGGGTATGATAAACTACATCTGACAACAAGGCTTCTGATCAGGAAATTGGAGTTTATCAGGAGTGTGGGACCACCTCTTAAACTGCTGTTGTTCCCAAATCCACCCTAACCAGGGGTGGTAGAATCTTTTAGGGCCCCCGCTTTGGCAGATAGTGAACCCTGTGCAAACACTATGAAACTATAAAAATACATTTTTATACTAAAAATACCAGCAATACATTTTATAGTAGAATTACCAACAATATATTTTATCTGGTATACAACTGTGTTCAAAATATTTATATTCCATCATTAAATAACCTATAGATGTTGATATGCCACTAAATAAAATCAAGCATACAGTGTGTCAGAAATACTGCTCACATTTACCTCCCACATATACTTCCCATATAATGGTAAGATATTAGTGGTAGTGGTGTCTTCATCTAGCTAATATCTTACCATTATGTGGGGAGTATTTCTGCTGCACACTGGTTGTATCTTTGATCCCTCATCAGCCCCCAGAATATTTATTCACAAAAAAGTATTAGTAATAATTAATAATTCTGTTTTATTTAAGGGTGGTGTAAAGAAAAACAGATGAATGTTTAAGCTTGTTGTGAAGCTTTATTCAATACAATTTGACTGCTGCTCATAACTTATGTTCGATCATTTCTTTTATAGTTGAGGAGTTTGAGGTGGAGACAAATATGGTTGCCTTCATCACAGTGTCAACAGAAAAATTTAAAAAATACTTTATTCAATATAATTTAACTACTATTCATTAAGTTAGGTTTGACCATGTCTTTTATAGTCATGTAGTTCATTTATTATCTATTGGAATGATTGGCAAATTATTGGCTTTTTGCCAATTGATTCAAACAAATGGAAAATAATAAAGATTTTTTTTATAGTTGGTTCACATATTTCAATAATTTAGTAAATTTATGAATAAAATATTTTTCACATTTATTTCTTTATAAATTGGTGAATGATAAATATTGCATTGCATTTAGTTTGAATTGTATTAGTTTTTAGAATGTTGTAAATATAAAATTTTTTTTTTTTTTAAATTTTTTTTGATTGATCACTTTGAAACCCTTCATCAAATGCATATTTAAATGGTGTTGCCCGGGGATGTAACAGTAAGAGATAGATCAAGTATCGACCATCATAAAGACTGAAAAATAAAATTGACAAAGATTATTGTTTAAGGTTGACGGACACGCATGTCTTAATTATGTTTTTTTTTTTTTTTTTTTTTTTTTTACGAATTGGTCGAACCCAAACTCAAACAAAAACATTGTTTTCAATCGTTATGAGTCTACCAATTGAATAGAATTTTATTATAAACAATTGTCTTGTAAATGGAATTTTTAAAGCATTTTGAATGTAAAAATAAAGAAAAAAGTGTGGAAGACAATAAGAAACACTACCTGTCAAAAAAAAAAGTGAAGTTTTGTTGAAATCAGTTGAAAAATGTAGGAAATCCGATCCCATATATAAACGAACACACACACAAACAACCAACCTGGGTTTTATAATACGTATAACTCGATGTGAGTTGTCCCCCTTTCATTAATACCTCTTAATCGTGTTTTCAAATTGATTTCATGCAAAAACAATTGTTTTTCCAATATTTGGCACTGTCAGAACCACCGCAAGGTAATTTTACATAGTCCTGTGAAGTTTTGTTGAAATTGATTGAAAAATGTAGGAAATCCGATCCAATATATAAACGTACAGACACACACATACACACACAACCTGGGTTTTATAATAAGTATGATTCAGTTATTAGGTCAGAAAGTGGAAAAAGTTCAAATTCTGGCCTTGTCTGTTGCATTCATTTCTACAAAAATACCTTTTCCCAAAGGCATGAATTCACCTGTTTCCTCATTCCAAGCCATGTCTTAAATAGCAGGGTAGATTTGTCTCCTAAGCCTTGGATGGCACCCATTTATTTCAGGAGTTCAATTTTTCTATCAGGCAGTGGAATTCGTATCAACAGAACAAAGAAAGATAGTAGTACGTGGAACAATCAAAAAGGAAAAGTAACTCTTAGAATTAACTAATGCGAATTATCTCCCCTGGCATGACTACAGGATGAGAACAATCAACTCTGCAAAAGTGAACGATTCAATTCGAAAGCTGGAGTGGAGGTCAAAATATTGTTACTGTAACAATCAGGATAAAGACACCAATTCGGCATAATGATAATTTGTGATCGCAAATTCAGAAAGAAGCTAAATTTAAATAAATACATTTATAAATATCTTTTTTAATCAGTTTGATAATATATTTTTGTGAGGTTCATTTTACTTAGGTAACTCCACGTAATCGCTAAAAAACGAGCATAGTCTGATGAAAAAGACGCCAAACTTTATGAAAACAAAATTTTATCGTCTAAATGCTCATGTTATTATGAAGAGGAAAGACCAATTTTTTTTTAATTATTTTAAAAAAATTTTCCTTCTTTTTAGAACATTTTAAATTTTGATTAAAAAATACAAATCTTGTTTCTCTTTGTACCAACCGGAACTAGTAAAATAACAGACAATTTTAGCACGTTTTTTTATTTTTGTTACACACATTAATTTGGAAAATCTTGCAAAAATAAAAATAATTGTCAGATGTTAATGAAACTTTTAGAAACTATTCACAGATGATCGAAATTATTATAAATGTTTTTTTTTTTTTAATTAAACTCATGGCAGAAATATTTTTTTTGTATTTATTAACACCCCCATAACTAATTTTATGAAAAACTCACATCGGGTTTAGTTATTACAATAGTTAAAAGCACAAGGCTTTGAAGAATGCAAATCATTTTTTTGTTTTGTTTTGTTTTTTAATTGGATCCGCAGTACCTGAAAATCAGCTCTGAATTGTAACATATAAAACTCAATAAAACAAAGATATTATTTAATTTCAAATGCTTTTATTTGTTTTTAGTTGTTTTTATGAATATGGACAATATTTTCCTGAAAGCAAAAACATTTTTCAACGAAAATTGAATTTTTAATACAATTATTTGTTATTTCTTTAATTATAATAGATTTTTACATTAAGTTGTTAAAAATTTTATAAAATTAGTTAAAAGCCACATCGGGTTTTCTCATAAGGACTATGAGATAGATCATTTTTTTAGCGCTTTGAAAATTGTATCATTTTGACTAATCAGAAGATCCGCAGTAATTAAGAAATGTAATTTTGTGTTTATAATCGGACGGTAATTATAAAGTACGGAAAACCAACCAGAATACAATTAAGTTGCGTTATTTGAGTTCAGCATTGTTCTCCGCTTTTGCGAAACACGTATGGAGAAGTTAATTTGATTTTTCAATTTCAACTGAGAAGGGTACCTACAAGTATCAGTATCATCTTATGAAATTTAACTACTGCTAAATTTTATTTTATATGATCTTACTTTTATATTAATCTCAGTTATGACATTTTTCCATAAATGAAATATCAAAATTAATAATAAAATGAATGGAAATACAAATAACACAGTAAAATGTAATAAATGTACATAAAATTATAGTATTTTATGTACACTTCTGATAAAATTTCATAAGAACGGTACCTATAAATTAATTGGATATCTTTCTTATGAAATTTAATCTCACTCTTAACAGTCTTATTTTTTAATTTCTTTATAATATATTTTCCATAAAGCATCGTAAACGTAAAGATGAAAGCTAAGTACAAAAAAAAAAAAAAAAAAAAAAATTAGAGCGCTGAAAGTTTTCCTTAAAAGTAACGAGGTAAATAATTTGTTCACTTAAATCTAAATAATTTCACTTCCTTTCATCCGTATAAATAATTATCCTCCCGTAAGTTATCTAAACGTCATGAAAATGTCTTTCATCACCTGTCAAGTGACGCGAAAGGTTATGACTTGCTTTGTTTTTATTTTCAAATTACATTTTTTCGGCGCAGAAGCTAAGTTAAGCTTGGTTCAAAATATTTTAAATAAACATAGTTTCTGATTTTATTAAAATAAATTTTGAAAAAATGATAATTGATTTGTAAAAGAATGTCAAAGTGAGATTTTCATCTTTTTTATAAAATGGAAAAAAATGATTGAAAATGATTGATTATCTGTCCCTTTTTCTTTGTTTTTTTATTTTTATTTATTTATTTATTTATTTATTTTTTTTTTTTTTTTTGACAAAAAAAACAAGATTTTTAACGAAAATTTCGGACGTGCTAGGAACGATTAAAAAATGTGAAAAAATACCCCCCCAAAATACTTTGATCTTTCCTCTTTAATATGAACATTAGACGATAAAATTTTGTTTTCGTCAAGTTTGGCGTCTTTTTCATCATGCTATGCTCTTTTTGTTTACATTTCGTGGAGGTACCTAATTTTACTGAATTAGATTCCACTACCTGACGCAGGGAATAAAGTTTGAACTGTAAGTTTTTCAACTAAAGGCAAAATGACACAGGAGTCCTAGATGTTTATTAAAAAAAAGTATTTTTGTGGCTGCAGTTCATTGACACCTTAGCAATATTGTATGAAATATGAAAAAACATTTTCGGCTGACCAAAGAAAATCTTTTTATGAAATTTTCGTCACTTGAAGAATAATTTTCAATTACTTCTTCGTAATCGTGATTGTTTTTCATTCAGTTTCATGGGACATAATTCAAAGTTATAAAGAATTATCTCCCTTCTGTATAGATATTTTTCCCAAAACCACAAAGATAAAAAGGCGTGTTCGATTAAACGTGACGTCACGACAAGTATTAGCTTGGTGCAAAAATAATGTCATTTTCTCACATGTGACATTATTTTTGCACCAAGCCGAAGCGAAGCTGCTGAAAATGAATAATTGTCGGCCTTCTTTTTTTTAAAGTATAGAATTACAATTAAAAAAAAAAACAAAAAAAAAAAAGGTCGATTTTCATATTAGAACTTGATTCAATATTAATTTATAAAAAATAAGGAAAACAAAAGCAAACAATATTATTATAAAAACGTTTTATTCCATAGAGTTACAGTACTGACAACTGACAGAATAATTTTTCATAGACGCAGAAAAGCAAACCAGGGTTTGATTTCTACTTTACATTTTTCAATAATTAAATAAAGAACAAAAAACAATACATAGATTAAAATCTGTTTTTATTTTAATGATTATTCCATAAAGTTACTATATTGACATAGAATATTTTTGTATAATGATTACATTAGAAAAAAAGAAAGCCAGTGTCTATTTTTACATTAGAATAAACTTTATTTTCTAAAGGAAAATTATTCAAAGTTTTACCTTTTGTTTCTATGCTAAAGTAAATAGTATACATTCCATTATCAATTTTAAAGACTGTAAAATTTGTTCTCTTTGATTGTATAGAATTATTTGAAAACTATTTTCTTTACAATAAAAAAAAAATCAAGATGGCTTTAGTTTGCTCGTTTTATTTTAATTATTCTGTAGCAGTAAAGTTACAATATTGATATTTTTGTTGTGTAGAAAATAAGACAAATTTTATATAAGTGTAAGAAAAATGTTCCATATGGGAAATCTAGCTGAAGATTTGAAGTTTTCTTTTTTGGTTAACTTGTTTCTAGTAATATTA
Source organism: Acanthosepion lycidas (assembly GCA_963932145.1). Taxonomy (NCBI): domain Eukaryota; kingdom Metazoa; phylum Mollusca; class Cephalopoda; order Sepiida; family Sepiidae; genus Acanthosepion; species Acanthosepion lycidas. The sequence continues at coordinate 10,883,157 of OZ010584.1, forward strand.
TTTTTCTAAGCACAAAAATTATTCAAATGAACATTTGAAGAGCTCTAAACAAGCATTCTTTCTAATTTTTCAAAATTGTGACACTCACCACAAGAGTCCACATGAAAAAGGTGATTATTATTTGCCAAAACATAAGATTATATTCATGGCTAATTGCCTTTGATTTAATGAATGAAGAAAAGAATAATTTCTTTGTCAATTTACCAATAACTATATAATTATAGATAACAGCATATTTAGTAGTATCATTAATATATAGCACAGAACCTCTATTAATCTCCTGAAAATAGCTGGGTTTTTTTGGGGCGGGGTATTTTGTCCTCATTATCACTTTCTGATGTTAAATTCTTGCAACTGTTGCATTTCATTATCTTAAAAACTGCATAATAGCTATATATAATATAACAGGAACAACTTCTTTGCATTCATTCCTCTGTTAAATTTATAAATATCTAAATTTTGCTCCCCTGCCACTTCATCCCAGTTAATTTGTAAATTTTTCAAATCAATATTTCGGTTATTAAGTGGCAAGCAAAATTTTAAAACTGACATCATTTTTTTTTTCACACTCAAACACTAGTGATATTGATTACCACCAAATTGCTGATACTGACCAAATCTATCTACAACGTGATCTGTTTGAAATTTACCAGCTAAATATATACATCATTTTCAATTCTTTTGTGCAATATTTGGTCAGTTCTAGAATTGCATGAGTACCTTTATGCAAAGCTGTGAAGGTTTCATTTGTTAACTTTCCATTATTTCCAGGAATACTATTCCAAGATTCTAACCAGTTGCAGAATACATTGAGAAATATATAACTGTCATCATTTGCTTTAAGTGTATTAGCATATTTATTGTTAAGCCACCAAGCCTTATATGGTGTTTTAACATTAGTATTGTCCACCAAGTATAAAATATGTTTATGTATTCTGCAACTTCTGCAAAGTTAGGCAAACATTTGTTCCCCTAAGGTCAGCAATCCCTGAATAGTGAATTGATTAAAAATTTGCAAAACTAATGAAACATTTTGCCTTTCCAAACTAGTGGGAGAAAGAGACTTGGAGGTCAATTTAGCAATATATCATAATTAACATGAAGTTTGTGTAAAGTACAAAATGGGCACTTTCAATATTATCTAAGTCATGATTCCTGTTATGACAAAATTTTGGGAACATCATGCATTTACTTGCATCTTTTTTGACTAAGCGAATTATTTCTAATGAATTTTAGTATATAAACTGATATGAATATGAAGAAAAGAAGTCTAGATTTCATAACTGGATGTGGATATACAATTGAAAGTTTTACAGCTCTAGAAAAGAAAGATATAGCTTTCTTATTTACTGCATTATTATCTGTTATAACTGATATTACTCTAAAGCCTATCTCTTCTAGACCAATTATTATTTGTTTAATTATGTCAAATAAATTCTCAGCTTTAAGACATTTAGTTGGCATATGTACAACATCCTTGTATTGTGAGAATACACTGCTAAGCATAAAAGCAAAAGCTCTTGTTGCAGATTCATTGCTGTTAGCTAAGTCAACAACATTACCACCTTTTATAATCAAAATAAGGTTTTAGGTGAATTTCATTTACAAGTAAAGATAATGTAATGTGTTTTTCCTCTAGTAAGTTATTTTTAATATACATAAGAAAATTGTTATGTTGCTCAATTATAGGATTCATATAAGTTGATAAGGTTAGTCTTCTAATGGCTGAACAACAAGGTAAAATATTTTTGCTGTCTCTTAACAGAGCCTATAACATCTAAGGAAGCAGTTATACAACAACAAAGAAAAAAATCATCATTTCTACTGAATAATCAAACTTCTCTGTGTCATTAATTTTAGCTGCTCATATATAAATTTAACTGCATAAAAATATCTAAATGACTCTTATACTAATAACAGGAAGAACATTATCAAATGTAATACAGCAATCACACTTTGAGGTTTGCTTTGACATTTTTTTTATGCACATTTCTTCATGTTTTCAATAATAATTTCCAAAGTATTTGTATCACTTACATGATCAAGAATCTGATAATCCCCTATAGTATGAATTTCCACATCACCACAGAATACACATCCTGCAAAATTAGCTTCAGTGATAAGATATTGACTGATTTTTGGATATGGAGACTTGATAATGCGAGATATAAGAAGAAGAGTCTCTTGCTGCCTCACTATACTCCAATAATTTCTATCAAGAAAATTTAATTTTCCCTCTATATCATAAATGCTGTGGAATCTCCTCTGCTGTTTGTATTCAAAGTTATCAGTAATACTTTGATCCAAAGCTCTTTTAAGGGCAGAATTCTCTATTTGAAATTTTCTGGACTCTAGGGACTCTCTAGAGGGGTTTAGTGAAGATGAATATGAGGGACAGTTTGGTAAAATTCTAGGGATTTAACCTACATGAGGAATTGCTTTCCTAAGGCTAACAGTAATTGTGATACCAGTTTTCTTATGAAATGCTGATATTTCTTGCTATATGTCCTCAGGAAGAAAATGCAGTTCACATACCTAAAAAAAAAAAAAAAAAAAAAAAAAAAATTAATTAAAAGAGCAATTACACTCTATTTTAAAATGCTTGTCAAAATTGAATATAGTAAAAAAAAAAAAAAAAAAACTATGCTGTTCATATTTTTATTGAAAATTCCATTAAATTGATAAAATAATGAGTTTTGTAGGTGTTCTAAAATTCAGTAACAAAATTCAAAATCATTTAGAAATGCTAAACACATTGGCAAAACCATTTAGAAATACTAAACACATTGGCAAAACCATTTAGAAATACTAAAGACACAGGCAAAATCATTTAGAAATACTAAACACACTAGCAAAATCGTATTAAACTTAAGCAAATTTTAAGTTTACGCATGCATATTTGTAGACTTTTTTATGGAAATTATTTTTACAAATAAAAAAAACAAAACAAACGTTTGTTTTTAAATGTTTATTAGAGATTATTATAAAAAGTAATTTGTATTGAAAATTTTATTAAAGAAAGATGAGTTCAATAATTTCATCCCCCAGAATTCAATAAATTTTTTAACTGTGGAAGCCACCTCATTATTGTTTCATGTATTGTGAATTATAAAGTCATGAAATTAATTTAATCATTAAGTCTTTTTGCAAATAATATAAAAAGAAAATGATACAAGAGAAATGACTTTGCAAAGAAATGACTCTTTTTACTACTTTAATTTGGTACAAAATTTTCCCTTTTTATAGGCACATATCCATGCATTTGATAAATCTTTATCTTTTGGAAATGAAAATACATTCACTTTTTGACCATTTTTGTAATTTCCTTTGCATTTTGGGACTGCACAACCATACTGCATTTTCTTTTCAAATTATTTCAATGAAAATATTTTTTTTTAAATTATTTGAATGAAAATATTTGCAAAACATAAAAAAAGCCAAGTCAAGAAAACTCAAGCAGTAAAAACAAATGAAAGTATTTCTCTGAGTTTATGATGTGAGGTCAGCAAATAAGCCTTTCCTATCAAATCGGCCTTCTATCTCGATGGTGTTGATTTTGCTCAATCTTTCTTGAAGCTTTTATTTTAGTTTTAATTTCAAGCATTTTTAGCATTTCCAATTAGCAATTATTTCAAAACTAATTTAAATTGACTGGAATTTTTTTTTTTTGTTTTGTTTTTCTAAAATAGCTGATAAGCACCCTTTTTTTTTTTTTAGATGTCTTTCATCACAGTTTATTAAAAATAATTAAATATAATGTGAATGCCTTTATTATATATTATTTGTTTTTAATAATGTTTAAGCATTCAGTAAGTTTTTCCATTTATGATTAGTAAATATAGTTTTCACTTAATATCTAAAAAGGTGAAATTAATACAGAATTTTAAGATTTCAAACTTTTTTCAGAAGACAATAGTGTCCTTAATATATCTTATTTATTGATATGTCCCAGAAAGGGATATATTTGATCGAAGTAGCTAAGTGGGTTTTGGTACAGTAACCAAGTAATACACATTAGCAGTAATCGGGCCAGTACTCGTCGTAGTCGCAGATAATAGGTGTAGACCAATAGGATAGCCAATGGTGTAGTCCAATGGGTGTCGTCATAGACTTAAACTCTGTCGTATCTACACGTCCCTCTATATTTATGATGGACACCAGCCAATCGTATTCCAGTGATGGGGAACTCCAGTGTATGCATATTCCATTATATCATTTATAAAAGCAATTAAAAGCTTTTCTAATTAAATAATTCCATAGTCTATTCCATTTTTTTTATTTTATGATTCAGAGCAGATTTTCAGTAAATGGTGTTATTCCTGTTTGACAAAAACAAATTAATGATTTAAATTCTCCAAGGAGTCCTACTTTTAAATAATATGAGTATGAAGAGACTGGAATTTTAATTTCTTGAAATGTTATAAAATTAAAGAAGTGGGGGATAACAGATGTAAATAAAAAAAAAAGAAATATATTTATTTTTATATATATATATATATATATATATATAAATAAATAATTGGGGGTGTGAGCCCCCCTTCCCCGGCTCCTGCAGCTATGTATGTATGTATGTATGTATGTATGTATGTGTGATTATATATATATAATCACGAACATTATTGGGGAAAAATGCCTAACAAAGTAGTAAAAGTCTACTTGTGACGCATTTCATCCTTTAGGACATCATTGGACTAAATTTGTTGATGTGACTACACATGCACACAAACAAGGGATGCTGGGAATTTTAAATTTAAAAATATTTTTTTTTTTTTTTTTTTTTTTTTTTTTTTTTTAATCTAGCCAATTTCATTTGCATTCTTTTTGTTTCCATCACTTTTTTTTTTTTTTTTTTTTTTTTTTTTTTTAGTAGATATCCCACACAGTAACAATAGGAAAAAAGGAAAATTTAAAATTCCCATCATCCGTCATTCATGCACATGTGTGGTAGCACAAACATAACATTAGTTTGATAAAGTCCTAATGGAGCAATCATATCAAAAGACAACTTTTTCTACTTTTTCATACATTTTTCCCCAATATATATATATATACTGCATATACTCGTGTAACATGCAACCTCACGTATCATGCAAACCCCAAATTTTCATTTATAAAAAATGATTTTATCATCTATTTTGTATATCATGCGAGTGCCTTTTTGAGTGACCAAATTACAATAGACTAATCTCTTTTTCTCTATCTCTTTTCGCTTTCTCATCTTGTAAATATCTTAGCACAGTCTGCAATTGTTGTAACAAATGCACTACCACCTGTTACAGCCAGTTCAAGGGAGATAACTATGTACAGCTAAATATTAAAGAACAAAAACTACTTAATATATAGTAAAATAAAGTAAGGTGTTTCAGTGGTTTATTTTTGATACACACAATGAAGAGGGTTTGGAGAATTTGTCACTCAGAGGTGGGCAAGAGGGAAAACAGTAGCCTCCCTAACAAGGTTGTTTGAATGGAGAGGATAATAAAAACATTGTTAAAAGCTAAAAAGGATAGGAATTTGGGGATGTTACATAGAGGAGGTTTGTTAATATGTATCTTTTTATTTTTTTTAATTGCTGTCATTGTGGCCTAGAATACACTAAATCATTTGTAGAAGAGTAACCTTACCCCACAAAAAATGGGACATCTTCAGGTTAATAGTTATGGCCTTGGTTTGTACCTCACTCTGATATATATATTATATACCCAAGTATATGATTGGTGTATATGTAATGAATTCCAATAACCAACAATTACTATTCTTAAAAGAGTGCTCAATACAAAGTAGAGCAGATATAATTATTTATTTTTAAAGAAAAAAAATTTATAACATAAATATGTTATAAAATCACTACAAAAATAGCCATTTTGTTTCAACACCTTCGGTGTCTTATCAAGTGATGACGTTGAATGTAAAATAAATGGTTTTAAAAGTTTCAAATTAATTAATATTCTATGCAAGGGGAAAACGTTGTTACAAAGGCTAGATGGACCAATCAGAACACAAGTACAGGAAAATTCAAAAAGCTCGATAACGAAGTCATGTTATAATATCTATTCAGATGTTTAGTATTAAAAAATAATTTATTCCAACGAATAATTACTAAATTATATGATAAAATTTAATATTAAAATTTAAAACTGCTAATTACAAAATCAAAATTTAACATTTATTCGCTATCAAGTTTACAACTATAAAATTACTGAGGAGAAAAGAAGAAATATATATGTTATTCAATTTATTTTTTCATTGAAATTACTTTAGCTATATTTAATATCCGGTCTTTTTACAATGTATACATTTTAATCCTCATGGTGTGTAAATGGGGTCCCAAACTCACGCGTAAAACAAACGCAGTCAGATTCTAATACATAAGCACCAAGACATATACACACACAAAAAAGGGGACAAGACAGAGAACATCTCCACCGTCTGTCATGGAAAAAAAAAAAAAAGCGGGGGGGAATGTGAGAAGGGAAACCAACACACACGTACATGCATACATAATTAAAAGTGGATGCACTTTCCATACACATAGATACATATAAATACATGCACACACATCCACAGACATTGACCCAGACAGTTGGATACCCCAACCGATAAATATTTAAGACAGAAAATGTCATTGCATGAATGTTAACAACCTATTGAAATCTAACTTAAGCGAGTAAATATACAAAGATAAAAATGATCAAAATTAATATTATTTAATATATTAAAATATAGTGTATGTGAAAAAAAAAAAAAAAAAAAACGGACATTAAATTCAACACCCATCGGTAGCTACGATGTCCACCTCATATACATATAAGTATATACACAAACACACATATATACGCATACAGACATATATATATAACACACATATATACATACATATACACATACATATACATATATACAAACACATACACACATACTCACACATATACATAAATATACATACATACATACACCGAAACATCTATACATACATACATAAACATATACATACGTATACATTTCCATGGTATCAAGTACACATACATATATGTACCCACAAATATACACACAAATATGTGTACACATATTTACAAATAAATATATATATACACAGCAATACACAAAAATAAACATATATACACACATATATCCTAACTCATGTGGCCATAATGACATACCCAAGTTTCCCTACCTACACGTACACATAAACAATTTCATATATAGTAGGTGTCAACATACATATATACAACTGCAAACCTACATAAGTAAACACACACACACACATATATACATATATATACATACAAACATATACACACACACATATATATACATATATATATATATATATATACATATATATGCATACACACATACAGAAATATACATACACATGAATATCTACATAAAAATACTTATCTATAGTAATAAATACACATATATACGTACATACACATAAATGCAACGACATTTGACCAAAAACATATATAAATATACAGACATACATACACATACATATGCATAGACATACTTCGATATACATGCAAACACAAAAATACACGTATCCTAACATACATGTATAAAAAAAAAACAAAAAACATCCATATCAACATAAATATGCGTAAATAAAATTAGGTACACAATATAACAATACACATACAAACATATACACACATATATATATATATACATACATACACATACCCCTACATATATTCACGTACATACATATATATATATATATACGTACATATACACACATATATATATATATATATATATATATATATATATATATATATACATATACCCACACATACATGCACACATACATATATATATATATATATATATATATATATCTACACATACACATACACCTACACACATATATATATATACACAACTACATAAACATGCAGACACTTACATATATACACACATAAAGAAATATATATACATGCATATAAGGATACATACTCACATATATATATACACACACATACCCACATCTACAAATACATACTCATACACACCAATATTTTTAACCTCTTTTCTTCTTCTCCTCCTTTTCACCTTCTTACTTATATATATATATATATATATATATACACACACACATATATATATATATATATATATATACACACACACATATATATATACATACATACACGCACATACACACATATATCAATATACACACACATACATATATACATATATATATATATACAAAACTTAGCAACATATTAATACATTAAAATACAAACATACACATTTCGCAGTACAAACACACATAACTACACATAAATATATACATATATATACATACACATACAGAAAAATGAGTAACATTATGTAGTTATACCATACACATTCATATCGTCAGATTGACCATCAGGTAATAAAAGTTATAATCTATTCAACTTACAGCTACGTATCATTATCATTTAAAGTATACGACCCCTATAATAAGTTAAATTTATAACGGTGTTTACAATTAACCGTTAGTTCATATCTCTGATTTAAGAGATCAGCCTTGTTTTTAAATCTAATAATTTCAAACTTTTCGTTAAGACACAGGTAACACGGGGAATATAGGGATTTACATGTCCGGGCTTTCTTAATCAATGTCCAATTAACCGTAGGTGTTTTGTTCTTTTCTTTTAGGTTCCAAAAGTACTTGGACAATGAAGTCATGTACCTATAGTCACAGTTATTGAAAGATTGCATATGCCCCCGCCAGCGTTCTTTGAATGTATTCATTGTGCTACCAATGTAAAACTTCTTTATATTTGGATTCTCAATAGTTGAGATAGACTACAGAACGTATTCCACAGTTATTTTGTAGTGGACAATTATTAGGATACCTACAATTACATGAATTATTATTTGTGTCATTATATTTAGTATTACTGTCAGTAACCTGAGTAATCGAGCTTTTTGAATCCCTATACTTGTTAAAGACTATGTTGTTATGTTTTTTAATGATTTTCTCTAGGTTATCTGCACAACTATAGCTTAATTTAAGTGTAATAGTAAATTTGTTATTATTTGTGTTTATCAATATGTCAAGGAAGGTGATTTTATTATTAGTATTGAGTTCATATGTGAATTTAAGGACAGAATTATTTTGGAAATATATATAATAATTGTGTATTTGGGCAACACTCCCTCTTTCATACATGTTTTATTAAAAATGACTGACAATGTACTGCAGTTAAGACTTTTATTTAATTTTTCTTGTGTTCTTATAGTTTTCTTCTTTTTTGGACATAAATTATGTAGAAATTGTACTGTTTCAGTCATTTTTAATTAAACACACACACATATATATAAAATTTGTGACGGGTACACACCTGGCCCAGGGTCGAATCCTTTGGTTACGGCGCCAACTGTGACGTCGCTCCTCCTGGTCCCAAGCGTGCCGCTCCAACCTCTTGGTTAGATGATCACCAGCCTCGCCTTTCCCAACCCGCTTCCAATACCTGGTTGCTAAAGCAACTGTACTGATCTCCGGTCTGTCTACCCACGCTGTGTTTAGATCTTAGACAGACGGGACCAGCAGGGATTGGGCCGTATGCAAGTTGAGTCCGACGAAGGTGGCAAAACACAAGTAAAAGAAAAAAAAAACTCACGAGACAAAAAAATTACTGATAAAAAAAAGGGTGACAACCTTTTATATCTAATGTCCGTTACATAAAGAAAAATTGTTCTCATTCCCGACCCGCTCTGTGGACTATGGCACCAAGCTTCTATCATACAACTTAACGATTTCGAATTGTCTACTCTCTAGAATTGTGTATGTCGGAGTGTGGTTTAGTTCGACACTGGGGCTAATTTCTATCAATCATTCGCAGTTGATTCTTCTCTTCGACTTGAGTTGTATTTCTTCACTTCGATCTGGTTGGGTCGAATTCTGTTCTCGGCTGGGCTTGATTTTAACTTCTTCTTCTTCTTCTTCCGTCCAGTAACTCTTTGGCCTTGTCTTCGACTTGGCTGCAACTTCTCCGCGGCTTTCGAGTAATCTTCTTCTTCGTCGACTTAGATAGAACTTCTCTTGTCTTTGACTTGGGCTGGAAGGATTTCTTGTTTTCGACTTGGGCTGGAAGGATTTCTTGCCGCAACTCAGCCGCAACTCTCTGTCGTCCGAGGTGATCTCTTCTCGCTGCCGTCCGGGGCTGAACTCATTTTTTTGTCGATTGGGGTCCTGCTTTTATTGACGCCGCAGCAAACCGGGGTGGGTCTGTCGGCGTCAGGGCTCTCTCGATAATCCCAAAAGTCGCATTAGTTCTGATTTCCCATTATCGCTATTATTTTCACCCCTACTTCCTCACAGTGCCTCTGGGGGGAAGACGCATACCCATCTCTCCCGGTCTCTCGTATGTCAGGTGACCGTTTTCGACCAATGGTTCTTGATCGAGCATTCTCCCTCCTCTTTCCGCATATCACGTGACCGCTTTCGGCTAATGAGACTGTGGTGGGACGTCTCCAATCGGGCGTGGCTTACATCGTTCTTGTTCTAAAAAAAACAAAATCTAATTTGGCCTTTTTTCACACGTACGAAAAATGATAATCTTGGCTTTTTCTCACCTGGGTTCTGTCAAAACAGCCTGCCGCTAATTAGATGTGACTTCAGGAAAGAATATTGGCGCTATCTGTGAGCCGAGACAATCGTTTTTTTTTCCTTCTTTGTTTTTGGTCAGACCTGATAGTCAAAAATCTTAATTATCTGAATTGAAAATGTCTCCACTTCATCATCGTGGGGTTCCAATTTTTAACAGGTCAGAATCTGTATACAGTTCCACCGGTCACCCCCTCAACACAAAAGACACCTTTCCTCCGATTAAAATTTCGTTTCCATTGTTCTAAAAAAATCTTTATTGTTTCAGCCAACCTTAACAAACTTCCATCCTACGCGGCCACGGAATTAGTTCAAGTGCTTGACCTGATAATTTTGACACTTGTTAGGTGCTGGTCGCACGGGTGTGTTTTCGCTTACGACCTGGTTTCGTATTGTGTTTCTGTCTTTCCTCTTCTTTTTGTTTTATTTTATTATCTCCAAACTCTATTTCTTCAACCAAATATAACAATTTCTATTTCCCTGGATTTCGGTCAGGTAATTTGACCTGATATATTTTGACACCTGTCTTGTCTTAGTTTTACTTATGACCGGGTTTTGTATTATCTATTCCTCTTTCTCTTTCTTTTTATTATTTTTTTTTTCTTCTCTTTGGATCGCCTAAATACAGTTAGAGAATTATTCTCAAAACTCAATTATTCTTCGTTTCTAAATAACTAACAACTGGTTAATAAACCGAATAAAAATTAAATCATATTTCTATGAATATCTCTTTTTAGTCTTTCTAAAAAAATGCAGGGTGCCACAATCCTCCCCTAACCGATTTGTCATTTACCCGTAAATGACACCTAAACCCAATTACATCATTTAACATGCACCATGCATTTGTCTCATGCAATTCTATTCTACTTTCTTACATGCAAGGGTAATGTTCTTTTCACCTTCTTTTGTTCTACATGCAATGTAATGTTCCTTTCATCTTTTTTTTTTTTTTTTTTTTTTTTTTACATGCAATGTAATGTTCTTTTCATCTTCTTCTGTTCTACATGCAAGGGTAATGTTCTTTTTCATCTTCTTTTGTTCTACATGCAAAAGTAATATGTGCGTGTGTCTGTGGGTGCAGATGTGTTTAATATGGTTTGTTCTTCTTGGTCAATGTTTTCCTCTCCGCTGTGGGAGGTTTTTCCGCCGCACGTGGTGGTCTCACGCCAGCCTCCTCCGTTGGTCTTTCAGCAATTTCTTCGCCCGTCCTGTCTGAGCGAGGAACACTGCTCGGCATCTCCCTCTCGAGTTGCTGCACGCTCACTAGATTGTCGTTCGCTAATCTCCTCTTACTCTTAACCTTCCATATTAATACACCCCCGATGGCTATAACTAGGAATGTACCCATTACTATTGACCAACTTATCGCGATCTGCTCATCGTCTTCCCAAGCCACACCTTCGTTTCCCAACGCACTTAACTTGTCTCTCAATTGATCCATATCGATCTTTTCTATTGGCTTCATTAATACTGGCATCTTATTTAAGGTAACATTAGAGAATCTCTTCACTATCGGCTCCCATAATTCTGTACAATTGACTAAGCCTCTACCAATCATCTCTATGATTGAATCTTTCTCTTCATATCTTTCTTCTTCCTGGTAATAGGGGGGTAAGGAAATGGATATTCCAACCGCCGAACATCCCATGGGTAGCGTCACCAGGGATAACGGTGGTCTTATTCTTAATGTCCTTGTGGACTCTCCCCCACATACCCTAGACAAGCTGATATGTCTCTGTGTGGCTACTGCCCACACCCCGTCTGAAACACTGATAGCTTGTGGTAATGCCGTGTTTGTTAATACCTCCACTTGGCAGATTCTTTTGATTCCTTCTCTTTTCCCATCAAACAATTCTAGTATGCACATTCTGCGATTACCAGTTTTATAGATAGGGCTTAACGAGGTACAAGTCCCTAGAGCATCATCTCTACACCTTCCAGCTTCTTCAGCTGATAGCAACATGAATTTCGTTCTCCCCGAATTTAAAGCTATGTAGTCTGCTTCCACCTTGTACCTTGCTATCATTCCTAAACCTTGATCTCTTCTGGGGTAGGGGATGGGTAAGTTTATAACCTGGTATATCTCGAATACACTCTCGCTATCTAACAACGGAACAGATATCACAACCAATAGTCGCCTATTTTCTAACAAGGTCACACATCCTAGTGCATTATAATATTTCCACAATTCTTTGGTGGGGTCCACTGGCAGCCTTAAATGGTGGGGTAACTCGGCCTGTATTCCGAGTAGCGCTTCCCTTAGGTGACCCGGGTTTACTATGCTTGGGGAGAGGTGTCCTAATGACAGCATGTCTAATTGCGCCCTCACGTGTTCCAGCAAGGTCGTCAACGACTGACTCGTTTGTCGTACCTTATTCGTAATTGTCATCAGCTGGAAATATTTTTGCATGAATCCGCTCATTTCCTGTAATTCAATCATTACAGTTTCTGTATTATTAATTACCTCTTGTCTCAACCTCGCCAGGTTGTCTATTAACCAATTGATTCTGGCTCTATTTTTGGACACCTCTAACCTTGTCACATTTAATATTGTCACACTCTCCCTTGCCACCTGGGCAAGCGTCCTCTGGTTTACCTCCACTTCTCCCAGTTTCCTTCTTATGAATTTAACGTCATTTTCAGTCACTGTTCCAAACAGGACACTCAATGCCTTTCCCACAATCGGGACTACGGATCTCCTTTCCCGCGTCTGCAGTAACTCTATTCCCTGCAGGTAGTTTTGCATGTCTTTCCATTGAGCCTCTATCATAGTGGCTTCTGATTCTAGGGAGTGCAATAAACTGAGATACCCTTTTTGCTTGGGATAATCTTGTCCTACTTTCAACCCGGCTGCATCCAGTTGCGTTAGCTCGTTTCCTAACTTATTTAGTAGCAACTCATACGGGTTCAAATCTATCACGAATGTGACCAACCACTTAGACCTGGTTATTATTACTTCGCTCGTTTTTTTAAAAATGGTGTTTCGGCTGCGCTTCCCAGCTTCCGCCATCGTCACCATCAGCGTGGCTACCACCATCATCGTCATAACCAACCCTTTCATCTTGATCATTCCTGAAAGGTAACGAAATTCTTTTGTTGTTATTCTTCACAACTACTTCGTGTCGCTCAACTCATCACTCAATTATTTTATAACTTCTTACTAAGTTCAGCTCTTCTCTCCTCTAACTAACCTCTAGCGGACAGAATGGTCTGGTCAGGTGTGCGTGGCGCCCACTCTAAAGGTTGTACTTCATGACACCACTGGTGATCAATCAACAATGCCAATGATCTTCTCCCGTCCCTTGTGAGGTGCAGCCCGCGACTCCATCCCCTCCACTCACATCTACCATAGTCAGCCAATAGGATTTTGGATGAGCCAGTGTCGTTATCTGTCGACACTAAATGCTTGTATTCTGCACAGCCCTTTTGTTCTACTGAGATTTGGGGTTCTTCTCCCTCCCTGATCTCATCTTCCGAGGTGATTCCTGTTCAACCTCTAACCTTCTTTCTGTGTCTAACTTCCGTCCAGGAGGTTTTTTTTTTTTTTCTCTTCTTCATCTCCTGATTCTTCTTTCTGTTTAGAGTCTTCGCCTTGAATGTCCTCAATACCTTTCGACTCTATGTCTAAATTTCTCCTGTTCCTTATCCTTTCCTTGAGCTGGGAAAGGGGTATTCGATCCTCCTCCTCCCACTCGCTGGGTCCTTCGTCCTGTTCAGGGTGCCTCTTTTTAGAGCCTTCGACTGCTTGATTGGACCTCCTCGTCTTTTTCTTCCTTTTCTTCGGACATGGGGGTGTGATGGCGATCTCACGGGGTCTTCTCTGTACCGATTCAGTCGACGACTGAACATCGCCAATCCCCGCTGAGGGTTCCAACTCTGTCACTCGGACTGCTTCGTTTATCTGGCCAAGTCGACCTATCTCCGCATCCTCCTCGGAGTCTTCTTCCGTTTCCATTTCTTCCGGTTCAACCAGAGTTACTTTCCTTTTCCTTGTCTTCTTAGGCCTCGGCTCGCTCATTTCCAGGTTAGCTATTTCAGCCTTCTTCAGATCATTGGCATGAACCCTCCTCGCTCGTCCTGCCACTTGATCCCATATTACATATGATACTGGGCCCGTCTGCTCTACTATCCGGTAGTACGGTTCCCATCTTTGGTCCAGCTTTCCCTCTCTCTGGTGGATTTTATAGTAGACAGGGTCTCCAACCTTCAATTCTACTACCTTTCTTTCAGCATTCACCCTCTCATTTCTTTTCTTCTGGGCCCTCTTTATTCTTCTTCTGGCCTGTACAAATATCTTATGTTGCTGTTCCAGCAATAGTTGATGATGATCTTCTCCCATATACCTTCTTCGGGGCTTCAGTAGGTTATCCACAGGCAGGACCACGTCTCTGCCAAACAACAAAAAGTAAGGAGAAAATCTGGAGGTTTCGTTTATCGTAAACCTCACGGCCGCCAGAGCCTGCGTCAAATACAAGTCCCAATTTCCAGTGTTTTCTCTGACCAGCTTGGCCAATACATCTCCCAAGGTTTTATGAAACCTTTCCACTTTAGCATTTCCCTGGGGGTGATATGGGGATGTTTTTATGTGCTCTACATTCAAAATTGTCAAAATTTCTCTCATGATGTTGTTCACATTCTCCGTGCCATTGTCTGTTACCAATTGCACAGGGGCACCATACCTAGGGAAGATTTCACTTATTATCAACCCGGCCACAGTTCTGGCCTTCTTGTCTGGTACTGCAAATGCTTCAGGCCAATTTGTTAGCCAATCGACAAAACTCACTATATAGTTGTTTCCTTGTGCAGTTTCTCCATATGGTCCTGATACATCCATACTCACCTTCTCGAAGGGAAAGTTTGGTACGTCTGTTTCCTCCAAGGGTGCCATTTCCTGCCTTCTGCTCTGCGACTTGCACACTACACAACTCCGAACATAGTTAGTGACCTCTCCGTACAGTTTGGGCCAATAGTACTTTCTTCCTATGAGATCACATGTCCTATCAATTCCCATGTGACCCAACCTCTCGTGGCACTGCTCCAATATCTCTGGTCTTAAACTTTTGGGCACATACAACTTGGGCTTGACTTCTTCATCCCTGCCTGAGAGATAATACAGCCTTTCCTCTATTATGGCATACTTGGTGGTCTCTCCTGCCTTCACCTTCTCTCTCAGAGCAGCTATTTCACTGTCTGCTTGCTCCTTCTCAATTCCTTCTGTCCAGTAGGGATCGGTTATTATCTGGGCGTCCCCTTCTTCGTCCGATTCTAACATAGGGCGATCTTTTAGCTTATTAGAGTTAATTACTCCTATTCTATAGGCTTTATCATCTACTCCCTGTTCTACCTTTACAGATCTTTCTTCCAGTTGTTTCGGTATTCTTGAGAGTAAATCTGCGCACGTGTTTTCCTTTCCTGCCAAATACTCTATCTTACAGTGGTAGCCACTTAACTTAAGTGCTCACTGTTGAATTTTCTTATTATTTGTCCACTCTGCCTGCAATAGGTACTGCAAAGGTTTGTGGTCTGTTTTTATAGTAAAGACCGCACCATTTAAATAGTAGTCCAGTTTTTGGAGAGCATACATGATGGCATATGCTTCTCTTTCTATTACTGGCCACCTCTGTTGTGTCTCTGAGAGCTTATGGGAGAGGAAGTATATCGGTACTTCCTCTGGTATGCCAGGCACTGGTCCTTCCTTATCAGGACACGGCTGGGTAAGTACTGCCCCTACACACTGCTCACTGGCATCCGTGTATAATATCATGGGCTTGCTGAGGTCTGGGTACGTCAGCAGTGGGACGGTTGTCAACTGTCCCTTTAGCGAATCAAATGCTCGTTGACAGTCCTCTGTCCACTTGAACCTAGCGTATTTCTTCGTCAGGGCTACTAGTGGTATGGCAATTCTTGAAAATGCCGGGACGAAGCGTCGGTAGTAGCCTATAGCTCCTATAAAACCTCTTACCTGTCTCACTGTCTTAGGCTCTGGCATTTCCCTTATGACCTTTACCTTATCCATGTCGGGTTTAATACCGTCTCCGTTTATGACGAAGCCTAAATACCTAGTTTCTTCCTTCAGAAACTGACACTTTGACAAATTTAATTTTAATCCGTGTTTCCTCAACCTTCCCAACACCTGCCTTAAATGAAAAAAGTGTTGTTCCACTGTCTCCGAAAATATCAAGATATCGTCCAAATACGCCATGGCAAAGCTCTCGTATCCTCCTAACACTATTGACATTAGCTGTTGGAAGACTCCCGGGGCATTAGCTAGACCGAATGGCATCACCCTGAACTGAAACAGTCCCAGGTGACACGCAAATGCGGCCTTCTCCTTGTCAGCCTCATCCAGGGCTACTTGCCAATACCCGGACCTCAAATCCAACGTAGAGAAGTACTTTGCCTTCCCCAATAATGCCAAAATGTCGTCTATCAATGGCAATGGCACCGCCAACGGCTTCGATATAGAATTTAGCTTCCTAAAATCTACACAGAAACGATGCCCGCCATCTTTCTTACCTACTATTACTATTGGGAAGCTCCAAGGGGAGATCGATCTTTCGATCATCCCAGCTTCCAACATTTCCTCTACTGCCTCTTCTACAAGTGGTCTTTTATGTATAGGTGTCCGGTAGGGTTTCAATTTCACAGGGGGGTGGTCTCCGGTGTCGATTTTCATTTCGAGTGTGTGGGTCTGACCCAGCTCCTTGTCTGACTGGGCCACCACATCTCGATTGTTCCTTAACAGACCCCCCACTCTGGTTCTAAATTGATCCGGTGCTAATATATCCTCATCTAAGATTCCCTCTGTTTGCTCTACTAGCTTCCTTCGTTCCTCCTCGAATCTCACCCGACTCAGAGTTCGTAGGGGAAGTGCTCTCCCTATCTTCTCCCCTCTCCTAACCTTTATAGTCTTTTGGGCCTGGTTCACCATCATTATGGGCACCAACTCGGCTGCCTCCACTACCGTTTCGCACAGGGTTACCTCGTTATCTTCTAGGCCCTTTCCTTCTACAGGGACCAACTGCAGGGGTCCTCTCCATACCCTTTTTCCTGACATTAACCTACCCTTTCCCGACACTGCGGTTCTAGGAGGTAACTTTACATCTTCCTCCACCACTATGGTTATCTCTTCCTCTGGTGGGCATCCCAATGGCGTTCTCTCGCCGTTCACCACCAACACAGTAGGATTAAACTCAATCTGGGCCCTCTGGCTCCGGAGCCAATCTTCTCCCAAGATTGCCTCCGTACACAGGTCGGGGGTTACGTAAAAATTTTGGGTGCTTTTTACTTTCCCAATCCTCACCGGGAGCCTCACCATCCCTTTTATCTTCAGGGGGGCTCCATCTGCTTGCGTGATCTCTATGTCCGCTTCCCGTAACCTTCTCTTCCGTTTCACCCGCCTGTATGTTTCCTCTCTCATCAATGACACAGATGCTCCTGTGTCCACCAGAGCCCTCATCTCCCTACCCCCTATCTCTGCTCTACAGGATAGTTCTTTCTCTTGCGTTAGCGAAGAGAACACTTGAGCTTTCTTCTTCCTGGGTCTCCACCCTTGGGTCAACCCAGCCATGGGTGCCGGTAGTAATAAATCACCTTCATTTTTCTCATGAGGTGGAGTTCTGCGCCCCCTGCACCTGGGCGACCCCGGCCGGACCTCTCCCGGTCTCCCGCGTTCGTTTCTAAGGATACAGTTTCTCTTCAGGTGTCCTGGCCTCCTGCAAAACCAGCACCTTCTTGTTGGACAGCTTGCCGCAAAGTGGCCTGCCCGACCACATGTCCAACATTTTGCTCTTTTCCTTTTCAACTGGGTTGGCCTTGTGTCTATTCCCGGGGGAACCCGTCCTCTATTCAAGCGGTTCGCCCGTCCACTGGTCCAAGTTTTTATTTCTCTTCTTTTTAACTGGGCCACCCTCCCTCTTAATTCCGGGGTGGCCCGCTGGCTTTTCCCTGGGCCGGTCTCTTGGGCTCAGCCTTCTTTGTTAATATCGGTGGGGCACCCTTCCTCAGCCCGCACCACTTGGCCAGGTGTCCTTTCTTACCACACCTGGTGCATCTGTCCTGATTGAAGTCTGGGGGTAACCCCCACTTCGTCGGACATTCCGCCGCCCTGTGGTCCTCGTGCCCACAGGTCCAGCAGACCAGCCCGTATCGACCCGGCGTGGGCTTATAAAAGCCATGCCTGGTCGACCATGCTTTTCTATTGGGGTCCTCCTCCCATAATTCTGCCCGATCCACCTCATCCTTAACCCTCTGATTCCACGCGGGGGGTCTTCCGCCTACCCCCCTCTTTCCAGCCTCCTGACTTGGCATCTGCTTCTTCCCACACCTCTTCACTTTATCCCACACGCCCTGGCTCTCCCTGGCCAGCTCCACCGCTGCCGACAATCTGAGCGGTCCTTCTTTCAGTACGTCGTGACGAACACGCTCGTCGCTCAGCGCCTCTATATACAGGTCCGCCAGTTGGGCCTGCATAACTGCATTATCCCTGACCACTTCGGGGAATGCCAACGATGATAGCTTCCCCGCTCGGGTCCCTAATTCTCCCGGGGTTTCATCCCGTAGCTGTGTCAGTTTTAAAAGGGCCCTCATGGCCTCTATGGCCGTACCTTCGTCGGCGAACTCTTTGGTTAGCAGTCTTTTTATCTCTTCCCAAGACAAGCAGGGTTGATTTTCCGAGAGACCCCTCACGAACTCAGACGCTTTTCCCTTTGTGGCATCGTATGCCAAATACAGGGTTTCTTGGTCTGAAAGCTCGTAGATGATTCGGCTCTTCTCAAGGATTGCCAGCCAGTTTTTAAACTCCTTCCCGCTGCCATCAAATACTGGGACCCTCGGTCCACCTAACAGCTTCCTTAAATCCACTGACAACCCCCGCCTTACTTCCTCTTCACCCCCCACTGCTCTATCCGAATCATAGTCCGACATGTCTACAGAGAAAGACAATCTATGCAGCAACAATCGAGGTTGGGAAATAAAATAAGGTGTCCTACCTTGCAGACGATTCTGTTCTTGTTCCTTTCGGTCCCGGTCGTTTTGAGTTCTATTTGAATTTTCAGCAACGGTGGTCGATCGATGTGACGTGACGCGGCTGTCTCAGGGTCGATCCTGGTCACGGCACCAATTGTGACGCGTACACACCTGGCCCAGGGTCGAATCCTTTGGTTACGGCGCCAACTGTGACGTCGCTCCTCCTGGTCGCTCCTCCTGGTCCCAAGCGTGCCGCTCCAACCTCTTGGTTAGATGATCACCAGCCTCGCCTTTCCCAACCCGCTTCCAATACCTGGTTGCTAAAGCAACTGTACTGATCTCCGGTCTGTCTACCCACGCTGTGTTTAGATCTTAGACAGACGGGACCAGCAGGGATTGGGCCGTATGCAAGTTGAGTCCGACGGGGGTGGCAAAACACAAGTAAAAGAAAAAAAAAACTCACGAGACAAAAAAATTACTGATAAAAAAAAGGGTGACAACCTTTTATATCTAATGTCCGTTACATAAAGAAAAATTGTTCTCATTCCCGACCCGCTCTGTGGACTATGGCACCAAGCTTCTATCATACAACTTAACGATTTCGAATTGTCTACTCTCTAGAATTGTGTATGTCGGAGTGTGGTTTAGTTCGACACTGGGGCTAATTTCTATCAATCATTCGCAGTTGATTCTTCTCTTCGACTTGAGTTGTATTTCTTCACTTCGATCTGGTTGGGTCGAATTCTGTTCTCGGCTGGGCTTGATTTTAACTTCTTCTTCTTCTTCTTCCGTCCAGTAACTCTTTGGCCTTGTCTTCGACTTGGCTGCAACTTCTCCGCGGCTTTCGAGTAATCTTCTTCTTCGTCGACTTAGATAGAACTTCTCTTGTCTTTGACTTGGGCTGGAAGGATTTCTTGTTTTCGACTTGGGCTGGAAGGATTTCTTGCCGCAACTCAGCCGCAACTCTCTGTCGTCCGAGGTGATCTCTTCTCGCTGCCGTCCGGGGCTGAACTCATTTTTTTGTCGATTGGGGTCCTGCTTTTATTGACGCCGCAGCAAACCGGGGTGGGTCTGTCGGCGTCAGGGCTCTCTCGATAATCCCAAAAGTCGCATTAGTTCTGATTTCCCATTATCGCTATTATTTTCACCCCTACTTCCTCACAGTGCCTCTGGGGGGAAGACGCATACCCATCTCTCCCGGTCTCTCGTATGTCAGGTGACCGTTTTCGACCAATGGTTCTTGATCGAGCATTCTCCCTCCTCTTTCCGCATATCACGTGACCGCTTTCGGCTAATGAGACTGTGGTGGGACGTCTCCAATCGGGCGTGGCTTACATCGTTCTTGTTCTAAAAAAAACAAAATCTAATTTGGCCTTTTTTCACACGTACGAAAAATGATAATCTTGGCTTTTTCTCACCTGGGTTCTGTCAAAACAGCCTGCCGCTAATTAGATGTGACTTCAGGAAAGAATATTGGCGCTATCTGTGAGCCGAGACAATCGTTTTTTTTTCCTTCTTTGTTTTTGGTCAGACCTGATAGTCAAAAATCTTAATTATCTGATTTGAAAATGTCTCCACTTCATCATCGTGGGGTTCCAATTTTTAACAGGTCAGAATCTGTATACAGTTCCACCGGTCACCCCCCTCAACACAAAAGACACCTTTCCTCCGATTAAAATTTCGTTTCCATTGTTCTAAAAAAATCTTTATTGTTTCAGCCAACCTTAACAAACTTCCATCCTACGCGGCCACGGAATTAGTTCAAGTGCTTGACCTGATAATTTTGACACTTGTTAGGTGCTGGTCGCACGGGTGTGTTTTCGCTTACGACCTGGTTTCGTATTATGTTTCTGTCTTTCCTCTTCTTTTTGTTTTATTTTATTATCTCCAAACTCTATTTCTTCAACCAAATATAACAATTTCTATTTCCCTGGATTTTGGTCAGGTAATTTGACCTGATATATTTTGACACCTGTCTTGTCTTAGTTTTACTTATGACCGGGTTTTGTATTATCTATTCCTCTTTCTCTTTCTTTTTATTATTTATTTTTTTTTTTTTCTTCTCTTTGGATCGCCTAAATACAGTTAGAGAATTATTCTCAAAACTCAATTATTCTTCGTTTCTAAATAACTAACAACTGGTTAATAAACCGAATAAAAATTAAATCATATTTCTATGAATATCTCTTTTTAGTCTTTCTAAAAAAATGCAGGGTGCCACAAATTTATTTATTCATTTACCCATGTCTCCCTACTGAGATGGAATGTGACACAAGGTCAGTCATTTAACATGGTGAACTGAAGTGCATATACTTGGATCATTGGTCAGAATTTATTTACCCTACCTATTAAGATTAATAGGTATAGCCTTGTTGCAGACTCAAATACAAACCCTGCTAGTATTTACCTGTAGACTCTTTGTTATTGAGTGGCTCAATGGAGCTTGTCATGATGGTGAACAAAATCAACCAACCAGCCGTTTCAATGTAGTGATATCCCAATTAATTAACCAATCAATCAATCAAGTATTAAGTTGTTGCGCATGAAATGATGAACTTTATATGAAATGAATAAAATGCTTCTGAAATGTTAAATAATTTATTTAATTGAAATAAACACCATGTTGATGAATGACTGTTCTTCAATGTACTGCTTCAATTACCTCTTCCTTATTGGAGAATGTTTTATTACATATGAAAAGCTCAAAATGCTTAAATAAGTGATAATCAGTAGGAGAGATGTCAGGTGTATATGTTGGATGAGGCAAAATTTCAGATTTCAGATTTTGCACTCTTTTTGGACAATTAAGAAGTGTGCAGCCATGCATTACCGTGCATCAAAATTGGGCCATCTCTATTCACAAGTCTAAGATGTTTCTTTTTCAATTTTTCTTGTATACACTCAATTTCTTCACCATACAAGGTTGCCAATATTGCCTTGAGGCAAGAATGAATAATGAATAACTCCTTTGAAAGACCACCATACAATAACCATTAGCATTTTAGTATGCAATTGATGTTTTTGGTATTGTTTTGGTGATTCACTTGCATCTAACCACTGGCCTACTCTCTTTGTGCCCATTTCTCATCACATGTAATGATTCAATGTAAAGATTCTTTTTCCCAGTTTGTACTCATGCAGTAAAATTACTCAACATTTTTTTCATTGTAATAATTTTCATTGGGTTTACGAGTAACAATATATTGAAAGGATAATTATCTGAAAAGAAAAAGAGTCTGAAATAAGTCAGGATTTTTTTATATATTAAAGAGATTACTTTGTTAGATGACTGGACCAACAACCAACCAAAAAATGTGTCATTTCATGTGTGACAACCTAATATAAACCTGATCAGTGTTTATCCGTAGGTTCAAGTGTAAGAGAAACAGCTTGAACTGTTTGAGTCAGCATTAATGAATGAAATGAAATTTTGCTTTAAGTTTTGGAGAGCTTTTAGCTGGTAATATTTCCTGGTTTGTGATCCCATTCCTTAATCTGGTACTTCCTTTTATGTTATATATATATATATAGTGTGTGTGTGTGTGTTTTCACTCAGAAGTAATTTGTTGTTATTCTTATGAAGTGTATCTGTTCTTTCTTTGTAGATCTTATTGTTGGTGCTCCTTATGAAGGAAATGGTGCCATTTATATCTTCCATGGATCAGCCTCTGGCATTGTACCCAAACCTTCCCAGGTTTGCTTTTTCTTTTGTTTACTATTTCAAGGGTGATTAAATTTAAAATCTAAATTGTTTGTCCAATTAAAATACGACATTTATTAGAAAACATATCCAGTTTAAATATGGAAAGTGTCACAGAAATGACTTTTAAGATCCGATTTATAATCTTTTCCTATTACCTAGGGTTTGTTATCATACTGAAAGGGAAATTAGTTCTCAAGACACAGATGTTCATTTTAGCTTCATTTAAATTGTGTGTATGACATTTAATTAAAAAACCTTAAAATATTTCTACAAAATTAAAAAACGAAGAGAACTTTAATAAAATTCTATTTATTACCATATCATTTTCCATAACTTATATAAAATCTTATAATTTTTAAGTTTAAAAAATATAATGTTTTTTTATCTTGTCTCCATATTTATGATTTTAGTACTTAGCCCAGGGTAGGAATGGTCCAGACTGAGTAGAGAGGCAATGTAATATTCCAATCTCTTATTTTAAACTGTGTATGTACTTATTTTTATGTTAAATTGCACAAGCACATATAAGTTCCTCACATGTAACACAAACATAAGTGTGCACAAAGTGTGTGATTGGACCAAAAAAACAGCTCTATTTTTTTTTCTTTTTATAATAAAATTTTTTTTCTATATTCCTTAACTCAGGGTTCTAAATTAGGGGTATGGGGGAGTCCCACTTTCAGGATCAAATTTCAGTGTTTCAGTGATTGCAAATTCATCCTCTTTTTTTGGGGGGGGGGAATATATATATATATATATATATATATATATATTGTTAAACATTTCCCTAAAATTAACCATCTTAGTAAAATATTTAAAAGAAACACATTAAAACTAAGTTATAGCTGCACCAATAATCTTGAAAAGATTATAATTTTATACAATAATAAAATTTTAAACCAATTAAATAATCTGGATCATAATCCATGTTCCAAGATAATATTATTAATGATGCTAGTCAATGTAATTGTAGGAATTCAGACTAATGCCCATTGCTAAACAAATGTTTAACTAAATCTCTTGTTTACCTAAGTACTATCTCTACAGTAGAGAATCCTTATTAAATCAAAGAACCAAATTAACAGTAAATTGTAAACATAGTCTACCTTTTACCTTACAATTCAGTTTAACTTTGGAATTTGACAATGTTTTTTCTTAGATTTTAGTTGAATTGTGTTGCACCATATATGGCTTATCTTTCTATTTGTTTGATTAATTTGTGTTTAATTTAGTTCTGTATTGACCTCCTGGTAGTATTATTAACACCTTATACAGATGTACTGGTATTTAGTTAGTATTTTTGACATTTTATATTGATTGGTTGGCATTTAGTATTATCAATATCTTATATGGATGATATTTATTTAACGGTTGCAAATTATTTACCAAATAATTCTATATGTTTATTAGTTTCTTAAAGAGGCCTCTTATTTATCAACTACAAAAAAAATTTATATAGGAAATCCACAAAGCATATAACTAGTTTGGCACTTGGTTAAATTACCTCTCTACCACCAACTTTTATTTCTTATGAAAGTTGATTTTCTGGCATGTGTACATTTTATGTAACCATTTGTAACAGTCTTTAAGTTAATGTCTGGCTGCTGTTAGATACCAATCCCTGGTCATGACACATTTCTAAGATAATAATTTCTAATTTTTTTCTTTTTCACTTAGTTTGAATTTAACGTAGGTCATATTTGATTGGTTGATCAGGGTAAAGCCCTCAGGCCCTTTTTTTTTTTCCCCGCCAAAGAAAGAGGATGTATTTTGCTTTTGAAACCAAATTAATTGTTCACTCACCAGTAATTTACAATCACCTGAGGAGATGCATTGCTATGCATTTAAACATGACTGCAATTTTGTAGCGATTCTTATGTTTTTGTTGTAATATCCTAAAATAAATTATATAATATATATATATATATACTCAACTCTCCTGGCGTCCTGGGTATGACGATAAACTACGTCCAACAGCAAGGAAGGCCTCAGATAGTGTTTTCAGACGAATAATGTTGCCAGCTATACGTTTTTTTGGAAAAAATAATGTTGCCAGCTAAACCTTTTGGAAACAATGTTGCCAGCTATACGTTTTTTGGGAACAATAATGTTGCCAGGACAAAATAGGCATTTAAAATTCATATAAAGTGGATTTGGCATTAAATAACCCACACTGGTTGATATGCCATAAAACCCAAACAAACAAACAAATCAACTCTCCCATCAAATTCGAAGTATGAGGATCAAGTAGATCAGTTCCTAGTAAACCGAAAGCCCGGCAACAGCACATGAGATTTTGATTATAGTGGTTACGGTTTCATGCAGGACCATCCACACTTTTTGGAGGGCCGAATACAGAGACCTGGTGCACTAAGTGCCACAAGGTCCCCAAACGACCCTCTGCAGGTTTTGAATTCAGAGTTGTCCTTCTCCAAGACCAGTTGCCATCCAAGGTTATAGAACCCAGTCTGTCCTGCTATTTACCCATAGCTGGAGGGAGAAGAAGAGGATTCACATATATATATATATATATATATATATATATAAGGAGTGGATAAATAAATCTGAAGCCTGACTAATTATTATCAACAGAATTTTTAGTTTTAATGCTTCATTTGAATATGTTTTAAAAGACTCAAGAAGGAATGTCTGTTGGCTTTCTATTGAGTTTTCTTTTTCTATTGCTGAATGACTTTCTTGATGTCAGGTGGTGCAAAAACATTATGCTTAGTTTCCTCAAGTTCCTTTGCAAGTTTCCACTTTACTTCAAACATACTTCACATCAGAAGAAACACATCTGAAAATGTTAAGACTTATTTCTCTTATATCCAAACATGTGATGTGTTTTCGAACTTTAATCCAATGAAATCCTAAAGGACAAAATGCATCACACAAAAACTTTTTCCACTTTGTCATATTTCTTTCCCTTAAAATTGTTCTTGATATCTAAAAAAAATTATATATTGTTATTCCATATCCAAATATGTTTCATTAAATTAAACGTACAATAAAATAGCTTTGTGGATTAAAGCACTGGTTCATCCAGTTGATGAAATAGCAACTGTGTGTTTAATCCTTGTATCCTTAAACTCATTGGAAACAGGATGAGCAATAGCTGAGTAGTGCTAAATAAGAACAAGCTATCCTAAAGAATTAGAACAGTCTATCTCTATACATCAAATGAAGGGTTCAGTTTGAAATTCACTGAAGGTTACTTGGGTTAATAAACAACTGAAGAAGGCCAAAGGTCGCAACAGATGAAACATTGTGAGAATAATAACAAAGATGAGCTTCTTTCCAAAGAATTAAATTTTTTAAACATTTTTTAAATTATATAGTTTACTTTTTAAAAACTTTTAACTTTATTTTTTAATAGTTTTAATTTATTTTTTCAAATTTTTGATAGATTTCATTTTTTTAGCTTCTTTTTTTTTCTAACTTTTAACTTTTGTAATTTTTAAAATCTTTTAGATTTTTTATTAATTTTTTAAAACTAATTTTTTAAATGTTTTTATAACTTTTTAGTTTTTAACTTTTTGTTTTAATTTTTTTGTGAAATTTTTAACTTATTTTTTAACTGAAGTTTTTAACTTTTAACTGTTCTTTTTTAATTTACAAAAATCTTTTCATTTTTTTTAATTTCTTATTTTTTTAAACTTTTTATAATTTTTTTGATTCAATTTATTAACTTTCTTTTTCTTTAACTTATTCTTTCAAATTTTTAATTTTTTTCCATTTATAAAATACCTTTTAAAGTTTTTTTCAACTAATTTTTTCTAAATTTTTGTAACTTTTCCATTTTAAAACTCTCTTAATTTTTAATATCATTTTGAATTTTGATATAAATTTTTAAGCTAATTTTTTCAACAATTTTTATAAGTTTTTAACATTTTTTTTTACTTTTTTCTGAACTTTTTAACTTAATTTTCAACTTCTTTCATTTTTTGTTAACTTTTTTATTTTTAAAAAACGTTTTAGTTTTTTTAAACTTTTTATAATTTTTTCACTTACTTTTTTCCTTAACTTATATTTTTAAAAGTTTTTTCAATGTTTTTGTATTTTCTTGTTTTTTCGTTTTTTTTCTTTACTTTTAAATGTATACTTCTAACTTTTTCTATAACCTACTCACATGTTCCTTTTTCTATAACCTACTCACATGTTCCTTTTTCTATAACCTACTCACATGTTCCTTTTTCTATAACCTATTCACATGTTCCTTTTTTTTCTATAACCTATTCAAATGTTTCCTTTTTTCTATAGCCTATTCAAATGTTTCTTTTTTTCTATAGCCTATTCACATGTCCCTTTTTTTTCTATAGCCTATTCACATGTCCCTTTTTTTTCTATAGCCTATTCACATGTCCCTTTTTTTTCTATTGCCTATTCACATGTCCCTTTTTTTTCTATTGCCTATTCACATGTACTTTTATTTGCAGAGAATATCAGCAACTGACCTGTCACATCCATTTAAGGCTTTTGGAGCAGCTCTTGGTACTGGTATGGATGTTGATAATAACAGCTACCCAGATGTGTTGGTTGGTGCCTTTGAATCTGATTCAGTTGCTTTGCTTTATTCTCGACCAATCATCACTCTCAAATCTAAAATCACACTTGATCCAGAAATCATTGATCTTAATGCCAAAAGCAATTGCCCACCTTCAATTCCTACACATCTGTGTATAGCAATCGAGATTTGCCTTACTTATACTACACAAGCTAGGTGAGTGTGCCTTGTTTTCATCTTCTCTTTGGTACCTAATCTTGGAGGGTCAGGAGACTGTTAATAATTGGAGAGGTCAGAATTTTTCTCAATAAACTGTTCTTCATAAAAGTGGAAAATGATTTAAAGGGTCAATATTTATGAAATTAATAAACAGGGTAGTTTTAATAAAAGAGGCAGGTGTAAAATCATTTAAATCATGAACTTAATAAAGAAGGCGGTCTTAATAAAAGAGGGAGTTGGAAATTCATTTAAATGGTCAAAAGGCATGAAATTTATAAACAGTGTGGAAAATTTCTTTGAACAAATAAACACCCCACTTCTTTCTTTTATGCACCTATCTATTGAAACGTCTTTGATAAACATTGTCTTATATTTTAAATTTGTAATATATACGTTATATCTCTAAGTTTTTCGATTTGTGTCTGTCTCGTCACTGAGCAGTTCTCTAGGCATGTCTTGATTTCATGCCTATGTCTGAGTTTCTGTGAATGATTTTTCAGTTTTCAGTCCATTTTTTTTTCTTTGCTTCTTTTTTCTTATGAAATAAATCCAAACATATCATTTAAATATCTATCGATAATGGTACTATTAGCTGTTTCCTTATGAATAAACATTCAGCATTTACATATTACCAAGCAGGCAGTGGTACCCAAGTTAGGCTTTTCTTCACTCCCTGGCCATCAGGCAAGGATCCAAATGTAGTATCTGTTCTCATCTCTAATGGTAATATTAGCTGTTTCCTTATTAGGAAACATTCGGCATTCATTGACTGAGCAAACAGTGCCACTGTCAGTTGAAATTTATAAAATCTTTATCTTAAGAAAATTCTTCAGAAAAATAGGTTTTCAAATCCACTAAGTGTTGTTGCTCTTTCCTGTATTGATGGATGTTGCTTTCTTAGCTTTTTGTTCAATGTAGTGTGGAACACCAACATCTTGATTGTTTCATTATTTTCTTTTCAAGTTATATATGCTATCCATTTGCATCGTTGCTGCTGTTAGTAGTCATCATGTGATAGTGGTTTCTGCTATTCACAACAGTTCTTTTGTTTGTGATTCTGTAGCACCAGACTCCAAGGTTCAAGGAAGAATGGTCTTTGCTGAGACTTACATGACATTATTTGCTAGAAGAAATTTTTAGCCATTGATTTGAGAACATAGTTGTATACATCTGTCAGTTTAGATATTTCTGAACGAGTTTGGCACAATGCATAGGATCTATATGAAAATCCTGATCTGATGAGAGTATTTAAGATGACTTTAGTTTTTTTTTTGGGGGGGGGGCTAATGTTTTAGTTTTGTATCAATTGGTAGTGTTGAGAGAAACTAGCCCAGCCAATTTTTTTTTTTTTTTTTTTTTTATACAGTAAGGTTCACTCTGTACAAGGATCAGGGACTACTCAAAGTAGAGGTTTGCATTAAGGGGTAGTTTACATGGATAGGAGGGGAAGATAATGGTTGACTTGAACTGCTTAAGATTGTAGTGATCAAGGAAACATCCTCTTGGGAGTCTGTTCCACAGGGCAGTGGTTTGCAGGAAGTTTGAGTGGAACTTGCTTCTCAGCAATGGAATACAGAGGGAATGTGGGTGGTTTGCTACTATGTAAGTGGTATGGCAGATCCTAGCTGTGAACGTTAGACCTGACAGAACCAAAAAATATAGTTCGTCTGAGCACTTTCCATGGTAGTAGTGATAGCACAGTGAGAGACCTCACCACATCCCCCCCACCCTGTGTGAGACAAGGTTGAAGGGTGGAAAATAATTCTTCTCCAACAATGGCTCGTAGATGCTTTTGAACTGGAAAATGGGTGTCTGGGCAGCTCCTGCCCAAATATGGCAACAGTACTCCATTTTCAGCCAGATCTAGCTCTTATAAAGATAGAGGATAGCATGAGAAGTCAGATACATACTGGAGCGGTACAGGGAGCCAATCATTTTACCTGCATCTTTAGCAATGGATGGTATGTAGGAATTCAACTTGAGGTTGGGTATGAGTTTGAAACCCAACATCGTCTCAAGGCATGGTACTTCTTGAGGGGGCATCTATTGATCATGACTGGTGGTTGTTCGAGGTCTGAACAACAGTGATGGAATGTAACCAGTTTGGTTTTAGAGGCATTGAATGTACCCAGCCATTTTTTTTCCCCACTGTGAAGTTAGTGTTTGATCGGAGGAGAGATCAGCATGTTCAATTTCCTTATCTCCTATATTGAATTTGCTAAGAGGTATTTGAAATAGTATTTTGAATAGTGTGCTATTTGTTGTCATGTTTCTCAAATTATCTTATTTTATCTTTTGTTTTTATCTTTTATCTTTGCTTTCAGCTTACCTAATGATGTAATAAAAAAAAATCCTGTTTATTACAAAAGTGACAAACACTAAAAAAAATCCTGTTTATTACAAAAGTGACAAACACTAAAAATTTGAAGAAATTAATATTTAGCTTTTTTTCAGTTATTGTCTATTATTTCAATTTTATCTTATTTTATCTTTTG
>OZ010584.1:10933653-10983653 GCA_963932145.1 Acanthosepion lycidas
TATATATATATATATATATATATATGATTAATATTTTTATTATAATAGATTACAATAAAAACATTTTACATCACTACACAAAAAAACTTTCATGTTTCAGCACTTTAATCATTCCTCAATGGGTGATGGTAGATAACATAATACAAATGATTTACTTTGGAAATTTGTAGACAAATCATTACCTCCTTTTGAAAGTTAAAAAAGGAGGGCGAGCCTAACGACAGAATTAAAACATACTTGTGGGCATGTCTGGATTAACCAATTAAATGTCAGATGTAAGCTAAAATAGAAAGATGAAAAATAAGGTCAGACTGTTGAGGAAGGTGAGTACAAACACTGTTGCCATGTCTACAGCAATATATCACTTGCCTTATGGGAGTCTTATTTAGAAATAACATTTCAAAAATACATATTTTATTTTGCAAAATTTTTAAAATCGAAAATTAACTTTCATTTACAAATGTCTCAAAATGTCCATTTTCATTGATTTTACTGAAAAAAAAATTGATTCCAATCAATATAATTTCTATTTGAAATACACCACAGAGTATTTTACTGATTGGAAATAGTAAATTTTAAATCCTTCAGCTTTCAATTAAAGCTAAAATGAAAGCTTTTTTTCATTTTTAAAAATTCATTTTAAATCTTACATATACTGAATTAGTGGTTGTACTTAATTTACATTCTTCTTTAGTAGGGGTATTTGGACCTTGATGCCTTTGAGACCCACTCATTATATATTACTAACATTTAAATTTAAAACCATAGATACACGCATACACAATTGTGTATTTAGGCAGCAATCCTTTTATACAAGTTTCGTTAAAAACAACGGACAAGGTACTGCAATTAAGCTTTTTTTATTTATATTTATTACAACATTTTGAAATAAAGGGTTCAGTTCGACATTCCAACCACCTAGAAGGCCGGAGCAGAGCATACAACGGCCAAAACGTTGTAATAAATATGGCGACAAAGATGTGGACAATAGTCCGAATAATGTACATAATACCTCATCTCAGAAATATCGACAGATGTTTATATATATATATATATATAATATTATAATAATAATATAAATATAAGTAAGTAGGTTTGGTTTTCTTCTCTTTTGTTATTGAATTAATATGTATTAACCACTCCCTTTGTTGAGTTACTGTTTTTTTTTTTTTTTTTTTGGTCACATGGTCATGTTTTTATGTTGTAGGCTATTTATATTCTGTTCTAATGTCCCTCTTTGGCCAAACGTACCCTGACAATACACATAGGTGAAACCTAGGTAGGTTTGCCTGGCTCTTTAGGTTCCTAGTTATATATATATATATATATATATATATATATATATATATGACAAGAATGTTTAATCTCTGCAATTTAAATTTTTTAGTTATTTTTATTTTGACAAATTGAACTGTTTTCATATCCATTTCTTTTTTATGCTTCTAGGATTCTTTTCGAGACAAGCTAAATCCAATCAAATTCCAGTTCAGCTATGAATTAATGGTACCAAAACCGGTTCGGACAACTTCTCCACCAGATATTAATTCTTATCCAATCCTTGACTTGATCAGTTCTGATAAGACAACTGAGGAAAGACAAGTAAGTTCACTTATTGAGAAAAATATTTTTGTATAACTTGTAGACTGTGTAGTCTGCAAAAAGCTTTTGTAATAATATATAATTTTTGAGAGTACAACCATTGAATCTTATCAAAATATATAAATCTGAGTCATAGTTTTTTTAAATATCTCCTTTCCTAATAGAAATACTCTTTTCCCTAACCAGCATACAGGACTAAAATAAATTTTGAAAACATAAATCAATCACAAACTAAAATAATATAAATAATAATTACATTATAAAAATTAAATTTTTAAAAATTAAATTAATAAATAAAAGTCTTTTATTTATTAATTTCATTTCATTTTTTTTTTTTTAAATTTTATTTTAGTTATTATTTTTGTAATAATAATATTAGTAGTAGTAATAATAGTATAATAATAATAATAAGTAAAATAGTTTGGAACCTAACCATTGGTTTCAGCAATCCCCTGCCCCACTACATCACTTCCTCAGCACATAATGGCTTTTTGGTGTCCTTGAGTTTCAGACCCCAGATCTAGAGATTGTTGTAGAAATCAGATATTCAGATGAAAGAAATATTAGAAATTATTAATAACCTAAGACACACCATCAGGCAGCATTTAAGCTAGCTTCTGTGGAAGTCTCTTGATTGAGCCTTCATCACAATAGATAGGGAGGAATAGATGTGCTAGGCAACAATAAACTACAGAAGGACTCAAAATTGATCACTGCATTTAAGTATTGCATTAATATTTAAGCTTACCTTTTAAAAGTTCAACGACATTTCTTCTGCTGCCACTTAATTTAAAGACAACTTGATGTACATAGATTCTTACTTTCCATACAAACAATGATTTTTATTTCATGAGTGACTTTTGCTAGATTTCACAATTAATTTCAGTTATTCCCAAATTTATTTTCAAGTTATAAAAATTGTTACCATACAAAAAAATTTGTCACAAAAAATTTCATAAAAACAATTGCAGTAATCAATTGTTCTTTGATGCAGAGGCCAGTAATGGTGGATAGCGTAAGATTAAAATGAATTTCATGTCAGCAAAGCTTGGTAAAATATCTAGTTTATTGTATAAATTTTAAACATTTACCTATTATCACTTTAAAATCTGTTAAGAATCCAACATTTCAGGATTACGGTTCCAGATCCAGCCCAGAATGTTATTAATTTGATCACAGTTGGCCTGATTCCAAAATGGTATATGTTGGGCTATGGCTTCTAGGAGGAAAGTTGAAAAAAATATGAGACACTGACATTCGTATTTATTACATAGATAATAATAATGATGACAATGTTTAATTGTGAGCTGTCTTTTTATAAACATCACTTTTTTTTTTTGTGGAAAAAACATGATTCTTTAATTGTGTCAATCTTTTTTTACAATACTCTACAATAGGTTGAGATTCAGAAAGAATGTGGGCGTGACAATCAGTGCCAATCAGATCTTGTTTTATTTGCCACACCAGTAAACCTTACAAAGTAAGTGGGTCTTTTCTTCTTCCTCTTCATTAAATTTTCAGTAATTTTAATGGAATGTAAAAAATATTTAAGAAATTAAATGCTCGATTTGATGTAGCTATCAGAGAAGTAAGGAATCTATATCTATAATTCTCAAAATGTATGTATGTGTGTGTGTGTGCAATCAGATGTTGTTTATGCATTTCCATTTTTCATCTGATTTTGATGATATTACATGCTTAAAAGAAAAATCCTATATTGTAGGTTTTTATCTATATAACCCATTAATACCCACTGCCTCATTTTTGGAGCAGTAGGTATTATGGAGTTAAGTTTATTCCTGATATTGACTATGATAAAATAAGAGAAATGAATTTAAGTGGTTCAGAGAACAACAGAAAATATTAATAAATAAATATATATATATATATATATATATATATATATGTAAAAACTGGGGCTTTAGTGGTGATACCATTAATCTTTCATATTTTTTTTTTTCAGAGTCAATGACAAAGATCCTTATGTCCTCAATAATAAAGAGACCAATTCTTTACAGATTCAGTTTACTGTTACTAATCGAGGAGAACCTGCTTATGATACTAAACTCTTCTTGAGAATTCCAGGAAATCTTGACTATCAAGGTGTGGATTACAGCGAGGTAAGTCAACACAAAGAATGGAGTTGATAGATCAAGTTTCAAAACCAGCTGGGACTGTTTGCATTCACTATGTACTAGTGTTCTTCGGAAAGGCATGAATCCACACCTCCCACTTAGCTATAAAAAGAACAGCAATGCAGACTGAGCTCTTTTTATCTTGATTAATGAGATTTAAGGATGTGTGGCTGAGATGTAATGTTTGGCTTCATGATATGTTTTTTTTCAGGCACTTTCCTAAAATGTCACATGCTTCTCCAGGCCAATGACATCAAGATGACACCTTCTTGATAAATCGACCACAATGAAATTTGAAACTGGTTCTCATGGTCTGAAAGTAGATTTTCTAACCCTTTGGCCATGTACCCATGGCAGTGTGTAATGTATAGTGACCCAGAACAAGAATTAAGTGAGAAGCTTTGATGACTGATGTGGGAATTTCATTTGAATTCTAGAGGCATTTTGTGATTTTGTTGTCATTAAGTTACCAAAAAATGTCTTCTACAACAATTGTATTTGTCAAAAACCAGTAACTCTTATGGCTGAAAAGTAAGACAACTCTGGATGAAAAATTGAGTCATGTTTGTAAAACCTTCTTTTTTATATACTGTTAGCAGACATACCCAGCTGGTCGATAAGAAAAAGTGTTCAATTAGAATGGAGCAAAAACAGCATCATGTTTAGATGTAACAGTCTATCACCTTCATTTACTTTAAAGTACTTTCATTAAAAAACATTTTGAATTGATGCCGTTACTGATATAACAGAAGTAGTCTGTATTTATTCAATTAAAGTTTAGTCAAGGACATGAAGAAGGAAAACAGACATTATGAAGACCCACTTCAGACCACAATTATTTTGGAGTTTTTGAAATTCAATTTGTCAGCGTACTATCAGGGTTGTAAAAACGGGTACATTTATAAAGCAATTGAAGTTTGATGAAAATTGATTAAAAGATCAATGAAAAATAAGAAAGAAACAAGTAAAAATTGCCATTTTTCACTATTATGTGGGTTTTTCACTATATGGGTTGACTCAATTATCAAGTTAAATGACTGTTAAACAATCAACTTATTGTTGGCTACAATTGAGTGAAGTTTGTATTAGACTACTTAAAAATTGAGGGAGTTTTTAGTTTAAAATTTGTGTTGAAATCGATTTTTTTTTTTTTTTTTTTTTTTTTTTTCCACAGTCTTTTGCTAAACACAGTGGTGTAGAAATAAAAATGTGGTATCGTTGAGCTCGTCATGATGTAAGTAACCTACATACCGAGTTTGAACGAAATTGGAGAAAATAGTTGAATTTATCGATTTTTGATTGACATTATCGATTATTGATTTTTTTTAAATTATTGATTTTTTTTTTACACTAAGAACCTATCACTTACATTGTACAATGTATGTGCCAAGTTTGGTCAAAATCAGTTGGATGGATCTCGAGTGAAAAGGTATCATACAGACACACACAGACATCCTCTGTTTTATATATATAGATTTTTCACTTAATACAAGGCCCAAGAGCCATTTAAAGTAGTGGGTTACTGAATGAAGTGCATATTTTGAGGCTGTATAGGATAGATAAGGGTTTACCTTAGACTTGAAGAAGTTAAGATCATCGTAATTTGGGAAGCATCTACTAAAGCACAACAATTCTGGAGAGAAAAATTGAGCAGAACTGATGCAAGTCATAGCTTAAAAGGTTTGCACTGGTGGAACTACAGAATATAGCTTGTCTGAATATTTTCCAATGCATATAGCAATAGAGTAGCAAGAGGCTCACAATATTTTGTCTGTATGGAAAGAGATTGTAGGATAGAAAATAATTAATCACACCCAATATCACAAATGGTTTCTTTTCCCCTGTAAAGTCTTCTATAAGTAGAGATTATGGCTGAAAAGCATGAGGAATCTAGATGAGTACTTTGTAAACTGCCTTTTTTATATACTATTTTTCACCTAATACCAGGCCCAACCTATGTTACAACACAGAACACCT
This sequence comes from Acanthosepion lycidas, assembly GCA_963932145.1. Taxonomy (NCBI): domain Eukaryota; kingdom Metazoa; phylum Mollusca; class Cephalopoda; order Sepiida; family Sepiidae; genus Acanthosepion; species Acanthosepion lycidas. The sequence goes on from OZ010584.1 coordinate 10,939,365, forward strand.
CCCTAATGACCTTCATATCTTGAGGATTGGCATGATAGACTCATGAATGCCCAAGCTAGCTTGACTGAATAAAATAAGAATAGGCAAAGGTTAACAGACTTAAAAACATTCATAGTGATTTGGAAAGCATCCACTCAAGATGTAACAGTTCTGGAGCAAAAAAAAAACTGAGTGAAACTTGCAAATTACCAATAAAATATGAAGGGAATGACTGTGTACTTGGTATGACTGGTCCTAGTTGGGAAGGACTGAACTGGTGGATCTAAGAAATATCGCATGTCTGAACATTTGCCATGAAAATAGCAATAAAGTAGCAATGGGCTTTGACTGTGGGGAAAATGTTTCATCAGTCACAAGGCTGTACAAATGATTTGATTTCTGTCAAACTGGATAATGAGGATTGGCCAGCTCCTAACTAGATGGCAGCAATACTCCATTTTTAGTCTGATCTGATTCTTGTAAAGAGGAAACATGGCTGAAGGATTCTATCTATGCTGGATAATGATAATTTGGCAGCTCCTAACTAGAATTGGCATCAATACTCCATTTTTGGTATAATCTAACTCTTACAAATATAGAGCATACCTGGAGGAGTCATGTACTTTCTAAAATGGTACAAGAATCCCTCTGTTCTCTTTAGCAATAGATTGTATGTACAAGTTCCATTTGAGGTCTGGAGTCAGCTTGAGTCCCTATAGACATTCAAAGCAAGGAGCATCATTGAGTTTACAACTGTTCATCAGGACTGGATAAAATTTAGGGTCAGCTCAATGACGATGAAACATTACTAGCTCGGGTTTATTCTATTCCTTTTATTTCATTTCCCACATAGAATAGTTGAGGAAACACAATGTATTGTAAAATATAACTCGTTTTTTTTCTGTCTACCAATTAAGATGCTTTATTTAAAAAAAAGTCACTTGTTTATAGCGAGTGTTTTCTTAGTCATCCTGTATTGGTACATGACACTGACAGTTATATATTTAAGCTCACTGCAGAGCATATATCTCTCTGTTTAGACAATCTGCTGTCCAATTCCATACACCCATTTTTATCTATTGTCTGTCAGGGTTATTGGTCCAATTTTTCAAATACAGGGACAAAGAGATGGTCCCCGGAAATATTCCATATATACCTGCTTTGAAAGATTGTTCACCTATTTTTACCCAATTTTGTTTTTTGTTCCAGAGCAAACAGCCTGTAGATTGTGCTGCAAAGAACAAGACTTTAATATTATGTGATCGGCTGGGAAACCCTTTTCTCCAAGGTACAACACTCTCTTTCAAGGTCAAACTGCAAGTGAATGATCCTGACTCTAGTACAAACATCTTGAACCTGTATGCTAAAATCTCAACGTATGTACAATATTTATTTACATTTTTTGCTTATGTTTTGTGTGAAAAGCTTGTTTCTTTTTTTTTTTTTGCACAATGCATTATTCTTCTCTTCTAATGATTTTAATTCTTGAAAGTACTAAAAAACATCTTATTTCATTGCCAAAGAAATAACAATTACAAAGAGGAGGACATGCCAGTTACAATAATAAATACATGACAATTATGACAAAGATGTGACAATTATAGTGAAAAATAAACATAATTTTCAGGCCAGTAAATGTAGTCAATACTGTTTATTATCAACAGAGGATTTACTTCAATATTTGTATGTATAAAAATAACATATAAACAAAACGAATATCAAAATAATTGTCAGACTAAGTCCATTTCATAATATATATTTTAGTTAGCAAGCAATGAGTCAGTGAAATCATTTCTTTTTTTTATATATATTGACAAATTTAATAATTTTTTTTAAGCAAGTTCACCCCAAGCAAGGCAATAAAGCCATTGAGACATCAGGGTGTGGAAAAATTAGAAAATGCAAATATTAATAAAGACTGGGAACAAAGGAATAGTAATCAAGAGGACAGCAGATAGTGATTGATATTGCATTTAAATTTTTAAAGATTAAAGTTAACTGGAAGCCTGGAACCAGAAGAGAGTTCCACAAGTAGGAAGTACAAGAAAAGAAACTGCATAGAATTTAGGGGTTACTTCTAGTGGTTGAGACCTCATTGCCAGTCTAGTCTTAAAGTCATAAATTCTATGTACCATTGTGAAGAGCTTATCCGAACAATTACTATGAATGTATTTACAGAAAAGGCACAGGGTGGCAACTTTATGGTGGGAAAGTGAGTGAAGTCGAAACACTAGATCAGGACCAATAATATTGCCAGTTCTTCATTAACAAGTATCTCTAGATATAAAGCAAAAGCTCTAAACTATATGTGGCAGCAGTATTCTAAGCATGGACAAATGGTATACTTGTGGATATGCAAGCTAGATTCAAGAGAGAAAAGGTGTCTAGCACAACACAGTGAACAAACTATCTTAGCAGCTGACCTAGCAATGGATTCAATATATATATATATATATATAATTTATACAAAGAATTGATCTTCTAGACATGACTACATATGGGAAAAAATTGCAACCTGAAAATGACAATTTGAAATTGCTGAAAGTACTTGGCAAGTGTCTTCCATCTGACAACTTGAATATAAGGATCTTATTATTCAAGTAATAGTCAGTTAATGTCTCCTTAAGTCTTGTTAGCGAAATGATTTCACCATTAATCACATTAATATTGGTATTTCTTTGTATAAATTGTTTCTTTATGATATAAAATATAAACTACACACACACACACACATATATATATATATATATATATATATATATATATATATATATAATTTCAGTGAATACATTGTCTTTGATACACAAATATTAATGTTATTATACAATTTTCTGGCATTGATTATATTGACATTGATACTCATTTTTTACTTTTTATTGAATATATTGACATCAACAAGTGATTTGGGACAAATAAAATAAATAAAATATATTGACATTGTAAAGCAATCTTATTCATATTTTATTGGATATATTGATACTGACAAATGATTTTGTTAGCATTTTATTGAATAAATTTACAAATGATCTTATTGAGTAAACTGACTTTTCCGTTTTTCTTTCTTTTTAGCACAAGTGAAGAAATTAGCATTGATGATACAACAGCAAACCTAACAATTGAAGTCCTCATTATGACTGATATACACATCACTGGGTGAGTAATTTTCCTTACAAGATTTCTATGGCAAAATTATCATGATCTACAGATCTACAAATAATAAAACGGTTTTTCATTTCTCACTGAGAGAAATTTAAAAAAAAAAAAAATTTTTTTTTTCTTTTTTAAATTAAATTTGGACAAGTATTTCTTTATTTAAACTATTTCGATGCAGACTATTATCCTCATCTTTGTTATTGTTATCACTATGTTTCAGACATTATGTCCTCCAGCCTTAAGAAGGTGTATGTCGATCCAGGTAACTTGAATCTGTTTGTGCATATGGGTTGGATTTATACTTGAGACTATAGTTAAGCATTGGTTGGGTTTTATAGTTGAGACTATAGATAAAATCTTGCTAAATTTAAGTTTGAGCCTAAAAAAAAGTGAACCCAGCTAAATTTAGGACATATACGCACAAGACAACCAGGTAACAGATTGTTATATAAACACTTGAGCTACAAGGGAAGAAGCAAATCAATCACATCCTAGCAAGAAGAATGAATGTTTGAAGAAAGACCCAAAACCAAACACCCTTGATTTAGGTAATGTTAATATGATGAAGTCTAGAAGTATAAAGAAATATTTTGGATGTGGAGAATTTAATATCATATTCTTATCAGATATTACTAACATAATGTATGCCCTTGGAAAATGTAAGAGTCCATCTCCATGCCTTCAAGCTATGGAGTAATGACTTGGGAACACCAGGTGCTGTAAGCTTGGATGTGTGAGTGGTGTAATGGATAACAGCTCTGAATTTGAAATCAGTGAACCGAGTTCCAATTCCAGTCTGGTTTGTTATATTCACTTACAAGTAAATACCCTTGGAAAAGATATGAATCCCCCTCTTCTTTCCCCAGCTATGGGTTAATTAGTAATACTTGCATCAGTAAATCATTTCCAAAAAATTCTTACAATCTAAAAATATTTTCTGGTTTTAAAAAACCTGCAAAAGGCTTAAAAAAACAAAAACAAATCACTACATTTAAGAAATAGACATTGGGCTCTCTAGCTGTGATTGGACACCAGTCTAGGAGAAGATCAACTTCAAAATTCAAAATGCAGCACAATTGAAATCAAATAAAATAATGCATAACACTACACAGGTAAAGATGTTTATTCTTGCAACTTTTCCTTTTTAACACCCTCTAGTCGGTCATCTCCAGAGCAAGTGGTTTACAGCGGTGAAGTCCGTGGTGAAAGTGCTGTTAAAACAGAAGATGACATTGGTCCTGCTGTTAATCACACCTATGAAGTAAGTATTTAAATTTTGTGCTGTATTTTATGTGTACTCCTAGTTCTTACTTAGCAATTTCAGGTGGGACCATGATGGTTGTGGCATAAATATTATGTCAGTTACCTCAGCAAAGTGAGGAAGAAAATCTTCAAAATAGATAAATAAAAAATAAATGACAAGAAGAGAAAAATTTCACTATCTCTAAAAATAAAAATTGTCCAACAAACAAAGGCAAAGTTCAACCAATCAATCAGAAATGTTTCACAACCAGGATATAATGCCTCAAGCCAATGAGAAGCAAGACGCCTTTTCAAAATGCATCTATAGATGTGCATATAAACAGATGGAAAATCAACCAAAACTGGTGATGATAAATTAATTTTGTCCATTCTCTGATGCTACAGTCATTGTAACTTAACCAGAGAAAAAAATATGACATTTTCACAACTAGCTGGCGAACTTTGATTGCTATACCATCTTTGCTACATTGAAAACAAATATACCTTCCTTCATCACATTGTCAAGCAGCAGCTACTACATTTGGATACATACATAGATATACAGTCCTCCTAGACTCTTTCTCTATCATATGCACCAGGAACTTCAACCATCACCTTATCCTTATGACGCTATGATTCGTGTCAAACGTTGACTGGCAATCTAATTTTTATTTCTAAAGAAAAAAAAATATTTTCATGTTAAAACAATGTGATACCATGAATTTTTGGGTTTGTGTCACTTATGGAGTATAGTGTGAGAGGTGAAGTTGTAAGCTTGGATGGAATTGGTCGTTAGGTACAGTCTTAGGTCGGTTTAGCTTAAGTGATGGTTTCATATAACAGAGGAACTGTTCATTAAAATGAGTGACACAAGGCAAATCTTCACGGGTCAGGTTTGTTTTAATCATGAATACAACACACTTTCAGATAGAATTGACACCTGTGATAATCAGGTCAAACAAAGGTGAGATTCTGGAACATGGGAAATGTTCCACTGAAGGTGGATATGGGTGATACAAAGCCACCATTTTATATTGGCTCACCAATGAGAAGGTCTGGGATGGAGCTTCTCGTCCCCGCTTCCGATACTTACGACACAGGGCCATTATTTTGATTGGACCACCAATCATATTGGTTTCTTGGGAGATTTCTTTCCTCCCCCTTCAAAGCGTATTACACAAGACCATTGGTCAAGCATTGTTATTGGCTAGCCAATCAGAGCAGTGCAGTTGGGGTTTGCACCCTTATAAAAGTAGTAGTAAGATCCAGCTGGTCTCACTGCTAGTAGACCAACACTTTCCCTGCCAGATGAACATGGTCCCTCAGCTAAATCCTGTTCTCTGCATTGCTTTTTGAATTCCCTGGATCAACTACCTTCATTTAAATTGTTGAATGACTCTAGGCTGTTTATACATACCTGCAAATTCCAGTCAACCTCTTTCACCAAACATAAGAATTCTTTATATAGTGAAAGTTCTTCAAATCCATTTTGCTTATGTATTCATGATCTTAATCAATCACAGTAACATAAATAAAAGTTGTTGTTATTTTTACACTTGTTAATGAGTGTTGTTGAAATTAAGTTTACCGGCAACACTAGTGACTTTAGTCTTTTACAAGCATAGCCAGTACAAAAAGTAGCCGAGCCTCATCTTCGATAGTTCTTCTGATATTCCTGTGGATACAGAAACACAACATGGGAGTGCAGAATTGGTGCAGAACGAGCTTGCCGGAGATGGAATAACGGAGAGTGACATTCAGCAAAGCATGCAGCAACAGAGCCACAACTGTACACTTCCTTTAACATATGTATGACACCATCACTGGTGTCAAAGGTTGACTGGTAATCTAATTTTTTATTTCTAAGGAAGGAAAAATATTTTTCATTTTAAAAAAATGGGATATAATGATTTTTCAGGTTTTGTCCTTTTTGGAGTTTAGTGAGAAGTGAAATTATGAGCTTGGGTGATAACTGGTTGTTAGGTACAGTCTTAGGTCTGTTGAATTTGTGCATTGTTTTCATTTGATAAAGAAATTATTAGTTGAAATGAGTGAAACAATCTTTACAGGTCAGGTTTGTTTTGATCAGGGATATAATACACTGTCAGATGGAGGTGACAATGATACCTGTGATAATCAGGTCAAATGAGGGTGAGATTCCTGGAACATGGAATGATACAAGGGCACAATTTTGATTGGCTCATCAATGAGAGAAAGGCTGGAATAGAGCTTCTTGTCTCCCCTCCAATACTTACGACACAGTGCCATTTTTTTTCTTATTGGACCACCAATCTTATTGGGTTCTTTGGGACTTTCTTTCTTTTCCTGATCCTTTGACAGTTCTTCACCAATATTCCTGTGCATACTGAAACACAACATGGGATCACAGGATTAGTGCAGAGAAGGCTCACCAGAGACAGACCAATGGAGAGGGACCAAAGTAAGAGTGACATTCAACAAAGCACACAACAACAGGGCCATAACTTTCTGTATTATCATATTGTGATATTTTGTTTTCATTAACACTGTGTGAATTTCCTTTAAACATTACACAAGTCCAATATGCACCCAAATCGGTTATACCCATATTGTGTGAGAAGACATTTTCATAAGATATTGAACTCATCCATAACTGATAACCTCATAACTGCCATAGAATTGAACAGAAAGAAAAGTTTTAGGATGAGAAAACATTATCTCCATATTTCAAGCATTTTGATGAAGCAGTTTTCGACTAAGTATAAAGATATAGGACTCTTTCTTCCCTTTCTTTTTTATCCATATACTTTTTTCTTCAAAATACAGTTGACAGAAAATAAAATGCAAACCTTTTTTTTTTTTTTTTTTTCACTTTTTCTTTCCATCATCTTTGTTTTTTAAATATCCCCCACTGTGATAACAAAAAAATTGCCAAGAATGGTGATACATTGCAAGAACCTGGATGTAAATCTACTATGGCTGAACTAGTGATTAAAGCACTTTCTAGACATTTTTGGCTTAGTGAATTATTTTCTCTTTTGATTAGAGTAGCATTCTGGTCAGTTTTCTTATGGTGAACAACCAATGCATTTTGTGTATTGTTTTTTAAAATGTCTCTTTTGTGTTCATATAGTCTTTTGTTTAAACTTCTTGAGGTTTCTTTAATATATTCTTTTAAGAAACGTGAATAGCATGAGTGCCAAACCAGATATAGCAGCATTATCCAATTAAGTTTGATGGAGTTAATATATAAATACACAGAGACATTTTTTTAGTGAATATTGGTTTGAAGCACCTGGTTTCCCTTTAATTTCATTTGGTCTTCATTTAATGTTTTTCTTTCCATTATTAAACACTGTGTACTGATTTAAAGGGTATTCTATAGGTAGGATAACATGTTAGCTATTAAGTTAAAACTATTCTCATATAGGCATCATTAATCAAGCAAAAATCACTTATTTAGTACCCTAAACATCCAAACAGTGTCAGATTAGTGATGGTCAACCTAGACTATAAATATAGTTTTTATTAATGTTCTGATTTCATGGATGATCAGAGTGTAGTATCTGTCTAACATTATTAATGTTCTTATTGTCTGGCCATGTAGTAATAGTTAGGGAGTGAGTCTTGCAGACAATTTTATTTTAATTCCTCTATGTGCTGTACCTCTTCAAGACATTGGTGATCATGATTCTCCCTAATTTCCTGTCCTTTGTAGCTCTTAATTTTATCTTTTTGTCATCTCTCCTAAACCATTTTCAGCCATGCATTCACTCAAGCTCACTAGATAAGCTATACGTTGCCTTCCTTTTGCCTTCAATCTGTTCTGTGAGTGTCAAATTTTTCAATCCTTTTCTCATTATGTGTCCCCAGAAACTTTAACTGATTTTTGCTGATGTTAAATATAAGTGTTCTATTTTATCGAAAAACTTTGTTGTCACTCACATGTTTGGTATTCTCAGCATCCTTCTGTAGAACATTTCTGTTGCTTCAAACTTCTTATTTTTTCTTTTTTTTTTTTTTTTTTTTTCCCCCCTTTTCTTCCAGATCTATAACAAGGGGCCTGGGTCTGTGCCAAATTCCAGACTGACCATCAAATGGCCATATGAGTTGGCTAGTTCTGGAGGTCATGGAAAGCATTTACTTTACTTAATGCAACCCCCACAGGTAATTTTAATTTTTTTTTTTTTTTTTTTTTTTAACTCTCTAAGTTTCATTGTCTTATAATTTTTCATAGATATGTACCAGTATTTTCTTGTGAGCGGGATGATTATGAGGCGCAAACACTTGACAAAGTTTGGTTTTTTTTCTTCGTAAAATCAAACAAAGTAGAAGTGCTGAATGAAACTGAAATTCAAAAGAATGCCCCGAATGATAAACAAAGTAATGATGACAGACAAAATGAAAGTAAGCCGTCCATTGTACGAGAATTCCAACAAGTTTGGTTGTCAACTTTCGCCTGGCTTCGTTACGATAGAGAAAAAAACGCGATGTATTGTGATTTTTGTCATAGGGTTGGTTCAACTTTGGCTGGAAAAACTGATTTTGTAGATGGTAGTACTAAATTTAAACATGAAAACGTCCTTGCCCATAGTAAAAGTCTTAGACATGGCAAGTGCCATGAATATATCATTAATAAAACAAGCAAACACTCAATTGAAAAGTCTTACATTGCCAAGAAATTTCTCGATGCAGAAATCAAATCGAACAAAAAGGATTTGACGGATTTGAAAGTTAAATTTAACACAGTTTATTGTATAGGGAAGGAAGAAATGGTCTTTACAAAACTCAAGCCCCTACTCTTACTTCAATACAAAAATGGGCTACCTGTGACACCTGCATACAGTAACGATGTTAGGTGTGGTGAAATGATGTTTACTATTGCAAGCACAATCAGAGATAAGACATTGGAATCTATGTGACTCTCATTATGTGTCAGTTATAATTGATGGTGCCACTGACAGATCCATGTCAGAAAATGAAGCAGTTTATGTGAGGACAGTGTTGAATGGCAAAGCAGAAAATAAACTTGTTGAAGTTATTGCCATTGAACATGGCCATGCTAAAGGCATTATTTATCTCTGCTACTAAATCTGCTCTTTCAAAAGTGGGGATCAGTGATGATGAAATGTCACTGAGAATTGTTGGGTTTTGTGCAGATGGGGCAAATGTGAATACAGGACAGAGGAATGGTGTTGTGTCACTGTTAAGGCAGGAAGTTCCCCATCTCATAGACTTTCACTGTATGGCACATAGGCTTGAATTAGCCCTATTGAAACTACAAAAACATACTCCTATTATGCAGTCTGTCAATGACTGTCTACATTTGATATGGAAGACTTACCCCTTCAGTCCAAAGAGCAAGAGAGAACTCAAGTTCATTGGAGAACTTGAAGCAAGAATCTACTCACCAGTGCCAGTGAAGGGTACCAGATGTTTTCCCCATGTAGACAGGGCAATGAGAGTCTTTCTCCAAGGAAAGAAAGATAGCCATTTGGCTGAGGATCATGGTCAATACGCAGCAGTCTACACTCGTATGGAAAATCTTGCAGCAACATCATCAAATGCGGACATTGCTGGTAGAGCTAAAATAAACAAGAAATTGAAGGATCTTGTATTCACTGCATTTTGCCATTTCGTATCCGATCTATTTGGCGAGTTAGCTTTGCTCAGTCTAAAACTACAGACAAACAATCTGATTCTTCCTGTAGCAGTTGCATCAATTAAGGATTGTATGGAAACTGTTTCAAGTATGAAGAAGGAATACATTCCTGGGGGGAATGTATGAAAAGTTTATCCCGTGTATTGAAGAACAACAGTCTGAAAAATTTGCAGGGTAATCCCAAATTTCAAGGAGTTGAAATGACCGTAACTCCTGTTTATGAGGCCAAAGAAAAACTGAAGAAGCATGTTGAGTCTACAGTTGACATTACAACCAAAGAACTAGTCAAGGTTTCAAAATCTGTTGGGAAGAAATACAAGTGTAGATGCTCAAGTTGTGGTGAAACGTTTCATTAAGGTGTTCAATCATGACACATGGCCAGAATGCAAAAGGGAACTTGTCCATTTTGGAAATCATGAAATAGACATTATTTGTGACTGGTTTGGAAAACCTCTTGTGGCTGCAGGATGCAATATGGAAGTTGTTCAGATGGAATGGAGACATGAAATTCTTTGTTGCAAATACTTTCAGGGGCAAGTCTTATTCTGATCTGTGGCAAATCCTACTGACCAAGGGCCCATACAAGACTGACTTCTGCAATGTACTTCATCTTGTGAGAATAATGCTCACTCTTCCAATCAGCTCCGCAGAGTGTGAGAAAGCCTTTTCTGCACAGAAGAGAATAAAGAGTGACATACGGAGCAGCTTATCTGTACAGAGACTGTCAGACTTAATCTTGCTTTCTTCTGAAGGGTCCAGATCTGGCTGAATTCAACCCAGAGAAATCCATTGACAAGTGGATGGCAAACAGCAAGAGAAGGATTGTTGGGGGGCCAGGACAGTGGGACTGGCCAGCTAACATTGTGTCTGTTGATCGAAAGTGTAAGGACAAAGCAGTACTGTTTGAAAACAAAAAGATTTAGAGTTACAAGCTATTGATTTGACAATTCAAATTGAGCAAGTGTTAAAGTGAGACTGGAAATTGGAATAAAAAGGTAAATGCAATTCAATATTTGGCAAATTGAGATATAAATTTTAAAAGATAAAATTTCAGTTTGAAACAGAAATAAGTTCAATGTCAGTAACACAAAGACACAGTATGTGTTTGCCAGACCATCTGGACATTTCCCTTTCCAGTCCCACTTTAAGATCTTAGGTCAGCATTACTATAGTTAATATAGTTAATATTTCTGAGTGACATTTACCAACCTGATAGGGAAATTGAAAATAAGGTAAAAACCTGCTGTTAAGAGTGTTACAATAACTGCAAATCATGACTGAATATTTCTAAATGACACCTTTGCCAGGTAACAGTTGAAGTGAATGTAATGTTTTTATGAGGTTGTTGTTGTTTCAAGTTTAATAATATTGAAATTGATGTGATCTTCAAACTTGCATTTGTCAGTTGACCGAATTATCCTGAGTGATATTTGCCAGGTAACTGTAAACAGTTTTACAGTTTCTAGACTTAATATAATGTATTTATGACCTTTTTGTTTGAGGTTGTTTAGTAATATTGAAACTGATGAGATCTTGAAGACTTCAAATTTGCATTTAAATTTTGTCAGTAAGTTTACTGAATATTTCTAAATGACACCTTTTAAAGTTTGCCAGGTAACAATTGAAGTGAATGTAATGTCTTTATGAGGTTTTTGTTTCAAGTTTAGTAACTAATATTGAAACTGATGAGATCTTCAAACATGTATTTGTCAGTTGACTGAATTATTCTAAGTGATATTTGCCAGGTAACAGTACCACTGAATGTAATTTTTCTTGAAATTTTTAAATTTCCTCCCATAAATTTCATCTGTATTGTCTTAGAGAATTAGAAAATAAAACAAAACTTCACCTGGAATTGTTTTATTCATAACATTCGAGTGAAATAACATTACATGGATTTGGCGAGTAACTTTTCTATTTGGCTAGTAAACAAAAATATTTAGTTGTCAAAGGTCAACTAAAGGTAAATTTGTCTGTAGAGCCCTGTATGAGCAAATAGTTAACTCCCCAAAAGGGATCAAAACTCAATGAAAGTATAAAAATAGGTTTTAATACCAGCAATACTTCTTGTGAAAAATTATTACTAGCAATACATTTTTGAAGAAAACATTTTTCCCTGCAATATATTGCCAGCAGTACATTTAAAAAAAATATATTACCAGCAATACATTTTTGGAAAAAAAATATTACCAACAATACATTTTTGAGAGAAAAAATAAACATTACCATCAATAAAAATCTTGTTGGCATTAAATAACCCATTGAGGTTGATATTATGTAAAACGAACCAAACCAAATTGTCCTCTCTTTAGGAACTTTCTACCAAATGATTCTTTTAATAATGTAATTTAATTCATAGAATAACTACACCTGGAACTTTTTGGAACCCACTGTTATGAAATTTCTGGTGTGTACGTAAATCGCATAACTAGGTGATATCTGATTGGAATTCACAATTACAAAATCCTGGTGTATAAGAATGAGTGCAATTAAAAAATCCAGGTGTATAAAAACAAATGCAATTCCTCAAAACAGGCACAAAGCCCACTGTGTGTGTGTGTGTGTATGTATATATATATATATATATATATATATATATATATAAAAACAAAAACACACACGTTCACAAAGTTGTTGCCAGACAGGAAAAGTCAGTTGTTTTTTATAGCAGTTCATTGGACCCTTTATGGTTTGCTATTTGTGGATTATAGAAAGGGATTAGCATATTTTTCTATGCAATCCATTCGACTGAATGACACTTGAACCATGATTGGTTAACAGAAGCTGATTTACATGAGCTCACTGACCACGTTCAGTGGAGACTTTTTTTTTTTTTTTTTCTTTTTGCAAAAGCAGCATGTGACAGGAAAATGATTTGTCTTGGGATCTGTCAGTATTTTCTTCTGTACAATACTTAAAACACAACCAGATGAATACTTTTGTTCTCTCATTTGATTACATGTGACAGTAACTTGTTCTTTCTTGTGAAAACCACTATTGTAAAATTCAGGTGTCTGTTTAAAACCACGTAACCAGATGATGTGATTTGCTGTCATTTGGCCATGTATAAACTGTTGTATTCTTTAGAGCACACTACTATAGTCAAACAATGCTGCTGAATTCATTACATTAGTTGCATTATATTCATCTGTATTGACTTCTTTCTTTTCTAAATACTTATAGCTCTATCATCAACTCAACTGCTATTATACCATTTATTCCTATTTTTTATCTTTTCTTCCCTGTTTAGGTAATGGAAGGCAATGTCATTTGTCAACACCCAACCATAATAAATCCAGCTTCTATCAAGGTAAAAATTTCAATTTGGATTTTTAAAAATCAAAGACTTTTTGTTTTGTCCTTTTTTTTAAGCAATTGACAATGGATTTTATGCTTTTACAGAGATACTGATAGGTGTGTGTCCTGTGTCCCTCCCAGATGCATTAAAATCTTAAAGGAGACGCAGTAACTTTACAATCTGTGTGTCCCAGGGATGCAAATAAAGTGCCCCATGAAAAGCGATACATTGCATATATTCATTCAAATACTTTTTACAAGTTCTTCCTTCCTTCCTTTCTTTTATTTAACTTTCTTGGTTTCGGCAGGGCTTGTCTTTTTAATTAAGCTGACACACTTGAAGTCATTGGGACTGGTCAACCATTGCTTTAAATTGGGTACCACCACATAAAACAATACCTCAGGTTTAAAATGAATTTTAAAAAAGGAAAATCTTTCTTGAAGCTTTTATTTTAGTTTTAATTTCAAGCTAATAGATTCAATTTGATATTTTGAATAAACAAAATAATTTGCTCTGTCTATATTTCTTAGATGAGGTATTATGTACATTATTCGGACTATTGTCCTCGTCTTTGTCGCCATATTTTCAGTTCGACATTCCAACCATCTGAAGAAGGCCGCAGCGTACAACGGCCGAAATGTTGTGATAAATATGGTGACAAAGATGAGGTCAATAGTCCGAATAATGTAAATAATGAAAATAATTTGCTGTATTACAAAAACTAATTTAAATTGACTGGAAGGAGTTTTTTTTTTTTTTTTTTTTTTTTTTTTAAAATAAAATAGCTGATTAGCACCTTTTTAAGTTATCTTTCATCACAATGTAATTTTCTGTTTTAAAAAATCTTCCAAAAATAAAATATACTTTTCTGAAACCTTATTTGACGAATATTAGGTGATTTAAAGTATAATTAATCTGATTTGAAGCAAATATTATTTAAGTTTAAAATATCACAGAAAAACATTTTTTTAACACAATGGTAACTGTTTTATTTTGACAAATAGATTTTTTATCTAATGTTCTACAGTGGTTTTACCTGTAAAAAAATAATTGAAAAATATAAATCAAGCACTTTTTTAAAAAAACTCAGTAATCTTCAAAATTTATGAAAATATATTCCATAATGTAATGTTTATTGAATTTTAGATACTGTATGGCTTTAAATTTACTATAGCAATAACACTTATTTTCTGATAATGTAATGTATGATCAATATCTACAAAAATAGGCATGTTTATATGCATACAAAAAAATTCAAAACTCATATTAAAATATTGGTGTTTAATGATTTGTACTAAGCTTTTCCATTTATGATTAGTAAATATAGTTTTTACTTAATAATATCAACAAAAAGGGTGAAATACAGAATTTTAAAAGATTTAAAACTTAATAAATTATTTTAATTAAAATTGAAAAAAGAAGGAAAACAATTTTTGTAAAAAATCCATTATTCATTGAAAAAATAAATTTCTTGGGACAATAGTGTCTTTAATATATCTTATTCATAAAAGCAATTAAATGCTTTTCTAGTTAAATAATGTCATAGATTTATTGCATTTTTTTATTTTATGATTCAGAGCAGATTTTTGGTAAATGGTATATCTGTGAAAAAAACAAATTGATGATTTAAATTCTCTGAGAATTTCTGTTTTTAACTAATATAAATATGAAGAGTGGAATTCTAATTTCTCAAAATTTCATAAAGTTAAGGTTTGGGGTGGAGGTAATAGATATATAAAAAAAAAAAAATTCCCAAGATTTTCTTTTAAAAAAAAAAAAAAAAAAAAAAAAAAAAAGAAAGAGAAAATTTCTAAAAGTTCATTCATTTTTAAATAAGTCCTGAAAATTTAATTAAAATCCAACAGTTATCTTGAATTTCCAAATTGTGTTTTTCACCACAAAAAGATGCTAAAATTTCCTATATTAATCTTTAGCCACCAGAAAAAAAAAAAAAAAAAATTGACCAAAATTATGAACGTTCTAAAAAGGATTAAAAATATAATTTAATAATCAAAAAATCCTTTGATATTTCCTCTTAAAAATAAGCTGAGAGCATTTTTTCATCAGGGTATGCTAATTTTTTAGTGAGTCGGTGATGTTACCTATTATACACTACCTCTTGTTCGGAAAAAAAATAACCCTCAAAAACTAGTCAAAGAAATGATAACCTAATACCATTGCCCACTCAAACTTGACATTGTAAAAAAAAAAAAGACATATGCCACTGCCACAAATAATGGACCATTCTGTTTTGATTGTAAGGGAAGACAGAAGAAATAAAATATATCAGAAATGCTCAGTATTTACATTATGTGGACCATTGTCCTCATCTTTGTCGCCATATTTGTCACAACGTTTCGGCCGTTGTACACTCCAGCCTTCTTCAGGTGGTTGGAATTTCGAACTGAACCCTTTATTTCAATCCCTGGGGTAGGCTGTTCTAGTTCCACATGCCATGTTTGATGGATGTCAGTTATCAGTTATCTCCTGCTAATTTTCCCTCTGAAAGTTCTCCACTGCCTTAACCGGGTATTGAACTCACACTCTTTGGGTTTTGTCACTGGATCTAACCAACGCCTTTATCCACTGTGCCATGTGTCCTTGAGGACATCCATCAAACATGGCACGTGGAACTAGAACAGTCTACCTCAGGGATCGAAATAAAGGGTTCAGTTCGAAATTCCAACCACCTGAAGAAGGCCGGAGCGTACAACGGCTGAAATGTTGTGACAAATATGGCGACAAAGATGAGGACAATGGTCCACATAATGTAAATACTGTACATAATACCTCATCTCAGAAATATAGACAGAATCAGAAATGCTGTTTGGTTTCAGTGAGAAAAAGAAAACATACAAACTGAAAATAGAGACTGTCTATGAGCATTTAACATCTGCTTTAGTGAAAAAGAAAACCTTTTTCAGGTTTAATTCTTTTCATTTCTACCTTCTTACTCAAATATTTAACAATGCAATTGGACAGTTTCTATGAGTATTTCATAGTCATGGAACTCATAAGGAATTTATTGAATCATTCAATTAAGAATTATGATTCATCAAAAAATTCATATTAGGGAACTATCAA
This sequence comes from Acanthosepion lycidas, assembly GCA_963932145.1. Lineage (NCBI taxonomy): Eukaryota > Metazoa > Mollusca > Cephalopoda > Sepiida > Sepiidae > Acanthosepion > Acanthosepion lycidas. The sequence continues at coordinate 10,955,762 of OZ010584.1, forward strand.
ATTTTTATGAGTACTGCTAATAATTTGTCATAATCACAATTTTACTTTCAAACCAGTTGTGTATGTAAAAACTTGCATTGATGATTTTCTGGAAATGTCTCTGTTTATAGTAAATAGTCTTATTATCTGAAATGTTCCTTAGCAGACACATGTGTTCATAGATTTATTAAATGTAATTAATCACTGTTCAAAAACGAAGTACAAGTGTATTCACTTTGAGAAGCTGGTATGTATTAGGTTGGTGCAAAAATAATGACATAATAATGCCGTTTTTTGACGTTAAAAAATACGTCAAAAAACGACATTATTACGTCATTATTTTTGCACCAACCTAATAGTTTGAGTTGTGTGTCTTTTAATCTTTAGCTTTTTCATTTGCTTCTTTAAATAAAAAGGCTGACTTGAAAGTAGATCTTTGGAGGAGCTGGCACCTTCAGTTCACTATGACCTGTTGCAAAGTTTTGTATGTTGCTATTTTGACAAAATAAACACTTAAATGTTTGTAAATTTACTCACACCAACTGTTGGCTGGTTAAAAATTCTCTTTGTATATGTTATCTATTTTCTACTATGTACTCAGATTATTAAATCTTATTTTAGGTTTTATTTTCTGGTGCCTGCCATTTTGATCTCTCTCTGGAGATAATTTGGTCTTTCAAGTTACTGCTTCTGTATTTACAAATCTCTGTTGTCTATAATGATTTTTATAAACACCAGTTCCACCTGTTCAGACCTTTACAGCTAGGACCTGCCATATCATGTACAAAAAGGGTGACTCATCTACATTCCCTTCATATTCCATTAGTAAGAAAGAAGTTATAGAGAGAAAACGTCGACTTACTTCATCAAACCAAGCGACAGCGCATTGTGTGTATCCAACAACGAAAAAGAAAATTACTTACAAAAAAAAAAGGGGGCACGTATTCTGCATGACATGCTGAAGACGGAATATTTAGATTAAAAACAAGTCTGTCGCAGGAGTCTCTATAAAAGTATTTTGATATGCAAACATTTGGCATCCTCTCCCAGTTGTCAACGAATGAAAAAAATGCTCGTCCGATAAAAGAGAGGAAAAATTGGTGTATTTTGGCTACCGCGCTCATCAGAGCGTGACTTATTTTTGTGACTGGTTACGTGCATTTGGATTTGTGAGATAGTACCTGCGAATCGAGTTTTCGGCACTTCTTTCTACCCCCAATATTTGAGTCTGAACTTGCAATGATTTGTTCTCTGCATTGTGGAATTAATCTGCGACAAACATTTCCTTTGCTTTCAGAATGCTTACAGAAGTTCCACTTGAGTTCTTCCCGAAAACTACTACTTTGAGGAACAGACTCCCAATAGAAGGCTTCACTAATTACTACAATCTTAACTTCTTTAAGTCTAGGATCAACCATTACCTATTCTACATATTCTGATAATCTGAACTTATTTCCTTCTCTTATGACCATAAAACACCCTCATTCAATAACCCTCTAGTTTGAGTGGCTCTTGAGCCTTTTATTGAGTGAACTTTTAGTAATAAAAAATGTGTTGGGAGATGTATGGATAGCTTAATGGATATCAGTCTGAAAACTTGAATCAACGCTCAAGGTTCAATTTCCAGCCAAGTCAGTTGCATTCACTTTTGCGCCAATGCCCTTGTAAAAAAAAAAAAAAAAAAAAAAAAAAAGCACAAATCCATCTCATCTGAAGATACAAGTTAAATAGCAGTGTAAACTAAGCTCTCTAGCTTTGGATGACATTCAGTATAAGAGAAGTAAAATTTTGAATTTCCGACCCTGGAGAAAACAACAGGAAACTACTCCACTATCTTTCCTAAGAAGGTTTGATAATTCACAAATTTTCATGACATGGCTTCAAAAAATGAAAAAAAAAAACATTAAGTTGATATTCACTTTATATTTGACTGAAGTAACATCAATAATCTGTTTCATAATATTTAATCAGATTAAATTTAATTCAAGAAGTTCTTTATATATTCATTTCACCTATTTTTTGTTTTTTTGTTTTTTGTGCGGATAATGATAATCAGAGTAATCCTGATATGATTATCAGGGTACCCCGCTCCATCGTAAGTCTTTGTCCTAATTGACCTCTGCCATTGCTGCAATCACCACTGATTGATATCATACCCATATCACTACTTCCCTTCCCTTGCTAGCAGCAGAGTTTTTGTTGTAGTATATGTTGTTTTTATTGTTATCACTTTGGTTTCTTTGTTTTGTTTTTTCCTCACAATTTCAATGTTTTAGTCAAGCAAACAAGCAAATTTCAGTGTTCTGTATTTTTTCTCTTCTCTTTCTCACACACAAACACTTTTGAGCCTATTTACATTCACACTGGTTAATTGGTTAACAATCTGTATCAACTGATTGTATCAATTTGTTAACATCTGTGTATTTGAACACCATAAATCATGGGATACACTATTTACTGTAGATTGTCACAGTCTTTGTCCTAACTGAGCTGCTATCATTCCTATGTCTCTACTTCCCTTCCATAGTTTCAGCTGATATCCTAGCAACAGAGTTTTTGTTGTAGTGTATGTTGTTTTTATTGTTGTCAGTTATTTTTGTTGTTGTTTTTTTTTGTTTTTTTTTTCTTCTTACAATTTCAATAGGAAAATTATATACCCCACCTTAAAATTAGAAAGGTAAAGTCTAGCACAAAATAATTTGGCACACTTTCCTAACTCATGAAAGGAAACATTTGTGCAAAATTTCAAGTAATTCAGTGTCGGTGGGTGAAGATTTCAACTTTTTGCTGGTGTTTAAACATGGAATGACTCTTACAAGTCATAACTTGGTAACATAGCCACATACAACAGAATGTGCAAACAGATAAGAAAGCCTGACTAGTCATGTGGGGTATATGAATTAGTCTTATACATGGTTAATAACACTGGCTGCTGGTATGGGGGAACTCATTTCAAGTTTTTTGTCTGGTAATATTTGACATTAATTTCGGTACACTGAGAAATTTTTTCATTCAGGTTCTGATTTTGTCAACACCCTTCCTTCTTCATCATTTTCATAAAAAGCTTGTTTTTTTCTCAATACTTGTTAAGTCTTTTTGCAGTTACACATTATGCAACTAGGTTTTTATCTTTTCGTATTTATACCTATTGTTCTGGTATTGTTGTATTATGTATACTTTTATATGTAACACCCTTAAAATATTTTTAATTTTGTCATTTTTAAACCATTTCAATATCAATAAATTCTAGAGCATCCCTGTTTTCTGTAGAATATTGTAGAACAAGGGTCGGCAACATGCGGGCCGGATCCCACCCGCAAAGGCATTTTGACTGGCCCGCGAGCCTGATTACCAATGACTATTTTTAGACTATCTGCCAGTTATCTTTCATGAGACTTATTTTACCAAGTTGCATTGCCTACATTTAATGTCAAATAATGGATACATATTTGTTATGACCCTTGGCTACATTAAAGGTAAAAGAAGCTAAACGAACGATAAAGTGAAAGAGGCCAATGTTTTTTTGTTTCATGAAAATAAGTTACCAAAATAAAATTAAAAGAAACACAAACAGAAAGAATTTCTTTTAACTTCATTTGTTAAGTGCCATTTACAAATTTTCTATGCACTGTTGATTATCATACATGAGGCAATGAATACCGCTTTTTAAAGACAATCTATCTGTACAAGTAACATCTGCAAAATATATTTAAATAATTTTTTTTTTAAATTAATAAAAACAATCTTATTGAATAGTTTAAGAAGTTACTTAGCACAATATCAACATTTTAGAGGTCATGGAGCATTAGGATGATTGTCTTTAATTATAATCTTTCTCAGAAATCCTGCACATACGTAGGAAAAAACTCTAAACTTGGCAAGGCCATATCTTCTAAAGTAGACATAAAACCCTTACAAATTTTTTTGGCGAACTTGAGCAGGCATTGTAGATGTTATTCAAAAAATATGAAAATTGAAGAGGACATATTTTTGATAGACTGAATGTAAGCTACATAGGTGAAAAGTTGTTGATTTTGGGGTTATTTATTAGGATGAGCAAAATAAATGAAATAGTTAAATATTTGGATTCTACACTTTTTATTTGCCATTCATACCAAATTTCAGAAATATTGAAGGGATGGAAGTATTTTTCTTTAATTTTTAAAAAATACTGAAATTTGGCAATGTTGCGCTGCCTTAGTTTAGAGGCAAAATAGGAAAATTATACACACCCCCTTAAAATTGGAAAGGGTAAAGTCTAGCACAAAATAATTTGGCACACTTTCCTAACTCATGAAGGGGACCATTTGTGCCAAATTTCTAGTAATTCGGTGTCAGTGGATTTAATGCCCCGGTGAACTGATATGGAATGACCCAATATTAGACTTTTAATTCATTTATCTCATCAAAAAATGTCTGCCATCTTTAAGTAACATTGCAGTTGTATTGGTTATAAGTTCTGCATTTTTATCCTGCCACTGAAGGTAACTCTGATCTCTGAACAATAATGTTTGAATTTCATAGTTGTGTTGTCATATCCTGCTATGGCAACAGAAAACAACTTTGAGTGAAATTAACAAGAAGCATACTACAATTGAGATGCCTTGAAAAAGAATGCAGTGGAAAGGGAAGTAATATTAATAATGCAGAGGGTTAAAGGTTGACTCAATTGTCACCTGCAATGAATTTTCTTCTTAAACTATTAAATGGAAAGATATCCAAATAAAAATAAATAATTAAAGGACAATTTATTTAATGTCAAATTATTATTATTATTATTATATTGATGTAATCATAAAAAAATTCTATCCTTGAGGCATGGTGTCAACAAAAATTCCTCCAACTCAAGAACTTTTAGAAGATCATCACAGTAAATGATGACAGTTTTCAGAAGTGCAACAATCTTTATCTTAATTCCAGTCCTACCATCATTGTCATTATTTTTTTTATTAATTTAACTGTACAATCAAAAAATGACGGCAGTATTTGATTTTGTAACTACCTTTTTTGTATTTTATGTATGTGTAATCTCAGATTTTTATCTAAACCATTCTCTCTATTATCTCCTGTAAGATAAAATTTTGCTTTGTTGTTTAAATTATTAAATGTAAAAATATCGAAAGAAAACAAAAGAAATAAAAAAACAATGTATTTAAAGCCAAATGACTTTTCAGAATATGTTTATTTCTTATTTATTAATGTTATATACCCTGACGATCTGCGTAGGTGAAACCTAGGTAGGTTTGCCTTTTTAGGTTCGTAGTTATAAATATTTACATAATTTTGCAGTTATATTGATTGTATTTCCTGCATTAAATCTGATTTTCATTGCTAAAATTAACTCTGTTGTCACATGTAAGAAATAATTCTTCTTTTTAAATCATTTAAGGTGTAAACATCTAAAGATAGCCAAAGAAAAATGACAATTACAAAATATGCATAACTAGTTTATATGCATTGTCAAAATAAATAAAAAAATGATGACAGTATTAAAGTAATTTTGGTATGTGAAATCAAGGATTTTTGTTTAAGTAATTTACTCTATATTCACATGTAAGAAATAATTTTGACTTTTAAAATAATTAAAAATGCAAATATCTAAAATGGCTTGCATGAAAGAAAAGAAATAAAAAAAAACAAAAAAAAGAATGCATTTATGACTCAAACAAAAAATAAGATGTTCTCAAATTTCATTATCATCATTACTATTATTATTAAACAAAATGATTGGTGTAACTCTTCCAATATTTTTCAACAGTTAAGACAAGAGCGTGATTTAAGAAAAGATAAAGAAAAGTAAAACTCAGAATGTTAAAAAAAATTTCAACAGATTGTCTGTCTTCAAGTTATATTTAAACAATGTTTTCAAGTCTAAAAATATATATAAATCTATAAAAAACATTGTAAGTCTTTGTACAAACATCTTGTCATGAAAAAAACAGCTGTATTGATAATGAACACCTCAAAACAAATGAAATGCCACCAGCTTGAAGACATGCAGCTGAAACATGCTTAATATGATGGTGATTTTGTTCATCTTGGAATTTTCCATTAGCTGATTGGTTACCAAGAAGAATTCATTAAATAGCTTAGTATAAATCTGATGGAACTCTCCTGTCATTCTGTTCATTATCATCATCATCATCATTATTATTATTAATAATAATAATAATAGTTTTCCTGTACCTTCAAAACATGTTGGCAGTATTTCAATAATTCTACAAATATCATTGGTAATATTTTCTGTGTGTGCAACATACAATTTTTATCTGTACAAGGCTTATGGCCATATCATGTTGAAACACAAGTTCTTGTCCGATCACTGAAGTTAAGCAACGTTGAACCGGGTCAGAACCTAGATTAGTGAGTGCTTGGGAATACTAGGTGTTGTAAGTTTAGATGTGTGAATGGTGTAATAGATAATACTCAGAATGAGAAGTTGGAAAACAGAGTTCAAATTTCAGTTGGATTCATTACATTCATGTAAATACTCTTGGGAAAGGTATTAATCCACTTCTTCTTCCCCTGTCTATGGGTTAAAATAGACTTGTATCTGAAAATCATTATTATTTCAAAGAAATTAATATAATATTCAGTTGCAAAAAAATAAAAAAAAAAAAGAATTATTCTTACAATCCTAAAATGTTTCAACTTTAAATAACTTGCAAAAGGTTGATAAACCATAAAAATAATCAATCAGTTATCTATACAATTCTAATTTTATTGCTTTTAGCAAAATGTTTTCAGTGGTCAGTTCATCAGCCTTACTAATATTGTTTGAAGTTCTGTGATGATATTGTTATTATATTTTGATTCTTAGTTACACTATTTACATTGTTTGGACCGTTGTCCTCATCTTTATTGCCACATTTATAACATTTCAGCCATTGTACGCTCTGGCCTTCTTCAGGATATATTTATATTTCTGAGATGAGGTATTGTAACTATTTACACTATTTAAACTGTTGTCCCTATCTTTATTGCCACATTTACAACATTTCAGCCATTGTACACTCTGGCTTTCTTCAGGAACTGTTTATATTTCTGAGATGAGGTATTGTAACTGTTTACACTATTTAAACTGTAAGAAACCATAAGAGAGAACAACAGGTGAGAATAGAATAAACTATTCTATTAGAATAGAACATATAGTAAAACTGTGATTTAGTTGCCAATCTAGTAGCATGCTTAAATTCATGCAGTCAAAGCACTAAGGGGAACAGCTCATGAGAACAGTTGCCATGAAAACATTTGTAGAAAAACAGTGGGAAGCTACATTATTGTGGTAGGAAAGTGACTGAAGCCCAGATGCCAGGTGAGGATTGATTTCATCACAGATCCTTCTTTGAATTGTCAAGAATATTGAAATATATAGCAGGAGCACCAGACCAGATATGGCAGCAATATTCATTGCACAGAGGAATGGTAGATTTATAAATGTGCAATATGGATTCAGATGAGAAAAATCGTTTGACACAAAACAGTGAACCAACTTTCCTAGCAGCTGACCTAGCAACTGATTCAATATAGTCATTATACTTCATGTCAATGGAAAATGTGTGCACAAGATGGTGTAATGAGTTGCTCTCCTGGATTGAAAGCAGAAAAGGTTCTGTATGGAGTTTAAATGAAAGCCATTCCTGGCCCAAGTTAACTACTGATTAGAGATCATTTTCAAGAACAGTTTTTTTTTTTTTTGTTTTTTTTTAACCCAACTACTTTTGATCTTTTCTAAAATCATCTTCAGAGGTAAATTACAAAGACAATATATTGTAACTGTGATACAATCTGCATTCTATTGTGATAGTGATTTTAAAAAATGTGTGAATTTGCTCTGTTTTCATTATTTTATCGGTTGTAGTTATAGAATTTTTTGCAAAACATGCACTTCAGTATAAAGGAGCTGACTAGAAATTAATAGAAATGTAAAATTATGGAGAAACAATCAAAATTACATTAAAAAAAAAGAGAAAGTGGACTTTTTTCTATATCCAAAAGTTTGACAAATATAACTGATTTTGCAGTTACTACATTCATTTTTATGTAAGTGTGCTATGGAAGCAGTCAGTATTTTCTTTCATTTGAAAACAAAGAAGCAATATTATGACTTTTGAAAACAACTCTGAACAAAACACCATTCCTACAATTTTTCTTAAGATATTTTGAATAGTGCTCAAGTATAGAAAGAAGTTTAACAACTTATAAATTCATACAAATTTGGACAGCAATGTGTCTTTTTTTACAAGTTTCATCAAAGATAACTCACCAGGTACTGTGATTAAGCTTTATATACAATTTTTCTTGTGCTTGTTTAAGTGTTTTCTTTTCTGAACATAAAGTGTGTAAAAACTGCCCAAATGTTCTATATATCCAAATGCTGTTGGCTATTCTGTTAGCCATTATCAATAATGTTTTTTTTCAATTGAATATATTTTTAATTGACTATATATATGTGTGTGTGCATGCATTTGGGCAGCAATCCTTCTTTTATACACGTTTCATTAAAGACATCTGGCAAGAGATTTGCGATTAAGCTTTTTATTCATGTCCAAATGTTCTATATATCCAAGCGCTAACAGAAAAACTGTAAAGAGACTGGGAGAGATATATATAAGAGATAGATGTAAAGAGACTGAGGTATATAAAGAGATAGATGTAAAGAGACTGAGGTATATATAGAGAGAGAGATATGTAAAGAGACTGAGGTAGATATAGAGAGAGAGATATGTAAAGAGACTGAGGTAGATATAGAGAGAGAGATATGTAAAGAGACTGAGGTAGATATAGAGAGAGAGATATGTAAAGAGACTGAGGTAGATATAGAGAGAGAGATATGTGAAGAGACTGAGGTAGATATAGAGAGAGAGATATGTGAAGAGACTGAGGTAGATATAGAGAGAGATATGTAAAGAGATTGAGATCTGGTTGATTACCCATCAGGTAATGATTAATAAGCATTTTTGATGGCTATTACTACTCTAGTGAGTTTAATTCTTGCAACATAATTTTGGCCTCACATATACAGGGTGCAATGGACAAATTGTCATCTAAATTATGCAAAAACGAAAACGAGACTGACATTTCATTTTAACAGATATATTTACCAAAATTACACAAAAATATCTTGAAATATTAGAGTAAATTTTTATTCAATAAAATCACCATTAGCTTCAACCATGGCCTCCAGACGACTTCAGAATCTCCTGCAACTATTCTGGATAGTCTCCTTGTTTCAGTTGTTAAATGCTGCCATAATCCTTGCCTTCAGTTCATCTTTGGTATTACAAAGAGTTTTTTTTGGTCTCTTGCTCAACTGTGCCCCACACATAAATCAAGGAAGTTGCAGTTTTGAGAGTTAGGTGGCCAGATGTGATGTGGTCGCAGAAATTTTCTGACAGCCATGACTGGGTTCTCCTGCTTGTGTGGCATGGTGCAGAGTCCTGTTACCAGCCACCCTCTTGACTCAGAGTAGCACTATCTCAAAGCACTTGATGTGGGCCTCCATGTTGAGTCTGAGGTCCTCACCAACAAATTCGAGAGTTCTTTTCTTATCAGAATGATCAGAGTGAGTTTTCTGAGCTGCCATACCTTCATAATCACCATTTGACTCATCCAACTCTTTCCAAATCCTCTGCACTGTCCTCAGATTGACATCCAAACCCTCTGAAATGTTTGTGTTGTAGTTTCTGGTTTGAATGCCAACAGTACAGCATGCCATTTCCTAATTTTTGGTGGAGTGAATTGTGCCATGGTGCTCTTTTTCTCACAGATGGTGCCCAACTGACCCTGCTATACTGTGCAGTTCACAAAACTAAAAATATAAAATGGCAACAATTTACCCATTACACTGTGTGTGTCTGTGTATGTATGTATGTATGTATGTGTGTATATATATATATATATATATATATATATATATATATACATATATTATGATATTACACCAAAAACATGTAAAAATCGTTACGCAATTGCAGTTGCTTCAATCCGTAACAATGTATGTCATCAGGCGATTGTAAATTACTGATGAGTCAATGGTTTATTTAGATTTAAAAAAAAAAAAACAATCTCTTTTTATGAAAAGAAGTTGTATTTTATTTTTAAATCTAAATAAATTATTCACTCGCCAATAATTTACACTCCCCTGATGAGATGCATTGATACACATTGAAACACAATTGCAGTTGTGTAGCAATTTTTTTTTACATGTTTTCGGTGTAATATTTTAAAATAAAAAATGTTGCTCTACTCTGTATTGAGCCCCATTTTAAATTAAATGTTACGAACATAGGAATTGTACTCTATTCATTTGCATCATACTTATATATATATATAGGCAGCAACCTTTCTTTTAAACATCTTTCATTAAATATAGCAGACAAGGAAGAAATTTTTTATTTAGTTTTTCCAGCATCCTTACTTTTTTAGGAGTAAGGGAGTAAACTTCAAAACATAAGGAAGAACTAACACCACCAAAAAACGAAATCACCTTGAAAATGGCTAAAGAAGGGGTTGAAAATGCTTGAGACAATGAATATTTCTGTACTCCCTTACTTTTACAAAATGGAAAAATATAAGGATGCTGGAAAAATTAAATAAAAATAAAATTAACTGTATCTTTCTTGTCTGCCATATTTAATGAAATAGAAAAATAAAAGGTTACAGTTTTATTTATTTTGTTTTAAAAATGGCATTCTCCAAATTGTGGCCTCTTTTCAGCATAGACAGTTGTAGAGAATTTCTAAAGTTTCCCATCACCTGAAGCATTCTTTGAAGTCTTCCAAGTGGCTTTCTTTTCAGTACTGAGATTGTGCCTATGAAATTTTCAACCCATACCAGTATCAATTTTCTATCCAGAACTGCATCATTCCAACATAATATAAAATAAAATGAGCATGAAAAGGACTTTGAGTTGTAGTTACAGGTTCACCAATTTTTTAAATTATTTCAGCAGCAAATGCACTGTGTGCACTGGTCCAGGCCATGATGATAAATGATGGTATCTGAAAAAAAAATGGTAGACACTAACTAGATGAAGACACCATTGCCAATGGTGATGGTATAAAGTGTAGGAGGTATTTTTGCTACACCATATATATATATATATATATATATATTCTTTTTAGATACAAATATTTTAAGTAAATGCTCTGTTTATAATAAACAGTATTAAACAACATTTACTGGCCTGAATGTCTGAGAAATTTTCATAGAAAATATTTGTCTTCCAACAGGAATTGAACCTGTATCCTATATAGAACCGTCATATAGCCTGGCGTTCCTTTAACCAATTTGGTCACAAAGGAGTGTTCGGTTAGCAAGGTCGATTTTACTGTCTTTAAACTACAATCTTCCATGATTCTCTCACGTACATTCATATCTGCTCATGGCATATCCAAATGTAAACAAATGATGTCACACATTATGAAATGAACAAAGCCCGACAATTATTTTAAGACATTTTTAATATGCATAATATATATATATATATATATATATAAAAGAAGTGAGAAACCGCAAACATTTTTGGTTGTAATGTGGATTTTTTAAAAAATATATTATGCTTTATTTTCCATAATTTTGCTACACGTGTTTCCAGTCTCATGATCTTCATCATATATATATATATATATATATATATATATATATATATATATATATGAGAGAGGCACATTGAAGTAATAGATTGTGGCTCAGAGAGCTGTTTTCGAATTCCAATCACTTATGCATTAATACCCTTTGGTAAGGTATGAATCCATCTCTTCTACCCCCAACTAAATAGCAGGACAGACTGGGTGCTATTGAATGCAAAACCTGCAGAGGGTCATTTGGGAACCTTGTAGCATTCTGTGCAGTAGTTCTCTGTATTCGGTTCTTCCAAAAAGTGCGGTTAGTTTTGCACAAGACTTCACCACTATAATCAAATTATGCAGGTAATTTGGCTCTTGGTTCTAAAAACTGAGTTGCTTGACCCTCATATGCTGAAAATGACAGAAGAGTTCAGTTGTGTGGGTGTGTGTGTATATAATATTAGGTTGGTGCAAAAATAATGTCGTTTTCTCACATATGTTACTATGTGAAAAAACATTAATTTTGCACCAACCTAATATATATATATTTTAAGTCGATTCAAACAAAGCAAAGCAGGTGTGCCACTAGCATGCAAGTGGTTACAGAAGGTTGAGAACAGGATACAAAGAAGGATGGAGAACAAGCTCGGGATGTCAGATGTTGATTGACATTACACTTGAATATTTGAAGATTATAGTCATTGGGGAAGCAAGTAATGGGAAGGGAGTTCCACCGACAGGAAATGTGGGATAAGAAGCTGTTTGAGTAGAAGAGACAGTTGCATTTAACTGTTTTGACAGTGAAAGGATGGGACTGAGATGACAGCCTAGTAACTTGCTTAAATTCATGTAGTCCAAGAACCAGCAAAAGTTTCTCATTGGAACAGTTGCTATGAAAAGAAGAGACAGAGCAGGGCCACGACATGTCTGTGGGATAACGATTGTAGACTAGATGCCAGATCAGGATCTATCACCTTGCATATCCATCTCTGGATTTTGTCGAGGACCTCGAGATGTACAGCGGGAGCACCAGACCATATATGGCAGCATTATTCCATGCAGGGTTGGATGGTTGATTTATAGATTTGAAGGATGGACTCAGACAAAAAAAAACTTTCTGGTACAACACAGAGAACCAACTCGCTTGCAGTAGATGAAGCTATTGATTCAATGTATTTATTCCACCTCATGTCAGTGGACAACGTGAGACCAAGTAGATGTAATAAGGTGCTCTCAAATAGTTGGGAATTAGCCATTCTGATGGGAGGCAGGAAGGGTTCCCTGTGGTGGGTATATATATATATATATCTCCAGAGACCATGGGTTTGAATCCCACCAGGGATACCACAGGAGGCACAGTGGAGTAGTGGATAGCAGCATGGATTGAGGAATCGGAGAGCCAAGTTTGAATTCCAGTCAAATCCATTACATTCACCTACGTGCTAATACATTTGGGAAAGGTATTAATCCTCTTCTCCCTCAGCTATGGTTAAATAGCAGGACTGACTGGGTTCTATAGCCTTGGATGGCAACTGGTCTAGAAGGACAACTCTGAATTCAAAACCTGCAGAGGATCATTTGGGGACCTTGTGGCACGTAGTGCATCAGGTCTCTGTATTTGGCTCTTCAAAAAGTGTGATTGGAACAAAATCTTCACCACTATAATCAAATCATATTCATTGGTGTCTGACTGTCAGTACCTAGGAACTGATCTGCTTGACCGTCATACATCGAATACAATAAGAGAGTCCACCATATATATAAATTCCCAAGAGGATAGAATCCAGATAGAACTCAATGTCCAGGACAGAGTAAGAATATAATATAAAAGGCTCAAACACTAATATTCCATGGTTATAATCTATTACATTGAAATTGTAATCACAATTGAATTCATCAGACCTACAAATTCAAAAAGCTACATATATATATATATATATATATATATATATATATAATAAAAAGAAAACACATTTCATCTGGCAGATTTTATCAAGGCAAACTTGAGGATTTTATTTTGCAATATGTATTTATAAACAAAAGTAAAAATGTTACTTTTTTTAAAAAATTTCTTTAAGAGATGCTAATAAATATTCATCAGGATAACTGAAAAGTCTACATAAATTATGGAGGATGCTAAGTGATATAATTTAATATCTACTAAAGAAAGTGAGTAATTTGGTTGAATTTTTTTTTCTATTAATATTTACATTATTTTAGTTGTTAGACATTTTCATGACGGTCGTCTTCGAGTATAGAATCCAGAGGTTGGCAGTGAATATTTCGGAGACAGTAGGAAAACGTAGTTCAGGTTCGCAGTGGATATCGTAGCAGAGCGTAGTTCTTCCTTTTATCATCTTCGCCTGTTAAGTTGGCACTGGTCCTTCTGTAGGGTAAACAAAGATGGCCGCCTTTATACACGACAGATACAATGTTCTGCGGCTTCTGATTGGTTAAACTTCCATTGGTAGACTATAAAGGAAGTTAAGTCTTTTGGATTGTCTCACTAGTCGTATATACACCCAAAAAATTGTAACATTAGTATGTGATAAATTTATATATCAGGTCATCCTGTAAGTTCTGTCCGAATTTTGAATAAAAAAAACAAGTGACCAAATGTTACATTTAATTACAGATTCAATCAACAATGTATTATCTATGACTTCCTTCCATCTATTAACAAGCTTACTAATTCCATTACTGTAAAATTATTTTAGCTTCGAAGAACTCACAAATGTCAGTTTTAACCTCTTCCTGTGTTACAAAAGCTGTTTCTTCCAAATGATTCTATAAGCTACAAAACAAATGGTAGTCTGAAGGATCAAGATCGGGAGAATAAGGTGGATGAGGAATTTTCTCCCAACCAAGTTCTTCGATCTTTTGTGACGTGATTCTTGCTGTGTGGGGTCACGCATTGTCCTGATGAAACCTCACCTCTTTTCGATTCACTAGAGCAGGTCTTTTTTTCTTCAAAGCTTGGTTCAAACGCTCTAATTGCTGACAGTATATTTGAGCATTAATTGTTGCATTAGGTGTTAAGAATTCAAAGTGGATTATTCTTTGGTGATCCCACCAGATTGAAAGAAGAACCTTTTGCCCGTGAAGTCCCATTTTTGGCTGGAGTCCTTCCCCTTTACGAAGCCACTGTCTACAACGCTTAACATTTCGATAAAAGATCCAATTTTCGTCGCCAGTCACAAGTCTATCCAAAAAAGGTGAAACAAGTGGGCAAGAATGGAGAGAAGAGCAGATGTCAACTCAGGATTTGAGGTTGTTTTCACACAATTCATGAGGCACCCATTTTCCAAGTTTAGGAACTCTTCCAATGAACAGTTGTATGGTTTGAACTGAGAACCACTGCCAATTCCTCAACTGATAAAGCAGGATTTTCTTCAAGGGCTGCTTCAAGAAGCTTTTCATCCAGTTCGATCTTCATCTTCAAGGGTGAAATCTCCACCTCTGAATTTTGCAAACCATCTTCTGTAAGTTCTTTCATTCACATATTCCTCTCCATAAACTGAGTGAATGTTTCTAGCCGCTTCGGCTGCTGAGTTTCCTTTCTTGAACTCATAAAACATTATGTGCCTCAAATGATTCTTGGGTACTTCCATGTTAGCAGGGTTTTAATCAAACAAAATTTAATTTTATTGTTCTCTGAAATAAAATTTGATCAGTTTAAATGCATCTAAACATAAAATTAATGTTCAGCTCCATTAGACATTATAAAATACTCTTTAAATTTTGTTCATTTTAACAAAAAGTTAAAATTCGGACAGAACTTATGGCATGACCTGATATATATATATATATATATATATATATATATATATATATTAAATTACACTACCGACCAATTTCTAATCCCACTTTTCCTCTCAATTCGTTGTTGGAAGTTTTACCTGATGATCCTGAATCCTTAAAAAAGGATTTAGGTGAAATAAATTATCGTAATGGTACCTTAAAGTGGTTTGTTTTTCATTACATATTAGCTCTGTCCTCACATTGAGCTCTCAGGATTTCATCCTCTTTGGATTTACCAATTCGGTTTACCAAGTTCCTTATAACTTATATATATGTGTGTGTGTGTGTATATATATATATATATAATGAAATGGACAAAGTCTGACAATTATTTAAGACATTTTTTTATGTTTATATGTTCTTTTTATAGATACAAATATTTTAGTAAATGCTCTGTTTATAATAAACAGTATTAACACCATTTACCAGCCTGAATGTCCGAGAAATTTTCATAGAAAAAAAAAAAAACAGAGCATAGAACATAATAAAGAACTTCACTTGGAGGTTTACATAAAGTTTGCAAAGAAGTATCAATTATATGTCAGTATCAATTTTTTATCCCACCACTACAATAGGATAAAATCTGGAAAAATTTATAGGATTTTTTTCATTGGTTAATCAGGTTTCATGTGGATTTGACTTGTTAAACAAAAGTTAGTATAATTTATGGCATTCTGAATTCAAGGAGAGATGATGTGTCCTTTCAAAGTTCCAAGAGATTAACGAATTCCAAGCCTAACTGAAAAACGTAAATATTGCTTTATGTATGTAACTGTATAATAATTCTAGTTTGCCTATGTGGGAATCTGATCATAATGTATATTCGTAAATGTGTGCGTATGTATCTAGTAGACATTGTGTTTTTTTTTTTGCATGTTGATTTGAGAACATGTTTATGTACCAACCATTTGTTTTACATAAACATACATTAGATTCTTTAAGAATGGATTTAATAAAGGTTGATGATGTAATATGTTTTTGTTGTGTATTTATAGTTGCTAATATATTTATTCGTAATCCTTCAATGTACTTTTGACGTAAAGAATTATGTTCTTTTTAATTAGGGTGACATTTATAAAATCAAATTTATGACCAGTTTTGTTCCTGTGTATTACAAGCAAGTTTAAATGGTTGTCCAAATGTAAATCCACTTTATGTTCATAGATACAGGCTTTTAGATTTCGAGCTGTCTTACCGATATAAGTGCTTTTACATAGTAAGAAATTTATTTGATAAGTATCAGCAGCTGAATTGGTGTTGGATTTTATTTTCTTCCTAATTATATGTCCTGGATGTGATAGTAAAGTATTAGAGATAACTAATTTATTTACAAGTTTTGTAGAGTGTTAGAGGGTCGGATTATGAATTTTGTGTTGTGATTCTAAAACTTTTAACATCAGCCATTCGTGGTTGGTTGCTGAGATTATTTAACCCATAGGTGAAGGTTTGATTCAGAGTTGTCTTTCTAGACCAGTTGTTACCCAAGGCTATAGGATTTAATCTATCCTGCTATGTACTCATAATTGGAAGGGGCAGGAGAAGAGATGGATTCATACCTTTCTCTATGGTATTTAAATACAAGTGAATGTAATGAACTCTACTGGAATTCAAACTCAGCTCTCCAATTCCTCAGTCTGAGCCGCTATCCATTACTTGTAAGAACTATTTCTAATTATTTTGTAAATATGGCTTAATTATAATTTTGAAATATAAGTCAGTTATGTGTCATGTGTGATACATGCTTAAGCGAAAATATATCGAAAGATACATGACTGACAAGGCAGATTTTTTTTCCCTGCAGTAGATTGCCATTTCTTTCTGTGGTAGACTAGTTGCTAGCCAAGACTATAGAACCCAGTCTGTCTTGTTATTTACCCATAGCTGGGGAGAGAAGAAGAGGATTCATACCTTAACCAAGGGTATTAGCACGTAAGTGAATGAAATGGATGTGACAGGAATTGGAACTCGGCTCTTTGATTCTTCATTCCGAGCCACTATCCATTACTCCACCATGCCTTTAAATATAGTCAATTTAAAAAAAAACATTAAATATAAGGAAAACTTTAAATTGTTCCTATTTTGGGTTGTAGACATTTTTTGAATTTGAAGTCTTTTCACAACTTTTATTCTTGAAATGTTCTGCTCTAACAGTTTTGTGGTACCTGCAGATCTTAAGATTTTAGTTTAACTTTTGAGGATAAAAAAAGAAATTCACTCTTTCTTTTGCACAATATCAGTGCCTGGAATTGTTCCTGCTTTCTGCTGTTTCTGCTTTTGTAGCAATTTTTTAACTATATTTATCTTTTTTCCAGTTTAAGGGCCAGACATCTGATGAAGGAACACCATACAGTGGGAAACGTAGACGGCGTGAAGCTGAACCGAAAGCCAGTGAAATCAGCCTTGCACCAAAAGCAAGAAAAAAAAGTGAAAGTTTGGTAAGTTGTTACTCTACATAAATATTTTGTAAAAAACATATATATATATATATGATACAAATATAGTTAAAAGGTGTGATATATTTATGCCTAAAAGTCCACAATATCAGAGATAGGATGTAGGTAAATATAAAAGTGGACATTGAGGTCAACACTGAATGGTGACAGTCTGTTCCGAATAATTTTGTAAAATACCATCATGAAAAATGCAAATATATGTCTCATATACAACCTAGATAATGTAACAAATGCATACATAAACACAAGTAAATGTAATAATAATAATCAACAACAAATAAGTAATAAATAAATACAGTGATACCTTGAGATACAAGCTATTAGGTTGGTGCAAAAATAATGTTTTCTCACATATGTTACTATGTGAGAAAACGACATTATTTTTGCACCAACCTAAAAAGCTTAACATACGACTTTTTTGAGATGTGAGTGGTGGCTTGGGCCATTTTTTGACTGACATGCAAGTTAATTTCTGAGATATGAGTCGTGCTTCGAGAAGCTGCTGCACAGGTAAAGCATCAGTGCGCAGGTAAAGCATCAGTACAACAATCTTCTCATTCTTTCTCACGTGTTACCCATACAGTAAAGACATATCTTGTTTGTTGTCTGTGTGCATCATTTTTACGGTTTCTAATTACATTGCAATGATTTTTTTTGTGTACCATTATTAGTCCAAAGAAAGTAAATGTAAAGAAAAATGGTGAGAAGAAGAAGAGAATGATGTCAATAAAAGTAAAGCAAAAATAATTTAAAAAATCCATGAAAGTGTTGTATGAGTGATTGAATTGGCAAGGCAATATGAACACAGTCCATCTACAATTTGTACCACCCTTAAACAAAAGGACGCTATAAAAAGAGCAACAAAAGTGAAAGGAACTGCTTTCAAGTTTCATTGAAAAGAAACATCCAGAAAAACTTTCAACTGGTCAGCTGCAGCACTTTATAATGACACTTGTTTGTTGCATTTCCATAACATTTTAAAAAGCTTGCAAAAGTAAACCTCTTTGGATAGGTTTTTGTCCAAAATGTCTGCAAGTGAAAGTGTTGAAAGTCCAGCCAAAAAGGCAAAAAAAAAAAAGTGATGATTAAATGAGAAATTTATACAATACATAATGTTAAGTTTAGGTTTAGTTTAAGAAAGTGCAATTTTAGTTCATTTAATGTTTTATTTTTATTATTAAGAAAGTGAAGTTTTTGTTCACATGTCTACAGTCTGCAACACCTCTGAGAGCTCTGACTTTTCTTTGGGCTCTCTTCATCTCTTCTATTTGTCCTCTGGTGTTTTCGAAGGATGTTTTTTCATGAACTGCTCTTCTCCAATTGTTTTTTTTCTGCAGCTTCTGTTTCCCAATTGACCAGCTCAATTTCTGTTCTCTGCAAGGGTGTTTTTAAGCTGATCCTTGAATCAATGATGTTGGGCTTCATGTGGTCTTTTGCCAGATGCAAGCTCTGAGAAGATGATTTGTTTGGGTAGGCAGATGTCTAGAATTTGGATAAGGTGTCTGGACCATTGAAGTCAGTGGCAAGTCATCTTTACATGGAGGAGAACTTTAACAAAGTTTCATTTGATGTAGTTTGCAGATGTCTGAATTTTAGAAATATTAAAGTGAGGCATGGATCAAAATTGGTTAGGAACCAGTGGTTGATAGTTCTTTGACCATGCTTCACAAAAATCAACCTTGACCCATGTGAGCTCACAATTACAACATTAAGAGTTCCAATTTTCATAAGAAATAGTTAAAGGTTACACAAAACATGTCTCACCTGGTTGGCAGATATAATCACATTAAATCAAGCACATTGCAGAATATCTGCAGAAAACTTCACAAATATACATGCTCAAATCCATTACATTCACTTACATCAGAGGTCGGCAACTCATTCGACCCCACGGGCCAGATCTTGTTATAATGACGGGTCGCGGGCCAGACGAAGGCCATTAATGAAAAATTAAGGAAAATTACATATGCAGACCCCTGTCAACCTAAGTATTTAAAACCATAATGAAAATAAACATTGACAAATCAGAAAAACAAAAGAAAATCTAAAATTAAAAAACACCTAACAAAAATTACTTTTACTCAAGGAACGTTAAAATACTTCAAAGTGAAATGGATGAAATTATTAGGTGTAGGTTTGAAACTGTTATTGAAAATTGTTCCACAAACGAACCACACACACACACACACACACACACACACATACACATCAAACAAAAACGAAGCACATATACCCATACATACGAGTACAAATAGTTGCAAACATATACACTTATGTACGTACACATGCGGTATCATCCACACATTCATGGGGCATGTATGTATAATGTGCATATGTTTAACTGTCTTTAGATTTCTGCTGTCTCGCATGTCAGTCCCTCCCTGGCCTCTTTCACTTTATTGTTCCTTTCGTTTCTGTTATCTTTTAATGTAGCCCAGGGTCATGACAAGTATGTATCCATTATTTGACATTAAACATAGCAACGCAACTTGGTAAAATAAGTCTCATGAAAGATAAATGGCAGATAGTCTAATATTTTTAGCGCACTGAGATGTGTAGACATTTTATGGAAAATGACATATAACAAATTTCATTTGAAGGTTGACGATATAGTTAAATTGAGAAGTGTTGACAGATCTGCATATTCACATTTAATCACAAGTGTTGAATATACATAAAAATAATTTATATTAACAACAGATGAATGTAGTAGTCAAAAAATATTATTTATTCAATTGAAAACATTGTTGGAATCATTTGTTTATAAATACATAGCATCGCTGTTGGAGGAATGAAATAGAAAGCTGATTGAGACAACAACCTTTGAAGCTGCCGCCAGTCAGACGGTCAAATCGGCTCTCAGTTTTTGTTTTATGTTTATTTTTTTTTATTTTTTATGCTGAAATGGAGGTGATTGGGTTTTGATCATGTTTTTGCAGTCATAGTATTCAAATTCAGTTGGGTGGATCAGAGGAAGATAACAGCAGGCCTTTTGTTGAATTCGAAAGAGTCATTGGTAATCAGGCTCGCGGGCTGGTCAAAATGCCTTCACGGGCTGCATGTTGCCGACCCTTGACTTACATGTTAATACCCTAAGGAAGTTATGAATCCTCTTCTTCTAAGCTATGGGTAAGTAGCAGGACAGACCAGGCTCTATAGCTTTGGATGGCAACTGGTCTACCGCAGAAAGAAATGGCAACCTACTGCAGGAAAAAAATCTGCCTTATCAGTCATGTATCTGGTTGGATTGAAAATAGTGAAAGTTTCTCAAACCTGATGCTTTTAATTAACCGAATACACTTAAATCTTTAATTTTTTTTTCTCAATTTTGTAGTTTAAAAAACTATGTTCTCAAAGTTACACCCATCCTGGGTATGACGATAAACTACATCTGGCTGCAAGGCCTCTGATTGGGAGATTTCTTAATTTTTGTTGTTCTCAGATCCACACTGACCTAGGGTAGTAGCACCTGTTAGGGTCCCAGCTATGGGCAAATAGTTAACTCCCAAACTGGGGTCATAGCACTATGAAATATATAAAAAAAATTTATACTAAAAATATCAGCAATACATTTTCATAGTAAAAAACAAATTGCCAGCAATACATTTCTGTAAGGGAAATTACTAATGCTCCCAAGAAAATTAAATTTCTTGCATTAAATGACCCATAAAGAGTTGATATGCTGCTAAAAAAAAACAAATAAAATGAAGTTACATCAAGCTCCATATGTGGGGTCTGCACTTGATTAATCTGAATCTATCTATAGGAATGGTGATAATACTGAAAATGTTAAAAAATAAACATGTGAGTTCGTGAAATATATTGATGTGATCATCATCATTCAACTGTAGCTAGAATTATTGAGCTAATGCAAATGATCCTTTCTTTAGATGCATAGTATGTGCTACACCAGGGCTACATACAATTTTGAATTCAGAGTTTCTTTCTCCTAGACTGGTTATCACACAAGGCTATAGAACCCAGTCTGTCCTGCTGTTTACCCATAGTTGGTGGGGCGAAGAAGATCCATACCTTTCCCAAGAGTATTAACACGTAAGTGAATGTAATGGATCAGACCTGAATTCGGACTCGGCTCTCTTATTCTTCAATCCGAGCCTCTATCCATTATTCCACTGTGCATCCTGTGCTTGATGGGATAGAGCTAAATGGATTTCAGTTTTTAAATCAGCACCTCCAAAATGACCATGTCCCCAACACCAGACAACAAAAACATGTTCCCAAGTGTAATCAGCAAAGGGAGTCTTCTCAAGTTAGTTCCCATTCTATTCCAGCAACAGGTGCAGATTCACTTGCTTGTAAAATCCAAATAAGTATCTCCATTACACATTACGGGATGCCCAATATCTACAACTTACGGAATATGTATATTTGGACACCTGGAATATCAAGTTACCAAGTTTGCTTCATTGTCCATTCTCTAGGATAGAGAGGTCTGTTTTCACGGTGACCTTGTATCAGACTAAATTAAGCTTAGTAAATATTCAGATTTCTTGCTTTGATTCTTGATTTATAAGCATCAAGCCTTGTCAGTAGCTAATTGACTTCTTGGGAATATGAGGTTCCATAAGCTTTGGATATGCAGATGATGTAATGCTTAATGTCTCAGAGAATTGAAAATTGGAGAACCAAGTTTCAAATCCAGTAAGGTTCATTATATTCACTTATGTGCAAATACCCTTGGGAAAAGTATGAATTCACCTCTTCTCTCCCCTCCAGCTATGGGTTAATTAGTAAAACTTGTCTCAGTAAATGATTGTCATCTCCAAAAAGATTCTTACAATCTAAAAATATTTTCTGGCTTTAAATAACCTGCAAAAATCTACCATTCATCCATGCTTAGAATATTGCTGCCACATATGGTCTAGTGCCTCTGCCATTTACCTTGATCTCCTTGATAAAATCCAAAGAAGAATCAGTAATGTTATTGGTCCTGATCTTGCAGCTCAACTTCAGTCACTTTTCCACTGCTGTAAGGTTGCTTCCCAGTGAGTTCTCTATAAATACTTTCATTGTAATTGTACAGATGAGCTCTTCGCTATGGTACCTTGGCTTTTTTTTTATTTAAACGCAGTACTAGACTGGCATCGATATCTCAATTTACAGTTGATCTGTCTATATGTAACTGTAAATTCTATGCTAACAGTTTCTTTTCTCGCACTTCTTGCTTGTGGAACTTCCTTCCAGTTCCATGCTTTCCAGCCAACTTTAATTTGCAAAAATTTAAATGCAATGTCATTCACTATCTACTGTCCTCCTGATTAGCCTTTCCTTTTCTCGCTCATTATTAATGTTTCTCTTCTTAATTCTTTCATACCCTGTAACCCCCTTGTGTCTTGGTGACTTTACTGCCTTGCGTGAGATTAAAACTGATTTTAAAAAATGCTAATCCATAAAAAAAAAAGAATTGATCAATCAATTTTGGCTGCAGTGAGTTTGCTCCTTACACTTGTCCTTGTGCCAAGTAAATCAAGGTTATGCAGATGTAGTGGAACTGGGAGCTTATGTCACATGTGCAATGTATAAACTTTCTTTTCTTCTGTTTCGTTTTGATACTATATTGTTTGTTCACCGACTTTCAATTTTGTTGTTTAAATAAGCCAATCTCCTTTTAGGTATTTATAGTTATTTTTTGTTCACACTTGGTAAACAATTCCTCTATCACCATTCAACTTCATATGCTTTCTTTTTTTATTTTTATTTTTTTTTTTAAATATCATGTTTTTTCCTTACTTAGGAAATCATAACTCTCTATAGATGCTATTTTTTATTTGTGTATCCGTCTTTTTCTAAATAAGTCAATCCCTTTGGTATTTTTCTTTTCCTTTCTATTTATCCACTCCTGTAAAAAAAAAAAAATGTGTTATTCAATTTAAAAAAAAAGTATATCTGCTTACTAGAAGATTAACACCTAATAATAAAATAAATGAATTCACTAATATTTTGTAAGTGATCGTGACTTTCGACAGATTCCTTTCTTTAATATCTGTGAACTTTTCAATCAATCCATTTTAATTCATTATTGTTTTTTAGATATTTTTTATTGTTGTTCACCCACTACGAGACACAAGAGCCACTCAAGGTAGAGGTTAATGAATGAGTTTGTTGAAAGTAGATAACTGCTGCCCCAAGATTTGATGTTGTGAAGATTGTAGTGACTGCAAAAGCATCCTCCCAAGAGGATGTTCCACAAACTAACAGTTCTTTGAAATTAAACTTCTTCCTTACAAATGGAATATGAAAGGAATGAGGATGATTCGATTCTTAGTATAGTGGGTCTTAGCTGTGAAGGCCTGAACTGGTTGAGCTAAGGAATGTAGCTTGACAGAATATTTACCACAAAAATAGTGATAGAAGAGTGAGAGGCTTGCAATGTTTCATTTATGGGGATAGCATCAGTCTTCACCTTCAGAGCTAAGACCCTCCATGTCACACACATTGTAGTGAACTACCTTCATTCAATTCGTATTCCTTTAGTGAGATGTAAGTTGCACTTGAGTAGCAGCTTTCCACAAACCACTGTCTTGCAGAGCCAACTCCCAAGAGGATGCTTACCTGATCACCACAATCTTGGTTAACTGTTATCTTCCCCACATATCCACATAAGCTGTGCCTTTTACTCTGCAATGTGCTACATCAAGTAGCCCTCAGGCCTTGTACAGGATGAATAGCATTATAAAAAAAAAGCAGGGGTTTACAGTTGAAAATTATTCATTATTAATACGTTTTTAATGTCTTTAGTAAAAAATTGAGTGATATATTAGGTTGGTGCAAAAATAATGACGTAATAATGTCAAAAAATGACATTATTACATTATTATTTTTGCACCAACCTAATATTTAACCTCCATTCAATTCCATGTAAAAAGATTTCCATGGCTCTTCTTTATATAAGTGATTGTGACTCTTCACAGGTTCCTTTTTTTTATTACTTGTGCATTTGATTTGATAAATAAACCAATTCATTTTGTATTTTATCTCTGCTTTACTTTTTATCCCCACCATTATAAGAAATGTTAAACCAGGTGGGGTTTTTTTTTTAAATGTAATGGCAAACATAGATAAACATGCCCACAATAAGACATAGTGTCAAAAGGACAATTTTTCCCATGATGCTGCTTTTGTAACTACCTTCACTTTTCAGCAATGTTTATTAAAAAGCAATGATTAGAATTGGAATAAAACCTAAACATATGATAAAAGTGAATTTATATCTTTTCTTTATTCTTGAGAATTTACAACAAAAATATTAAACACTATTATGTTATTTATTGGAATGGTTGTCAAAACATTGGCTAAATGCCAACTGATTCAAACTTTATAAAATGGTAAATAAATATTTCCTTATAATTGGTTCACATATTTTAATGATTTAATAACATTTTATTCCGATTATAATCATTGCTTTTTAAAACAATAAACATTGCTGAAGAGTACTACTTAAAAATGTCATCGAAAAATTTTGAAAGAATTGGTTTAATAGAAAAATTAACCATTCAAAATCGGCTACACCAGCCATGAATGTAAAGAAAAAAAAATATGTGTTTATGCGAATTTCTCAACAGGATAGGTTTATTTGAATTCGTATCTGCAGGCTTTATTTTTCTACCTTTTGTATTCAAATTCTGATGGGAGATACAATTTCCTTTTGCGTGACTTCTTGATATAGGCTGGTTGACATTAAATTCAATGTTCAGTAGAAGAAAATAAAAACAAAGATGTCAAATGAAACATACATACATGCTAAAAATAATTGTTTCATAGTAATAAGAAATAAAATTCAATTTGAACTTGTAAAATCTCTTTTCTTACACTCTTTCTTCTTCCTTTTATCCAGTCGTGCCATGATGGTGCTCGATGTTACATTATTGACTGTCACCTGAGGAACTTGATGGCAGAAAAGAGTGCTGTCATAATCATTCGGGCACGGCTATGGGAAAGCACACTTTTAGAGGTGAGTCATTCTCTTTTGTAGTTCCTTAAAGAACCAATCATATATATAGTAAAGGTAATATATATATATATATATATATATATATATATATATATATATATATATTTATTTATTGTAAAGGTAATATATATATATATATATATATATTTATTTATTGTAAAGGTAATATATATATATATATATATATATATATATTTATTTATTGTAAAGGTAATATATATATATATATATATATATATTTATTTATTGTAAAGGTAATATATATATATATATATATATATATATATATTTATTTATTGTAAAGGTAATATATATATATATATATATATATATATATATTTATTTATTGTAAAGGTAATATATATATATATATATATATTTATTTATTGTAAAGGTAATATATATATATATATATATATATATATATATTTATTGTAAAGGTAATATATATATATATATATATATATATATTGTAAAGGTAATATATATATATATATATATATATATATATATATATATATATATATATATATATATATATATATATATATGTCCCCTGGGATGGAGTCTTTAAGCTCCCCGTCCAAGATTGTGCTTCTGAAGTCTCTTCCTGGGTTAAAGCTGGAATCGACGCTTTCATCCCCATAGGAGCCACTACTTCCACCTATTCCGTAGCGACATGTTTGACTGCAATAGACGTCTCTTTGCCTCCGCCCGTAACGAGTGTAAGCGTGTCCTCAACGATGCTAAGTCACTATTTGCGGCTCGGATGAAGGAATGTATTGCATCTCGCAAATTTGCTCCAAAGATTATTAGCGTCTCTGCAAGAGTGTATTGAACAATTGCAAACCCTCTATACCTCCTTTATTCAACTAGTTCGAAGTCCTGACCTCCTCTACTGACATGGCTGAATGCTTTGCTCGGAAATTTTCATGTAACTCGACACTCGACTCTTCCGGTGTACCCATACCCGACTTCTCTCTGAGAATTGAGGCCATATTAAGTGGGTTAAACATAACCCCATCTTTGGTACTGGGCATTATCTCCAATTTAGACCCCAACAAGGCTAGTGGTGGAGACGGGATACCAGCCATTGTCTTGAAGAAATGCGTGCCCAAACTGGCGCCCACCCTTTCTAAACTATACAACTACTGCCTCAAGGAATCTTGTTTTCCTGACTGCTGGAAGTCCTCTTCGATCGTTCCTGTCTTCAAGAACGCCGGCGACCCCTCTGACCCTTCCAACTACCGTCCTATCAGTCTCCTTTCCCTCTTCGGCAAAGTCTTCGAAGCCCTAATCAATACCGGGGTGGTTAACCACCTCACATCCCATAATCTGCTCTCAGACAAGCAATATGGTTTCTGCTTTGCCCGATCTACAGCCGATGTGCTTACGGCCATCACTGAAACACTCTACCGAGCTCTTCAAAATAACAGGGAAGCCCGAGCCGTGGCACTAGACATCTCCAAAGCATTTGATAGGGTTTGGCATGCCGGCCTTCTTCGCAAGCTCCAGGGTTATGGCATCATGAGTCGATTATATAACCTAATACGATAATTCCTGTCAAACCGTAAATTGAAGGTCGTTCTCAATGGATTCTCCTCCAGTTCCTATCCCACGAACGCAGGTGTTCCTCAAGGCTCCATCCTAGGCCCCACTCTATTCCTTATCTACATAAATGACCTCCCTGATGCAATAACTTCCCAAGTTGGCATATACGTGGATGACACCACAATTTATTCCTGCCTCAAAAACAAATCTAGTCTCGCTGACAAAACTCACCTGGCCATGTGTCTCGAAAAGGACCTCCAATCGATTGTGAACTGGGGCACGAATTGGCTGGTCAACTTCAACGCTTCTAAGACAAAACTGCTCTCTATTAATCACCACAGAGATCCTTCCCTTCCCTCCATTAGAATGTCTGACGCTCAACTTCTCGAGAGCAACTCTCTGCAGCTTCTTGGTTTCATGTTGACTGCTGACCTGAGATGGAATAAATACATTGAGTCAATTGCCTCGTCCACTGGAAGGAAAGTTGGTTCCCTGAGCCGCGCCAGGAAGTTTTTCTCCCTGGAGTCGATCCTCCAGATCTACAAATCAACAATTTGCCCTTGCAT
>OZ010584.1:10988653-10991153 GCA_963932145.1 Acanthosepion lycidas
TCTTTCATTTTAATTATATATATATATATACACACACACACACATATTGTCACCACTTTATATTTTTTGCATGTGCATTGCTTGTTTTTTTTTTTATTTTTGTTGACTAAATATTATAATAGCATTGGCTGGGCACCATCTGTGAGAAAAAGATCACTATGACGCAATTCACTCCACCAGAAATTTGGAAACAGCATGCTGTACTGTTTGGTATTCATGCCAGAAGCTCTTTCATTTCAGAGTGTTTGGATGCCATTCCAAGGACAGTGCAGAGAATTCAGAAAGAGTTGGATGAGTTTAATGGTTATTACAAAGTTACAGCTGTTCAAAAAACTCACTCTGATCATTCTGATAAGAAAATAACTCCCGAATTTATTGGTGAGGGCCACATTCTCAATACGGATGCCAATATCAAGTGCCTTGAGGAGGTAGTGCTGCCCTGAATCAAGATAGGGGCTGCTGGAAGACACTGGTAACAGGACTCTGCACCATGCCACACAAGCAGGAGAACAGTCATGGCTGTCAAACAATTTCTACAACTGCATTACTCCTTACGTCTAGCCACCTAACTCTCCAGACAGCAACACCCTGGATTATTATGTGTGAACTGCAGTTAAGTGAGAGACCAACAAAACTCCTTGTAATGCCAAAGATGAACAAGGCAATGATTATGGCAGTATTCATCAACTTAAACAAGACCATCCAGAAGAGTTGAGGGAGATTTTGACGTAATCTGGAGGCTGATGTTGAAGCCAATTGTGATTTTATTGAATGAATCTGCTATTTCAAGATATTTTGTGTAATTTTGGTAAATATATCTGTTAAAATGAGATGCCACTGTTATTTTAATTTTTGTACAATTTAGACGACAATTTATCTATCGCACCCTCTGTGTGTCTATATATATATATATGTGCACACACACATTCACGCACGTATGTATGAATTGGGAACAAATATGGATTAAAATCTAATATAATCATAGGATAAGCAACAAATAAGAAATGTTTATAAATTTAACACATTTTGCTTTTTATTTAAGCTTCATCAGAAATTTCTCGTTCTCTTAATTCTGTGTATTTCATTGGTCAGACAGACCTTACATGTCTTTGTCATGTGGTGTTAATGTACGTGTGTACATTTGGATTCTAGTGGGCATTTCTGTCAGTCTTGTAGTGATGAGATAGTAGTGTGTTCCTGAATCATATTTCTAATTAGTCAGGGTATATTTAGTGTGCGAGTGAAAGACTTAGGTTACATCAACTGGACATGTGCAGATCTTAGATCTATTTTAAGCATGGGTTTTATGTATGTACTTATTAAAACTTAAGAACAAAATTTTATTATCAAAATTTTTATTATTTAAGAGGAGAGATCAAAGGATTTTTTATGTAAAAAATTATTTTTTTAAATCCTTTTTAGAACTTTTGAAATTTTGGTTAAAAATCTTGTTTCTCCAGTGGCAACATTGTATGGCTCGTTTTAGTGTCTTTTTATGGGGTAAAGTACAGTTATTTGGAAATTCTTGCAAAAATCAGATAATTATTGGATTTTAATGAAATTTTCAGGACTTACACACAAATGAATTAAATTATTTTTGGAATGATTTTTTTTTTTTTTTTGGAAAATCTTGCTAAAATATATATATATATAACATCTGTTAACTTCCACTTGTTTATTTCTATGAAATTTTTAGAAAATTTTTTTTGTAGTGCTTCATGTTTATATTAATTAAAAAAGCAAAAAATTAAGACATTAATTAGAAAAGCTTTTATGTATAAAATATATTATGGTGGACACTATTTTCTTAAAAAAAAATTTTGAGGATTAATGAATTATTACAAAAATTGTTTTCATTTATTTTAAATTTTAATTAGAATAATTTATAAACTTAAATCTTTAATTAGTTCTGCTTAAAAGATATTGTTAAAATTATGAGTGCATCTACTAATCAGAAATGAAAAAGCCTAATACAACTGAACAAACCCCAATATTTTAAAAAGAATTTTTAATGTATTTTATGAATGTGTATAAATGTGCGGATTTTTGTAACTACAGATGTCCAAACATGACATTATCAGAAAATAAGAGTGGTAGTTAAAAAGTTGTTAAAAAAGGTATTCATATTGCATTTGCCAAGTAATTTTTACAGTTAGGTGCCCATGCCAAACATTAAGCTATCAAAAAATCTGTCAATACCTCATAATTTCTATTAACTCTCTATTTATATATGCTCACCTGGAATACTTTATCCTCCTTGTTGTGGAGTAGCTCCTGTTTATTACATTAGTCTGTGTACTATATTATTGTCTGGAATAAACTACTTCTTACTTTCTATATCTATGTCAACCTTTCCTATTTATGACACATTTGGTGATGAAGGATTCATATTTTAAAATCTCCAGTGAGATACCAACATTTGACAACAAAGATTTTGAGTGTAAAAATTTCCAGTGTAATACCAACACTGACCAAGGATTCAGGTTCAAAGAAATTTACA
>OZ010584.1:11003653-11171153 GCA_963932145.1 Acanthosepion lycidas
ACCATGCCAGTAAGTATCTGACTACCCCTGTTTTACTCTACAACAGTCAGATCAAACCAAAAAATGGAGTATTGCTGCCATATTTGGGCTGGAACTGCCCAGTACCTGCACACCTGCCTTGATGGAATTCAAAAGTGTGTAAAAAGTCTTGTAGGTGATGATTTTCCACTCTCCAATTTCTTTTCCCCGAACAAAACATCATGAGCCTCTTGCTGCTTTAATCACCTTTTCCCTGACATGTTT
This sequence comes from Acanthosepion lycidas, assembly GCA_963932145.1. NCBI lineage: Eukaryota > Metazoa > Mollusca > Cephalopoda > Sepiida > Sepiidae > Acanthosepion > Acanthosepion lycidas. The sequence goes on from OZ010584.1 coordinate 11,003,897, forward strand.
TTTTAACGAGCTACATTCCTTAATTTCACCAGCCATGAACTTTACAACTGGGACCCTGCCATTGCCCCCATACACAACGATGAATGATCCCCATACCCTTCATATTCCATTAGTAAGGAATAAGTTCCACTCGAATTCTTCCCAAGAACTGCTGCTTTATGGAACAGACTCTCAGTAGGATGTTTTCCTAATCACTACAACCGTGACCTCTCCTCATGTCTAGTGTTAACCATTATCTTTCCTGTACAATCCCATTAACTTCACTTCTTACCTTTTCTTACACTTATACAACATTACCTTCAGTGGCTCTTAGGTGAATATTATAAACTCATTTCTCTCATCAAATTCGATGTATGAGGGTCAAACAGATCAGTTCCTATGAACCGACTGCCCAACACCAGCACATAAGATTTGATTATAGAGGTGAAGGTTTTGTACAGAACCATCCACACATTTTGAAGGGCTGAATACAGAGACCTGGGGCACTACATGCCACAAGGTGCCCAAACGACCCTCCACAGGTTTTGAATTCAGAGTTGTCCTTTTCCTAGATCAGTTGCCATCCAAGGCTATAGAATCCAATCTGCCCTGCTATTTATCTGAAGGGAGAAGATTCACACTTTTCCCAAGGGTATTAGCAGTGAATGTAACAGGTTTGACTGGAATTCAAACTCAGCTCTCCGATTCCTCAATCAAAGCTGCTAACCATTACTCCACCATGCCTCTGTACTTATATATATATATATATATATATATGCACACGCACACACTTAGTTGTATTAATGTGAGTTTGTGACACTTGGTTTCATGCCTTTGTGATCATTAGACAGTTGTCTGATGATTGCAAGGGCATGAAAGACTCTTCTTTGGATTTTGTCAAGAATATCAAGATGTACAACAGGAGTACTAGATTCGATATGGCAGGAGTATTCAATGCACAGACAAATGGTAGATTTATAAATGTGTAAGATGCATTCTATCAAGACAGATTGTGAACCAACTTTCCTAGCAGTAGACTTAGAATTTGTTTCAATATTATCACTCTACTTTGTGTCAGTGGAAAACATTGGACCAGGCTGCAATGTGTTGCTCTCTTGGAGGTTAGCATCAGCCATACTGATGTATGGCAAAAATAATTCTCTATGATGATTAAAAGATAGCAGTTTCCTGTTGGAGGCATTAAAATTCACAAGCCATTGCTTGCCCCAGTTAAAGGAAAGTAGAATTTGGTAATTGGCATTGCATTTAAATTTTTGAAAATCGGAGGTGGCAGCAAATCAAAAAGACGAAAGGCAATAAGTGCAAGAAAAGAAACTATTAGAATAGAACTTACGGTTGCATCTAGCTATTTCAATAGAAAAACGATGGGACCTAATTGCCAATCTAGCCATATACTTAAATTGATCTGCTTGACGTACCAAGTAGAGGAGTTCATTAGAATAATTGCCATGAAAATATTTATAGAAAAGACAAAGGGAAGGCAGGTGATGCTGATGGGAAAGTGACTGAAAACGAGATGTCAGAACAGTTAACATTACAGATTATCCCTTTGGATTTAGTCAAGGATCTCAAGATATATTACAAGAGCAGCAAACCAGATATGGCAGCAGTATTCACTGCATGGAAGAATAGTAGATTTATAAATGTGTAAGATGGATTCTGATGAAAAAAATTGCACTAGTGCAATGCAGTGAACCAATTTTTCTAGCAGTAGACCTAGCAATTGACACGGTATAATTGCTCCACTTCTATATTTGTTTTTTGTTTGTTAATCATTTCACTCCAAGCAAGGTAGGAATGACACTAGTACACAGTGGATTACAGAAAGTGAAAGAAAAGACTTGGTATAGGGTGGATTGTGGAAAGGACATTAGATGAATGGGATTCAAGAAGATAGAAGAGGGTGATTAATGTTGCGTTTAAATTTTTGAAGATTGTAGCTGTTAGGGAAGCAAGTAAACGGAAGGGTGTTTCCCAGGTGGAAAGTGCAAGAAGAGAAACTGTTGGAATAGAAGTGACAGTTGCATTTAGCTATTTCAACAGTAAATGAGTGGGACTTAGATAGCACACCAGGGGAAAAAAGCTTGTCAAAGCAGTTGCCATGAAAATATTTGTAGAAAAGGCAGAATTGTGAAAGCAATTGAAAGACAACATGCCTAGTAAATACAATTCAGTAATCTTTGACTTTCATGCCAGAAGATAGCAGATGGCAATTGACGTTGCATTTAAATTTTTCAAGATTGTCGCCATCAGGGAAACAAGTAAATGAAAGGGAGTTCCACAAAAGTGTGAAAGCAATTGATAAACAACTTTTCTAGTAAATACAATTCGGCAATATTTGACTATCATGCCCACCAAAAAGGACAGTTTCTCCCTTGACACTGCTGTTATTTTAACTACCTTCTCTCCTTGGGAATTATTGGGAATGCCAATCTAGTGGCATGATTAAATTCATATAGTCAGGTCACCAGGGAAAAACACTTGTCAGAGCAGTTGCCATGAAAATATTTATAGAAAAGACAGAGGGAAGCCATGGCACATGGAGTCGAGATACCAAGTCAGGATCGATTACATTACAGATCTTTCTTTGGATTTTGTCAAGAACCTCACGAAAAATAGCATGAGCACCAGATCCAATATGACAATAGTATTCAATGCACATGGTTGAATCAAGTAAATAGCATATTTTTATATGGTTTATTTTTTTATATGGTTTGTTTTGGACCAAAAAATGAAGTAGAAATCAACCAAGTTCAGTGAAGTTAATTTTCCATTTTGAAACACATTAAATTAAGTTGTGTTTAGATTTTTACACATGATGTGAAGCCTGTATTTCCTCGATGTATGCTAACCATAACAATCAAAGTAATTTAACATCTCTTCTTTTCATTCTTTTTTTTAAACAGTGCGGCTTCTTCAAACGGCGTAGCAGAGACCAATTAAGGGCCTACCATGTAATTGTGGAAAAGAAGTAACCCTACACCTGCGAGATAGATACACTTGCCTTTGGTCTAAGACATCATTTGATGAGTGCCATTGCAGCTGCTTTCATTTCAACTGCTCAACATGATTTGATTTAATTGTAATCAGATCTTCAAATAAATAATAATGGTGAAGTACTTGGTAGAAATGAAAAACAAATATATAGAAAGAAAGGCTTGACTACTGTTTACCAAACACACAGGTCTGGAGGTAGACAATTGAATAAAACATATGACTAAAATGGTGATGCAATCTCATCACAATGTTTTGACAAGTAAACCTCGGGTCGGCCTCATTGAACATTTGGATCATAATAATTGAACTATTGTTACTACTTTATCTACTGTTAATTGTATTAGGTTGGCGCAAAAATAATGTCGTTTTCTCACATATTTTACTGTGTGAGAAGACATTATTTTTGCACCAACCTAATAATTAAGTTGATTATAATTGCTTATTGAAGGCAAATCTAGCAAAATTATTAGTTGTTATTCTGAGGTTTTCTTTGAATTCATTTTTTGTCACCATAATTATCAGCATTGTGTGTGTTCATCAATTCTCTCTAGTGATCTGTTTTATTCAAGTCTTTTTTTCTAGAATATGGATCCAGTAAGCGGTAGTCAAGCTGAAAGAAAATACAAGAAAGCACAAAAAAATGGAGTTTTAGGCTTTTTTTATTTTTTTTTATATATATATATTTATCTCAACATTGTCAATAGTATAATTTTTTTATTTGTTTTTTAAATTTAAAACTATTTTTTTTTTTTTTTAATAATTGTAATTGATATTTTACTTTTTCATTTTTTTCCTTTTCTTTTTAAAAAATTCATTTTGAGGTTTTAGAAAACCAAAACTAAATCTTAAGCAAAAACAGAAAAATTTTATAACTGCCGGATAATTTTAAAAATCATTTTGGAAGATGTTTTTGCTTTTTTTATTATTATTAGGTTGGTGCAAAAATAATGTCGTTTTCTTAGTTAGAAAACGACATTATTTTTGCACCAACCTAATTTTTTTTTATATTATTATTTTTTTATGATTATTTTATTATTTTTTTTATTTTGTTTTTATTTTGTTTGTTTATTTATTTTTTTTCTCTAATGACTTGCCACCTACATTTCATATGAGTAAAACAAACCTCTCTCCTGTATAAAGTAGAATTTTAGTGATATGGTGAAATAGCCATGTGGTCATTTTAAATAATTTTATTTTACTTTTGTCATTACCACCAAAAATTAACTATTAGGTTGGTGCAAAAATAATGACGTAATAATGTCGTTTTTTGACCTTAAAAATATGTCAAAAAACGACATTATTACGTCATTACTTTTGCACCAACCTAATAATTTCAATGTTTTTCTATGACTCCAAGTAGCTACAGGTACTGGATCATTCCTCTGGAAACTATAGGATCAGCGTTAGCATGAATTTTCAGGCTTTCTAAACAAAAAGCTTAATAAGTACTTGAAAATTAAATGATACAATCCTTAAAATGATAAAAAGGTGGATAATGTTTTTCATTTCACATATTGTAAGTCTACAATTTATTTTAAAAAGCTTCTAAACAAAGAAGTACCATAATTCTCCACGTATAATATGCATTTCTTTCTAATAAATAATAAGCAAAATTAGGGGTGTGTTTTATGCACAGCTGCAAAAAAAATTCTTTAAAAAATTGCCATTTCATAGGTTAATTTCAGTCTTGAAATGACTACCAACCACAAACATATGAAAATTTGACACTAGCATTCAGCGATTGCGACCTCATAAGGATGTCAAATACAGTCATATGTACCTAACAATACTTACAAATGTAAAATAAAATAAGAATTATCATAAAACTAAATTAGAATAATATTATTCTGTGTTTAAAACCATTTTTTTAATAAGAGTATTAAATGCTGGCCGTAATGAAGTTGGAGAGGTACGATTTATAGGGTTTGATTACCAAACAAGGGGTGCATATTATGCGTGAGTAGAAGCATTTTCCCACATTTTCAGCACAATTTTAGGGGTGCGTATTATGAATGAAGGTGTATTATACATGGTGAATTATGGTATTTTATTTTATATCACAATTTTAAAAATTTTCACATTGATTACCCTTCATCAGTTTAATTTTGGGGAAAAAAATTAAATTTATTTAAATTCTTTGGAAACTTATCTTTTTAAAATATAAACATCTTTCAGTTTAGCTTGATAAAATTGACTGGGGGTGTGGAGATACTTAGGTACAAAAGAATTAAATTTATTTAAATTTTTTGGAAACTTATTTTTTTAAAATATCAAATTAAACTGAAAGATGTTTATATTTTTAAAAAATAAGTTTCTGAGGAATTTAAATAAATTTAATTTTTTTATGCTTAATTACCCCCCCCCCCCACACACACACACACACACACCTCCAGTCAATTTTATGACAGATATCAAGCTAAACTGAAAGATGTTTATATCTGTCATAAAATTGTCTGGGTCGGGGTACTTAGATATAAAAAGATTAAATTTATTTAAATTCTTTGGAAACTTATCTTTTAAAAATATTAACATCTTTCAGTTTAGTTTGATATCTGTCATAAAATTAACTGGGGGTGGGGTACTTCGGTATAAAAAAAAATATCAACTAATTTAGTTTATTTCCTTCTGGGTTTAGAAGATTTCCTTATTTATGTTATTTACATTTAATGTCCTCATCTTTATCACAACATTTCAACCACAGCAATATCCAGGAGCTTTAAAGTGTTTAAATTAGGTGACATAGTAATTGTGAGTTCAATCCCTGGGCCGAGTAGTACAGACCTAGACTTTGTGGAAATGGCGCGAGCAGAAACTGAACAGCGCTAAAAAGAAAGAAGATGAGAAACTAGGCATCAACAGTGGACGAAGAACAATCTATCCCCATTAATTAAATAAAGGGTTCAGTTTGAAATTCCCTAAAGGTTACCTGAATTGATAGACACCTTAAGAAGGCCAAAGGGTATAATGGGTGGAAAGTTGTGATAACAACAACAAAGATAGGGACAATAGTGCAAATGTAAATAATATGGTTTGTTTTTGACAAAGTTAACTTTTTTATAAGTAAATTCATTAATCAATGAATCCATATTGAAACGTTTATTAAATGTTATTAATTGATTGAATTTCAAATGCAAATATATATTTGGCACTGGAAAATTTTCAGTTGATTTTGTTTTTTTTGTTTGTTTTTTTTTTGTACATAAACAATGTAAACAAAAATAAAAAAAACAAAGATCTCTGTTTCTATATAACAAAAAAAAAAGAAATTTTACATCAGTTTTTTCCTCAAATTCTTCTTTTAAATGATGTAAATTTTATGAAAACTGATTAAACCATGTGAAGAGTTGTTTTCTTTTGTTCTGTTTATTTATTTTTCTGTCACCTTGGCAACATGTCTGCAATTATTTCTACAAAGTTGGCAATTTGAAAACTGCTATGAAGCTGCAAAAATAGTTTTTCTGGAAACAATATAAATGGCTTTGTATCTGTATTCAATTTTAAAATTGTTTTTTTTTTTTTTTATAAATACACTGTAAATTAAGACATAAAAGAAAATGAAGTCTAAAGTTAAATGAAAAAAAATAAAGTTTGAAGTTAAATGGGGGAAAAACGAAAAATAACGTTTGAAGTTAAATGAAAAAAATTTGATAAATGAAGTAACAAAGCAAGTATAATTTCAGAGTTTTTTTTTTTAAATAAATTCAGTTATACATAATTTTTTTTTTTATTATTCATAATAGAATCCATTTAAATTTACTATTCAGGAATTTAAAAAAAATTGTCCTACTCTATGAAGTAGATTAGTAACGTTCAAAATATATGTATTTCTTTACTCCCTGCCTTTCTTTTATGTACCATCAAATTATATTTTTTAAAATAGTTAAGATCAACTTTTAATAAGATGAGATTTCTATTTTTATTTGCAATCCAAATGAAGAAGTTTATTTTTAACATTCTTTTAAATTTCTTTCTGAGAAAAGAATTTTTCCCTCCACAAATATCTCAGAATTCAACCAATAACCTTCACTGCTTGCCCCACTTTTTGTAATTTTTGGCGTATTCTGATTAAGGTAGTGAGCCACCCACCTATTCGCGTTTCAGCATTCGCGGTTTCACACATTCGCGGATTTTTCTTTAGAACATAGTACTTGTTATTCGCGGAAACCCCGGATATTCGCTTATTTTTATGAAGAACATATGTACAAATTATTTGATGAGAACTCCTTCGATTCGCGTATCTTCGATAGAACATATTTAAAATATTTTCCTTTTATTTAAATGACTTCAAACATATAACAGTCCATTTTTAAGGTGAAAATTGGCAGAATTGTACATTTTCATTGTAAAAAAACAAGTGCAAAATCATTCGTAGTGCTTGGGCTTTGTTCTTTGTTAAGGGCAGCGGCTGGGGTCTTAAAAGTGGCTTATGCTAAGTCTGGGGGCATCATCAGTTCTGTTATTAGAAAATGTTTTAAACTTTATATTTTATGTTTTGTTAGACATTTTACAGTATTTTCAATGGTTGATCGATCTATGCGTAATTAAAAACGGTTATTGTACGTATGAAAGAAAATTTACGCTAAGTGTACGGTCACCAATGTAACGGCTTCAGGGTCAGACTTATGGTTCACGGGAACCAATTGTAACTCTTTACCCTCCCTGGTCGTCCAAGACGTCCAGTACCATAGCTGATCGATGGAGTGACGCTTTGATCCTGACCTGCCCTATCCCACGTTGTGATTGGTTGATCATAAGGAGGCTGAGATCGATTCATCATGTTGGGCTGGCCCAAGCAGAACGAAGTCGTGCAGTAAAATATAAAAAAAACAACACTCAAAATAATATTAAAAAATTATTCACATTTTTTATATCGAGTACTGCGTACAATTTGTTAGTCTAGATGTTAGCATGTCGACCCAACCCGTTCCTAAATCAGATGCAACGCCTGGTTAAGCTGGTAAGGTTTGCCTTGCGAAGTTTGTTTAACTGAATTGGTAAGTTTGGCTCAAGGCTGATGTCAGAGGCTCGCGTCGGCAGATAGTTACGTACGTTGTCTCACATTCGGCGACTGGAACGGAGTCTTGGGGCGATCTCTTGTCTCTTTGAATTCACTTTGAATTCGTATTGATTCATGTCTGTCAAAAGTTGGTGCAGGAGCGGGGATGCTGTTGGGAAATTGGCACCTAATATTTCTCAGTTTGGAAGTCTCCCCATACCTTTTTCCCTGGTAACGGCTGTAGGCATTCTCCTCACAGCTTCTTCTTCCTCCCCTTAGCATCTCTCACTAATGCTCCTCAGTGGGCGTGGGTAGTTCCTTCACCCTCCTTAGTGTTTCATCTGTACCTGCTACCTTTCAGTGGCTGCAGACAGCTCCTCCTCCTTCCTTGGTTGCTTTTCTGCGCTTGTCACCTCCACCATTCAGCGAAGACTAATTTTTTAAAAATTATTGTTCAAAATGCTATCACCTCATAAGTGAATTGACACCAGTGTTGATTTCTTTTTCCTGGTTTGAAAGTTGAATAAACAATTGGCCTTCTCAAATTCGACCTAGAGACACTTTCTCGGGGAAAATTTTGCAACTTACATTATGATGATAATCGTTCGGCTGAATGTCAAGATATCGCCATGTGTTTTTAATTTTAAAAAAAAGAATTAAGTCAGGTAGTTATTGTTTTTAATCCTGACATCTCTGTAGGAAGATTTTATTTCCTTCCTGTCCGAAATCAGATACTGGACACCTGGCTCTCTTGTCTTTTGGTTCGATTTAGAAACATTCCTTAAATAACATTTTTACCTCTAATTGACATTTAATTTTTTTTTTTTCCAATTCTCCTCATGTCGATCCCACGGACACGCTCATGGCGGCGTTATCTATCAAGGATTATTGTTCTTAACCGGCTACTTGGTTCGTTTTAGAATTTTCGATTCTCTGGGAACGAATTGTTATCAGCAGGGGCGTACCGAGGCAAAATGCCCCCCGGAGCCTGTATTCATAATAGCACCCCCACCCTTTTCCTTTTTTTTTTTTTTGGTGGGTGGGGGTGAGGAAAATATAATTGAAATACCCTTAATGGCATTGATTAGTACTTGCAAAACAAACAATTCAATAATTAACTGAATAAACGTTATCATATTTTAGCCTTTCGAGCTTTTGTAGAAACAAAGTTACTAATAATATGGTCAAAGTCTATCTTCTCCACAGTTTCATGTTCAATTGAAATGAGGGACATATTGGATAAGTGAACATGCGACATAAACGATCTCAAGTGACTTTTAATGAGCTTCGAGAAGATTCTCTCTGCAGTAACAACAGAAACTGAGCATCAAAAGCAGCCGTACAACAGTCACAAAATTTGGCACTGTTTCTTGAACTTGACATCGATAAATCTGTTTCAGCCTTTTGATAGCCGATGATTTGGGCATCATGGTCATGTCACGTTCCACTTTGGAAGCTGCCACTAAAAAGTCCCGAAGTGGGAGAACTTCCAAAGGCAGCCTAGGTACGTCTAAGTCAGCACCGAAAATTTTTAATTTTCGCTCCAATTCGCCTTCAGTTTCTTCTAGGATTGTTTGCGATGATAATCCAGAGAAAACAGTTTGCAGATGAGAGATGGAGTCAAATCGTGGTTCCAGTTCATTTACAAGTCGATCATGACATTCGTAAAGATTTCTCTTTACTTCTTGCACAAGTGTTTAACATACATCATTTTCCTTTTCCCCGGGTAGCTTTCTCTTTCTTCTAATACGCTTTTCAACTGGAATTTCCATTTCCTCGTAGTCTGCTTTACTTTGATTAACCGATTCGGATACCAGCCTGTCCCTGTTTCGGTTAAAGAAAATTTTGGTCGCATCCATGTGGGTTACATACACATCCAAACCAATACCAGGTTTTTGAAGTTTCTTTTGGACGAGATTTATTTGTCCCAGAATTTCTTCCCAGTAAAACAAATGTGACATAAAGGAGAAGTTTTCAATTGAAAGCAAAATGATTTGTACATCCCGCTCTCCTTTAAAGATTTTCTGAAGACGAGGTTAATGAATCGAATGCTAGAATCACTCCTTGAAATCCTGTTTTTACTGCACGAATAGCTTCGTAACGTGTACTCCAACGGGTGGTTACCAAACGCTTCATTATGGTCTTCACATGCGAAGATAAAACTTCCCACCAGTGAATGGAAGAGGAGAATAATGTATAGAGTCTCTCAAACAATCCGAAAGATGTAATGGCCCTTGCTTTCGCAGCTGAGGCATGAACACCGCATAAATTCAGAATACGATTAGAACATGGCACAAATTTAGCTTTCCCATTTATGTTTCGTAGAAGACGTTGAACAACACCATGAACTCCAGCCATACTAGCCCCAGTGTCAAATCCTATACCTCTACATTTTTTGAAATCAAGTTTCTCTTTCTCCATTCGATCCAAAATCATCTTGATATCATAAGCTGTCTTCCTATGCTCAGTGATAAAACAAAGAAATGATTCCTGCACCTCCACATCCTTGTCTTCAACAATGACATATCACCAAATGAAACTCATCTGATCAGTATGAGAAATGCCCGGCGTGCTGTCTAGTATCATCGCAAAATCATTGGCATTTCGAATTCGATCCAATATATTTTCCTTTACGTGGTTTCACAAGATATGAATGAATTCATTTTGGATTTTCGGTGACAAGTAACACCGGTTATCATTTACTTCTTTCAAGTAATGCTTTCCAAGAACAGGATCATACTTGTTCATAAGTTGAACAAGTTCTATAAAGTTACCTTTATTGGAATTATATACACCTTCTCGATGACCTTTAAAAGGCAGGTTCTGTTTCGTCAGAAACTTCATGACATCAAGTAACTGTGTTAAAACCTGTCGCCAAGTCTGTCTTTCTTTCATAGTTCTTGTAATTTACTGTTAAGTCTTTTACCTTTATTAAGGGTCATTTCCATTCCTTGAAAGCTCTTTGGTGGTCAGACGAATTTTCATGTTCAGGCATTTTTGAATTAAGCTTCCAAAACTTCTGAAATCCTGGATTTCTTACTAGACTTGATTTACGTTGCTCTGTTTTCAGGAAGAGGCGACAGCAGAAACAATAGAGAGATTTGTTCGTTTTTGAGTACAGCTACCATGATCTCAAAACAGTCTCTCCATTCTCCATAGTTTTGTAAAACGAGTGTGGTAGCATTACCCTCGGACTATTTTTCTCCAGTCTTAAAGTCGGAGCAAACGATTCATCTTTGTTTTGAAACTTTTTAAGGACCAATGTCACAAGATCGAGAAGCAACTGCTCTGAGCAAGTTCGTGGCCAAAATGCGATGTCTTTTTTGCAAAAAATAATGTCGGTTTTTGACGTATTTTTTAACGTCAAAACCGACATTATTTTTGCACCAACCTAATATATCTTTCTACTACGGGTCCAAAATATGATTACTTATCTTTTATATTCAGTTCTCTTTTTTTTTTCTTTTTTTTTTTATCAATGTCCTTTCTTTTCTTTTCTCGACGCAAACACAATTTCACACACTGTCCGGCTGTAACAGAGGTATACACTTTCTTCCTCTCTTTGTTTCGCCTTTTTCTTTCCTTCCTTTTTCTTCTGTAGACAGTTCGGTTTCCAAATCCGACTAACTGCAACAGGGATGTACACTTTCTTCCTCTCTTTGGTTTTCTTCTTTCTTTCCTTCTTCTTCTTTACACAATTCAACTTGTAACAGAGGTATATACTTTCTTCCTCTCTGGATAACCGTTTTCTTTTCTTTACACAATTCAACTTGTAACAGAGGTATATGCTTTCTTCTCTGGTTTTCCCTATTCTTTAAACGCAGGCTGAATCCTCAGCGTATAAACTTCTCTGCGTCTTCAATTTGGGGTTCTTGAACAGGAATACTTCTTATATTTCTTGTCCGGAGTTGCCTGGGTTGAACTGGATAAGTTCCATCACTATCAAATGCGTCTTATCTTTCCGTTCATAAACTATCAGCGCTTCGGCTTCAGGTCTTGCCTCTTCAAAGTCAAGATAGCAACTGATTCTCGAGTGAATCTCTGACTATCACGTGTCTTAAGTTTTGACGCGAATTCTAGCTTACATTAGTTTCCTGTCTAGCTTCTGTCTAGACATTTGTCGCTACGGGTAATTGGGTCAGTCAAACTTTTGACCTGCCTTCCCAAAATGTCATAAGACTCCCACCTGACCTTTATTCTGTTGCTAGGCGGAAATTAACCCTCATACGCTCTTTTTATCTGCTTTTTTCGGGAAAATAAATCTGTTTTTCATCTGAATTCTTAAATAATTTTCTTTTACAATGAATTAATTTGGGCATTTTTCAATAAATATATATCAATGAACTTTTTTTAATAATAAATTTGAAAACTTTTTTTTAAACAATGAATTGAAAACTTTTTAACAATGAATTGAAAACAAATCAAACATTATTTCAGAATTTTCCGCAAAAAGCAGATCAAAGGAGCGTACGAGGCTGGCTCCTGCTGCTACTATGAAAAGAGCATTCCTTGAAAAATGAGATGAAAAATTTGAGATTGCGTATCTTGAAGATAACTAAATAAGTAAACTGTTGTTTTTTATGAATAAATAGTTTATACTTCTTTCATAACGTCATAGCAGTTATGTTGAAAAAAGAATAACGTCGGAGTCGTTATTGTGCAGGCACAGGCAAAATAGCTTCTTCCTAATTTTTTAATTTAAATGAAGGCTGTTTTGTTCTTAAAATGTTTCAATTCTTAAAATAAAAAAAAAAGAATAAATCTTACGTTTTGAAGTTAACAGGTTTTTGTCAATGATAACTGCTCACTCCAATGCTGTGTGTAGATGCTATGAGTGTATATGGTGGTCTAATCCAGGATTGGCACCACAGACTCATAAAATACATCATGGGTAAACATCGATGGGACAATAAAACAATAAAACCAAAATATTTCTTAAAACCCATGTGCGTTATCTTTTAGGATCAAAATCAACTATAATACTTATTTTGATTCAATAATGTTGCTCTTAAATTTAATCAGTATCCCATGATATATAAAAAACTTCGGAAATTTCAATTAATCAAATTATTAATTAAACATATTAATAATAATGCAAATATTTTCAAATTTCATGGAAAATATGAGAGAAATATAAAATATAATCTAACAAAAACATTTGAAAAATGCGATGTTTTATTTTTAATTTTAATTTTCCACCAAAAAGACCTCTGTTTTGGGAAGGAGTGCAACTTTCAAAAAGAAAACCAATTTTATTTTTCCATAATTATAATCTTAAAAAGCTTAAGACTTCAAAGAAAAGACGACTTTTCTTTATTTCTTCAAGCAACTTTAATCTGAATGAAAAATCGTCCATAATTCTTTTTAAATATATTAAAATCTCGGAAAATGTGCTATTGTAGAGGACCGCGTGGGTTTGAGTGTTGTTAAATTAGGGACACGTGCTATTTATTCCTGCTAGAAGGTCCAACTACAAGAAAATGGCGGACTCAAATTGAGTCCAACCGAAGATGTAAAGAAAACAAACAAGACCGATATATATATGTCAACAAATATATGTATTAAACAACAAATTTACAAGGGACAAAAACATCAACATTTGTTTTTGTGTGTGAACGTAAAGAGTTTATTCTTTGGTGAATGTTTGTACGTACGTGTATGTGTGTTTCATGGCGTTTTCCCACAAGTGGGCAAAACGCGGATTTCTACGAGAGATTACATTTTTAACTGTGTCCGCAGAAATGCAAAGTAGAAAAGAGAATGAGGCAAGAAGTCGCCCAGTATTTATAGTGTAGGGAGAGCGACCCCTAGTGAGCAATTAGGGAATTAAGGAGGAGCTAACTCCGACTTTATCCTATATTGGGGAGTTTTAATCATACATTTTTAGATAGATTAAATAAATCTTTATTTAATTACAAATATTTCATCTTAGGCAGAAGTGTTCGATGGCTTTCAAAATTCATTGTAAAATTTTTAAGTGAATAAAATGTAAGTAAACTGTGTTGACCATATTTGCCGCAGTCTCTGAATATGTTCAATTTCAGAGGTCGGCAGTGAAGATTCAGAGAAAGTAGCGGCTGTTAAGTAATTCTTTAAGTCTTCGATATCAGGTTGGCAGTGCAGACAATTTGGGAGGAAAAAAATGTCTGCCTTTATACACGTCGCATTGAATATTTTGAGTTTTCTGATTGGTTAACCCTTCTATTGGTGAACTATAAAATGAGTCAGCTCATTTAAGCTAGCTCACTAGTACACATACCCAAAAATCTGCAACAAACTGCACCAGAGAAAATTTGTTTTTGGTTCAACCCCCCCCCCCAAAAAAAAATTTTTTTAAACTTCTTTAGAAGAAAACACGGTATAAAATTCTTTTGTGAGTTTTTCAAAAACAAAATTAAAATTTTCAAATAACTTTTTCAGGGTGTTCACATCGTAAATTTAATCCTTTTTTATATGTGGTCTTCTCGTTTTTGATCTTTCTAGAAATGTAGGGACTGGAATTTTTTTTATTCAAATTGTAGAGGACCGGGGGTGAAGATGAAAAGAAAACACGTGCGTTAATATTTCCTGCTAGAAGAAGGTCTAGCTACAAGAAAATGGCGGTCTTGAATTAAGTCCAACTGAAGATAAAAAAAGACAAACAATACCGATATATATATATATATATATATATATATATATATATATATATATATATATAAAGAAATATATGTATTAAACAAAACAATTTTACAATGGACAATAACATTTGTGTGTGTGTAACATTGGTGTTTGTTCTTTGGTGAATGTTCGTACGTACGTGCTTGTGTGTATAGTGTTCATAGTGTCTCCCACAAATGGGAAGACTCGAATCTTTTAAGAGAGCTTACATTGTAGTCGCTGAAATGAAAAAGGAAATTTACCTCACCTCCACGCGAGGTGAGATGCGGCACGAGGCCTGAAGGAAAGAGAATGAGGCAAGAGGTATTTATAGTATAGGGAGAGTGACCCCTAGTGACAATTAGGGAACTAAAGAGAAGCTAACTCAAAAATGACCAAACGTTGAAATCCTCCTGTTAAGTGGTAAAAAATATTTTCTCAGGGTTTTTCAAATCAAAGAATCTATTCATTATAAAATTAACTCAATGAATGAAATAACAAAAATTTTATGAAAATTGCATACATGTTCACAATTGCTTTTGAAATCACTGAAAAAACATCTTCGGACACTACTTTTATTAAATATAATTTAAAAACGATCCAAAAATTATTTAGGTCGATTATCGCAGTACAAAAACATCGTGGAGCTGCAAATATATATATTAGTTATACAAAATATACAATATAGTGGGAATGTCTCTTGAAATGTCCTGGTGTGATCTTGTAGTCTCAGTAAGAGGTCACTCACAGCAGGGTCAGATCTAAGTACTGGCATCTTAGACAGTCGCCCGAGCTTAAGAGCTGAGGTCGTCAACAGGGCGACATGTCATGTGTTTGTGATCTTCCAAACAAAAAGGAATGAATGTGAAAAAAAATTTGAATTAAAAATACAAAATATTAGATTTCTTTTTTGAAGCACCATAACATAGATATGAATGATCACGTCTTCAATTCTTTTTCACCGGCAAAATGTCCCCGCCAAAAAGTGCCACCCAGGGTCCTCCCCACACCTTTGGTCCGCCACTGCACACAAATATATACAAACACACACATACACATACATATGCAAAAACCAAAAAACCAAACTCACGTGTCCAAACGAAATACGCACACAAACATACAAAAAACTGACATATAAACAAATATAAAAACACATACACGTACCCACATATACACAAATATATGCATATATACACATTAATACACACACACAGATATATATATATATATATATATATATATATATATATATATATATATATATATATATATATATATATATATATATATTGATGCATGTATGACGGGGTTCAGGGCTAGGGCCTGGTCACAGCCACGGATTATGATGTATTCAGGAGCTCTAGTCTGGCCGCGGTGACCAATTATAAGACGGCGTTCCGTATCCGGTCTGCTTCGGTCACCAGGTATGGTGGTACTCAGGGTCAATCCCGGTCTGCTTGGTTGGTCAGGATCGATCCCGGTATCAGAGAACAAGCCGTCAGCCCACTCGTCGGTCGTTGATGGCGTTTGACACAGCAGCTGGTCTGAAGTTGACCTCTTCAACCGTGACCTAACTTACCCAGTCTCTCAAGAGGGTCAAGCCGAATTTCCACTGGGGTATCTTAACCACGCTAAACCAAGGAGTTGAACACGTGCATACAAAATTCAAAAATAAAATGGACGACGCCCAAAATAGTCACGATATGATGTTTATTTTAGAATAAAATATATTTACAGTTCTTTGTTCTTTCTTCATTTTCTTCTTTTCCCAACACGTTCTAATAATTGGCGACGGAACGAAAATTGCAGGTAGCTTCTTTGAAAAGTGACCAGACTTGACAACTGGATTTATCTTCAAATACTGTGATTTGTACTTTCACGGACGGCACAAGGTTTATCGTCGGAGTTTTTCTTCGGCGATATCTGGATTTAACTTCAAGCACTATTGTTTTTACTTTCACGTACGACACAAGGATTTCGTCGCAGTCTTTCTTCTTCAGCAGATAATTATTATTATTCTTTTGATCAGGTTGGCAAACAGCGTTATATCAGAAATCTCTTAACTCCTCCGACCGCCTCCGACTGCAACTCCAACGGCAACTAACCCCAACTCCTCTGACTGCTGGCCCCAACTCCTGCGACTAACGGACCCCAACTCTCTTCAAATCCAAACTCCAACTAACTTTGCCCCATGTGGGCACTTGTATTTATGAGTGTCCCTTTCAACTGGTGTGGTGTGGACGAATAGGTGGGTTTTATGCAAACCTCCCAAAATTCAACCAGTCGTTTTCTTTCGTTTTCTATTTCACATTTCCAAATTTAGAAGATCCCATCCTCTTTCGAGAGGAGCCATTTATATGATGCCAGCATTTCTGACGTCATCTTCTGCTTTTTAATTTTTTCATTCTCAGGGAAAGTTTTGGCCGACATTTTTTCTCAGCAGATAGTCAAGCCTGACATCTTTCAACAGCCGACGTTAACCTCTGGCCCCCGGCCTGTCAGCTGTGTCTAGCAAAGTCACGTTGTGTAACTTTTTTCAACAAAATTCATACATCTATTCCCATATCCTGGGAAAATAATTCTCTTTCTGACAAAAATTTAAAATCGGTTTGCTTTGACCCTTTTCGTTCGTACGCGATGTTAAATATTGTTACACATGTTTCATTAAATAATATAGACAAGTTTTGTCGATTTATTTTATGCAAATTCCTTTCATATCGTCTGATAAGCTTAATAACAATATCATTGAAAGACGAAAGAAAATCACCATATTGATACATGTTTTTTAATCCTATCTAAGTTTTCGGCTTACATAAAGCCATCATCAAAGATGGCAATAACATTACAATATATTAAACAATACACGGACTTGGCAATAATGATAGTCTGTTTTTGTTTGCATGGAAGATTTCCAAGCAACGACAAACTCGTGCATACGAGACGCTGGAAGCGAAAATTGCACCGCCGCTCATGACATCACACATGATCACGCGAGAGTGAAAACGAAAAGTGTTAAGTATGGGAAACCGTTGGTATAAACCAATGGCTTCTGTTATCAATTATAGGCATTTGAGTATATTTGTGTAGTTTTCATAATTTATTTTGTTCAGGTTAGGTTTCAACTGTTTTATGTATATAGCTTCAAGAAGGTAGGTTTTATTGTATATATATATATATATATATATATATACACACACAAACGCATACACCCACATGCATACATATATATATACACATATACAAACTAACACACAGACACACATGCGCAAATATTTATACCCAGCTTATACACCCATATAAACAGATGTAGAAACAACCATAATAAATAATAATAGCTAGCCACTCGTATTCGAGGATACCCGTCTACCAGGGCGGCTAGCCAATCCCTATTGCAGACACTCCCTCAGGCACATTTGTGGTTTATACTGCAACTATGCTGAGCAGACCTTAGTTACAGATTCTGGGAGAGAGCTTGTTCCACAATTTGAACAAGGCCAGCACGCTCAAGGCCTCAGTCACGATGACTTGTGGCTATGTGCTGACACAGGTATCGACGTCCTTCAAGAGTTCCGTCTACCCATGGTTTGGTTTTCAGGCACTTTCCAAAGGTGCTGGGATTGACCTCGATCCATACCGATAACATCAGGAAGTTTCCTTCCTGACAAATCGACCATGGTAAGATTCGAACCCAGGCCTCATGGTCAGAAAAGAAACAACCATACAAACATGCATGCATACTTACATAAACATAATGAATTAAGAGTCCATGCAAAATTAATGCATAAACAATCACAACTATTCAATACCAACTTAACAATCTATGTCAGATTAAATCGCTACCAAATAAGAGTAGGTTATAATTAATGTCGATGATCCGGTTACAAGAAAAAATACATAGATACATATATATATATTGTTACGTTGTAAAGAGAAGAAAACAAGGATAGAATAACCTTTTCTTAAGGCTTTACTGAACTTAATTCACAGCAGTCAGTAATCAACAAAGGAAAGAATTCAGAATGAAAAGGAAGAAGAACGCAGCTTTTAAAGAGGAAAGGGAACGTGTGAAAAGTCACGTGGGCAAGAAAGTTAGTTTCCTTTTTTTTTACGAAAATATAACATTCTCCCCCACTTGATAAAGAGATTGAAAAAGTTTTATAAATCCAGTCGTTGGATTGGTCTACGAATCCTGCTAGACCGGCGTGGAGGTAGTTCACCACTGGAAGAGCCAGACCTCTGAGAAGGCTGACTTTCAGGATTCTGGCTATTATTCACAGATTCATTTTCTGTATAAGGTGAAGAAACATTAACGGGACCTGTATCAGGCAAAAGGGTTGAGTCTGCATGGTCCACGTCGGGTTGAGTATTTTCAGGTCCATTTTGAGGTCCATCCGGGCGTGGAAAACGTGCCAACCGTCTCAGCGCCACCGAATCTTCCCGGCCATCATTGTGACGTATTTTGGCATGCGTAGGGTTGGCCTCAAGGAGTTCCACCACCTCAACGATAGGGTCATATTTACCTCTGCCACCGAATCGTTTTAATAATACCTCTCCAGGCTCACAGAGCCAAACAGGCAACGCAGTACCGGAGGAGGACCGCCTTTCAAAATTGAACATTCGTTCGTGGGGGGTTGCATTCGTAGTGGTGCATAGCAGGGAGCGGATAGCATTTAACACATCATGTAGAACATCCTGCCAACCACTAATTGATAACTGTTTCGATTCCAGGGCCAATAATATGGTATTCCAAATTATGCCGTTGTAACATTCGCATTGGCTATTGCCTCTAGGGTTATAAGCAGTAGTATTACTGCATCCAATTCCAAGTCGTGTTAGAAATTGTTTAAATTCTCCCGACATAAACGAAGTTCCTCGATCGGAGTGAATGAACAAGGGAATTCCGAAAATGGAGAAAATACTTGTCAGGCACTGAATAGCAGTTTGCGAAGAGTAATCGCGACAAGGAAAAGCAAAGGGAAATCGACTATATTCGTCGATAACAGTAAATATATATCGGTAACCTGTCGGAGATACCGGGACAGGCCCTTTGTAGTCTATGGAAAGACGCTGAAATGGCGCAGTAGAACGGATCAGAACATTACTAGCAGAATCGAAGAATTGGGGTTTTATTTTGGCACAGGTCGTACATTCAGAAGTCATACGTCGGACTTCATCAAGCGAATAAGGCATATTCTGAGACCTTACAAAATGCCAAAAGCGCTGTACCCCAGGATGTATTAAGGAATCGTGTATCGATTTAATTTCCTTCAAGGAAGACGCAGCAGCACCACATACTCTGGATAAGGTATCCGCAATTGTGTTTTCATTTCCAGGACGGTGTTTTATGTCGTATGAAAAGGGAAGAAGTTCCATTTTCCACCGTATAATTTTATCGTTTTTAATTTTTCCGCGATTAGCAGGTTTAAACATAAAAGATACGGCTTGTTGATCAGTAATAATAGTAAAATGTTTCCCGGCAAGGAGGTCTCTCCATTTACAAACGCATTCGACTATGGCATATGCTTCTTTTTCGACTATATGAAGTCGTATTTCAGAGAGGTTTAGCGACCGAGAAAAGAATGCTACAGGTCGCTCAGCTTGTAAAAGAGTGCCTCCAATAGCCTTTTCTGAAGCATCGGTTTCAATAGTAAATGGCAATTCATCATCAATAACTTTTACAGATGACTCGGCAATGTCTTTCTTAAGTTTTTCGAAAGAATTTATAACTATAGGAGGCATAGGGAATTGTTTATTTTCGACCAGTGGACGAATTTTGTGTGAATATTTAGGTATCCATTTCGCATAGTAAGCAAACATACCAAGACACCTTTTTAACGAATTTGAGTCGGAAGGAGGAGGCATTTGCAAAAGTGGCTTCAAACGCTCAGGATCGGGTTGGATAGTTCCGTTACAAATTTGATATCCTAGCACGTTAATAGAACGAAGTGAAAACTCTGATTTTTCCCGGTTTATTTCGAGGTTGTATGTCGAGGCAGCTTTTAAGAAACATTCCAAATTGACGTCGTGCTCCTCCTGGGTTTTACCGCAAACAGTTATATCATCTATATACGAAAAGGTTCCAGGTAATTTGTTATCAGAAATGAAAGAATTCATAAATCGCTGAAAGGCAGAAACCCCGTTAGTAACACCCATGGGTATTCGTTTAAATTGGAACAGACGATTTCCAGCTTGAAAGGCCGTATAGGGGCGATCTTCGGGGCAAATTTCAATCTGATAGTACGCTTTGGACAAGTCAATTATACTATAGATACGATACTGGGCTATTTGGTTTACGAGATCTTCAATTCGAGGCAAGGGGTAGGCATCAAGTAAGGTGAACCTATTAATAGTCTGGGAGAAATCGACTACCAATCGTTTCTTTTTATTAGGTGACGAAGTTACAACAATTTGAGCACGCCACGGGGAGTAACTTGTTTCAATTATATCATCCTCAAGCAGTTGTAGAATTTCTTTTTCAATGAACCGAGCATCCTCCGCACGGTAATTTCGGGATTTAGTAGCAATAGGTTTGCAGTCAGGGGTCAAGTTTCGGAACAACTTAACAGGAGCACAACTGATCTTGGTTAAAGCGCAGATTTTTAAACTATCCTGAGATCCACCAAAAGAAATAGTGATACTCTGGTGTAGTTTTAAGAAGGGCACTCAGAGTATAATATCCATACAGGAATCAGGGAGTACTGTAAAGTCAATTTGTTTATATTCGTAACCATTGAAGATAATATCCTCAGTACAATATTCAGATAGTTTGAGGGAAATGGCAGATGATGCCATGGAAACTACGAAATGCAGGCATTTATATATATAATGTTATATTTTCGTAAAAAAAAAGGAAACTAACTTTCTTGTTTTCTTCTCTTTACAACGTAACAATTTACTGAACTTAATTCCTCATGGACAAGATTATTCGTCTGGACAAGTTTGATATATCTTCTGCAGACCCTCAGGCTAGCAAGCTCTGGAGACTATGGTACCGTATTTTTAATTATTATTTATCAACTATACCATATATATATATATATATATATTGATATATATTTATATATATGTATTTATATAATATATATTAATATTGATATATATTTATATATATGTATTTATATAATATATATTAATATATATATATGTTCATAAATATTTACTATATATATATATATATATATATATATATTATATATATATATATTAATATATATTTATGCGTGTTTCATTAAAGACGACAGATAAGGTACTGCGGTTAAGCTTTTTATTAATTTTTCATGTGTTCGATCAAGTGCTTTCTTTTTGAACACATATTGTGTAGAAACTCTCCAAATGTTCTATAACTTCGAACGCTTGCAGCTATACTTTTAGTCATTATCAGGGATAATTTCATTTTTTTCAGTTTAATTGAGTGTGTGCGTTATGTATATGTTTTTACTGTTATAGAGATGTTTTATTTTCCGAACACGGTCAGCACATTGTGGCCTTGTTTGTAGTTAATATTGTTAAGTGTTGGCTTTTTCTCTTTTTTTTATTATTATTTTTAATATTTTTTTACAGGTGGATGAGATTATTATGTTTGTATTTTCTACTAATTTATTTCGAATGGAGTCTAGTAGTAATGGAGACGTACCGGACCCTATTCGTAACATACTTGTTGACAACGCAAATATAATAGCATCATCTACATGCAAAAAAAAAAGGGCTGAAAATAATGGAAGCCTTATTAATAAAAACAAAAAAACAACACTTTGCGTATTTAGGCAACAATCCTTCTTTCACGCACATTTCATTGAATACGACCATACAAGGTGCGTTGATTTAGTGTTTTATACAATTTCTTATGTGATCTAATAATTTTTTCTTTTTGCATGATAAATTATATAAAAACTGTCCAATTGTTCTCTTTTTCCGATCGCTTTCGGCTATACATTTAGCCATTTTCAAGTTTGAAATATATTAACTGTTAACAAGAAATAGATTGTTGTATGTATGTATTTCTATAATATTTTCATTTTCAAAACACGGTCAAGGTATTGTGTCCATGTTCATATTTAATAAGTGTTTTTTTTTTGTTTTTGTTTTTATTAATAAAGCTTCCATTATTTTGAGCCTTTTTTGCATATAGATGATGCTATTATATTTGTGTTGTTAACAAGTATGTTACGAATAGTGTCCGGTAGGTCTCCATGAATATATAAATGATTGAGATCTAATTGAGCTATGGTCAGGAATGTATAGTGTGAGTCTTCATGTTAAACATGTCGAATGGCCTATATAATTATTTACGAATTTTGATTGATCAGGAATACAATTCTTTAATGAAATATATACATATGTAAGTAGCGCATATATATATATATATATATATATATATATATATATATATATATATATATATATATATATATATATAATATCTTAATACATAGTAGAAGCACTAGACCAGATGTGGCAACAATATTCATCCCGTGCTTGCATTGCCCGGTCGCATAATCACAACAAATGAAGCAGTGTTGCAGAACAGTCCGACCCATCAGCAAATGAACAAACACGTATAACAGCCTCAAGTACACTTAGCAGAGAAGACGATCTAATTTTGGGGTTTTGTTCCTGCCTCTCTCTCAGCTTTCTCTAAATATCAACCTCGGATATGTGCCCCTCACGCAAAGCCACTTCAGTTGCTGAAATTTGGCTGAATAAGTGTTGAGCTGACTGGGCCCCTTGGTAACAAGGTCCTGGAAGTAATTCTGAAACGCCTCACATGGACCTTTATTTGCAGTCACCTGTTCTCCGTCCGGCCTTGCGAAGTGTCAATCTGCAACATTTCGAAATCCTTCTTTTATCTCTTTAGCGGTTATGTTGAAGTGACCATTACAATGAGCCAAAAAGACATCAAACAACTTCGACTGGATTCTCACACGATCACTTACAAAAAGATGGTGTCTCTTGATCTCAGTACTTACATTATCTATGTAAGCAAATGTGTCCTTCGGTTTATTAACTAGTTTACTAAACATAATGCTTCGCAAAAATCTAATCGACAAGGAAACATGCACAGCACTTATACCCACAAACATTACACCTGCTCGTTTCTATCTCCTTCCTAAAATACACAAAAGCAACAACCCAGGAAGGCCGGTTATTTCATCGTTCAACTGCCATACGACAAAAATTTCCAAATACATAGACCATTACATACAACCGCTAGCTAAGTAAGTAAAATCCTACATCAGAGACACAACAGATCTACTGAACAAAATTAATCACATACAAACTGTTCCAGAGAATGCTATTTTAGGTCACTCTATTCAAATATTAAATACATCGAAGGGCTAACCGCCTTTTAGGAAACACTTACAAAAAGAAGAAAACAAAACCCCCCACAGAAGTCATCATAAAACTCATGGAGCATGTCTTTACATTGAATACTTTCAACTTCAATGGAGCACACTACCTTCAAATAAGAGGTTGTGCCATGGGCACCATTGCAGCTCCATCATATGCTACAATATTCATGGGAAATTTTGAGGAGACCCATATCTATCCAACCATTGGTAGCGACTGCGTATTCTATGCAAGATATATCGATGATATATTCTTTGTATACACGGGTAGTGATGACAAACCAGTAACCACCGTATAGTGAACCGAATAGAGAAATAGTATAGTGAATAGAGTAGAGAATAGCGCTCCGTATAGTAATAGAGGATAGAGTAGAAATGTGATCCATATAGTGAATAAAAATCAGCACATATGCTAGGCCACAAAAATCTCCTGACCGACCAGGCATAGAAATGAATACAATATGGGAACCAGTAATAAGGAGTGCTAGAGAAAAGCAATGAATAACAACAAAAATTGCAATATGAGCTCTGGTAAAAACCTGCAATGATAACAGCAAAAATTGCAATATGAGCATTGTTAAAAAATGATTGCTGAATACATTAGGTTTATATAGAGATAATACACAGAAATTCAAGCGCAGATGTCCTCAAGGACAGTGGATAAAGGCGTTAGTTAGATCCACGGACAGGACCCAAAGAGTGTGAGTTCAATACCAGGCTAAGGCAGTGGAGAACTTTCAGAGGGAAATTAACAGGAGATAACTGATAGCTAACATCCATTAAACATGGCACGTGGAACGAGAACAGTCTACCACAGTGAGCAAAATAAAGGGTTCAGTTCGACATTCCGACCACCTGAAGACGAGCGAAACGTTGTAATAAATATGGCGAAATAGTCCAAATAATGTTTCACGTCGGAAGTTGCATTCTGTTGCGAGCATGGTTTTATTATCATTGTATACTTCTCTTTTCTTATATCAGAGCTTATATTACCATTTTTATTGTTGTTTTTCTCTGACTCTCTGTATTACTGGTTCCTATATTGTATTCATGTCTATGCTTGGTCGGTTTAGGAGATTTGTGTAGCCTAGCATTGCGCTGATTTCTTAAGTTTTCTTATTTTCTAGAGTTTTTTACTGTATATTATTGCAACATCACACCAAAGAGTCCGGTGACCTTCCTTTCCTCGCCATATGTAGTCATCCATGCCTGATTTTCTATTTCCTCTTGTGTTACAGCCTTCCGGTGTCTCTGCATTCTTATCTTAAGAGGGCGGCATGTCCCTTCTTTATATTTCTTGCAACAACTAATCATGTTCTCCTCTATGACGGCAGGTGGGGGGTTCTTAATCAGAAAAGATGTCTGCGTAGTTGAACAACTCCTGGAGGTTGTTCCGATGTTATATGAGCCACAGATCTTTTGTATCTTTTCCGATAAGCCCTTCAAAACGAATGAAACGCCACCAGCGTGAAGACATGCATCTGAAACGTGTATTATATAATAGTGATCTGCACATCATGGAATGATTCATTGAAAAATATACCTTCCCTCACCCACAATGTTAAGGTGGCTAATACGTTTGAATAGACACGTGCATACATGTATGCATACATGCATATATACTTAGATATATTATGGAAGTAAATAAAATATCGCGTCGAGCTGACGCAGATGATGGTTGCGCTATGAAAGAAAGGTGTACTTTCCTATTTACATTTCCCCCATTAGGCGCATTATTATATCCTTGGTATAATAATACTGTATTTCATAAACGGAATGCAATGGCTGAAAGGAAAAGGAATGCCAATTATGCTTTGTTCTCAGAGATGGTTTTATACTGCTGAATCACACCCAAATGTGTATATACATATTTACATGTGTCCCACATAGAGAAGATAAAATACGCATGTCCACGACGAGCAGTGTGTGAAAGAAGAACGAAAAGATAGGGCTTTGCATATAATATAGAGATTCTTCGGTATTTCTGGAGAATCTTCTGTGTTTCTGGAAAAGCGATATTTAGAATTCCAGATTCGATCGGATTTATCTGCTATGTCCATAGCGAGAACAGTCTGCAAATGGGAAAAACGGTGATTCTCGAGGTTTTCCCAACATGAGTACTGCGAGCCGGTGGTATATTTCTTTTTATATTTGGGGAAGATATATTCCCCACGGCTTGTAAGCTACACCAGGTGACAGTTGGATGCCCCGCACGCGGCAAATGCTCGGTTTGACTGATGCTCGACTCTGACTGCTACTTTCGTCACTGTATGGAGCGACGTCACTAAGCGGCCGTAACGTGACTCACGTAACCATCTCAACCAAAGGGAGGGAATGAGAGAAAAGAGACCATCCACATTCTTATTAAAAATGTCGCAAACAATAACAAGCCTCGAAGCTACCTCGTGAAATTTGAAAGGCACAAATATTAATCAGGTATAAAACAATATAACAAAGTATAAATTTTACAAAGAAAATTCTGAAACAAAATTTCGTTTCATGCGCCTTATTAAGCACAAGGTTGATAGAACTGATTGGCTCTTAAAAGATTTACAATACAAAGTTTTCCAGATCATGAAGGCAAAAAAAAACTTTGAGAAAATAATATGAAAACCGTTGAAATTAAAAACAAACCCGCTTAATAGACAAACGAAAAACGTCTATTTCTCTAAAGATTCTCGGGAAGGTTTTAACGATATTTTGCAATGTCATTTGGTTTTCTTTCTGCTGTTCTTTTCCCCTAGAAAAGTTCACGGTCGACTGGGGATGTGGACACGGCTGTGAGAGTTAGTGCTAGGAAATTTAGAAAGTGGCAAAATAAATCAAGAAATAATATCTGCAGAAGCCAGACAACAATGGGGGAAATATTGATGTCTTTTATATAAGAAGATAACATCAGAACAGAGGTTACAGGGAAAATAAAAAACATTTAACATAAATGAGAAAAGTAAAAGAAAAAAAACATAATGCATCCAGCGAATTCCCAACAGAGATAGGGTTTGTGTGTGATAAACGCGTATTGAATCGCCTGGGGTAGGTTTATGACTAATAGTCTCCTCTAATACAGACTTCGGTTTGACTTGTAGCATCGCGACCCGTGGGTGCTCACGCGCGTGACGACGATGTGCCGACATTTTCTTCCTTTTTTTCTTTTTTTCTCTTTCTTTCGTTCTTTCTTTCTTTTAACTTCTTTCCTTTATTTCTTTCATTTTTATTTTTCCTTTATTTTTCTTCCTTTCTTCTTTTTCTTTCTTTCTTTTATTTTCTTTATTTTTCTTCCTTTTTTTCTTTCTTTTCTTTTTCTTTCCTATTTTTTGTTTGTCTTTTTCTTTCTTTTCTTTCTTTTCTTTCTTTATCTTTTTTCTTTCTTTTTTCTTTATCGCTCTTTCTCTGTTCCCTCTTCCTCTCTCGCATTAGCGTGCTGATAAGCTTGACAGCTTACAGTTCAGTACAAGTATAGTCCTACCTAACTCTCACAGAATCATAGACTACTACTTGAGTGGATAATCACCTAAATATGACTCTTATGAAAAAGGTAAGCAAAATTATTACTTTTTTATATATAGGAATTTTCTTTTATTTCTAATTTTGTATTATAAATAATTTTAAACTTAATTTTTGTTCATTATTTTGTCCATCGATTTCCGACTCAACTGTTTTTCACAGACACATTTTCTCTCTCATCAACTACAGGCAACACCTTGCTGCGTTTAATTTTGTTAGTGTTAAGTGTATTCACGAGAAAAATATTTATTTGAATTTCCATCATTTATCATTTGAGGTTTCGTCCTACGGATTCATAATTTAATTTAAATTTGATAATGTCTAAGCTTTTTTTGCACATCGTATATACAGGGCCGGAGTGTAAAAGCTCTGAACCCCCGATCTGGCATGACTCCTGGTTGGGGCCCCGGGCAATGCTTTGTGATTATCGCTATCTTATCAGCATTTGCATTTTTTCTACTTACATTTATACATACGTTGCAAATTCACATTTGACAAAGGATGAAAAAATTGCATGGATTTTGACGTCATTCTGGGATTTTTTTCGTCCAAATACGTAAATTTGTTTTTTTGTTCATACTAAGTCTCGAAAAAAATCCTATATAAAATTCATTATTTTCATCTATAATCTTGAATGTGTTAAATGATTTAACTTTTTAACAAAAAAATTCAAGTCGATGTTAAAAACTACCACAAAACATTGATGATCTGTTAATGATGAAATACCATGTCTCTAGTGCTCCTCCCCGAATCTATCTCAATATTCATAAGTTAGCTATATAAAATACAAATTCTATTGTAACCTAATCATGTACAATCATGGATCATATGCAAAATAGGTGAATAATTCACTAACAAAAATTAAAAAGAGATGAACAAAATATAGGTACCTCCACGAAATCGCTTAAAA
This sequence comes from Acanthosepion lycidas, assembly GCA_963932145.1. Classification (NCBI taxonomy): domain Eukaryota; kingdom Metazoa; phylum Mollusca; class Cephalopoda; order Sepiida; family Sepiidae; genus Acanthosepion; species Acanthosepion lycidas. The sequence goes on from OZ010584.1 coordinate 11,032,290, forward strand.
ATTGAGCATAGTCTGATGAAAAAGACGCCAAACTTTATGAAAACAAAATTTTATCGTCTAAATGCTTATGTTTTTATGAAGAGGAAAGACCAAAGTTTTTTAATTACTTTTAAAAAAATTTGCTTCTTTTTAGAACATTCTAAATTTTGATTAAAAAAACCTTGTTTCTCTTTGTACCAACAGGGGCTAGTAAATAACATAGATAATTTTTAGCGCGTATTTTTTTTTTTTTTTTGTATTACACACATTAATTTGGAAAATCTTGCAAAAATAAAAATAATTGTCAGATGTTAATGAAACTTTCAGAAACTATTCACAGATGATCGAAATTATTATAAATATGGATTTTTTTATTAAAGTCAGGGCAGAAATATTTCTTTTATATTTATTAACAGCCCCATAACTAATTTTATGAAAAACTCTAGAAATTCGAGCGCGTCAACCTTAGTGATTACAATAGTTAAAAGCACAAGGCTTTGAAGAATGCAAATCATGTTTTTTTTTTTTTTTTTTTTTTTTAGCTCCACGGTACCGAAAAATCAGTTCTGAATTGTAACATACAAAACTTAATAAAACAAATATATTATTTAATTTCAAATGCTTTTATTTGTTTTTAGTTGTTTTTATGAATATGAACAATATTTTCTGAAAGCAAAAAATTTTTTCAATGAAAATTGAATTTTTAATACAATTATTTGTTATTTCTTTAATTATAATAGATTTTTACATTACGTTTTTTTTTTTAAATATTATAACATTAGTTAAAAACAAAATCAGCCTTTCAAACTGTCCATATGAGATTGTCGCTTTGAAAATTGTATCGTTTGGACCAATCAGAAGATCCGCAGTAATTAAAAAATGTAATTTTTGTGCTTATAATCGGGCGGTAATTATAAAGTACGGAATACCAAGCAGGATAAAATTTCGTTGCATTATTTGAGTTCAGCATTGTTCTCCACTGTTAAGGCCTTTACTTTTGCGAAACACGTAGGGAGAAGTTAATTTGATTTTTCAATTTTAACTGAGAAGGGCACCTATAAGTATCAGTATCATCTTATGAAATTTAACTACTGCTAAACTTTAATTTATATGATCTTATTTTTATATTAATCTCAGTTATGACATTTTTCCATAAATGAAATATCAAAATTAATAATAAAATGAATGGAAATATAAAATGTAATAAATGTACATAAAATTATAGTATTTTATGTACACTTCTTATAAAATTTCATAAGAAAGGTACCTATAAATTAATTAGATAACTTTTTCTTATGAAATTTAATCTCACTCTTAACAGTCTTATTTTTTAATTTCTTTATATTTTCCATAAAGCATCGTAAACGTAAAGATGAAAGCTAAGTACAAAAAAAAAAATTAAAAAATTAGAGCGCTGAAAGTTTTCCTTAAAAGTAACGAGGTAAATAATTTGTTCACTTAAATCTAAATAATTTCACTTCCTTGCATCCGTAGAAAGAATTATCCTCTCGTAAGTTATCTAAACGTCATGAAAATGTCTTTCGCCACTTGTCAAATGACGCGAAAGGTTATGACCTGCTTTGTTTTATTTTGAAATTACATTTTTTCGGCGCAGAAGCAGAGTTAAGCTTGGTTCAAAATATTTTAAATAAACATTATAATTTCTGATTTCCAATCAGTTTTGAAAAAAATGATAATTGATTTTTAAAAGAATATCAAAGTCAGATTTTCTTCTTTTTTATCAAACGGAAAAAATGATTGAAAATGATTGATTATCTGTCCTTTTTTTTTGACAAAAAAAAAACAAGGTTTTTAACGAAAATTTCGGACGATTAAAAAATGTAAAAAAATATCCCCAAAATACTTTGATCTTTCTTCTTTAATAATAATATGAACATTAGACGATAAAAACGTTTTCGTCAAGTTCGCCGTCTTTTTCGTAATGCTATGATCTGTTTGTTTTCGTGGAGATCCAAATTAGAGGAAGAACTGTCGCAGTGTGCCCGATCACCACTCCCACCTTTTCATAAACAACCCTGGATATGCCTGCCGGTAGAGAAAGGTCCTCGTGTGCTAAAAATACCAACGACCTCCTTTCAAACTGACAAAAAACACAAAACTCAATTAAAAAATAAAAGACCTTTAATTTCGATTAATTTAAATACTGCCAACAAACACCGAACACACTTTTTTTGACAGTAATTAATACGGCCTGAAATTAATTATATTCATTTACTTGTTTAGCGTCACAATTCTCTTGTATGAACAGTGTTATATAGATGCCAGTGACTTCACAGCGGTTTTTAGCAGGCCACGCCGCAGCCCGGCCATAGGGCTGGGTTGCGACCGTGGCAAAGTCTAGTTTGGACCATATCAGGACCTGCTAAGACAAGCTAAGACCAATTTGGACCAAAACTTGACTAAGCTCGGACCAGCTTGGACATGTTATGACCAATATTTGACCCTATGCGGAAACGCTCGGGTTTCCCACGAAAAACGACCTTGTGTCACATATTGACCTCGTGGGAGTCAAGTAAATACAGCCGGCCAGGCTGGGTTGCGACCGTGGCAAAGTCTAGTTTGGACCATATCAGGACCTGCTAAGACAAACAAAGACCATTCAGCGTAAATGACGGTTCCGTATAGGATGCAGGTTCGAATCCTGTCCAAGGACGAATATTTTCTATGAAAATTTCTCGGACATTCAGGCCGGTAAATGTTTTAATACTGTTTATTATAAACAGAGCATTTACTTAAATACTTGTATCTATAAAAAGAACGTTAAACATAAAAATGTCTTTAATAAATAAATTGTCGGACTTTGTCCATTTCGTAATATATGACGTCATTTGTTTACATTCGATACACCATGAGCAGTTATGAATGTACGAGATTCATGGAAGATTGAAGTTTATAAACAGTAAATTCGAGTTTGCCTACCGAACGATCCTTGGTGGCCGAGAGGTCAAGGCACGTCAGTGTAAATGACGGTTCCGTATAGGATGCAGGTACGAATCCTGTCCAAGGACGAATATTTTCTATGAAAATTTCTCGAACATTCTGGCCGGTAAATGTTATTTAATACTGTTTATTATAAACAGAGCATTTACTTAAATACTTGTATCTATAAAAAGAACGTTAAACATAAAAATGTCTTTAATAAATAAATATATATATGTGTGTGTAATATATTATATATATTGTTATTTATATATTATATGCGCGGTACTTATTAGAAAGCGCTCAATATGTTAAACGCCAAGATATCAAGTGCAGATTAAATTATCAATCCGCAAGTCAAAATTAAATTAAATCAATCCCTAAGATTAGTTAGCAAATTTTCTTTGAAACATTTTTCATTAAAATCGGCTGACAAGGAAGATTTATTTTAATAGCGGTAGGGAAAATAAATTTTTAGAAGATTTTCTTACTTCCATTTTATATATATATATATATATATATATATATATATATATATATATATATATATATATATGAAATGGACAAAGTGTACTTCTTCAGGCGATGGTAAGTAATATTAATATAAGTTATTTATCATTGCCTGAAGAAGTAAAATCAAAGTAATGAAACATGAAAGCGTCTCGGTAGCGATTTCAACATGTTTTTTTATTATAATAAAAAATTAATAATATATTGCTCTATTATGTACTGAGCACTTTTTTAAAAGTAAATGTTACGAACAGTCGAATTTTACTCCATTTTTTCTTTTCTCATTTGTATATATATATATATATATATGAGTAAAATCTATGACTATGAATGGAAAGGTTTTTTTTTATTCGTGTGACGCGTTTTACCTCTTTAAGACTCAAAGTCGAAACATCCTTTAAGATTTTTCATCACACGAAAACTTGCTCGATTTTGTCACACTTTTCGTTATACGAAAACATTGTCCGCTTCGTCAGATTTTCCTAAAATTGTTCCTGAAAGCTTAGGTCGAAGAACAGCATAATAAAAAAAATATCCAAATGTTAGACAGTTTTTGCTTTATTTTCTCCCGAAATTAACGCAACTATACAAAGCTTAGTGGTCAAACATAAGACTTCCTTGTCTGTTATATTTAACAATACATGTTTGAATAATAATAATAATAATAATAATAATAATAATATATATATATATATATATATATATATATATATATATATATAGAGAGAGAGAGAGAGAGAGAGTATTACACAACAAAATCCAAATTTACCTCATATGGAGATAAATCTATTTCAATTGACGGAAACTTAAATTTAATTTTTTTATATATTAAACATTTTGTGGGATGGGCAATTATGCAGTTACACGATTCGGACAGTTTTGCTGTTACCCACGGTATATATATATATATATATATATATATATATATATATATATATATATATATATATATATATATATATAAGTTTATGTAACTTTCATGAATCATTTTCATTTTATCATAAGGATTTATAATGTAATTTACATTTGATAATGTATTAGAGTTTAACATAGCATTTACTTACACACAGATACTGGGTGCGATGGGAAAATTGTCGTTTAAATTACGTAACAATGAAAATAACACTGACATCGCATTTTAACAGATATATACCATTCTGCTAAATTATACGCTATATATATATATATATATATATATATATATATATATATATATATATATAAAGACAAAAGGAAAACTTAGCTCATGTGTTATGTCCTCTGTGGAATTTTATCAAGGCAAATCACCACAATGGACAAAACGCGTCGGCTAAGATATGTTTCCTTTTGTCTTTATTTATATTGGCCTTTTACTATCAAACACACAGACACGCACGTGCGCACGCACACACACACACACACACACACACACACACACACACATATATATATATATATATATATATATAGATAGATAGATAGATAGATAGATAGATAGATATTGTCATTCATTTTTTATATATATTGCTTTTATTGTCCTTATAATGACTATTGTTTTCATCGTCAGTAAGGCTAACTTTATTGTTTATCATACCAAATAACACATCAACTATTATTGATAAAAAATAGGGGAAAGAGGATTAACAGGAATCAATAACACTACCAGCACCCCCACAAACACAACCACCGCCATAACAATTAGTATAGCCATCACGGAAGATGAAAGCATTAACACTTCAAAATGATTATTTTGTGACGACTACTATTACTTTCGCTATTAGTACTGTTGTTATCACTTTAGAACAATCACTTCATAACCATCTCTACCACCATCATTTTCATTTTCATTATTATTATTATTATTATTATTATTATTATTATTACCATCATCATCATTATTATGGTTACCACAACTATTATCATAATTACCATTATCATTATTGTCATTATTTATATTTTTATATTGCTTTTATTGTCATTATTTTGATTATTTTTCCCATCAACATTAAGGCTAACTTTACCGTTTATCATAACCAATAACACATCAATAATTATTGATATATTAATAATAATATCACAGTTATTGTTACCATTAACATAATCACAATCGCTAATAAAACACCAGCAGTTATCGCTGGTTAAAATACAAACATCATCATCATGGATACAGACAGAACCGAAGCAGCGTGGTGGTAGTGGACCCAGATCAATGAGTGTGGGTACGCGTCTATATATATATCTATGTGTGAGCGAATGTGAGAATGTCTGAAGGCGCGGACAGCCGATCTGAAAAACGTCAAGACCACCCTCGCCTGTTCCCTGTTAAGAAAACATTGCTACATATATAGGGTGACCCCACAAAAAAGGGAATTTTTTAAGTGCGTATTGCTAGACATGAGCAAGTGGCAACACTGCGAGACAGTAAACTTGAGCAAGTAAACATTTCGCCATTTAGAATTCAAGATGAAATTCACAGTATCCCAGCTGAGATGTTGCGGCAATCAATGAAGAATCTCAACAGCAGATTTCAAGAATGCATTCGTACAGGAGGACGCCACCTACAGGACGTAATTTTTAAAAATATGAAAATTCCATCATTGTTTCTTAAATGGCATGTTTTAAAGTTTCAATTACTATGAATAAGATATTTTTCTTCCATCACTCTTGGTTTTATTGGATTGTTAAATAGTTCCCATTTTTTCCCACGAAATAGAATGACAGTTGCGTATATATGTGTGCTTGAACACATGGATGTGTAACTACACCTAACCTCATATTATTTATATGGGTGTGTTTGTACAAACTAAAATGCATGTATGTGTGCCTATGTATGTGAGAATATCATCCCAAACAAACACAGAAGATAATTCCCCACTCCACCACACTCAAATAATCAAACACAAATAAGCATAATTAGACGCCCTTTTGAAAAAATAAACCGGTTTGTCTGGTGATCGCAAAAAACTACTATCCATGCACCTTAATATGTTAGCTCTATCGCGGATACTGGGCGCTTTCCACTAAGTAACGTGCATATAATGGACTCTCCCGTCGGTTTCGACGTATGAGGATCTGACAACTTAACCAATTGATTCAGTTATGAAATTTTGTGCAATAATCTTAAGTTAAATCGGCAGAAAACCCATCCAAGTGATTTGATTAAAGTGGTGAAGGCTTGTGCAGAACCATCCACACTTTTCGGAACTATTGATACACTCAGTCGATGCAAATAAATGCCACAAACCAAACAGACAATAGACCTCAGATTTTCGTGTAAGAGTTTTCCATCTCCTACTGCGCATATATATATATATATATATATATATATATATTATTCAGTTTTTTTTTCAGCGTTTTTACATCTTTCTGTTTGGTGGGAGTGAGGGAGTACAAAACGGTCCATACCATTCATTGTCCCAACTGCTTTCGGCCACTTTCTTAGTCATTTACTAGGGGTGGGGGTTTCTGTTGTCAGTATCTCTTCATTTTTTTGACTGAAATGTACTTTTTGTGATCTTTATTGCGAGCCTTAGCGTGTAAAGCGCAGTTGGAATTCGAGTGAGCGTCTTTCTATTTTCTTAAAAAAAAACTTTCAGCATGCCACTCCCCTTGTTAAACAAAGTGAGGGTCATAGTGGGAGAGAGATATTTAATATACAGTGTTTCTCTTATTGCGAGATAATTTTAGTCATTTAATTTACATAGAATTTAATGTTTTCGGCCAGACTTTTTCTTAATGATTTTTCTTAAGGGTTCTTAAGTGTGCATAGATATTTTTATTGCACCTTGCTCTGATAATTAACACGTGAGTCGTCTACTAAAGGAGTTGATAGTATGTCCGATATAGGTAATTGATTTATGACAAGAAATACAGTCTTGTATTGGGCAGTGAAATCGATACACTATATTGGTCATCGCTAGTTTAGATTTGATGGGGTTATTTTGATAATGACAAGGATTGCGGTTTTTCATTTTCTGTCATGTAAATACATATATAAAAGGCATTGACTGTATGTGTGTGTCTGACTAAAACAAAAAACTACAATAGTGATGACAAAGTAAATATGTATACAGACTCATTATCACCGAAGCCAGTTTTTTGTAAAAAATATTATCATCGTATGATTTTCTATTTACGAGGATATATTAAAATTAAAATGCATTAGAAAACATTTGGCCCTTTCACTGAAAATTTGCTCTGAATTTTAAATTAAAAAATGCAGCAAAACTATAACATTATTTAATTAGAAAAGCTTTTAATTGCTTTGATAAATAATATTTATTAAGGACACTATTGTCTTAAAAAGCAAATTTCTCGGTTAATAATTAATTTTTACAATAATTGTTTCCATTTTTTAAAATTTTAATTAAACAATTTATAATATTAAAAAATCGTTTAAAATTCTTCATTGCTTTCAAGGTGGCAGTTTGTTAATATTGTTGAAAAGTGAAAATTAATTTTACGAATCAAAAATTGAAAAGCTCATAACAATCGTTTGAGCCAATATATTTTTAAAAGAAGTTTTAAAAAATAATTTTTAGTGTATAGAGCATTCCCAATTTTTACCCATGGGAAGCTATACACGACATAGTCATTAAAAAGGTCACGTGATTTAAGTGTCGTCTGACACTTTCCTTATTCAGTTCTGTTTCATCATTAACGTCTTTAAAAATCATCCCTTCAAAATTTCAAAGTAAGTTTTGAATTTAAAGAACTATAAAAATTTAATAATAAAATAACCATCATGATAACAATTAATAATAAATAAAATACCGTAACATTTCATAAATTATTGATTTTTACTTCTAACATGGTATTTTATGTCAGTTATTAAATTTAAAAATGAATCTAAAAAAATTTTATATTATTCTAAATTTTATTATTTTTTCGTAAAGCATCTTCAAACGTAACTAAAAGTCAATAAAATATTAGATAATTGCTGAAAATATGTTAATTTGTAAAAATTACTAGGTAGTTAAAGATAAAAAGATGCGTTCACTTAGATTTCGTAAATTTGTCAATTCTGGTCATCCGTACTAGCTGTCATCACCTCGTAACTTATCAGTGATGTCGATAACGCCAATAAAGACATGATCAAAAAAAGACCCGTTTTTAAGAAATGCTTGTATACTATATTTTTGTGATATAATAAGTAATATTTGTTTCAAATCAGATTAATTTAACTTTAAATTTGCTAATAATTTTACTCAAATAACGTGTCACAAATATATATTTTATTTTTAGAAGGTTTTAAAAATTGATATTTTTGTTTTGTTTACAAATTTCTTACAATTAAGAAAATGGCCGCTCTTAAGAAAATTTTCTTATATCGGCCGAAAAGTTGAGATTCCAATCTATATAATTTTTATTTAAAATACACCAGAATATTTTAATTACTGGAAATAGTAAATTTAATCTCAATTAAAGCTAAAATCAAATCCTCAAGAATGCTTTTTTCATTTTTGAAAATTAATTTTAAACTTTAGGTATCGAAAATTCAGTGGAGGTACCTGCATCAATTCAAAATAATCGACATATGAACATAAATGTTCAAGCGAAAGACAACCATTGGTCTTTGGGTCTTATCAAGATCAATGGCTCCTTTAATAGCAAGAGAACTTAAGAATTTGTGAAAGGACATCTTCCTGAATTTGGACTGGATTTAGATAAACACATTGTTGGCTGTACGACCGATGGTGCTGCTACGATGGTGAAGTTTGGAAAGGAAATAAGACCTAATCACCAACAATGTACCGTACATTGCATACATCTCTCAGTGATAGACATTCTTTATCAAAAATATATTGAAAATATCGCCTCAACCGAAGAAACTGACAAAAAATGAAGAGATTATTATAAGAGACGATAGTTATGATGAAGCCGAAATAAGACAACAGGACATAATTTTTCAAAGAGATTTGGCTCACAAGAAAGCTTGTTTCCCACCAGCCAAAACCTGATTTTAACAAAATCTTAAATAAGGTAAGAAAAATTTCTAAACTATAAAAAATGAAATTTTGCAAGATTTTGTACGAGCGAACTTCGATAACATAAAGTATAAACTTAGACTTGATGGTATTTATCAATCCACCCACGAGGATAGAATGTGGCACAAGGCCTTTTTAATGTGGGTACCTCCGAGCCCGTAGGCCCAGCCAAAAATAAATAACCATCGTCCCCACCGAGGCGGGTCAATTCTGCCAACCTCCCCCAACGAAACCCTACCCTTCGGCGGAGCTTCGTCAGGGTTCCTCCCTGCAAGCAGAGAGTTCGACAGACACCCGACCCGGCAGCTCACAAAGCACAGATACTACACTTTGATTCTAGCCACCGGGCCGAGCGGGTATGATTTTTTTCGATACTTAGACTTGATTGCAGAAGCAAGTGGAATAGCATGTTCCATATAATGGAGAGATTTTTAAGATTAAAAAGCTGCATTCCAAATGCTTTACAGGCAGTACTTTCCACTGACGATGAATAGAAAACTCTCAATTTGCTTTATGAAATTCTACATCCAGTAGAGATTATTTTGAAGGCAATTTGTACTGATAATACGGATTTACTCAAAGCGAAACATTCTATAGAATTTGTATTGGATAAACTTCATATCATCGGCAACCGTTTGGCTCTAAATCTCCATGGAAGACTACTGCATTGGTAATAAAAGAAGAAATGTCGAAACCTTGACTCTCTTAAGTTATTTATACAATCCACGGAAGTTTAAAGACGAAACAATCTCTGGAAATTTTCTTTTTCTAGCAAAACAATTTTAAAGGAAGTATGCTGAACAAGTATATAGGATATTTCCTGGACATCACAAGGAGAACACTACAGAATTATGCAAAGAAAACGAAATAGAAGAAAACTTAAAAACAAGTGTTACTGTTGTCCCATCTTCAACCGAAACTGATGATGAATTCATGCCTGAATATACTAGCACAATGAAGAAAATGAATGAAGAGCTTGTGGGCTTCAGCGTACCCGGATTAAAAGGAGAATTTAATAGGGGATACCCTGCCCACAAAATACAACGCAAATTTCAAGAAGAAACAACACGATAAGGAACGTTTGTAGAAAATAGAACATTGTATATTTATTGTCTTGTGAATAGAGTAAAAAGGATTAATGCTTTAGTTCGTTTAAGCAAAATGTGATTTTGACAAAAATGTCTGTGTTCGCTGTCTTTCAACAGAGCAGCAGAGTAATGTCTGTTTCTTTTGTTTTTGTATAGGTGTAAAGGAAAAAGGAGCGATGAATTTAAGTTGAAAAAGAGAGTGTGGATGAGGAATAAAAGATAAAAGGAAAATGTACTTATGAATTGTTTTGGAGTCAGTTGTAAATTTGTTGTTGTTCTTCTTCTTTCCTAACCCACTTTCGGCTCTTAGTGTCGGGTTGAGTCAGCGATGGAATTTACTGTCAGTCTTCTATGATCTCTGCGCCCTTCTGACTGGTGATTGACTTCAAACTCTCTATTTATTGTTGACTTTTTTTCACACTGGCTCGTTATCTTTTTTTTAGTTTTGCAAATCGCCTCCTTTCATTGGTCAGAAAATTAATTTCACACCTTATTGCGAAATCTGTTTTTAGTCGTTTTGATCCGATTTTGCGGGTGTGCAAATCTACTTTGTGTCTTTTAGTCATTTGCTGGTATGATATAGGATTTGTATCCTTTAAGCTTATGATACTAACAAATCAACTTGAAATCTCCAAATAATTCATATATTTTGAAGCAACTTCGAACGGAAGCGAAAATCTCGAGAGAATATATAGAGCATTGTTTACAATCAAAGCAATTAGCGTCCAGTCAGAAAGAGTTTTTTTTTCAATTACCGGACTTTTCCACACAAAAATTAGAACAAGTTTGTCCGGTAAAACACTCAATGCATTGTATTTTTTTAAAGATCATTTCTAAAGGAAAGTGAATCATCAAGCAAGTCATTAAACTTGATTGATTCTTAGAAATACAAGAACTAATGATTTAAGTAAATAAATTCTGAATTTATCTTTTATTTTTTTTTTGGTATCTGTTTTTTGAGAAGACTTCATCCATACATATGCATGAAATAAATGATATATTAATTACAGAAAGTAATACAGAAACTTTAAATAAAGTGTTCACTGCCAGATAGAGTGATAAATTGTGGCCAGCAATAATGGATGCTGGTAGGATTTCTAATTCTCTCAGAATCGCCTTACTGTAGAGGATGCATAAATCCGGTGAGAAGACACGTCCTTGTCTTACGCCGCTTTCTATTTTGTATGTCTACAATATTCATTTTCTATCCGTATGCAGGCGATTTTCTGCTAGTATAGTAAGTACATGTACTTTATCGCTTAAAAAGAACATACCATGATGGAAAAAAACAAAACTTGACGAAAACAATGTCTTATCGTCAAAGTGTTTGTTATTATTAAGAGAAAAGACCAAAGTATTTTTTAAATCATTATAATTGTTTTAATCCTTTCTAGCACGTGTGAAATTTTGCTAAAAATCATGTTTTTTTTTCCGTCAGCTGTAGGCCAAAGATTACTATGGGAGTTTTAGCGCCTTTTTCCTGTTAAAAAAAACACGTTGAATTGGGACTTCTTGTAAAAATCAAATTAGATTTTAATGAAATTATTTTGAATTATTATTTTTTTTTTAGAAAATCTTCGTATTGAGAAATGAAGAAAGGACAGTAAAGAAAGAGGGTTCAGGATGACAAAAGATGGCGATTGACATTGCATTTAAATCTTTGAAGATTGTAGTTGATTGAGAAGCAAGAAATCGGAAGGGAGTTTCAAAGGTGACAAATGCGAGCAAAATGAAAAAAAGAGAAACCAAAAGACAATAAGTAAAAGACAAAACAAAAGAAATCATGATAAAAAAAGGAAACATTATCTGTCTATATTTCTGAGATGAGGTATTATGTACACTATTTACATTATTCGGACTATTGTCCTCATCTTTGTTGCCATATTTATCACACCGTTTCAGTATTCTTCAGGTGGTTGGAATGTCGAACTGAACCCTTTATTTCGGCCACATGGCACAGTGGATAGAGGCGATGGTTAGAGCCAGTGACTACACCCAAAGACTTGTGAGTTCAATACCTGGTTAAGGCAGTGGAGAACTGAATCCTTTATTTCGCTCACTGAGGTAGTTAACGCAGGTTGGTGGTTCGAATTCCATAAGTAAGATAATCAATTCTTACACGGGAAATTTCTTGGAAATTATACATATCATATAGCATATTGTTTAGCCTAAGAATTACACTTAATGCAGGTTTGTAGTCGGAATTCCATAAGAAAGATATGCAATTGTTATTCGGGAAATTTCATTGTTGATACTGCTATCATATAAAATATTGCTTTAGCCTAAGAATTACATTAATGCCGGTTTGTATTTCGAATTCCAAAAGATATTCAATACTTAGGACATTTCTTGGAAATTGCACATATCGTATAAAGCTTTAGTCTAAAAATGACACTTAATGCAGGTTTGTGGTCGGCATTCCATAAGTAGATTTTCAATTCTTATACGGGAAATTTCTTGGAAATTGCTCATATCATATATTGTTTTAGTCTCAGAATTACAGTTAATGTTTTGTGGTCCAAATTCCATAAATAAGATTTTCAATTCTTTTACTGGACATTTCTTGGAAATTACCCATATGATATATCATATTGTTTTAGCCTCAAAATTAAACTTAATAGAGTTTTGTGTTCCGAATTCCATAAGTAAAATATTCAATTGATATAGAGGACATTTCTTGGAAATTGCACATATCATATCTTGTTTTAGCCTCAGAACTACACTTAATGCAGTTTTCTGGTCCTAATTCCGTAAGTAAGCTTTTCAATTATTTTACGGGACACAATGGAAATTACCCATATGATATATCATATTGTTTTAACCTCAAAAGTAAACTTAATAGAGTCTTGTGTTCCGAATTCCAATAAAATATAGAGGTCATTCCTTGGAAATTGAACATATCATATCTTGTTTTAGCCTCAGAATTACACTTAATGTAGTTTTGTGGTCCGAATTCGATAAGTAAAATGTTCAGTTGTTATACAGGGCATTTCTTGGAATTTACACATATCATATATTGTTTTAGCCTCATAATTACACTTAATACTGGTTTGTGGTCCGAATCCCATTAGGAATTCAATTGTTTTACGGGAAATTCCTCGCAAATTACACATATGTTTTAGCTTCACTCTTTCTAATCTTACTTATAACAGCTCCAATAGATTCTGACGATGCATCTGTTGTGAGTGTGACTTGAGAGCCTGGTTCCTGACTTCAATATTTCACTTTCATAAAATGTACTCTGGTAAAGATATTTAGCATCATTGAAGGGTCCATGGTAGGACATTGCAATATGATATTTTCATTTTTCCTCTTGGGATTTTTTAATAAATTTATAAGAGTGATGTCAAAATTGCTGAACATTTCAGTAAATATTGATAATAATTAATCAAGCCATTAAATTAATGTACTTACCTCAGTGATGACGGCGGGTAAGATCTTGTTTTGCGATTTTTTTCTGGTGAAGTTGATATACCCGTTTTATCTATTTGATATTCGAGGAAAGTGAATTTGTTGACTTTAAAATGCGTTTGCAGACTTTTTTTTGGGGGGGGGGTACAAAATATTGTATTACTTCAAATATTTTGTGTAACTGGTCATAATATTCCTGTTCATTTTTACTCAAAATTAAGACATCGTCTGTGTATACGAAAGTCAATGTTAAACCACGTAGAACTTCGTCGAATGTGCTGCGTTGTGTAGACCGAATGACATTCTAAGGAACACAAATAAAAATAAAAACATAATCAAAGGGTATCGTCACGGCTGTCTTGGATATGTCCTCTTCTGACACTAGGATTTGATAATCGGCCTTTATTAAATCCAATCCATGTTCCTTGTAAGCTCCTGGTAAAATCATGTATGTGCAGGATCAGATATCTATCTGTTGTACTGGCTGCATTAAGACGACAGAAACCTCCGCATTGGCTCCATGACGTCAGGTTTTGGTACCATATTTAGTAGCACTGACCATGGGATTTTGGATGGACATATTATACCGAATTCAAACATGTGTTGGAATTCTGTCTATGCAATTTTATATTTCTTAGGACTCAATCTCTGCGTGGTCGAATGGGGTCATTGTACGGTGGTCTTTATATAAATGTACGGTGTATTTAAAAGGAGTCGTGATATCCAGAATTTCTTTTTAAGACACTTTAAACGGCATGTTTTATTCTCAGATTAAACTGAGCCAATTCCAGTCGAAATGTATGGAAACTGATTTCCTTGAATTTCAAGATATGTTACATTTGTAGTCGACTCTTGGATTGGGCGTGATATAATATGGCATATGGCCTATGCATCCCAATAAGTATGAGCCACAAGAAGCCCACCATACATTTTATAAAAATAAAAGACGTGAAATCTGACAGGTAAACAAGAGAACAACAAACGACAAACTTAAAATTTAATACAAAATTTATTTACATCATATATACACAGTAGTGTTTCGATTAAAGGAACCTGAACATGAATTTATTTATATCATATATACAAAGTAGTGTTTCGATTAAAGGAACCTGAACATGAATTTATTTACATCATATATACAAAGTAGTGTTTCGATTAAAGGAACCTGAACATGAATTTATTTACATCATATATACAAAGTAGTGTTTCGATTAAAGGAACCTGAACATGAATTTATTTACATCATATATACAAAGTAGTGTTTCGATTAAAGGAACCTGAACATGAATTTATTTACATCATATATACAAAGTAGTGTTTCGATTAAAGGAACCTGAACATGAATTTATTTACATCATATATACACAGTAGTGTTTCGATTAAAGGAACCTGAACATGAATTTATTTACATCATATATACAAAGTAGTGTTTCGATTAAAGGAACCTGAACATGAATTTATTTACATCATATATACAAAGTAGTGTTTCGATTAAAGGAACCTGAACATGAATTTATTTACATCATATATACACAGTAGTGTTTCGATTAAAGGAACCTGAACATGAATTTATTTACATCATATATACAAAGTAGTGTTTCGATTAAAGGAACCTGAACATGAATTTATTTAAATCATATATACAAAGTAGTGTTTCGATTAAAGGAACCTGAACATGAATTTATTTACATCATATATACACAGTAGTGTTTCGATTAAAGGAACCTGAACATGAATTTATTTACATCATATATACAAAGTAGTGTTTCGATTAAAGGAACCTGAACATGAATTTATTTACATCATATATACAAAGTAGTGTTTCGATTAAAGGAACCTGAACATGAATTTATTTACATCATATATACAAAGTAGTGTTTCGATTAAAGGAACCTGAACATGAATTTATTTACATCATATATACAAAGTAGTGTTTCGATTAAAGGAACCTGAACATGAATTTATTTACATCATATATACAAAGTAGTGTTTCGATTAAAGGAACCTGAACCTGAATTTATTTACATCATATATACAAAGTAGTGTTTCGATTAAAGGAACCTGAACATGAATTTATTTACATCATATATACAAAGTAGTGTTTCGATTAAAGGAACCTGAACATGAATTTATTTACATCATATATACAACGTAGTGTTTCGATTAAAGGAACCTGAACATGAATTTATTTACATCATATATACACAGTAGTGTTTCGATTAAAGGAACCTGAACATGAATTTATTTACATCATATATACAAAGTAGTGTTTCGATTAAAGGAACCTGAACATGAATTTATTTACATCATATATACACAGTAGTGTTTCGATTAAAGGAACCTGAACATGAATTTATTTACATCATATATACAAAGTAGTGTTTCGATTAAAGGAACCTGAACATGAATTTATTTACATCATATATACAAAGTAGTGTTTCGATTAAAGGAACCTGAACATGAATTTATTTACATCATATATACAAAGTAGTGTTTCGATTAAAGGAACCTGAACATGAATTTATTTACATCATATATACAAAGTAGTGTTTCGATTAAAGGAACCTGAACATGAATTTATTTACATCATATATACAAAGTAGTGTTTCGATTAAAGGAACCTGAACATGAATTTATTTACATCATATATACAGTGTAACCCGGATATAAGAGACTCTGATATAAGAGAAACCCGGATATAAGATAGATTTTCTCTGGTCCCAAATTAGAGCCTGTGTTAATGTATATATAATAGACCAAACCCGGATATAAGAGAAACCCAGATATAAGAGACTTCTTATTTGGTCCCGACAACTCTCTTATATCCGGGTTACACTGTACAATATTTCGATTAAAGGAACCTGAACAAACAATGAATCACGTAAATGGAGGAAGAATTAAGTAAATGGAGGAATACTGACCGGATAGAAGATCAAAGATACTATAGCCGCGACTAAATTATTAAAGGTAGAGTCCAGGTAAGTTAATGGTATGAAAAAGTTCGAAAGTTCAGTTTAAATGTCCGGTAAAAGTGTTGAGTAGTTGCTGGTTAAATCCAATGATGAACCTTCCGTAGTATTTAACCGAAGTGTGCAGAAACTGGACGATAAAGACGCAACTTCCTAAACCAGGTGAGTTATGTTGACAGGAAAAACAAACGCCGGAAGTTGATAGTTGAAGATTGGCCGAAATAGCTGTACTGTTCGGTGCAGGCGTTGATTAAATCCACGATGAAGCAGCAAGAAATGATGGCCAGTAGAACGACATGACGGGCCGTTGAATAATCTTCCAGTTCGACCCGAGATGAAAGATATCAGGAGGGATATCTGGCCGTATGAATTAACTAAATATTACGGCAGAAAATAGTGGCAATGCTGTGTTAGTATCTGGGTAGTTGCTTCTTAAGTCTAATGGCGAACCGTCTGTAATATTCAAGCCAAGTATACAGAATAGGTTGTGTGAAATCTGGACGATATGCATGCAGCAACTTCCTAAAGGAACTAGGTGAGTTAGTTTGAGGTAAGAATACCGGGAATGAAATGGAGACCAATACCTAGCTGGAAGTTCGGGGCCGTCGTAAGCAGGTATATTAACGCAAATCAACCAGGTGAGTTACGTTGAAGTAAAGGCCGGAAGTAATAAAGGCCAAGTATACTGAAAAATAAGGGTCCGTGGTAGCCGGAAGTAGTAAAGGCCATAAATGCCGGAAGTAAGATGTCGGAAGTAAGATGCCGGAAGATAAGGGTCCGTAGTAGCCGTAAGTAATAACGGCCAGGAATGCCTTAAGCAAGAGTCTCTGTGGTAGCCGGAAAAAAGAAAGTACCGGAAGTAAGATTTGACGGGAAAGCCCAACTAGCGTCCAGTTGACAGAAGAAAAATAATTGGGCTGTAACTCAACAGGTTATTTAGCCTTCTCCCTCATCTGGTATATACCTTGAGCTACTACTGAGCCAGGTTATGACACAAGGTCGTTTTTTAACCTGGGGACCTGAGTTTTTCCATTCAGGCCGCTGGTTTTAACTTGTCTAAGCTGGTCAGAGCTTGTCTAAGTTATTCATAACCGGTCATACCACCACAGGTGTTACGGAACAAGACCGAGTATTCTGTCCACGCGGCGGGGGGGGGAGAGAAGTCCTCCGTCACGGAACAGATACTACAGCCGCAGCATTTACTCCGACGAGAAGTTCCTTCTTTTACCTCATCCGGGATTTACCTCCCCCCCCCCACACACACACTAAGCCAGATCGTGATAGAAGGTCTAAGCTGGTCAAAGCTTGGCTAAGCTGGTTATAGCTTGTTTAAGCTGGTCTTAGCTGGTCATACCACCGCTACGGAACAGATGTTACGGAAAAAGACCTAGGATTCTGTCCAGGCAACGGGAGAGGCGGGGAAGAGAAGGCCTCCGGCACGTAACAGATACTACAACTGCAGCACCTACTGCGACGGGAAAATCCTCCTACCTCCTCATCCTCCATGATCGACGAAAAATTGCCAGGTTATATGACAAGGTTGTATAATAACAGCTTGCTACGTACCTAAAATAAGGGTGTATAATAACGTAAAATCTAAAGGAAAATAAATCCCGAGTTGCTATGAAATATAAAAGGTATTATAAGATATTCCCTTAGAGTATGTAGATTATGTTATATATATTGTATTATATATTATAGATATCTTATATACTATATATATATTATATATATTATATTATATATATATAATATAATATATATTATATATATATATATTATATATATATAATATAATAATAATAGTTCTGATATAATAAATCTAAATAGATTTATTATATCGCAACAAAGACAAAGGGCAAGGTCATGAAGATATATAGCGTCTGCCCTATGATCACGTGGTCGGAGTATCGGAGGGGATACGATACATTATCTACGAGCGTTTGATTGGCCATATTCACAGGTATGTCAAAATGGGCTAGAGAATCTGTACTTAGTATCAGTGTTTTGACATCGGCTTGAGTAGAAATCCAGGAGAAAACAGGGCGTAATCGGAAACGGAAAGTGAAGGATTTCTCACCGTTTGTGTCGATCTTGGACCCGTTTACTGCAATTTATATGATGTAGGTTGTCCTGGTTTGGGTGGTATGACACTGACTTCTGCTTCTGCGTCGACTAAAAATAGATACCCGTGAATTTTGTCGTGAAGACTGTAATGTCAAAAGTACTCAGGTGTAGGCTTTAAGAAAGCTTTATTCAACTGAGAATACAAGGTTCACGTATAGTGTCCTTTTAAAGTCCCAGTAAACAGAAATAGCTCTCTCAAAGAGGAGAGTAACAACACAAAGCTCATTTTTTTTTATTTATTTATATTCTTCATTTTTTTTTTTTTTTTTGCGCTCGCCACTACATATTACCAATAACCCAAAATCTAATCTCAAACCACTGTATATTCCCAATAAGCCAAACCGGATCCAAACCACTGTATATTATCAATAACCCAAAACCTAATCCAAAACCACTGTATATTCCCAATAATTCAAAATCTAATCCAAAACCATTGTATAGTCCCAATAATCCAACTCCACTATATATTCCTAATAATCCCAAACCACTCTCTATTCCCAATAATCCAAAACCTAATCCAAAACGACTGTCTTATCAATAATCTAAAAACTAATCCAAACCACTGTATATTCTTGATTATCCAAAACTTAATCCAATGTTACTACATATTCCCAATAATCTAAAATCACTATATTCCCAATAATCCAAAACATAATCCTTTCACAAGCATTTATAACACAAAATTTATATTTTTTCTAATTAATAATGTTAATTGATTATTCTAGAAAGAAGTATAAGAAACGATTGTATGTTTCTTAGTCATAAACTCCTTGAAATGCTCCATTCTATTTAATCAAGTTGTCTTTAAATGAATATTTACAATAAAATAACTGTTACTATTGTTCTTTTCAGGTTTTTATCATCTGCACCGTGTCAATTGTGACTTTACTCTTGGTTATCTTTAACGGATCAGCAATACATTATTTTCAATTGCCCGCTATATTAAAACCGGACAACCAAACTATGAATGAAAAATTGTGGATTTTAAAAAACCAAATCTCAACCAACCGAAGCCAAACACAGAATCTGAAATCATTAATAGCCACAACACCAAGCAGAGTTAGTAGTAATGTTAAAACGAGAAAAACGAGCAAACCAAAAATCAAACAAAAATACCTAATTTATTCCTGTAAAGTTGGTACATGCGGTGGTTTCGGTGACAGGCAAAGAGGGATTATTTCAACATTTCTACTGGCCAATTTAACGAAACGTAGATTTGGTTTGATACTAACGAAACCGTGCGATATCCGACAATACTTATATCCTAATGAAGTACAGTGGGATATCCCTAGAAAGCAATTAACCAAACTAAAATCACAACTTGTTAAAATGACAACCCGGAAGAGCATACAAGCCATGGCAAGCATAGATTTCAATAAGCGCTACAAGGCTGATGTAGTTTATTTACAGACCAATTATGTTTTAAGGGACTTACTAAAGAACAACAGCAACTACAAATCTCAGATGGAGGTGTTAGCAAATATGTCTTATGACCAATATTTTGCCGAAATATATGAGAAGATTTTCAAGCCTGGTCATATTATTGCACGGAAATTGAAAGACTTTTTGGAAAAGTCTAAAGTTGGAAACGAAACGAAATTAATATGCGCCCAAATACGAATCGGGCGTAATCCAACTATGCCCCATGACAATGTAAGAAATCACAAATCGACGGTAAATGTCGTCTGGGATTTCTTGCGTCGATATAATGACACGCGTCACGATAAGATTTTCGTCACGACAGACTCTGAGGAAATTAGAAACAAGGCCAAACGTCTTTTTCCCGAACAGATTCTGGACTCGAAAGGGAAGATTATTCATGTAGATTTTCACCAGAAATCTTCGGCTACGGTTTGCCAGGGTGTGGAAAAAGTCCTTCTCGATCAGTACATTTTATCAAACTGTGACGTGCTAATACACAGCCGAAGTAATTTTGGAGAAAACGCAGCACGCTTAAAAAAAAAACAGAGCAAAATCTACATTTTTCAAAATGGCCGCATTTCTCCTTCAAGCATTGTTTAATCAATGGACAAATGTAGATATTCATCTCGCTGTCATAGTATAAGCACGTTACTGAGTCAAACTGAGACCTATCATATGGTATACACGCTTGGTCAAACAATGTATTCATTCCCTTTGCTTCATCGAAACTACACTGCCAAAACAGTGCGCATTTAAAACCAACTATACCCATTCAGCGCAAGGAATACATTACTCTAGTGTTATCACATACAAAAATACAATATTAAAATCTATATCTAACACTAAATGTCAGTTTAAGAGGGAAACAAAAATTATTTTAATGTTTTTCTAAATTCCTAAAAGGTTATTTTTCTATAAATGCCATGTTCCTCCCCCTGGTGACTATTGATTTCAATATTTTCTTTATAATCTGTGAATTGCTAAATGTTCTTGGGAAATATAGTGGAATGTCTCACCTCCGTATTCTCAACGATTTGAATTCCAGAATTGTCCTTCTCTCAGACTGTTTGCTACTCCTGGCTAAAGAATATAATCTATCCTGCTATTTAATCCTTAGCTGGGGGGAGAATAAATGGCCTTTCTTTAAGGCAATCGTGTTTCTCCACAGAGTCCTTTTCTTTATTATCTGTGAACTGTCAAGTGTTCGTGGGAAAAATGGGGAAGAGTTTCCTTTTGCCTTTTCCACGGTTTTAGGATTCAGTTTTCCTTCTCTTTCACTGTTTGGTGTATATATATATATATATATATATATATATATATATATATATATATATATATATATATATGATAAGGTGTATTTAGGTGGCAAGAATCTTTTCAGACATGTTTTGTTAAGTTATATTGAAATGTTAAAGCTTATTGAAATTAAAATACACGTAAAAATTCAGTTTCACCGTTTTCAATGTTACATTCAATGACTTGTAATTGGTTGCAGTAAACGAGGTAATGTAGTAATTGACCAAAAACAGTAACATAAACACACAAAGAGACGAAATCCTTGAAAACGACTGTAGCAACATTTGAAAGTACTAAGGAAAAAGATAAATGAAAATGAACTTTGGTAAAGTTACCAATTATATAAAACAACTAAGGAATTTTGAATAGAAAATCAGATAGCTGAAACTTTTTTTTAATCAATTTGCTTCAAGCAAGACGGCAATGTCACTCAGATGCAAGGGGTTACTGAGAGTGAAAAAAAATGAAAAGATTTTAGAAGGAATCAGAAACCCGATCATAAACAGGGAACCAAGGATAAACCTATACGCCTGTTCAAAAGACAGGAAGGTAGTGTGAACCAGAAGTTAGGCGAATCTATTTGTCCCTATTGAGGTGGGAAATAATTAGCAAGTACAAGTTCAGCGTTTTAGGCGATGTTAGAAGTAGACTTTAGAAAAAATCGGAAACCCTATCCTAAACCGGAAACTTGTCGATATTATTCAGCAAAACATGTTTCAAAATATATGTATAGCAGCTTTTAAATTTCTCTAAATTGATACCATTTCATTTTAACAGTAGCAAGTGAACGGTCTTGTGCCACATCTACGCTACGCTTGGGAAACCACTGGGGTACCTCGAGGCGGTGTAATGGTTAGCAAACTTGTCTCGCTAGAACAATTACAACTGAGTAGTGCGCCCCATTCTTTCGGCTACGCTTGGAAAATCACTATCCTTCTGACTGTTGGAAGCCAGAATAAAGACACCTGGTAGTACTTTGTGACCCTCACTATCTTATTAACATTTATTTTTATTTTACCTACATATAAATGTAGGTAAAATAAAAGTACAAATTAAACAAAGCGCAACTGACTATTAAAAGATGAAACATTTTCGAAGATTGTGACGTCATTCTGATTTTTTTTGCGGCGGGGAGGGAGTCCACACACACGAATTTGTTTTGCACATACTAAGTATCGAAAAAAACACCGTATGAAATTCATAATATTTTATTCATAATGTTGAAGGTGCTAAAAAGATTTTTAACACGAAAAATCACAAGTTCATATTAAAAACTACCGTAAAACATTGATGATTTATTTAAGATATTAGGTTGGTGCAAAAAATAATGATGTAATAATGTCGTTTTTTGACGTATTTTTTAATGTCAAAAAACGACATTATTACGTCATTATTTTTGCACCAACCTAATAGAATAATCTATTATGACATGTCTATCATTTTTGTTTAGATTTATTATATTTATTTTTAGTTTTTCTTGTTGAATTGTTCACCTATATTACATAAGATTCATGATTGTACACAATTAAGTGACAATAAAATTTGTATTTCATATGGACACTACCTGATAAGAATTAACATGTTAGGAAGAGTGGGATCCCGTATCATAGATTCTGAGAAGGGCATCAAACGCTTGCACCGGCCCTATATCTATATCTATATCTATATCTATATCTATATCTATCTATCTATCTATCTATCTATCTATCTATCTATCTCTCTCTCTCTCTATATATATATATATATATATATGTAATAAAAAAATTATAATTTGTGGCTGATTGTTTGCTGTCAGGTTTTTTAAGAGAAAGATATTTATTTATCATGCGCGTAAGTTTATTTGAATTTCAAGTATCATTTTTTCATTTTGGGTCTGGTGTGTGAAATACGATTTTTGGAATCCTAAAGGACGCTTTGTCCTTCAAGATTTTTCATCACGCGAAAACTTGCTCGATTTTGTCACACTTTTCGTCACTGGTAAATTTTCTCCACTTTGTCAGATTTTATTAAAATTGTTCCTGTTATATACACATTTATATATCGTTTACACATATACATACACACATACACACAAACGCACACACCCCACACACACCTGTTTGTGTCTGATAAAAGGAACACATTAAAATAAAACAATAACAATAATCAAAATAAAATTAATAATCATATAATATATATATATGATATAACGATATATAAATTTGTATATTATAATTAATATATCAATAAGCAGTATTTAGAAAAATATTGATGTATGTATATATATATATATATATATATATATATATATATATATATATATATATATATCTTATACAGCAACAAATCCCAAATTACCTCATGTGGGTATAGTCTATTTCAAACTAGCACTACTATGTGCCATTTATCTTCAGCCCAACACTGTCTGGAAAACAGGTGTAATATTGGAGGAATCGAGACTTTTCTCATACAATCTCAGTTACGATGGACTGGTCATGTTCTTGAGAATGTCTGATGATAGGATACCCAAGATCCTAATGTACAGTCAGATCAGGGCTACAGGAATGTAGGACGCCCGTGGATAAGATAAAAAGACAAGCTGAAAAGCAACTTGTCTGCTGTCAATATAACACATAACACCCTTGAGCGCTTAGCCTTGGAGCGGGTAGAATAGAGATCAACGTGTTTTAGTGGACTCAACAATTTTCAATCTGCTTGTCTGAATTATCTTCAAGAAGCGAGAGCAAGATCTAAAAGGTCAGCGAATCTAACAGTGATCTCATCTCACAATCCACACTCTTCCTCCATATGTGGCTTCCTTTGTAAATCACTAGCGGGTCTTAAGTGCCACTTAAGATCATCGCACAAAATTCCATAACTGAGTCAATTAAGCTGTCAGATCCTCATGCGTTGAAACCGACGGGAGAGTCCATTATTATTATTATTATTATTATTATTATTATTATTATTAGATGTATTTGTGTATGTGTGTGTGTCATTAACATAGCAATATTTAATATTGTTTATTCACTGAATTTCATGAGAAAGCTATTTATTTGAAATATTTGGGCATTATAAGAATTTTGGGGTGATAGTAAGGATTTACTGATACTAGTCTTACTATTTAACCAACAGATGGTGGGGAGAGAAAGTATTGTTCCTACCTTTCCCAAGGGTAAGTAAATATAACGAGCTCGACTGGAAATGGAACTCAGCTCTATGATTTCCAATTCCGAGTCGTTACACATTATACCAGCCGGACATCCAAGTTTACACTCCTGAAATTCCCAAGCGGTCACCCATCCAGATACTGACCAAGTTCAACGTTGCTTAACTTTTATGATCGGAAGATTGGGCACTTGTCTTCTAATTCTCAACGTCTTTTCCGATCATCCTGTCCTCTGTTGACACTGGGACATACGTGGTATCTTTCTCTGTGCTCATTACGATACATTACAACGCTGCCAATCATAAGGTTATTTCTTGGGTTGGGGAACGCTTAAAAAGTTCCTATTTAAATTAATGGCGATTGCTTCTTCGTTTTATGCCGTTTCGAATTTTATTTTTAAATTTGGCAACGTTCTACTTCTCGGAGAGTTAGAGGAACCTGTAATTTCTTTATCGTCTCG
Source organism: Acanthosepion lycidas (assembly GCA_963932145.1). NCBI lineage: Eukaryota > Metazoa > Mollusca > Cephalopoda > Sepiida > Sepiidae > Acanthosepion > Acanthosepion lycidas. The sequence goes on from OZ010584.1 coordinate 11,057,606, forward strand.
TGCCAAACAATTACATTTGAAAAAAGCACACATACTTAATATCAGAAAGACACAGTTGAAATTTCTAGGGCACATAATGAGGAAAGAGTGCTTAGAAAATTTGACACTCACAGAACTTAGTGAATGTAAGAGGGACAGAGGAAAACAGTGTATAACCTGCCTAACGAACCTGTGTAAATGACAAAACAGAGATTAGGAGAGATAACAAAAGGAGAAAATTTACTAATAGCTACAAAGAACAGGGAATTGTGGAGAGCCATTATCGCCAACGTCCGGAAGGGATACAGTACATAGAAGAGAAAACTTGTAGCTTTGTTGTTTGTTGTACTGCTGGGGCGCACCCACCTTCTCATCAGAATGGACTGATCTCTCTACTACTAATAGGACAGTTCTATAGAGTTCTGCAGAGATCAGGTGACCATCACACTTCCGTCTCTCTACCGGAAGATACCGTTGGACTTTATACTCTTTCTTATTGTGACTGACTAACCTGCGTTCGTTTGACTACTAATCTGTCTGTTGTAAATACCTCTTCGAATGTACCAGTATTTTTCCCTACGTATGTGTTTGTCCCTATTTCAATACACTCACGCGGAAACACCCAACATCTCAACACATACAGTGCTTCTTTTTTTTATCTCATTCTTTTTATTTATTTGCTTTGCTTTTCTTTATAAGAAATTTAAGTTACATGAACATGCATCAGCCTTTCAAGATAAGCAGACGCTGTGATGGGATTTTGCTTAAATTTTAAATTAAAAATTACTTATAGTACATTCTGATTGGTGGTTAAACGCCACCTTTTGTTTTACGTCCAAACCAATGAAAGGGTTTCCCTCTAACGCGCTTTGAGTCTACCTGCTTGTTATATAAAGGGAACCTTGGAATTCACTTTTGGAGTTGACATCAAACTGCTACAGGTCCCAGTAGGAAAACGACGCAGAAGAATTTAGATTACTCATTGGCGCCGACGAAAATTGTAAATCAAAATCCCGTAAAACATCTCGCTATAAGAGAAGCCCTATATATTAAACATCTCTCTCCCACTATCAACTTCACCTTGTTTATTAATGGGAGTGACGTACTGAAAATCTTTTTAAAAATATGTTTAACTAAATCTTCACCGTTGCGTGTTATTGACCATCATTAGACACACAAAGCACTAAAATTGTGTAAATTTTTTATGTTGTTATGAATAATTTCGTATCTTTTAAACTCAGCTCATGTCGTCTGTGTCATTTATTGCGTGCCGATGAATTGATCTTAAACATTTGTTTGACCTAAAAGAATCTACAACTTTTATCATCATGGACTCCATCCAGACTTACAAGCCATGGGAATGTAAACTTTTATCAGAAATACTAAACGACATGCGTCAAATAAAACATCTAAATCCTGTAATAATATTGAGAACAAGAAACACTAATCTGTACATTTGAAATGATAAATTTAAAGGCGTTAGTAATTTGTAATCCTCACGTTTAGTATATTATGGTTTTGTCAACTGACCATCAACGCTACATATTTTTCTAGACGTCTCCATATTCCCTTGCATGAATTCTGTAACGCCAATGAAATTTCAATCGTTTCATTAGAAGTGTTAAGAAATTGATTCTTTAACCCACTGTGTGTTTTCAGAAAGTAATACAGAAACTTTAAATAAAGTGTTCACTGCCAGATAGAGTGAAAAATTGCGGCCAGCAATAATGGATAGTGGTAGGATTTCTAATCTAATTCTCTCAGAATCGCCTTACTGTAGAGGATGAATAAATCCGGTGAGAAGACACGTCCTTGTCTTACGCCGCTTTCTATTTTGTATGTCTACAATATTCATTTTCTATCCGTATGCAGGCGATTTTCTGCTAGTATAGTAAGTACATGTACTTTATCGCTTAAAAAGAACATACCATGATGGAAAAAAACAAAACTTGATGAAAACAATGTCTTATCGTCAAAGTGTTTGTTATTATTAAGAGAAAAGACCAAATAATTTTTTAAATTATTTTATTAATTGTTTTAATCCTTTCTAGCACGTGTGAAATTTTGCTAAAAATCGTGTTTTTTTTCCACAAGTTGTAGGCCAAAGATTACTATGGGAGTTTTAGCGCCTTTTTCCTGTTAAAAAAAAAACACGTTGAATTGCGACTTCTTGTAAAAATCAAATTAGATTTTAATGAAATTATTTTGAATTATTATTTTTTTTTAGAAAATCTTCGTATTGAGAAATGAAGAAAGGACAGTAAAGAAAGAGGGTTCAGGATGACAAAAGATGGCGATTGACATTGCATTTAAATCTTTGAAGATTGTAGTTGATTGAGAAGCAAGAAATCGGAAGGGAGTTTCAAAGGTGACAAATGCGAGCAAAGTAACTGTTAGATTGGAAGAAACGGTTGCTTCTAGCGAGTTCAAAGGTAAAACGGTGAGACCTAGTTGCCAATCTAGTAGCAGGCTTAAATACATGGAGTCGAGACACTAAGGAAAAAAGATCATCAGAACAGTTGCTATGAAAATGTTTCTAGAAAAGACAGAGGGAAGCTACGTCATGTCGGAGAGAAAATGACTGAAGTCGACATGTCAGATCAGGATCAATTATATTACAGATACTTCTTTGAATTTTATCAAGAATCTCGAGATGTACAGCAGGAGCAACAGCCAAGACATGGCAGCAGTATTCAATGGATGAGCGAATGGTAGATCTATAAATGTACGAAATGGGTTCTGTCGAGATTAAGTTTTTTGCACGGCACTGTGACTAACTTTCATAGTAGTAAACAGTAGCTCCACTTCACATCAATGGAAAAGGTGGGCTCAAGAAGGCACAAAGTGTTACTCTCCTGGAGGTTAGCATCAGCCATAGATATTCATAGCTTCTTTTTTAATCGGTATCACTACATGCAAAGCAGTAAGGAGTTACAGGGTGTGGAAGAATTAGGAACAGAAACGTTAATATTGAGCGGGAAGAGGAAATAGTAATCAGGAGGACAGATAGCAATTGACATCGCATTTAAAATTTTGTAGATTAAGGTTGGCTGGAAAGCATGGAGTCGGAAGGGAGTTCCACAAGCGAGAAAAGAAAGTGAGATCATAGAAGTTACGGTTACTAGAACATCGACTGTTCATTTAAGCATCCCATACCATATCCCTAATAGAAAAATCGTTCCTGCTTTGCCTCCTGAGGCCAATGTTCTGATGATGATGATGATGATGATGATGATGATGATGACGATGGAGGATTTGCTGACGACATAGGTATTCATAGTTCTGATAAAAATGGCCTTGAACAAAAACATCGACATTCTCTACCAAGTGTTCCAAGAAATAGGACTAAAGATAAACCTATCTAAAACAAGATTTTGAACTGAAATGAAAGTACTTACCCTGAAGTCATTATAAAAGTTCAGGGTGTGATATTAGTAAATATTAAGCACTTCAAATTCTTTGGTGTATCGATCAACTAGTATAATTTGGCATAAATAGGAAAATTAGTACAGACAGGGGAATTTAACATAGAACATGCTGCACTGGGCGTAGTTTCGTCCACCACCGCAAAAAAAGCCTAATAACTGACGTGATGTTTTTAAATATACTCACCAGATCGAGATTGTTATATGGCTATCATGAATGGCGCCAAACTCGTTCAGAAATATCCAAACTGTCAGCTGTATACAACCGATTTCTCGGGTCAATGATTAAAAATAGCTTCGAGCAAATAAAATCTGTGAGACTTAGTGGGGGCCATCCTTCTTTGAACCTTGTGGACTGGTGCTACAGAATTATAAATAAAGAACTGTACCAAATAAGACACCAAATCGCTTGAAGTTCTAATTCCAGTCGAGTTTGTTATATTCACTTACGCTGCAAATAAACTTGGGAATGGTATGAATCTACCTCTTCTCCCCAGCTATGGGTTAATTAGTAAGATTGTAACCGTAAATCATTATTATCTCAAAATGATTCTTACCATCTAATCATAATTTCTGGCTTTAAATAACCAGCAATACTTTGATAAGCTTTCAAAAATAAATCAGCCTCGTGAAAATTAATGTTTTCTTAATACACTGCTAGCCAAAATATTAAGGCAAACGAAAATTGTATTGGAGTTAAGAGTACACGCTCGGTGACTTTATGAACTCGTCCAATACTATAAAGAGTTCCATGGTATGAGTTCGAGAGTGGTAGTTGCACCTGCGTCAAGCAGTTTGCTGCCGACTTGTTGAACTCTCTGCCTCCGGGCAGAGAAAAACCAAAATGAGTCTATGCCAAAGGGAAAAGTCTCGTCTGGGGACGTAGACAAACCCGACCCTGTGTATGCGATGTCTAAGGAGAATTTTTGCTGAAGCCTATAGGCTCGGAATTGCCCCACATAAAAACCAACCTTCTAGAACCAGATCTATAGACTAAGTATGCATGCATAATTTTCAAATTCTTTTATAAATTTATGTTATCCAGTCAAGTAATTTTTCAATGTAGTAGTTAGAGAAAATGAATGTTGTATCTATAGTTCAGAGTTATAGAACTCACTTGGAAAGCTGTTCGTTTCTAATGGTTTATGAAGCAGAGAGAGAAATACTTCGTCTTATGGTAATGATATTAGTGGTCTACATTTAAGGAAACATTCAACATTCACTGGCCGAAAAGCCAATGCTAGTGTTGGTTGAAGTTTTTAAAGAAATCTTTCTATTAAAACGATCTTAAATCTTTTTATTAAAACGATCTTAAATCTTTCTATTAAAATGGTGGTTCTCTCTGAGACTTTCAGGTTTCGTTCCCTCGAAACAGTTTTTAATCATTGATCTGAGAAAAAGGTTGTATACACTTGGCAGTCTATAGCAGTATTTTTCAGCCTTTTTAAGCAACGGCACACCTAGAAGCAAATAAAACTATCACAGCACACTTAACAAAATTTGTAAAGGTTATACATTTAAATGTTATCAAATAAAACCATAGATTTTTAAAAAATACACACACAAATATGAACTTACTTTATTTCAGTGTTTCTATTCAACTATTTTTGCAGCCTATTTAGTGTGAAACCTATGAATGGTGTTTTTTCGCTATTTCTTCAATATTTGATCTAATCATACTTATTATAAAACCCAGGTTGTGTGTGTGTGCGTGTGTTCGTTTATATATTGGATCGGATTTCCTACATTTTTTCAACCGATTTCAACAAAACTTCACAGGACTACGTAAAATTACCTTGCGGTGGTTCTGACAGCGCCAAAAATTGAAAAAACACAATTGTTTTTGCACGAAATCAATTTGAAAACACGATTAAGAATCATCGCTATCGTGAGAATGAAAGGAGGACAACTCATATCGAGTTATACTTATTATAAAACCCAGGTTGTGTGTGTGTGTGTGTGTGTGTGTGTGTGTTCGTTTATATATGGGATCGGATTTCCTACATTTTTCAACCGATTTCAATAACACTTCACTTTTTTTTGGCAGGTAGTTTCTTATTGTCTTGCACACTTTTTTTCTTTATTTTTACATTCAGAATGCTTTAAAAATTCCATTTACAAGACAGTTGTTTATAATAAAATTCTATTCAATCGGTAGACTCATAACGATTGAAATCAATGTTTTTGTTTGAGTTTGACCAATTCGTAAAAGAAACAAAAAAACAAAAACAAAACAAAGCAAAACAAAAAAAAAAAACTAATTAAGACATGCGTGTCCGTCAACCTTAAACAAAAATCTTTGTCAATTTTGTTTTTCAGTCTTTATGATGGTCGATACTTGATCTATCTCTTACTGTTACATCCCCGGGCAACGCCGGGCTCTACTGCTAGTGTGTAATAAGCAGAAGTCCGTTTCTTCTTCAGTTGAGTGTTGTCTTTCTCGCTTTTTATCTGTGATGTTATTTAGGGTTGAGGAGACTACTTCACATAAATAAGAAGTAGAAAATTGCAATAAAACTGATAAAGTTTTTTGGCTTCTGTGGGATAAAAAGTTTAATACTTATTCATTTATTCAAATACTAACGCTGTACAATTACTACACACACACACACACACACACACACACACACACACACACACACACACACACACACACACACACACACACACACACACACACACACACACACACACACACACACACACACACACACACACAGCCGAGTGGTTAGAACGTTGGCTTTCCGACCACAAGACCCAGGTTCCAATCTCACCATGGTGAATTTGTCTGAAAGGTTACTTCTTGATAATTATTGGCCTGGGGAAGCGATCCATCGTGTGCCGCCTTTGGAAAGTATCTGAAAACTATACTATGAGCTTACGAAAGTTTTATGAGACAAATTGGATCAGAGGAACTATTTTTAAACTCTTGAGGGTTGTGCTAGCACGAAGTCCCAAGTCACCGTGATCGAGAGCTTTAGCTTACTGAATTTGTTTAGAAACTGTAACTCTAGTCCGCCCAGGAGAGTTGCAGTATAAACAACAGGTGAATGTGGGAGAAGCACAAATGTACCAGAGCAGGCGTCTTCAACAGGAATTGGCTAGTCGGCGTAATAGACAAGCGTACTCGGATATAAGCAGCCAGCCATTATATATATATATATATATATATATATATATATATATATATATGTATATATATATATATATATATATATATATATATATATATATATATATATATATATATATATATATATATATATGAACTAAGATTTATAAAGAAAGAATACGGGCTAAATATTAACAGTTTTTTGTTTTTTTTTTAAGTCACTCATTTTCTTTTTTTCTTTAATCACAAGAACTGCCAGCTGAGGATAACAGATTCATTATTTAAGTATAAACACAAATAAACATGAACACTTTTCTCTCTCGTTTTGGGACCTGATGCAGCCTTGAATGGCGAAATGCATAATAAGATATATTTTCAATTAAATATTTTCAATTTCTTGAAGACTTTGCCGGGATTTCTATATCCTGTTTTAAAACACACGCGCGCTCGCGCATGCGTGCATACACACACACAAACACAGACACAGACGCAGACACACATACACAGACACACAGACCCACATACACACAGACACACACACACAGACAGAGAGAGAGAGAGAGACACACACACAGACACAGAGAGAGAGAGAGAGAGAGAGAGAGACACACACACACACACACACACACACATGGAATGGGAAACACTTCCAATGCTTGATTTGACACGTCGCATAGGTATTATTTATCTTTAATAGGCGATAAAGTTTAAGAATTTCCTGGTGATATTTGATTAATTTTAAGCATATTTTATATAGCCAAATAATATTCAGTTTCTTCCGTGCCAATGGGTCAAGAAATTACGTTCAGTAAAGAATTTGAATATAAAATGCATATCCCATTTAAAAAGTGTCAAAAAGAAAAAAAAAAGAAAAAAAATCTCTATTTTTCTTAACGGCTAAGTAACTCAAGTGATTAACTTTACTTGCACCAGCTGCAAGGTGTGGCCATTGTAATGAATACAATTTAAGAGGTTAAAATGAATTCCCACTTTCGATATAGTAAACATATAACGTAGATATAACATTTCTAAATGCTAGTTCAGTTCTCTTTAATATAACAAAGGACTATTCGCCAAAGTGAGAAAAGATTCTTGAATTTAACGCAAACACAAAAACAACGAGAGCATCACAGATGTACTGTATTTTCCGGCTTACATAAAGATTTAACAGAGGACGGATAGTATGACACTGAAATCCGAAGATATTTTCCAATAGCTAAGCACAGTATTAAGAAACCTAAGAAAATAGTTAGAAACGATAGCTTTACTCATTCTGAATTTACCTTCACATAAAACCAACAATAAAAAAAAAATGAAAGCCAAGTAATTTTCAATGGAAAAAAAATTGTTGTTGTCAGAGAGAGCACGATAAAGTATCCAACGAAATGACCGATAATTTCAAAACAATGCGTATCGCCATCCGGCAAAACCATCCGACACAGAAGCATAACAAAATGGCCACTAAGAGGGACAGTGGCCCCCGTTAAAAGATTGGAAGAAGCGCAAATTTTCGTTTGATGAGAAAAGTTCATCTGTAGCTTAATGTATACATACCAGCTACTAAACTTTAAAAAAATTTAAATCTAAGTAAATTTACAGTAATAATAATACTAATAATCTTTATATTAATAATCTATAATCTGGCAATGTGTTACTGATGGCATATATGTCAACAACTCTAGGAAATTGCTTATGTCTACAATAAAAAAATGTATGCTTGCTCTGTTGAGCTTACAGTGGCATACGACCACTACTTCATCTATTTCACTGAATGTATACATCTGATAGAGGAAATATATAGGTTCCATAAAGTAGTACATGCTTAGCGAAGACCCCAATATTGAAACATTTCAAACCACCTTTGAAGTAGGATCAGGAGAAAATGAAAGCCACGTTCTTTTTAATCTCTTCCTAGACTACAAGCATGTACAAGGACATATGTGAAGAAATGGTCACTAATCATTTCAGTATTCCATACAACATTCTAAAATAATTTATTAACAGAAAACAGTACTCCTGTTTTCTGTCTAGAGGCCTGTGTATTGACGATGAGTGGTGCTATGCTGATGACATAGTTATTCAAAGTTGGGATAAGATTGATCTTGAACAAACAACCAACTTCCTCGACCAAATGTTCCAAGAAGTAGAACTCAAGAAAAACCTTTTCAAAATAGAAGGTAAATGCCGGAATAAAAGCAGTAGTGTGCAGCAATACGATTTCTCATATTACTTCACATCACTGCAAATGACCTAATCTGAGGAAAAAATAGAATAAATTACACCCTGTCACTCCAGTGGACCTAAAACTGACCGTATGGCGAAAGAAAGGAAGCTAAAGGGGTTGTTCCAATTAATTTGCACAAGGGTGTACAAAGAAAGAAGAAAAATATCCTCCTCTGCACATGTAGTATCGTATGCAAATTAGATAGACAAGATAGAGAACAATTGGCGAACGTAGGGTGGCTATACCTAGCAAACCCAGTTATTATCCAGGACACGGGGAACTGTACTACATAGAGAGATAAGCAAAACATAACAGCTCAAAAATTACTTTATTCGACATAAATTAGAGATTTTTAGATGATATTGCAAAAATAATGAGTTAATTTGTTTATACTAATTGATTACAGAAAATATAAAATTGTATAAAACAATCAGAAAGCAATTTCATCATTTTACAAAACTGTATTAACAAAGTCTGAAAATACTTTACAAAAAATGTGAATTCTAGGGAAAACAATAATTTTGATAATCTTTACAAAATTTATTGTGATTTTTGTTAGATGTACAATTCGTTTCACAGAAAACGAAGAAAATATTTTTTCCAGTATACATAGTTTTAATTATTCAAATCAATTTACATTAACAAGAAAGTTAACATGATAATTTGGGGAGTTAAGCAATTAAATATATATAAAAAAGGGTTGGGGTGAAAATAAAAACTATCTCGTATATATTTCTCTGACTAATGTATGTCTTTTTAATGCAGCTTCATGAACGTATTTTAAATATTTGAAATTTTAATATTTTAATACTATGGATTTTTAATACTGATTATGTAGTCTTAAAGAGAATTGTATAAACATTTTTATCTTATAAATAAAATTAAGATAATTTCGAAACTTTTAGGGCTTGTTCTTGAGCTGTTTTAAGTGAACAAACAAACAATATTTTTAAAAATATATTTGACAATTTGATTCCCATATAAACCACATATCAGAAAATAATAAATATTTTTGCCAAAGAATTTCTAATATCAAACATTATAAAACAGAAAAACATAAGTGTCATTTTACATTGATTTCGCAGTGAAAAACTTTACAATTTTCATGTCTTCTACGGAAAAATCCAATGTCCTTTTTTTAAAAAAAAATACCTGTTTGTTCTGTTAAAGAAAGACACATTATTCATAAAAAAAAGTTCTATGATAACAGTTACTTTTCTCGCACTTCTCGCTTGTGGAACTCCCTTCCGGCTCCATGTTTTCCAGCGAACTTTAATCTATTTTTATTCATTTGAACATACACTCTATCTGAAAATAATACATATATATATATATATATATATATATATATATATATATATATATATATATATATATATATATCAACCAATGAGTCGCGTTCCTGCCAACAATAAAAAACGTGCTTCGTAATCCCTTTGAAGTGTATTTCAATAAAGTCTCTAGACGGAGAAAAACAGTAAGGAGAAGAAACGGCAACATAAGACCAACCAAGTAGCCCCAACTAATAAGAACTCTACAAAAGATTCACAACAAATAACAAATAATTCAACAGCTGAAAGACAACATGCAACATAGAGAGTGACGAAATCCGGTAGGAAATTCACACGGCCTAAACATTGCAAAACATACATAACATTAATACTACACACATATATATATATATATATATATATATATATTCTAGACTTGATGATTTACTTAGTTATGATTATCTCAAATACTAATAGTTTCTATCACTTATATATCCTTGCTTGAACCGGCTTCTAATGCTCTGGATGGAGCGGCTTGGGGATAGTAGTGGAGGCACAGTCCTATAGGTAAGGAAAACTCGGATGAGTTTCACCGCGGGATATGTGATCGAGCGGGGCTATATCGAGTTTAATCCGTTGCCTTTTCGGCCCGATGCTACAGTTGGTATGACGTTTGTCTTATATCGTAACTGTCCCGGTTTCAATTCTCGGTAGTGGATGCGCGCTGCTGATGAGTCGCAAATATAGGACGAAACGGCTGTCCTGTGACTAAACATTATGAAACATACATAATATTAACAATACACATTAATATATATATATATATATATATATATATATATATATATATATATATATATATATATATAAGCAAATATATGGATATAGATACGACAGTATGAAGAAAATATACGGAAAAACAAACAAAAATCCTCATATGCAATTATGCTGTTTTAATGTTAATATAATGTCAACATCGGACGTTTCGGTCTAATAGACCATCTTCAGTTATCTGTTTGGATTAGTCTTGCTCTTGTGCCCATCGTCTTTTTCATGATGAATTGAATATAGTCTAATGTTAATTATGTTTTATGAATATTTGGTGGAATAACACTGATCTGAGCGCCGATGTCGACTAAAAATATATATCCCTTACTTCTGTCCCAGATGTTAAATAGACGACTCTCTTGTTTTAATCCAGCAGCTGCCGGCACAGTCGTTTCCCTGGTGTTGTGCAGAAATGTGAGAAGTTTTCGAATTGAAATTGCATGGTTCATTGCACTTCGTTGCATTACTTCCAAATTTATAGTGATACCAACAGGTATCGTGTGTAATTTGCTCTCTGGAGAAAGAGTTCGATCTACTTCGACGTCTGTGTGGTGAGTAGGATCTATTTCTGAATATTGGACGAGAACGCTGAGATTTCTGTGCTTGTACCAGACTCTGTACTTGTAAGCTGAGATTCGCCATTTGCTTATACAGCTGCGACAATTCAGATGACTTGTCTGGTAATGTTGCTGTATCTGTTGGTGCATGTGATGTGGCGTATACATTTTTGTCTTGGTTGTTGTCATGTATTTTGTCTGCTATTTCTGCTATTTTCTCCAGTTGTAAATCATCGGGGAGTGATGCGAGTATCTGTGTTGTATGTGTTTGTAATTTATCCATCCATAGTTTTTTAACACCACTTCGGACACGGTGTTGTGTCCTGATAAGGATCGCATTTTTCTTAAAAGCTGTGAAGGTTTCATATATCCCTGGTTCACATTATTGAATAAGTCGTGTAACCTTCTTTCCTCCGATTTACCGATACGTCTAATAATTGCAGCTTTCAATGTGTCATAAGGTTTTTCTTCCGGCATGTCATTAAGTAGATCCACTATCTCGGATGCTACATCTGCGGGAAGTTTTTCGACAACGTAGGCATATTTTGAACTTTGCGATGTAATTTTCTTTGCATTGAAAATTGTATTTAACTGTGCAAACCGAATTTGTACGTTAGTTGGATTGTAAGTTGGTAAGTTAATTGTTATAGCGGCTTCCATAGGTTCCGTAGTGCGTGTATCCATATTCTATGTGTTTTGATGATTATGGTTATATGTTAAAAAAATGTGTTGCTTATTTTGTTGAAGTTTTTCTTTCAGTTGGAAATTTGCGAGTTAATTTCACGTCGATTGGTCACCACTTGTGGGGTTCAGCATACCCGGATTAAAGGAGAAATTAATAGGGGATACCCTGCCCACAAAATACAACGCAAATTTCAAGAAGAAACAACACGATAAGGAACGTTTGTAGAAAATAGAACATTGTATATTTATTATCTTTTGAATAGGGTAAAAAAGATTAATGCTTTAGTTAGTTTAAGCAAAATGTGATTTTGACAAAAATGTCTGTGTTTGCTGTCTTTCAACAGAGTAGCAGAGTAATGTCTGTTTCTTTTGCTTTTGTATATGTGTAAAGGAAAAAGGGGCGATGAATTTAATTTGAAAAAGAGAGTGTGGATGATGAATAAAAGATAGGAAAATGTACTTATGAATTGTTTTGGAGTCAGTTGTAAATTTGTTGTTGTTGTTGTTGTTCTTTCCTAACCCACTTTCGGCTCTTAGTGTCGGGTTGAATCAGTGATAAAATTTACTGTCAGTCTTCTGTGATTTCTGCGCCCTTCTCGCTGGCGACTGACTTGAAAGTCTGTATTTATTGTTGACTTTTTTTTCACACTGGCTCGTTATCTTTTTTTTTTGGTTTAGCAAATAGCCTCCTTTCATTGGTCAGAAAATTAATTTCACACCTTATTGCGAAATCTGTTTTTAATCGTTTTGATCCGATTTTGCGGGTGTGCAAATCTACTTTGCGTTTTTTAGTCATTTGTTGGAATGATATAGGATTTGTATCCCATACATGAGTGAGCGAAATAAAGGGTTCAGTTCGAAATTCCAACAACCTGAAGAAGGCCGGAGCGTACAACGGCCGATACGTTGTGATATATATGGCGACAAAGATGATGACAATAGTCCGAATAATGTAAATAATTTTTATACAATTTTTAACTACCTAGTAATGTTAAAAATTTCGGGAAATATTCTGCGTAATCTAATGTTTAATTGGATTTTACGTAGTTTGGCTTTAAATTTACTATAGTTAGAGTTACTATTTGCTGATAATGTTTTGTATGGACGTCCGTATTTACAAAAAATTCGGTCATTTACACACACACACACACAAATCAAAATATTTTTTAAATATTTGGGATCGATGAATTGCAATAAGCTTTTCCATTTATGGTGATTTTGTAAGCGGAGCTTATATGTGGCACAAGGCTGAAGTCTTTTCCATTTATAATTAGTAAATATAGTTTTTACTTAATAACAATATTACCTAACTTGCACAGATTAATACAGAAATTTAAATGATTAAAAACTTCATAAATTGTTCTATTAAAATTTAAAGAAAAAAATCTTGTAAAAATTCATTATTAATCATTTTTTTAAGACAATAGTCTCCATAATGGCATAATATATCTTATTCATAAAAGCAATTAAAAGCTTTTTTAATTAAATATTGTTTTAATTTTATTGCATTTTATATTTTATGATTCAGAGAAGATTTTCGGTGAATATTCTGTTGGGGATGTGCAGAATTAATTCTCCACGAAATCGCTAAAAATAGAGCATAGTCTGATGAAAAAGACGCCAAACTTTATGAAAACAAAATTTTATCGTCTAAATGCTTATGTTTTTATGAAGAGAAAGGACCAAAGTTTTTTTTAATAATTTTTAAAAATGTTTGCTTCTTTTTAGAACATTCTAAATTTTGATTAAAAAAAACTTGTTTCTCTTTGCACCAACAGGGTCTAGTAAATAACATAGATAATTTTTAGCACGTTTTTTTTTTTTTTTTTTGTATTACACACATTAATTTGAAAAATCTTGCAAAAATAATATAAATATTTTTTTATTAAAGTCATGGCAGAAATATTTCTTTTATATTTATTAACAGCCCCATAACTAATTTTATGAAAAACTCGAGAAATTGGAGCGCGTCAACCTTAGTGATTATAATAGTCAAAAGCACAAGGCTTTGAAGAATGCAAATCATTGTTTTTTTTTTGTTTTGTTTTTTTTAATTAGCTCTACCGTAACTAAAATCAGCTCTGAATTGTAACATACAAAACTTAATAAAACAAATATATTATTTAATTTCAAATGCTTTTATTTGTTTTTAGTTGTTTTTATGAATATGGACAATATTTTCTGAAAGCAAAAAATTTTTTCAATGAAAATTGAATTTTTAATACAATTATTTGTTATTTCTCTAATTATAATAGATTTTTACATTAAGTTTTTAAAAATATTATAACATTAGTTATATAAGCACCTTCAACCTTTCAAAATGTCCATATGAGATTGTTATTGTCAAGCGCTTTGAAAATTGTATCATTTGGACCAATCAGAAGATCCGCAGTAATTAAAAAATGTAACTTTTGTGCTTATAATCGGGCTGTAATTATAAAGTACGGAAGACCAACCAGGATACAATTTAGTTGCATTATTTGAGTTCAGCATTGTTCTCCGCTGTTAAGGCCTTTACTTTACGAAACACGTATGGAGAAGTTAATTTGATTTTTCAATTTCAACTGAGAAGGGTACTTATAAGTATCAGTATGATCTTATGAAATTTAACTACTGTTAAACTTTAATTTATCATCTTATTTTGATTTTAATCTCAGTTATGACATTGTTCCATAAATGAAATATCAAAATTAATAATAAAATGAATGGAAATACAAATAACACAGTAAAATGTAATAAATGTACATAAAATTATAGTATTTTATGTACACTTCTGATAAAATTTCATAAGAAAGGTACCTATAAATTAATTAGATACCTTTTTCTTATGAAATTTAATCTCACTCTTAACAGTCTTATTTTTTAATTTCCTTATATTTTCCATAAAGCATCGTAAACGTAAAGATGAAAGCTAAGTAGAAAAAAAAAAAAATTTTAAACTTAGAGCGCTGAATCGCGGAATCGGAATGAGAGTCTGGGTAATATAATACAAAGAAACTAAAACCAATATACAGGATGTTCCAAAAGTCTTGGGAAAATTTTGACATTGAATATCTCGAAAACTATTAAGGATATAAAAACGTGCCTGACATATTCTGAAAGAATTTAATCTCAAATTTTACATGGAATTTTCAAAGATGTTCAATGTGGGCACCGTTGGTCACACGGCACACATCAAATCCGTCATCTTCCAACTTCTCTTGCATTGCAATGTAAAAGTCACGACAGGCTGGTTTATCATTGTCCTGCAACTGTTGGGTTAACTGTAGCTTGTAAGGTGTCATGTACAGTCGTCTTTTTAAGACATGCCAAACAGTTGTAGGAAACTAAAGTTCCTTACTGGCTCTTCTGATCGATTTACGGGCGCTCTGCTCGAAGGCAGTTCGAACTCGCTCAACCGTATCATCTGAATTTAAGTGTGATTTTGAATTGTGTGTGTGTGTGTAAAAATGACCGAAATTTTTGTAAATACGGACGTCCATACAAAACATTATCAGCAAATAGTAACTCTAACTATAGTAAATTTAAAGCCAAACTACGTAAAATCCAATTAAACATTAGATTACGCAGAATATTTCCCGAAATTTTTAACATTACTAGGTAGTTAAAAATTGTATAAAAATTATTTACATTATTCGGACTATTGTCATCATCTTTGTCGCCATATATATCACAACGTATCGGCCGTTGTACGCTCCGGCCTTCTTCAGGTTGTTGGAATATCGAACTGAACCCTTTATTTCGCTCACTCATGTATAGGATACAAATCCTATATCATTCCAACAAATGACTAAAAAACGCAAAGTAGATTTGCACACCCGCAAAATCGGATCAAAACGATTAAAAACAGATTTCGCAATAAGGTGTGAAATTAATTTTCTGACCAATGAAAGGAGGCTATTTGCTAAACCAAAAAAAAAGATAACGAGCCAGTGTGAAAAAAACGTCAACAATAAATACAGACTTTCAAGTCAGTCGCCAGTGAGAAGGGCGCAGAAATCACAGAAGACTGACAGTAAATTTTATCACTGATTCAACCCGACACTAAGAGCCGAAAGTGGGTTAGGAAAGAACAACAACAACAACAACAACAAATTTACAACTGACTCCAAAACAATTCATAAGTACATTTTCCTTTTATCTTTTATTCCTCATTCACACTCTCTTTTTCAACTTAAATTGATCGCCCCTTTTTCCTTTACACATATACAAAAGCAAAAGAAACAGACATTACTCTGCTACTCTGGTGAAAGACAGCAAACACAGACATTTTTGTCAAAATCACATTTTGCTTAAACTAACTAACTAACTAATAGGGTAAAAAAGATTAACATAAATGTATTTGAAAGGACGTCTTGCAGCGTGGGGTCGGATTTTTGTTCAGCGGCTATGGAATCCTGACCCAAGATGCCGGTCTGAAGAGATTGAATATCCGCTCGCGATAATGTGTCCGCGACGGCGTTGTCCTTCCCCTTTATGTGACGAATATCGGTCGAGAACTGTGACAGGTGGTCGAGATGCCGGATCTCGCGAGCTGTGTATTTATCAGAGTTGTTACTCATCGCAGTCGTCAATGGTTTATGGTCGGTATAGATAGTAAAATCTCGACCTTCCAGTAAGTGCCTGAAATGCCTGATGGTCAGATAAATGGCCAGCAGCTCTCGGGAGAAGGTGCTGTATTTTCTCTGGGCTGGCGAAAGCTTGGCGGAAAAGAATGCGATGGGTTCGCGTTGTGAGTTGAATTCTTGCTCAACCACCGCGCCCACTCCAGCGTCCGACGCGTCGGCTGTCAGGAAGAGTCGCGTCTTCGGATCGTCGTTAATATGCGAGAGCTTGGTGTAATTTGCCAATGCAGCCTTCGCTGTTTGGAATGCGTGCAGAGCATCTCCCTCCAACGCGATGTCCTTATTCCTTCTCTGCAGCAGGTTCGTCAGTGGCTGGAGGATAGTAGCGCAATTCGGGATGAACCGACGATAAAAGTTGATCATACCGAGGAAACGTCGCAATTGTTTCATGGACGTCGGTGTAGGAAAATCCCGGATCGAGCTGATCTTGTCTGGCAGAGGTGCTATGCCGTTTGCGTCGGCGCGGTGCCCGAGAAAATCAACGCTGGGCGCCCCGAAAACGCACTTGTCCAGGTTCAACTTCAGGCCGTAGTGCGAGAGTCGCTGGAAGACTTCTCGCAGGTGTTGCCTGTGAGAATCGGCGTCATTACTGGCCACCAAGATGTTGTCGATGTAAGCGTATACGTGCGGTAGTCCGCGCAGGACTTCGTCTATGAGCCGTTGGAAGGTCTGGGTAGCGTTACGTAGACCAAACGGCATTTTTAGAAACTCATATAGGCCGAACGGTGTCGTGACTGCCGTCTTAGGGACGTCTTTCGCAGCAACGGGGATCTGGTGGTATGCCTTTGTCAGATCGATTCTTGAAAAGATGCGAGCGCCCTCTAGTCCGGACGCAAAATCATGGATATGAGGGACAGGGTAACGGTCAGGTACGGTTGATGCATTCAATTTTCGGTAGTCGACGCATATTCGAAATTCTTTACCACCAGGTTTAGGCACTGAGTGCAGTGGCGAGGCGTAAGGGCTATCGGAAGGACGAATGATGCCATCACACAGCATGTTGTCGAATTGTTCCTTAGCGTACGCCAATGCCATAAAAATTTAATGATAATAAATATTACATAAAAATCTCATAATGAAGGATGAGAGGGGAGGGAGATGAACCCAATAATAAACTAAAATATTAACATAAGTCAAATTAAACATAACAGATGTTAGTAAGGCCTTTCCAACCCTCAAAAACAAAGAGGCCGCTGTATTCTGCCCATGGGACAAAATCAAGAAGCTCTCTCGCTAAGGGAGTGGGAATAGGATAAAAAATCGTACGGGCATGGGAGAATATAACGCTGACCCAGGCGAGATAAAAAGGAGGGGGCAAAAACAAACTGGGGAGTTTGAGAATCTCAAACTGGATCATAACCAAAGAAGTGGCCAGGAACAGGCTGGGAACAACACTTACTCACATTAACTAGGTACACAAAAGGATGTCTAACCTAACCAGGGGGAGGGCTCCTCAAGAAACCATCCCAGTGTGACGTAGGCTTGACCTAAAAGAGAAAATCAAGGCGAGCCCCGTTCAAACGAACCAAGCTCGCCTCAGTCACCCACCTTTCGCTGAAGACTGTCGAATGCATTCGTTTTATATCAGTTCTAATCTTTATCTTGAGCTGATGCTCAAAGAATAGGATTAGATCCTAATAAGAAAAACGGTTGCCTCGCAAGACTTCCTTCTGTCGCGTCGTCCAAATCACCATTCGAGCCGTGGCTAGCAGCGTCAGAAACACCATCCGTTTCACCCCGGAATACGGAGGCGACACATTGTCACACGCGTATGCGCGATCAATGGGCACAAGCTTTTTTTTAGCGAATCTGTGGCGGTACCTACATGAGAGCAATCAGAAAGAGAGGCGAAAATGACAGTAGAAAGAAACGAGTGTTGAACAAAGAGGGTATCGAAAGTGAAAGGATGACGAGATTGAAAATACGAGAGTAATCAGAGTCGAGAATGAGACTAAAAGGAAGAAGGAAATGAGAGTTAAACAAAGAGGGTAGAGAGTGAAAGGATGAGGAGATTGAGAGCGAAATACGAGAGCGACCAGATAGAGGAATACGAAACGAAAAGAAAGAAGGAAACGACAGTTAAATAGAGGGTATCGAGAGTGAAAGCATGAGGAGGTCGAGAGTGAAAGGATGAGGAGGTCGGGTGTCAAAGCATGAGGAGGTCAAGAGTGGAAGAAATACGAGAGTAATCAGAAAGTCGAGAATGAGAGTAAATAAAAGGAAGAAGGAAACGACAGTTAAGACCTGAATAAAAGTTCGAACTTGAATATGAGAGTAAAAAAATATCGAAAACGGAAAATAAATATGGCACCAAGAATGAAGTCTTCAAAACAGACTGAATTAAAGACTAGAATTAGAATGAAACAATGAAATAAGCATTGAAAGATAGAAAAATGAAGGCGAGATCGAGGTAAACAAGTCCGATGAAAACAATGGTCGATTCCTGTCGAGTTCGATATATTCGCTTACGTGCAAATAGCTTTGAAACAGGAATGAATCCATCTTTTATCCTCACATTAGTTATGGGTAAATAGCAGAACTGACTCAGTCCTATAGCCTTGAGTGACACCTGAATTCAAAACCTTCAACTATGGGTTAAATAGTAGGTTAGTCTAGGCTCTGTAGCCTTGGTTGGCAATCAGTTTAGGAGTAGGACAATTCTGAATTCAAACCGTATGTAGCCTTGACGAAGCGCATACTAAGGAGAAAAAATCGTATAGTTCACACTGAATATGATTCCGACTATCATTCTTTCAGAACAGTGGTAATGATAACATTTACTGTTTTCTTATAAGGTAACATTCTGTATTCACTGACCGAACAACCAAGGTTACTTTCATTTGTACTTTATTAAAAGAATTTCTCAGGAAAAGAGTTTTCTCAAGTCCACTTTTATTGCACTTGGAAGTATTGACCGGAGTTTCCTTTCTAACCTTTTGTTCGCAGTGGTGTGGAATGTCAAAATCTAAACTATGTTATCATTTTCTCTTCGAATTATATGTGATACCCATTTTAGCCTTTAAGGGATATGGTTTCTGTTATTTGGTACAATTCTTTGTGATTCTGTAGCGCCAGTTCACAAGGTTCGAAGAAGGACGGTCCTCATTAAAATCGACAGGCTTAATTCACTCCAAACAATTTTAACTATTAACCTGAAACGCAGTGGTCTACAACTGACAGTTTAGATATTCTGTACGATGCATGATATCCAGATGAGAGTCTTGATCTGACAAAGCTATTAAAGAATTTGACTCGAGTTCATAGGTTAATGTTTTGGTTTTGTAGCAACTTGTAGTATTGGGCGAAACTATTCCTAGTGCAGTCTATTCTATGTCCAATTTCTTCATCTCCTATACTAAAGAATGACAAACTAGAATGAAATGAGTATGAGAAAGAAAGTGAAGCTAAGACGAAAAGGAAACTGTAGTCACTCAAAACTCGATCGAAAAAAAAAAAAAATTAAAAGAGAAAAAAATCTCTTACGTTCATATAATAAACATTCAATAATCTCGACCAGCCTCGTATTGGGTGAACATTAGTATAAAAAATTCCTTTAGTCATGACATTCCGATGGAAATGAATGTAAGATTTTTTACTAAGAGATCAAATAAATATATACATCGATTTTATATATTTTTAAAATATACTTGTTTTTATCGTTGAAATGACACTATTTCAATATGTAATAATGTCAATTGTAGTATTAAATCCAAAAGAGAGATTAACGAAAGGCTTTCCATTCGAAATAGCTCAAATGGGTATTAGTTGCACTAATTGAGTTAACGGAAAAATTATCTTCATAGTAAAGGGCAAAGTCAAAATACTTAATTACTAAAACATTTAATTACAGTAAAATGAATTAATACCTGAAATTGTCTGGGCTTGAACTTGTACTTTTAAATAAATTTAATTTTTGTTATTGAAGTTGAATGTTCTGCCAGTAATTTGGCTATTTTAATGTATTCTACTTGAGCACTTAATGGTAATTAATACGAAGTATGTCCAATAATAACTTATTTCGATACTTTATTTTTTAAAATCGGTATCATCCCACGCAAGGGAGTAAAGCCACTAAGACATAAGGGGTTACAGTATCTGGAAGAATTAGAAACAGAAACAATAATGAACAGGAAGAGAAAAGAGGACAGTAGATAGCGATTGACATTGCATTTACATCTTTGCAGATTAAAGTTGGCTGAATAGCATAAAGTGCGAGAAAAGAAACTGTTAGTATAGAATTTACGGTTGCATCTAACCAGTCCAACTGTAAATTGATGAGATCTCGGTGCCAGTCTAAAATTGCGATTAAGTTCAAATAGTCTAAGTAGCATAGCGAAAAAACTATTTATTTTGTAAAAAATGGCACTCATGCCTAAAGGGGGTAGATGGGGAAAGGATGGTCGTCTTTTGTCTTATAATTAAATTTAGCTGGCCACAATCACTGACCCAAACATACAACAATATTCCTTACACCTGCTTCGATGAGCTGCTTTCACTGGTTCCCAGACTTCATGAATTCAAGCGTCCTACGAGGCTGGCATCCTGCTCTCACACTTTCACTGTCGAAACTGTTAAATGTAGCCGTCTCTTCTACTCCAATAGCTTCATATCTCGCACCTCTCACCTGTGGAACTCCCTTCCCTTTTCCTGTTTCTCTGATAGCTATAATCTCCAACTATTCAAATGTAATGTCAATCGACATCTCCAGTTGTCTTGATCTATCCACTATCCTTCTCTTCATCCTTTCCTCTATCACTCCTATTTGCTCTCGCTCCAAATCCTCTGTAACCCCTTGCACGTTAGTGGCATCCCGCCATGCTTGGGGTGAAATGCTTAAAAAAAAAACCCCAAAAAACAACACATTCTTAAATACCATTCTTACTACATCTATCATAATACATCAGAATCTCTATGAAGTCCTAACTAGTCTCCATATGTACAATTCTTGTCTGTAGAGGAGGGGAATAAAACAATAATTTAAAAATCTAAACCCTAATAATTATTTACAATATGAGATAAGCTATTTACAAGAAACTAAATAAAATAGTCTTAGAAATACCCACTCCATAATCCTTAACTATGGCCGAAACACTAGTTAACTGGACGAAATGAAAGCGCATTCATCCAACTACTCACTCAAACACACACTCATTTAAACACAACAAAAAATACAAAAATCACACCCGAAATACAAAATACGTGCCACACCCAGAGAATTGACATTTCTGGTCACCTAATGAAGAAGGGAAAGGAGAATTAGACTCAAGAAATTCGAGGCAGAAATAAAAGAGGTCAATGAGCTTACATCCCTAGCTAAGTAAACTTTGAAAGAAAAAAAACTAAAGACAAAAACCAACCCTAAACTAACCTAGTTTTGGACTATGTTGCCAATGTTCAATCCAGTTATAACAATATCCTAATGCTTAACCGGCATAAAAATGCCACTCTAAATCGGCCCTTCTTACTCGACACAAACGCGCAAAACTCACTCACCTTTTGCCAAATTCTAATCGAGAGAGCCACCGCTTTCGCGTCCTAATCTTGATTTTTAGGATGATGCCTTCGATAACAACGGTACCACATTGCTACAGACAGAACTGGCCTTGAGGACGAAAAACTTTATGTGCAGCATGCGAACAATGATATCTTCAATAAACTTGCCCAACAGGACTACGACCGTTTTAATGAAAGAAGGTGTGATCCAGTAGCACCATTTACCTATCACAGCGAACTCAGTTTGGACACTTTTTCAAGCCCGCCGAACAAAGTCTTTTGCTGACCCAGAGGGACATTCGAATTACTAACCAGGTGAGTGATGCATCATCATCATTGAAGCATTCCAACCCAGGCGCTCAAGGCCATGTTGAGCGGGCCCACTGATTCGTAAGACCGAGCTCATATACCAGTTCATTTTGCGCGGATTCACTAACACGGGACAACGATTGGATGTTGTAGAGTCCATCCATCGCCCGTAAGAGATGTTTCAGAGCAATCCGTCGTTCATGATAGCAGAAGAACTCGTCTTGCGGTAAACGGTGGGGGGAATCTCCTCGCACGAATGTACACTTCTCAGGAATGGAAAGTTCTTAAGGGTGTCTTCCTTCAGAAATCGTCCTTATCATTCGATTGCTGGCATTCAATCTAGGAACGCGATGCGAAGCGTATGTTGACGAGTTTCAACGCTAGGCATACCCAGACCGTCTTCAGAAGAGTAGCGGTAACAGATCTCCCGAGGTACCTTGGGAGTCTTGCTTGCTCACAAGAAGGAGAATAAGAGCCTTACTAATGAAATTAGTGCGGCAAATGAAAGTGGAAGTAACCACAGACGAACTGCGACCTTGGCCTTCTCCCACATCTCCAACCAATTTATTTCCAAGAGGAGATCGGGACAGAACTAAACACCGAGTATCTTGACCGGCCAGTCCGGCCAGAGGAAAGGTGCAGAAATGGAAATTTCCTTCCACGCACCCAACCGCAAGCCAAAATTAAATGTCTGTCTCACTTAATAGCGTCACAAATTCGCGTCTGGCACTTAGCACTTGAACTGGTCTGAAACGGTCCAATTACGGTACCATATCGAAAAGCGAAATTTATTTTTAAATAAAGGCCTAAATAGGGAAGATATTTACTTTGTAAAAATACAAAATTGTGGCACAAGGCTGAAGGGGAAGTGGGGAAAGGCTGGCCTTTCATTAGCTATCCTATTCCTAGTTAACCACACTCATCACCCATTCATTCATTACAATTACACATTCACCACAAGAACTCATTCATCACCTCTTAATCCTGCACACACACCACAGATTCACAAGGGACCTACAAAACACTACATGATGTAAAAATTTGTAATGTTCATATATATATATATATATATATATATATATATATGTACAAAAATTTCATTAAACATGAAATGATGGGGAGAGGAGATGAACCCAGACAAGAAACTCAAAATGTAAACCAAAGATAAAACAAAAACAAAACAATGTTAGTAGGAACCGTCCACTCCTCACAATAATAAGAGTGACCGCTGTATTCTGTCAATAGACAGAATCAAGAAGCGCACTCACTAATGGAATTAGATGGTACTGATTATCAACGCTGTCAAATGCCTTGGACTGATCCAAATTGACCAGCGAGGCTCGCTTGTCGTCTTTTACACCCATTATGATTGTGCGGATCAGATGCAGGTTGCTTTGAATTGTTCGTCCCTCACAGCACAAGTCTGCCCACGTCGTAACAAGCTCGCAGCAACTGACTGCAGCCTCTCTGTCAGGATCTTGGCCCAAATCTTTGTGTTTAGCAGAGTTATGGGCCTGTAATCATCTAAATCCCGTCCAGCACCCTTGCCCTTTTTCAACAGCGTGATCACACCCCTGGAAATCAGGTTGGGGATGGCCCCATGGCGGAACCACTTGTTGAACACCAGTGTCAAAATCGGGATAAAGATGTGCGACAGCCTCAAGTACATTTCGTAGGGCAGACCATCAAGTTCCGGAGACTTGCCTCTGGCGACCTTCTTCAATGCCAAGTAGACTTCGCCCTCCGAGATCTCACCCTCGCAGCTAGCCGCTTCAGTCGGCGAAAGCCGAGGAAAATCATTAGTGATTTTCCAAGCGTAGCTTAGATGCGGCACAAGGCCGAAAGTAGGGGGCACCCAGTGAGGATCGAGCTCACTACTCAGTCGTAATTGTTCTAGCGAGACAATCTTGCTAACCATTACACCGCCTCGAGGTGCCCAAGGTCAAAATGGGGAATGGGTAAAAGCTCGGTCTTCTGTCTAAACATTAAACTTAGCCATAATCACTGATCCAAACATGCCACAATATTCCTAAACCAAAATAGCGCATTCTTACTTTAATGCATTCATCATAATACCTCATGTCTCTATGAAGGAAGTCCGAACTCGTCCTCATATGTAAAATTAATTGTCTGTGAGGGGAAGGTGATAAAACAACAATTTAAAAAAATCTAATCCCAATGTGTATTTACAATAAGAAAAACCTACTTACAAAAAACCAAACAAAATAATATTAGTAATACGACGCCCACCCCAGAATCCTTAATTTTTGTAGAAACATCAGCTAGCTGGATTAAATTAATGCAGGACTTTAATAATATAAAACACTCATTCGTCCAACCACTCACTAAAACACACACTCATACAAACACAACAACAAATACGAAATTCACTCCCGAAACGAAAGGCACCCCGCACCCACCAGAGAACTGACATCACTGACCACCTAACGAGGCAGGGGGTGGGGAATAAAACCAAAGAAAAATGGGGACAGAAATAAAAGAGGTCAATGAGCATACATCTCCTAGTTTAATTTAATTCGAAGGAAGAAACTAAAGACAAAAAAAAACCCTAAACTAACTTAATTTCGGGCGTGGCTGCCCATGTTCAATACAGTTAGGTCAATATTCTATTGCGTAACCGGCATCAATGTGCCACTCCAAGTCGGCCTCTCTTACTCAAACGCGCAAGGCTTACTAACCTTTTGCCAAATTCTGATGGAGGGAGCAGCCGTCTTTCCGTTCAAATTTTGACTTTAGATTGATGCTTAAAGTACAAGATCAATTGTGAAGAAGTGAACTTCTCGCCTCTATAGAATTCCTTCTGACATGTCGTCCAAATCACGAATCTCGTAACCCCTAGCAAGACAAAATAACACATAGTGTTCAGCCTTCGTCAACGGCGGTATCGCAAACAGGTCTCGAGGACAAAGAACTTTCCGGGTAGCATGCGAACAATGAGGCCTTCAACAAACTTGCACAATGGCGCTACCACCCCGCAATGAAAGAAGGCATGACCCAGAGTATCGACCTATCCATCACAGCGTCGGCCGTTTGGAGATTTTTCCAAGCCCGCTGAGCAAAGTCTTTTGGCGACCCAGAGGGCCCCACGAATCACCAGCGAGGTGAGTGATGCCTCATCGTTATTGAGACATTTCGACCCGGGCACCCAACACCATATTGAGCGAGCCTCCTGCTTCGTAAGGCCGAGATCGTCAATCAGCTCATCACGAACGGACCCCCTGACTAACACCTGATATAATTCCCTACAAGACAACGCCTAGACGTTGGAGAGGCCATCTGACGCCCATAAGAGGCGTTTCAGAGCAAGACCACATTCACGGTAGAAGTAGTATTCGGCTCGGGGTAAACGGTGGGCCTCCTCCTCGCACGAGTGAACACTTCTCAGGGATGGAAAGTTCTTACGGGCGTCTTCTTTCCAGAAGGCGCCCTCCTCATCCGATTCGCGATACAATCGATCGAGGAACCGATGCGAAACATATATTGATGAATCTCAATGCTAGGCATACCTAGATCGTCTTCAGATGGATGACGGCAACAGATCTCCTGAGATAGCCTAGCGGCCTTGCCTCCCCACAAGAAGGAGAACAAAAGCCTTACTAATGGCATTAGTGTGGCATACGGAAGTGGAAGCACGGAGAGTCGGTAAAGGAGAATCGGGTAGATGTGTGAAACACATACTCCCGCCCTTCACTTTAAGGAAAGATTCCTCCGAGACTACAGATTAACTGCGATCTCGGCCTTCCCATGTACCTTCGACCAATTCATTTCCAACTGGATATCAAGACTGAACCAGACGCCGAGTATTTTGACCGGCCCATGCGTCCAGAGGAAGGGTCCTGGAAGAAAAACTTCCTTCCACGCACTTAACCGCAAGCCAACAGACTTATCGCGGTTGATCTTGGCCCCTTTCACCATCTCATAACCACAGATTTCTTTGCTGACATCGCCAATCTTGGCTCTGCTCGACACAAGAACCGAAATGTCATCAGCATAGGCAGAATACCTGGCCGAGGTGGTAGCACCAGGTAGGGAAATTTCGCGTAGTACCGGATTCGTCTTTAACTTGCGAAGGAAATGTTCCAACGTAAGAACGTAAAGCAAATGCGAAAGCGGACAACCTTGAAAAATGGAGCGAGACAATACGAAAGGTTCCGATCTTACCCCATTCACCACCAGCGCACTGGAAGCCGCATACAGAAGTCGGAACCAGGTGCGAAAGTACGACCCGAAACCAGCCGCCGAAGGGACGGCCTCTAGAAATCGATGGTCAACCCTATCGAAGGCCTTGGATTGATCTAAATTGATCAGCGCGGCTTCACTATCGACTTGCTCGATGACCAAGCGTACTATATATAGGTTGTCCGGAATAGCCTACCCTTCACAACCCAAGTCTGTTCGGAGCCAATCAGACTAAACAGGGCATCCTGCAAACGGTTCGCTAAAATCTTGGCCAAAATCTTTAACTTTGTGTTTAACATAGTTAATGGGCGAAAGTTACCTAATCCATCCCCACTGTTCTTGTCCTTGCGTAACAACTTGATCACGCCCCTGCTGAAGCGTTGGGGTATAGACCCTTGCTTCAACCAGTTGCCGAAAATCAGTGCCAGCAAAGGAACAAAAACGGGCGACTGCCTCAAGTAAACTTCGTAGGGAAGACCATCTAATCCCGGAGATTTGTCCAGGCCAACCTGTTTCAGCGCTTCCCAGATTTCCGACTCTGTAATGGGACCCTCGCACCTAGCCGCTTCAGCTGCCCCAAGGCAGGGAAAGTCAGCTAAATAGACGTCGAACTGAGCAGGGCTCCCTGGTGTAATGTTCCTGAAAGTATTTACGAAAAGCCTCACATATGCCCTCGTTTGTAGTCACGGCCCGCTCATCCGGCAATATGTCGCTGAAATGCATTCCGAGTTTCCTCTGCACGCAATTCAGTGGCCATATTCGTTGCCTCAGAGGACATTCTTTTTAACCTAGCCCTAACTACCAGAACTTGATCCTTCCTGATAAGCAAGGAGGCCAACTCTGCCTTAGCTAAAGCTACCTCCTCACTATCACGGGATTTGATCGCCCGATCAACTTTCTGTTCACAAGCCGTTTGCGCCGCTAATCTATCTTGATTGATCCGACGACTAAAATCAGCAGCAAACGTTCTAATTTTAGATTCTAAATTATCCCACTAGGCATTTGTGGGGAAAAAAGGAATGGCTTACCTCCCAAACGCCCTCGCGTCTGTCTAGCCTGTGGGTTACGAAAGGAAAGGATCCAAGATGGCGTCCGTGACTTTTAATATTTACGGTCTCGTGCGGTCACGCAAAGTCGCGTTACACGCATGGTAATGAGGTGTTTCTGGACTCCATAAAAGCAGGAAAAAAAATGAACAGAACACTATTTTTTCACCAGTGTTCGGTGTACATGGCTTTGCGTTGCAGCGTGTGAGACATTTTCCGACGGAAAGAGTTGCGTCCCTTTCACCCTTGAATTTGACACCCTTGCTACAGCATTCCCAATAACAGTCCCCGTCATTTCCCTCTAGCAGCTGCTCCCGGAAATCCTGCTCACCAAATAATGAGCAGTTTAATTTCCAGTAGGCTGTCACCTAACTTTAAGCTTATCTAAGTTTACATGGACCCGAACGAACTTATGATCCGAATAAAATATATAATAGAAACTTGGACATCCTAAGAGCCCTACATCGACTCTCCTAACTAAGACTCGATCGAGGTAGTTAGAACGTATCCCAGCAGCCGAGCCGCCACTATTTGTCCAAATTCAAACTACCTCCCGAGGGCGCTCCTCATTCCGGTACTTATCGACAAGATCAAACTTGTCGATAAAGTCCCGAAATGGTTTCAAGCGTCGGTTGTCAGCAACTGAATTTTGCCGTATATGATCTATATCGGGGTCAAGGACAGCATTCCAATCCCCCGCTAAAACTACCCGACGAGATGTAAAAAACGGCTCGATCTGCCGAAACAAAGCAGGCTGTTCAGAATGGATATTGCGCGCATAAATCCCTATTAGACGAAGAGCCCAATACTTTATGGTAACACAAAGCCTGCCCACCGGATCTGCGAAGACAAGAGTACACGCAGCCTTCAAAGACTTGCTCACCAGCCAAGAGACACCTCTCGAATGACCATCAAAACATGCTGAATATAGCGAGAACCCTCTAGACAGAATGTCATCATAGTCATGAGTAGAAAACCGGGTCTTCTGTACACAACATTCACCCCGAGGCGCTGAAGGTCACAAGACTCCGACCTCAGGCCTCGGACATTCACGCTAGCTAGCCTGAGAGACAATGAAACCGATCACTGTTGCTCTCCTGCATTAAACATGGACGGGCAAAGGACACTGACGGCCTCTCCCATCGAACCTGTTCCCATCTCAGTTTTGATGGTGCCGTCGGGAGACAAGGTGCCAATGTCCAGAAGGAAAGTTAGCTTTAAAGCTCTACACAGGGAGGAGTGTACAAAAAGCGGGGACATTCCTGAACAATATTGTATTTTTTTACAGTTTCGTTGTCGAAGCAGGCCATAGGCGGAAACATTCCAAACACCTCGTTTGCCATGGCCTAAATCTGTTGACCAGCCTCACCACCTCGAAAAATTTCGCATTTGGGAAATTTTTAGGGTCCTCCACATCCAGATGGTTAATTTTCCTGAAATTAACAAGTGATTTTATGTTCTTCATTTTTCTGGAATGCAACAGCGCCTTGTCTTCCAGTTGTTTGGATACCCGGCACATGTATTAAAGACAGGTTTAGATTTTTTCTTGTGATGAAGAATCTAGGGTTTCCGATGAAGGACTTCATTGCCTTTTGGGATTGTTGGCCTTTTTAGGTGTCCCGGCGGGAGTTTTGACAGGGGCCTAATAGGGATAGTGGAAGAGGAAAGATGGTCCTTGGAAGGTGAAACCGTGATGAGGGCCTTTTTTAAGGTTGTCATTTTCAGAGGGAGAAGGAGATGGGGATCTCAGAACTGAAGGAGGGGCTATGGTGTGTTATTTTGTTGAAGGAGAAGATGGTACCGAGGAATTAGGGCCAGATTTTTTCGCAAGATGCTTCTCTTTTAGAGATTCCTTTAATAGGTGTAGTTTTTCGGCTTTCTCGAAAGATGGTTCATATTTTTGTTTTTGTTGTCGAAGCTTTTCAGAATAGGTGGTCGGAGAGTCGCCCTTAGAACTGGTATAAGGAGTGGGACTGTTTGTGTCGATACCTGTTGGGGCTTCAGTGGGACGAGGACCCGCTGCCCGGAGCTTCTCTTTACCCTTACCAACAACCTGCCATTCCCCCTTTTCCTTCTCCGCAACCGCACTAGCGGTCGGTAATGGCTTTTAGGGGAATGAGAGCTGTGAGACGGGCCCAACCGGGGATTTCACTACATCAGTCTCGGCTGTTGGCATGCCCATTACAGGCGAGACGGAAACAACAGACTCGGGCGTCTCCCCGACCGCTACTTTATCGTCTTTGTTGGTATTGTCGTTTTAAGCTTCTTGTCTCTTTAAGGAATCTTGGCCTGTTTCGACCATCATAATATCCTCCGAATTCTTAGATTTCAAATTTTGGCCTGTTTCGGCCTCCATATTTTTCTCCAGAATCTGAGAAATTTGGTCTTTTTCGGCTACCATATTATCCTTTACATTTTGGCCATTTCCGGCCAGCATACTTGTTGAGGATGCACCATTATTACAATTTTCGGCATCCATAATTTTATTTTCGTCTAATTCAGATTTCTTAACTGGTGGGTTATTCTTTTTTACCTTTGTCCCAAATAGATTTTTTTTCACGGCCTTCTTAGGAGCCATTTTAACACTTAAGTTTTTTACTTTGTTTTTCTTTTACATAAAACGGAAAATAAAACACAAAGAAAAAGGATAAATACAAAATAAACCACAAAAACAAATGCAATAAGACAGTAGGACGTGCAAAAAGAAACACTTACGCAAAAGACAGACGATAATAAACGTTAAACTTTAAAAGGCGGACAAAAAAATGAAATATACAAAGTTAAGACAGATAACGATCACAAATTTCCTTTAAAAGGACTGTACACAAAAACGGTTATACGTACACAGACTCAAAAGAATAAAAATACACGAAGAAAGTCAGACAACAACAGTAAAATAATACAGCAATAAAAATAAGAACAAAATGCTACACAAAGAAAATACGAAACTAACACATCATAGAATCAATATGGCTGCCGTAAAACCAAGTCATCTCGTTAACATACGAAAAAGAAAAAACGGACAGATTAGACAACATAAAATACAAAAAATTAAAACAAATATGTCCAAAAAAGACTGAATAAGTACAATACAGAAGACTTAAGGGATACTTAAAAAGAAAAACAAAGAAGGAAATAATGCGTAATAATAACATAAACAAAAAAAAAATAAAGTCGGGTGTACAAAAATTAAACAGATAAACTCTAGCGGAGGATTGCAGAAAATTAAAAAATAACGGAAAAAATAAAATCAAAAATTAATTTTAAAATAAGAGGAAATCTAAAAGCTAATAATAAAAGAATAAGAAGAGCAAAAAAAAATATATATAAAAATGGGGAGGGTAAGAAATTGAAAAAGAAAAAAGTCAAAAAACTTTTCAAAAACAGTCAGTAAAAAAATAGAACGTAAGAAAAAGTAAAATAAAAAAAAAAAACTTAACAGAAACGAATTTGAAGTTCACAACCGCCCCCCAAACAGTTCAGTTGCAGAAAAATCGTCAGGTTATAAACACTACTCGTATCGGGTCTGAAAAGAAGCTCGGAACTTACCTTGATTTATTGTAAAAATATACAATTTTGGCACAAGTCCTAAAAAGGGGAATGGGTGAAGGTTAGTCGTCATTTACTATCCTATACCTAGCTAATCCGATTCACGACCCAATCACTCAATACATTTGGCACATTCACCACAAATACTCATCCATCGCCAAGCAATCTTCCATATAGCATAATACCGCATACTCTCCGGGGAACCTAAAAAACGCACCCCATGACATAAAAAATTCATGATTATAAAATACAATAGATAAAAATTTATACATGATGAATAATGAGTGAGGAGGAGATAACCCCCCTCCCAAAAAAAAAAAAATGAAATATCGAAACAAACTAAAGATTACTGATGTTAGTTGGACCCAGCCAACCCTCAAAAAAGACATAGACATTGCCCATAGACAAAATAAAGAGGCTCTTTCTCTAAGTGATAGGGAAAGGATAAGACAAATACGGCCTTAGGGAAAGAAAAAGACTGACTCAATCGAGATGAAAAAAAAGGGAACCAAAACAAACTGGGGAGGTTGGGAATCTCAATTTGGATCATAACGAAAAAGCAGCTGGGAATAGGCCAGGACCTACATTTACGCACATTAAGTAGGTACACAAAGCTTGTCTAGCCTAAGCAGGGGAGGGATACCCAGGAAATCGCCCCGATGCTACTTAGGCCGACATAAAAAAGAAAATCAAGGCTAGCCCCGTTCACACGAACCAAGCTCGCTTCAGTCACCCACCTTTCGCTGAAATCTGTTGAAACCAACTGTTTTCTATCAGTTCTAATCTTCATCTTGAGCTGAAGCTCAAAGAATCGGATTAGATGCTGATTAGAAAAAAAGATCACCTCACAAGATTTCCTGCATTTGCGTAGTCTAAAATCACCATTCGGGCCGTGGCCAGCAGCGATAGAATCACAATTCGTTTCACCCCAGAATACGGAGCGACACATTATGACACGCGTACGCGCTATCAAGTAGCACGAGCTTTTTGGTAGCGGTCAATTCGCCGACATGCTCCAATAAGGGGCGGACCCGAGGACAGTGGTAGAAGGTGTGAGAAGCCGTTTCTTCTAAGCCAAAGTCACATCGCTCACAGTCTGGCAAATCCGCCCAACCTCATATGAAGGCCTTGTCATTGAGAGATAGCCTATTCCGAACCAGTCGCCAGATAAGCGAAAACTCAGAGTTGCTGAGGTAATCCACCGCTGGTGCCAAAACCAGAGGGAGCGCAACTTCTCCTCCGACAAGCCAAGCCGCTCACGCAGTGGATCCTTCGCGCCCCCCTCCACTAGTGCAGGAGAGAAGACTCTCCTAGGCCGAGAAAGGTCACTGAACCGAGGAATGACCCTCAAGGCCGATCGACACTACATCCCGGTTTTTACAACGGCGCTCAACCCGCGAGATGGTGAAGCAAGGGAAAGCGTCCCTTACAATTCCCGCCAAAATCGAATCTCCTGTCAAAGTGCGGCGTAGGAAGGCCAGCCTCGAGGCGATTTTGTGAATTTCCAAGTGTGGCATTCCCAGCCCCCCCATGACACGGGCGACCTTTGCTTGTACTTTAGACCAATTTTTCTTCAGCTGGAGGTGGGATCCAAACCACACTCTGTGAAAGCGGGCAGGACCGTCCGTCCAACAAAAGGGCTTCGGAAGATCGACACCCTTCCAGCCGGACGACTTGTTGCGGTTAATTTTGGCTCCTGTCACATTTTCGTATCGTTCAAGCGCCTTCAGATACCACCTCAATGTCGCTGCGGGACGACACGAAAGTAGATACGTCATCGGCATACTCGGAAAACCTGGTTCGAGCCCCATCAGGGACAGTAATTTCACACAGGTCTGGACTGTACGCCCTGCCCCTCAGCCGGCGAAAAAGAGACTCCAATGCCAAAGCATAAAGTAGGGGTAATAGTGGGTAACCCTGACGAACCGACCGAGACAGCGCAAAAACGCCCGACAGCTTCCCGTTCACCTGTACCACAGTACTGGGGGAGAGATACAGAAGGCTAATCCACTGGCAGAAATCAGATTCGAATCGGGCGGCCTGCAGGAAAGCCTTGCCTTGGACTGATTCAAATTGATCAGTGCGGCTTGCTCCTCGTCTTTTACACCCTCTATGATCGTGCGGATCAGATGCAGGTTGCTCTGAATTGTTCGGCCCTTCACAGCACGTCTGTTTTGGTCCCAACAGACTCTTGGCAACTGACTGCAAACGCTCCGTCAGGATTATGGTCCAAATCTTTAAGTCTATGTTTAGCAGAGTTATAGGCCTATAATCATTTAAATCCCGCTCAAAACCCTTGCCCTTTTTCAACAGCGTGAAATCCGGTCAGGGACGGACCCCTGGCGGAACCAGTTGTTGAACACCACTGTTAAAATCGGGGCAGAGATGTGTGACAGACTCAAGTACAATTCATAGAGCAAACCATACAGACTGAGCGACTTGCCTCTGCCGACTTTCTTCAATGCTGCATAGACCTCGCCCTCCGTGATCTCACACTCGCAGCTAGCCGCTTCAGTCGGCAAAAGTCGAGGAAAGTTAGCCAAATAGCTACGAAACTCTTCGCCACAGAGACCAGGCTCTGTTTAAGCGGCTCTCGAAATGCCACCGAAATGCCTAACGCATGTCGTCAGTCGCCCGACGAATCTCTTCCTTGCGCATTTCTGCGCCCAGGTGCACAGCTTCGGAAGACACCTTGCTTAACTTATGTCTAATTAACTGACCCATGTAGTGCTTGCTAGCCAAATGCTCCAGGGCCTCCCTAGCTAGGGATATATCTAGGGGATTCCTTACATGAACCGTATAGAAGACTACGTTAAAATGTTACCTTTCAGAATATACTTATAGGTAATAAATTTCAGTTACGTGTGAATGGAAATCATGTGTTCGAAGGCCATCTCTTGAAAAAAAAAAAAAACAAAAAAAAAACGCTACGTATATTTGTTCGAACCCAATGCAAGTATGCAGAAAATCTAGCTTCATATCATCCTCCATTATTATAAAAAATACTAGTAATAGTTGGGGTGGTATTTTTTAAAATAAAGGGCATTTGACGTCCTTTCTAAATTCATAAAAGGACAAAAGCAGAAAACTAAATAAAGCACTGTCCTTCCCAATAAAGGATTACTGGTAAATCCACTCATAGACAAATCTGCTTTCATTTAATCTGTTCTTCACAAACTTTACCATAAATGCTTCGCAGCTTCTTTATTTCCATCTTGTTGGAAGTCCTCTGCAGTTCCTGTTTTTAAGATTATTGCTTATTAGTCTTTTACCCCTTTTTGCCAAAGCTCTCGAGACTCTAATCAACGTCGAATTGGTTAAGCATCTTAGCACGACTTCCTATCGGCTAAACAATATGGCTTCCATTTTGTCAGTTCAACCGCCGATGTGTTAACGGCCATCACTGAATTTATCAAGCTTTAGATAAAAACGGCGAAGTTCGCGCCGTAACTCTAGGTTATTACAAAAGCGTTTGACAGGGTTTGGCATGCTAGACTTCTAGGCAAGCTCAAGAGCTACGGTGTCCTAGGACTAATATTTGACTTAATGCTATTGTTCCTAACAAATCGTGTAATGAAAATCATTTTGATCGAGTACGCTTGTAGATCATTTTATATTAATACGACAGGGCTCTATCCTTGGACCTATACCGTTTATGATCTTCATCACAAACCTCTTCAATGTCATTAGTTCCCAACTACGTATTTATGCAGATGACACAACCATTTACTGCTGTCTTAGTAACAAGTCCGAAAGATCAGACAAAGCAAACCTGCTAATTGTTCTCGAAAAAGATCTCCAACCAGTGGTTAACCGAGAAAAAAGATTTGTAGATTTTAACACCTCCAAAACAAAACTGCTTTCATTTAATCACCACAGAGAACCTTTTCTAATTGCCATCAACATGGGTGATGCTAACCTCCAGGAGAGCAACACTTTGAGTTTTCTTGGACTCACGTTTTCCACTGACATGAAGTTGACTGACTACATTGAATCAATTGCTATATCTACTGCAAGTAAAGTTGGTTCACTGTGTCATTCCAGAAAATGTTCTCGTTAGAATTCATTTTGCATATTTATAAATCTATTCGTCTGTGCATCGAATACTTCTGCCATATCTGTCTATTTTCAAGGCAACTTGGTGACTCGATTGCATGAATTTAAACGTGCTACTAGATTGGCAACTAGGTCTCACCGTTTTAATGTTGAACTAGCTAGATACAACCCTATGTTCTAATCTAATAGCTTCTTTTCTCACACTTGTCGCCTGTGGAACTCCCTTGCTACCCTATCACCTAGAATCTTTAGAAATTTAAATGCAATAGGCATCCGTTGTTTTTCTGAAATCTGTTATTTAATTGTCCTTTCTCCTCTCTAAAATCTTCTAAACGAAATACTGAAGCGGACCGAAGCGTCATTCCTCTTATATGGCAATTTAATCCCAGTTGAAGAACAGATTTGAAGCATTTTACCCCTATCAAAACACATAATGAGGAAAGAGGGCTTAGAAACTTTGACACTCACGAGGCATATTGAAGTCAAGAGGAACAAAGGAAAACAGTACATGACCTAACTAACGAGATTGTATAAATGGTTGGCAGAACACAGATTAGGAGAGATAGCAAAAACACAAAATTTACTAAGCGCTACAAAGGAGAGGAAGTTTTGGAGATCCATGATCGCCAACGTCCTGTGCATCGAATACTGCTGCCATATGTGTCTATGTCTGCATGAATTTAAACGCGCTACTAAATTGGCAACTAGGTCTCACCGTTTTACTCTTGAACTAGCTAGATGCAACCGTCTTTTCAATTCTAACAGCTTTTTTCCTCGCATATCCCACCTGTGGAACTCTCTTTCGATTTCTTGCTTCCGACAATCTTCAAAAAATTAAAGGCAACGTAAATCGCCATCTTCTGTCTTCTTGAATTCTGTTCCTTTTTTGTCCCTTCCTCACTAAAGTTTTCTTCTTTTTCACTCCCAATAATCCCTTGCGCCCTAGTGGCATTATCGCCTTGCTTGGGGTGAAATGATTAACAAAACGCAGAAGCATTCAACTTTGACAATTTTCTATATCTGACTGAATTTCTGGGGTGCGGAGTTATCCTTATTTACGCTATTTACATTTGTACTATTGTCCTCATCTTCGTTGTTGTCATCACAACGTTTCGGCCTTCCTCAGGTGTATATCGATCTGGGTAACCTACAGGTAATTGTGAACTAAACAATTTATTTAATCTAGTGGGTAGACTGTTCTCTTTCCACTGCCCCTGTCCAGGTATATCTCGTCTAGTTCTTATTTTTAGTATTGCTTAGTCATTGCTCGCCCGTTTCCACCGAGCGCAAGTACACACTGCCCAGCCCAAGGATTAAACTCACAATTACAATGTCACCAAATACACGAATCAATGATTTAATCCACTAGGCTATTGTTCCGTAGTGTAAATAACCTTTTATATAGTGATTTTCCAAGCGTAGATCAGATGTGGTACAAAGCCGAAAGTATGGGGCACCCAGTGAGGTTCGAACTCACTACTCAGCCGTAACCATTACACCACCTCGAGGGGCCCAAATAACCTTTTATATATAGAACATGCCAGATTTGTAAGTTACTGTTGGATTTTGCCCTATTATTAATCTAAAGAGAAGAGTTTATCGTACATGCTATTTTTTTCTTTCAAGTAGCAATGATCACTTATGAGTCACGAAACATGATATCCATTAATGAAGAAACATATTACAGTTACATATACGGTTTAATAATTTAGTGAGTTATTGAATTAACAAGTTACTAAATTACTACTACTAATAAGTTACGCTTTAATAAAACTTCATAACATCTATTAAAGACAAAGAGTATAAAAACTTTTTTTTAATCATTTAACCCCAAGCAAAGCAATAAAGCCACTAAAACTCAAGGGGGTTACTGACAGTGAAAGAATATGAGAAAAATCAAATAACAAGAATTAAGAAGACAGACGATAATGATTGATATTGCATTCAAATTTTTCAAGATCAAAGTTGACTGAAACGCAAGAAGCCAGAAGAGAGTACCAGAAGTGATAAGTGCTAGAGAAGAAACTGTTAACATAGAACTTACGGTTTTAACTAGCCATTTCAATTTCTAAATTCTGAGACATTACCGCCAATGAAGTCCTGCACTTAAATTCCTAAAGTCTAGGTACCATAGAGGAAAGTAATATTTATTTTTGTTGAAGATAAAATATGTGACACAGGGCCAAATGAGGGATGGGGGAAAGCTGGTCTTCAATCTGTCTTATCTTAAACTTAGCTAGCTACAAACACTGACCCACGCAAACTACAATATAACTTGTAGTAAAACAACACATTCTTACTTACCATTTTTACTACATCCACCATAATACCTCAGAGTCTCTATGAAAGTCCTAACCAGTCCCAATATGTTCAGTTTATCTGTAGGGGTGGGGAATAAAAATAACAATTTTGCCATAGAGGAAAGTTCATCAGAACAATTGCCAAGAAATTATTTATAGAAAAGGTACAAATACCAGGTCAGGATCAATAAGATTGCAGATTCTTCTTTGGATTTTATCAAGAATCTCTAAATATATAGCAGTAGCACCAGGCCAGATGTAGCAGCTGTATTCAATGCAAGGACGAATGGTAGATTTATAAACGTGCAAGATGGATGCTGACGAGAAAATTGTCTAGCACGACACAGGGAACAAACCTTCCTAGCAGTAGACCTATCAATTGATTCAATATAATCTTTCAACTTCATATCAGCGGGAAAATTTTAATCATAAAAGATAGATGAGTATCTCTTCATTTTTTTTAATATACATTATCCCATTCTTCGTTCTCCTTAGTGATATTAGATATCTATGTGGGATATTAAACCACAGCCTCAGTAAGCTAGGTGTTTCCTCTATGGATTCTATAAAAAATAAACGACCCATTTTTAAAAAGAACACTCACAGACGATGGGTGGTTTACAACAAGGTGGAGCAAAAAGGTCAGGAGAAAAACGATGTGAGTTACGATAACCACTCCAAAGACCGGGCTGCACTCGAAGGGAGTGATAGTGCATATCCGGTGGGATTGGAATGGTATTTTGTATTACGAGCTCCTTTCGCAAAATCAGACGTTGAATTCCGACGAGCACTGTTTCTGATTGGATCAGTTAAAAGCAACAATTGATGACAAACATCTGGAATTGGCTTATCGAAGAATTTCGTCTTCCATCAAGACAATTCTAGACCTCACGTCTCTTTGAAGACATGGCTAAAATGTTACAGCTTGCCTGAAATATGACCAGCTGGTCTCAGCCGCTTCTTAAGATCAATGGTGAAAAAACGCTTTGAGTAAGTGAAGACTGAGGGTCGTGGCAAAGATCATCCTACTTTGAACATTGTAGACAGGCGATACAGAAACATAAACAAAGAACTGTACAGAATAACAGAAAGCACATCACTTGAGGACTATCAACAGCAGCAACAACTAAAATGGATAGCACATGTAACTCAAAGAGAAAATAATGACATAATCAAGAAGTTGACGTTCCACTCTACTTCAAACAAAGGTTAGGAAGGAAACCGCCATCAATACTGGAAAGAGCGATAACAGAAATCTGTTTTCATTAAAAAAATGTATTTTAAGAGAAAGATTTGATAAATTTCAATCGAAAGCAGTACTGGCTGCTCGGTTAATGAATGTCAAATGTTTCTTTACTATTGCTATTAGCCTGCGGCTTCGACGGATAACTTATCTTGATCCATACGAAATTCTCTTAATGGGTAGAAATTCAATTTTATGGAAGCCTTAACAATTTCGTTCGTCACTAGAAAGATGCCAAGTTTTGGCAAGATAGAATCCTGAAGTTGTCTCAAAGATGGCGAAAGATAGTGAAATTGCATAGATGTAGTTGAATTAATCTATGTCCAAATATCTACATATTGTTTGTCAAATTCACTTAAAAATACTACGGACTTTTGTTCTGACTCAATACAATAATTGATTAATAGCTAGCTGGCAACGCCGAGAAAGGTACGACGTGACGCTATGCGTATGCACGGGAATTTCAGTGACTTACTAAGACTTAAAATGCCATTTTCATTTATATCGTTCGTCTATATGAATTAATTAAACATTAATATTTACATTATATCTTATAATATAACTTGGCAGATTTGATAACTCTATCGTCGGTTAAACTTAAAATAGTCATTTTTTCTCGTTGGCTTGATATTTGATTTAAATGGCTACGCATATTTTAAAAGCATACGTTGAGTTGATTAAACTTTTTTTGAATATACTCTTGTTCACCTAATACAAGGCACAAGAACTAGTCAAGGTAGAAGGTTACTGAGCAAGGACGTAAAGGGAAGAAGTAAGTGCAAATTATGGGAATATGTAGGATAGATAATGGCTGGCTCTAGACTAAAAGAGATTAAGATTGCAGTCGTCGGGAGTTTGTTTCACAAAGTAACATTTCTGGGTAAGAAGCTGAATGGAACTTCCTCCTTACAAATGGAATACGAAGGGAATGAAGATGATTCGAACCTGTGTATGTGGCATAGCGAGCCCTAGATGAGAAGGTTGGAACTAAGGAAACTAGGTTACCTGAACATTTGCTATGAAAATCGCGATAGTGTAGCAAGAGGATAATTCTACGTAATGTTTGTTTCCTTATTATTCCTTTCAGTCCCTGTTCTGCCATCCCTTTATACAAGTTCGTTAAGTAGGTTGATCACGGCTCTCCACAACTTCCTATTCCTCGTAGTTCTAAGCAATGTTTTTTATTATCCCTTTCAGTCCTTGTTCTGCCATCCCTTTATACAAGTTCGTTAAGTAGGTTGATCACGGCTCTCCACAACTTTCTATTCTTCGTAGTTCTAAGCAATGTTTTTTTATTATCCCTTTCAGTCCTTGTTCTGCCATCCCTTTATACAAGTTCGTTAAGTAGGTTGATCACGGCTCTCCACAACTTTCTATTCTTCGTAGTTCTAAGCAATATTTTGCTCTTATTATCTTTGTTCTGCCATCCGTTTACACAAGCGCGTTAAATGGGTTGATCATAACTCTCTACAACTTCCTATCCTCCCTAGCACTAAGCAATGTTTGTTCCTTTAGTATCCCTTTCAGTCCTTGTTCTGAAATCCATTTACCCAATCTAGATTACTCACTGTTTCCCTTGGTCCCACTTGCCTTCCGTGAATGTTTGTTTAAAAACAGTAATTTGACTTTGCTAACCAGACGCTTCCTCTGTAGCTAAATGACATAGCACCTCAAGCCAAATGACGGTTCCGTGTAGGATACAAATTCGATTCCTTTAAGAGGACACATATTTTTTTACAGACATTTAGACCGGCAAATGTAATTAATACTGTTTATTATAAACAGAACATTTACTTAAATAAATTTATTTATAGAAATAACGTATAAACAGAAAATATATTAAAATAGATATATGTTAAGATAAAGAGCAAAAAATATTAAAATTTATATATCATTTTCTCCCACATATATCAATTATTATTATTTTATTACCCCCCACTAAATAAAAGGACTGCTTCACTATCATTATATTAAAGTACAAATATCAGTGTATATATATATATATATGTAAGCAAATATAAATGGATATAAATCCGACAGAATGGAGAAAAATATTTGGAAAAAACAAACAAAAATCCTTAAATGCAATTATGTTGTTTTAATATAAAATCATTTTACATTAATTTCGCAGTGAAAAACTTTACAATTTTCATGTCTTCTACGGAAAAATCCAATGTCCTTTATTTTAAAAAAAAATACCCGTTTGGTCTGTTAAAGAAAGACACATTATTCATAAAAAAAAGTTCTATGATAACAGTTACTTTTCTCGCACTTCTCACTTGTGGAACTCCCTTTCGGCTCCATGTTTTCCAGCGAACTTTAATCTATTTTTATTCATTTGCACATACACTGTATCTGAAAATAATATATATATATATAAATATATATATATATATATATATATATATATATATATATATATATCAACCAATGAGTCGCGTTCCTGCCAACAATAAAAAACGTGCTTCGTAATCCCTTTGAAGTGTATTTCAATAAAGTCTCTAGACGGGGAAAAACAGTAAGGAGAAGAAACGGCAACATAAGACCAACCAAGTAGCCCCAACTAATAAGAACTCTACAAAAGATTCACAACAAATAACAAATAATTCAACAGCTGAAAGACAACATGCAACATAGAGAGTGACGAAATCCGGTAGGAAATTCACACGGCCTAAGCATTGCAAAACATTAATATATATATATATATATATATATATATATATATATATATATATATATATATATATATATATATATATATATATATATATATATATATATATATATTCTAGACTTGATGATTTACTTAATTATGATTATCTCAAATACTAATAGTTTCTATCACTTGTAAAACCTTGCTTGAACCGGCTTCTAATGCTCTGGATGGAGCGGCTTGGGAGTGGAGGCACAGTCCTATAGGTAAGGAAAACTCGGATGAGTTCCACCGCGGGATATGTGATCGAGCGGGGCTATATCAAGTTTAATCCGTTGCCTTTTCGGCCCGATGCTACAGTTGGTATGACGTTTTCTTATATCGTAACTGTCCCGGTTTCAATTCTCGGTAGTGGATGCGCGCTGCTGATGAGTCGCAAATATAGGACGAAACGGCTGTCCTGTTACTAAACATTATGAAACATACATAATATTAACAATACACATTAATATATATATATATAGAAATATATATATATATATATATATATATATATATATATATATATATATATATATATATAAGCAAATATATGGATATAGATACGACAGTATGAAGAAAATATACGGAAAAACAAACAAAAATCCTCATATGCAATTATGCTGTTTTAATGTTAATATGATGTCAACATCGGACGTTTCGGTCTAATAGACCATCTTCAGTTATCTGTTTGGATTAGTCTTGCTCTTGTGTCCATCGTCTTTTTCATGATGAATTGAATATAGTCTAATGTTAATTATGTTTTATGAATATTTGGTGGAATATCACTGATCTGAGCGTCGATGTCGACTAAAAATATATATCCGTTACTTCTGTCCCAGATGTTAAATAGACGACTCTCTTGTTTTAATCCAGCAGCTAATGTCGTCTTTACTTGCTGCCGGCACAGTCGTTTCCCTGGTGTTGTGCAGAAATGTGAGAAGTTTTCGAATTGAAATTGCATGGTTCATTGCACTTCCTTGCATTACTTCCAAATTTATAGTGATACCAACAGGTATCGTGTGTAATTTGCTCTCTGGAGAAAGAGTTCGATCTACTTCGACGTCTGTGTGGTGAGTAGGATCTATTTCTGAATGTTGGACGAGAACGCTGAGATTTCTGTGCTTGTACCAGACTCTGTACTTGTAAGCTGAGATTCGCCATTTGCTTATACAGCTGCGACAATTCAGATGACTTGTCTGGTAATGTTGCTGTATCTGTTGGTGCATGTGATGTGGCGTATACATTTTTGTCTTGGTTGTTGTCATGTATTTTGTCTGCTATTTCTGCTA
The DNA here is from genome assembly GCA_963932145.1 of Acanthosepion lycidas. Classification (NCBI taxonomy): domain Eukaryota; kingdom Metazoa; phylum Mollusca; class Cephalopoda; order Sepiida; family Sepiidae; genus Acanthosepion; species Acanthosepion lycidas. The sequence continues at coordinate 11,100,491 of OZ010584.1, forward strand.
TTTTCTCCAGTTGTAAATCATCGGGGAGTGATGCGAGTATCTGTGTTGTATGTGTTTGTAATTTATCCATCCACAGTTTTTTAACACCACTTCAGACATGGTATTGTCTCCTAATAATGATCGCATTTTTCTTAAAAGCTGTGAAGGTTTCATATATCCCTGGTTCACATTATTGAATAAGTCGTGTAACCTTCTTTCCTCCGATTTACCGATACGTCTAATAATTGCAGCTTTCAACGTGTCATAAGGTTTTTCTTCCGGCATGTCATTAAGTAGATCCACTACCTCGGATGCTACATCTGCGGGAAGTTTTTCGACAACGTAGGCATATTTTGAACTTTGCGATGTAATTTTCTTTGCATTGAAAATTGCATTTAACTGTGCAAACCAAATTTGTACGTTAGTTGGGTTGTAAGTTGGTAAGTTAATTGTCATAGCGGCTTCCATAGGTTCCGTAGTGCGTGTATCCATTTTCTATGTGTCTTGATGATTATGGTTATATGTTAAAAAAATGTGTTGCTCATTTTGTTGAAGTTTTTCTTTCAGTTGGAAATTTGCGAGTTCATTTCACGTCGATTGGTCACCACTTAATACGGGATACCCTGCCCACAAAATACAACGCAAATTTGAAGAAGAAACAACACGATAAGGAACGTTTGTAGAAAATAGAACATTGTATATATCTTGTGAATAGGGTAAAAAAGATTAATGCTTTAGTTCGTTTAAGCAAAATGTGACTGAGAGAAATGTCTGCATTCGCTGTCTTTGAACAGAGTAGCAGAGTAATGTGTTTCTTTTGTTTTTGTATAGTTACACCTATAGGAAAAAGGGGCGATCAATTTAAGTTGAAAAAGAGAGTGTGGATGAGAAATAAAAGATAAGAGGAAAATGTACTTATCGGGTTGAATTGTTTGGAATCAGTTGTAAATTTGTTGTTGTTGTTGTTGTTGTTGTTTTCCTTTCCTAATCCACTTTCGGCTCTTAGTGTCGAGTTGAGTCAGTGATGGAATTTACTGTCAGTTTTCTGTCCTCTATGATTTCTGCCCCCTTCTGACTGGTGATTGACTTGACATTCTCTATTTATTGTTGACTGTTTTTCACACTGGCTCGTTATATTTTTTTTAGTTTAGCAAATCGCCTCCTTTCATTGGTCAGAAAATTAATTTCACGCCTTATTGCGAAATCTGTTTGTAGTCGTTTTGATCCGATTTTGCGGGTGTGCAAATCTACTTTGTGTTTTTTAGTCATTTGTTGGAATGATATAGGATTTGTATCCTATATCATTGAACATTTGCAAACGAATATAGTAAAGACACTAAAGCCACTAAGACACTAAAAGAGATTACTGGGTGTGAAAGGAAGAATTAGAAAATATAAACGTTATTAAAGAGAGAGAAAATAGAAGAGCAATCAGGAAAACAGTAGATAATGGTTGTAATAAAAATAACTTAACATTGAACATTTGTATTAAAAAATCATTAAAATTTTATAAGAAATGTTTACCTCGCTTGCATTAAACTTATTCTCCAGAGAACTGACTGACAATTAAATTTTAGGCAAAGTAACAACTCCCTTATTATTTTTCCGGCGTATAATTTTTTTAACCTTACGGCGTTATGAAAGATGATCATGAAACTAAACTAATAAAGACAGATATATTTAACAAAGATTTATTTATTTCCATCACTTTAGTTGGTTATTTAAAAATATTCATGTTTTAAAATAAAGATTTTAAAACAATACGCAATAAACATTAAAAGTCAATATTAAATAATTACACTTTTAATTTAAATTAGTTTTTAGTTTTTTTAGAGAAACAAATTTTTAATTTTTTTGTGTTTCTACTACACGATGAAAAAAAAGTAATTTGGATCAATCGAAAAATCTCTTTCCCCCAGAGGTACCTGGTATGATTCTACAGTTTAGTTGGAATGGAGATTCTTCAGTTGATCGTAAATGAATATTTAAAAAACAGATACAAAAAAAAAAAAAAATTTAATTTAAAAAAAATTAAATCGTTTTAAAAATCGTTCCGGAAGACTTTAAAGCGTAATATTGAAAATTTTACATCTAAATAATCTTGTTTTTCATCTAAATTCTTAAATAATTTTCTTTTACGGTAAATTAATTTGGTCATTTTTCAATAAATATATATCAGTGAACTTTTTTGTTTTTACTCATAAAATTTGAAAACGCTATTTTTAAACAATGGCTTGAAAACTTTTTAACAATGAATTGAAAACAAATCAAGCATTATTTCAGAATTTTCCGCAAAAAGCAGACCAAAGGAGCGTACTAGGCTGGCTCCTGCTGCTACTATGAAAAGAGCATTCCTTGAAAAATGAGATGAAAAATTTGAGATTGCGTATCTTGAAGATAACTAAATAAGTAAACTGTTGTTTTTTATGAATAAATAGTTTATACTTCTTTCATAACGTCATAGCAGTTATGTTGAAAAAAGAATAACGTCGGAGTCGTTATTGTGCAGGCACAGGCAAAATAGCTTCTTCCTAATTTTTTAATTTAAATGAAGGCTGTTTTGTTCTTAAAATGTTTCAATTCTTAAAATAAAAAAAAAAGAATAAATCTTACGTTTTGAAGTTAACAGGTTTTTGTCAATGATAACTGCTCACTCCAATGCTGTGTGTAGATGCTATGAGTGTATATGGTGGTCTAATCCAGGATTGGCACCACAGACTCATAAAATACATCATGGGTAAACATCGATGGGACAATAAAACAATAAAACCAAAATATTTCTTAAAACCCATGTGCGTTATCTTTTAGGATCAAAATCAACTATAATACTTATTTTGATTCAATAATGTTGCTCTTAAATTTAATCAGTATCCCATGATATATAAAAAACTTCGGAAATTTCAATCAATCAAATTATTAATTAAACATATTCATAATAATGCAAATATTTTCAAATTTCATGGACAATATGAGAGAAATATAAAATATAATCTAACAAAAACATTTGAAAAAATGCGATATTTTTAATTTTAATTTTAATTTTCCGCCCAAAAGACCTCTGGTTTAGGAAGGAGCGCAACTTAAAAAAAAAAAAAAAAGTGGCATGTCATGTGTTTGTGATCTTCTAAATAAAAAGGAATAAATGTGGGAAAAAATTTGAATTAAAAAAACAAAATATTAGATTTCTTTTTTGAAACAGCATAACATAAAAATGAATGATCGCGTCTTCAATTTTTTCACCTGCAAAATGCCAAAAATTTATTTCTCAATAATTATAATCTTTAAAATCTTAAGACTTCAAAGAAGAAGATGACTTTTCTTCATTGCTTCAAGCAACGTTAGTCTGAATGAAAAATCGTTCGTAATTTTTTGTAAATATATTAAAATCTCGGAAAATATGCTATCCTATATTGGGAAGTTTTAATCATGCATTTTTAGATAGATTAAATAAATCTTTATTTAATTACAAATATTTCATCTTAGGCGGAAGGGTTCGAAGGCATTCAAAATTCACTGTAAAAATTTTAAGTGAATAAAATATAGGTAAATTTCATCAGAGGAAATTTGTTTTTGGAACAACCCAAAGAGAAAAACATTGTTTTTAAAACTCCATTGGAAAAAAAAATAAATAAAAAATAAATAAATAAAACACACGCTATAAAAATTCGTTTTTGAGTTTTTTAGAAACAAAATTAAAATTTTCAAATAATTTTTTCAGAGTGTTCACATCGTAAATTTAATTCTTTTTTTTTTATGCCGTCTTCTCGCTTTTGATCTTTCTAGAAATGTAAAAATTAGGGATTGGAATTTTTTTTATTCAAATAACCAAACGTTGAAACACTCCTGTTAAGTGATAAAAATATTTTCTAAAGGTTTTTTTTTAAACCAAAGAAGTTATTCATTATAAAATTAATTTATTAAAGAATAAAATACCAAAAAAATTCATTAAAATTTCATTCATGTTCACAATTGACTTTGAAATAATTGAAAAAAAATCATCTTCGGACATTTTATTTTTATTATAAATAATTTGAAAACGACCCAAAAAATTTTTTGAAACAGCATAACATAAAAATGAATGATCGCGTCTTCATTTTTTTTTTTTCACCTACAAAATGCCACACCCATAAAGTGCCACTGGCTCATACGAACTATTGCCATTAAATTTTTTATAGAAAACGCGCTGGAAAACAAATTTACGGCGGTGGGAAATCTGAAGCCGACGCCCTGGGTCAATTGTTCTCAGCAAATAAGACCGCGTTTGCTATCTTATTGACGTTGCTTGTCCATATAAACACTGAGTTGTCGAGAAAGGAATAACAATTCATAGCTATACAATCTTATTCTTAATGCACGAAATCAATGATTATGGAATTGTCAATAGGCAGAGATTATGTAATCAGAGTATTAGGTACAGTGTCAAAGAACTTTGCCTATTGGCCAAAAGCATTACATTTACCGGTGAGCATATACGTGTGACAGAAGGCATGTTTGCTTAGCACAGCACGAACGACCAGAAAAGTATTGAATACATAAGGTTACTGGATATACAGTAGCGAGCATAAAGATCAGAACGATGTTAAGAAAAAGTCTAAGTGTGAAATAACTTTTTATTTTAAAGCTTCATAGAACATTTTATCAAGGAAAAATAAGGTTATAAAAGTAAATTATATAATTCCAAAATATAAAACTCAATAAACTTATTTTGATAAAGTTATAAGAATAATTATATAACATTCGAAAAAAATAGACTATCAAAAACATCATAACGATTAACAAAATCATACTATTATAATGGATACATCATATCCAAATGAAAATAGCCTTCATAATTCATTAGTACTTGATGTGTACACCTTTACTTTAAATAACAGCTTGACATCTTTTGCTACATGAGCGAATTAATGTCTTGCATTCATTAACAGCTATTTTCACCCATTCTCCTTTCAAATTAGTCCATAGTTCTTCGATGTTTGTTGGATTCTTTTCCTTAGCTCTTTTATTTAGTAACTTCCAAACATTCTCAATAGGATTCATGTCTGGAGTTTGAGCAGGCCACTCCATAACAGTAACATCCTCTTCAGAAAGAAATGTCTTAACAGACATCGCTGTGTGAAACGGCACGTAATCTTGCATAAATACAGCTGGTTGATTAATTGCAGTTCTCAAATTAGGTACAACATATTTCTTCAATATTTCTTTGTATACAGTTGCGTAAATTTTACCGAGTAACCTGACAAGAGGTCATGTACCAGCAGATGAAATCATGCCAAACACCATCACACTTCCTCCTCTAAATTTAACGCTGCTTTTAGTGTACTGAGGCAAATATCGTTCACAACCGAACATGTTAAACTTTGACTCATCGCTGAAATGAACACAATCCCACAGTTCTTCCGTCCATATGAAGTGTTCAGTGTAAAATTTCAATGGGCCCATTTAATTCTTTTTAGAAATGTAAGCTTTTATTCTTGCTGCACAGGACCAATGCTTGCTAACTAGAAATTACCAAGCCCACATACTGAAAAATTGTGTTAGTCCCAAATACAGAAATAATTGACCATCTTGTATCAGGTTGCACGGTATTGACACCCGCTGAATATAAAACATGGCACGACAGAGTGACCCAATATCTGCACGGGAGAATCTGCAACACTTACGGAAAGGAAACTGCAAGAAATTGATATGAACACCACCCAGACCCAGTTACGGAGATAGGACCTGTAACAATTTTATGAGACTTTACAATACACACAAACAGAACAATCAAAGCTAATCACCTTGACATCGTGATTAGAGAACGCAAAGACAAAATGTCCCTCTCTATTGTCCTTGCAAACTGCAATGTAACTTTGAAGATCTTCAAAAAACTATCAAAATCGACCTTGAAGTCGAAATCACAAAAATGTATCACATGAGAACATTAACAATTCCAGATGTAGTTGGAGCCCTCGGATTGATTGGAAAAAGTTTCGATAGACTCATTGAAGGGATCTCTGGTAGCCAATGCCTTAAAAAAATACAAAAAATTGTACTCACAAGTACAGTCCACACCTTACGAAGGGCTTTATTTATGCAAAATATATGCGATTTTTATTTTTCAAAACTGCTCAATAGAAAATGTCATGATAGCATATATGACCTTAGGTCTTTGGTTGGAACCCGGAAAGAAATGAGTAGACATGAGTATACACCAGAAAGCAAAGGAAATAAAACATTAATAATAATATTAATAATATTAACGATAATAATAATTATAATAATAATAATTATAATAATTATAATAATAATAATGATTATAATAATAATAATTATTATAATAATTATTATAATAATAATTATTATTATCATTGTTATTATAATAATAATAATAATAATAATAATAATAATAATAATAATAATAATAATAATAATCTCTATCTATAAAAGGCAGGATGTGTGTGTGTGTGTGTGTGTGTGTGTGTGTGTAACGAATGCACGGCCGCAATTTTCGACGGAATTGCACCAAAATTTACATGCACATGCTCCAAGTTAGTGGAAAGGTCAAGACCGAGTTTGCATTTCCCAGCTCCCATCGATAGTGGAAATAATCGATTTTTTTCATGCTTCTACGGCACTTTTCTTGTAGTTTGGGTCCATTTTGTACTTGCCAGAGTGAGAGCCTATAGCTGGCTGCAACGAATAGGCAGGAAGATTCTATTGGCCAGCGTGAGGGCCAACAGCTGACTGACACGAATGCTAACTAGCATGCTAGCATACAAAAAAATCGATAGTGCATTCGTCACAAGTGGGAAAAATTTAAATCTGCATGGCACTATACCTCAATTGGCTCATTCGCTTGCTTAAACTCAACATTGATTCTTATTCCGCAGAACTGGGTTGGGTGTGAAGAAGTATTTGTTGTTAACATTCTTTTTTCATTCGGTTTTTCCAGTTACGAGTCCTTTTTTTTAAAGCTGATCGTTTTGTGTTCATTTTGTTTAGTTCTATTTTCGTAACAGATTTAATGTTTAGTTTAGAGCTTAGAAAAAATTCGCAGTGTGAGATAGGCTAGAAGTAAGGCATGTAGCAACATCAGCACGGCAAAGGGCACTCCTTTAAAGGCAAGGAAGGGCAAAAATATTTTAAGTCAAGGACACATGGCACAGTGGATAAAGGCGTTAGTTAGATCCAGTGACAGGACCCAAAGAGTGTAAGTTCAATACCCGGTTACGGCAGTGGAGAACTTGGAGAAGGGAATTAACAGGCGATATCTGATAACTGACATCCATTAAAAACATGACACGTGGAACTAGAACAGTCTACCCCAGTGAGCGAAATAAAGGGTTCAGTTCGACATTCTAACCACCTGAAGAAGGCCGGAGCGTACAACGGCCAAAACGTTGTAATAAATATGGCGACAAAGATGAGGACAATAGTCCGAATAATGTAAATAGTGTATTTAGTTCTTTATTCAGCAAATCACTTGCATAATCTGAGGTGGTTAGGTAAGTAACACTTGGAACTACAACTGCGGATTCTAACACGACAAACTAACGGATCCACTATTTCTATCAGTCAACAAGGATTCTCTCTACCACCAATCTTCTGTTCATCTCTACATCACATCACGCGGCTGCTAACTCGGCCGCGGATGGCTTGAAACTACTCTCTAACGAACTTTCGACGAATAGCCTCTACCCTGCCAATAGGTAAGCCTCGCAATTACCTTCAATTCTGAAACTGCTTATATAAACCTGCAAGTGTTACTTTCTAACTTCCGGCCAAGTGGCACCGAAAGTTTTAATTTATTTATCTATTTATCTTATTCCTATTTGGTTAATGGGTGAACACTTTGAAGAACTTATTTCACGCTATACATTTCAGGTTCAGATTAAATTATTTAAAACCGACTTGAGCTTTAGTGTGTTCCGGGTCATGTTGTGCCTCAAACGGACTAATGACTAGTTCATTCATTTTGTTCGGAAAATGCAGACGTTTACTCATTTTGCTACAACAGGACATGACAGCTACATTAAGAAATGTCGGCTCGATTTGCAGTCAATTTCAGCTTTAGCTAAGAATTAATCTCATCTTTTCGAGTTATTCCTGTTAACAGCTTTTGTAGGTAATTAATTATTCTCCACATTCCTGTCCCTTTCCCACAGACGAAATGTTACTAGGCTTTCACTGCTCGATCGCTATTTTCAAGGCAAATGTTCAACTAAGCTACCTTCCTTAGTAGCAATATCTCAGACCTTCATGGCTAGGGCCCGATATGCCACGTACGCAGGATTGACTCTGTTGTAATGGAATGTTTCACTCTCCCTACTGCCTACTGTGGACTGACTATATCAGTCAATATATATAGTGTGCACAGGACATACCTGAAATTCGTTTCGGAAAGTGCTAGCCTGCTAACCGATTCCCTGTCTTTCAGTAGTGTATTATCTTTTACAATAAACCTCTCTCTTCCATCTACGCCCGTGTTGCTTTTCCTTCCACTCGATTACCACCTTTGTCTGTCTGTAACCTTTTAAGGATACAACAGGCTTATTTTAAGGATACAACAGGCTTGTTCTCATTCCCTTCGTATTCCAATGCTAAAGAGGAAGTTCTACTCAGTTTCTCCCCAATATTGTGGGGCAGACCCCTGAGAAGATGCTTCCCTGAACACTACGATCTTAACCTCTTCATATCTAAGAACAACCATTTTCTATCCTACATATTCTCATAATATGCACTTCTTACTTCATCCTCTTACGCCCTTATAACAACTTCATTTAATAACCCTCTACCCTGAGCGGCTTTTGGGCATTGTACTTCGTTAACACAGTGTATAAAAAAGGTTTGGCTTGATATTTGGGCTAATCTATCTGCTAGGTAAATGCTAATGAAATCTTTGAAGAGGAAGAGTAGTCCAACTGAAAAAGACTAGAAAGAAAACGTGTTGAACGTCTGGACAAAAAAAAATCAAAGTTGTAGTGATGCAATCGAAGAATTGATCTTTGAAGATAATTCCAGTAAGAATTAAAAAGAAACATTTCTTGTCTGTATTTAACGTGACAGTAATGACTTCTCAAATGAACACTGAAAAGGAACAAGTGACAATAATAACCTGATTCTTTTGGACCATCCAACGGCCTGAAACTAATGGAAAATATTTTGGGGTGGGAGTGGCAAGCGAAGTCTGTAGAAATGAGAGTCAATTCCAAAAAGTGCATGACCTTCGTGAAGCTATTTCACCACTTGGAATAACATTCCAGGCATCTTTCTGCAGATGCTTATATCGACAATGTTAAAGCGATTTTTTGAAGTTATTCACAATGAAGGGTGTGCAATTCACTACTGAAACGTCTTGTTGGGCATTTCTTACTCTGTTTAGGACTTCTTTTAGGTACTGTCTTTCGACCAGCTACTATTTAACCTAATTTTCCAGTATTCAATTTCTCCCTGTTAAATGCTAAAAAAGTTTTTAATTTTTCTTTTTCCTTTACTTATTTTCATTTTTGATATAATAATGATTTACGGATACAATCTTACTAATTAACCCATAGCTGGGGAGAAGAGGTGGCTTCATACCTTTCCCAAGTTTATTTGCAGCGTAAGTGAATATAACAAACTTGACTGGAATTAGAACTCGACTCTCTATTGAAAGTCTTCAAGTGATTTGGTGTCTTATTTGGTACAGTTTTTTATTTATAATTCTGTAGCACCAGTCCACAAGGTTCAGAGAAGGATGGTCCCCACTAAGTCCCACAGATTTTATTTGCTCGAAGCTATTTTTAATCATTGACCCGAGAAATCGGTTGTATACAGCTGGCAGTTTGGATATTTCTGAACTAGTCGGGCGCCATGTATAACATCCATTTCAAAGTCTCGATCTGTCGATGGTATTTAAGAAAACCATTCAAGTTTTTAGGTTGAGGTTTTGGCTTTGCCGCAATTTACAGTGTTAACAACTTTGTAATGTCTATATTTCTCCACAAACACAGAAAAGGAACAAGTGACCATAGGTCCTATGAATATTTTTTTTTCAGTTTTTGCTGGTAGTTGTTGATAGGCAGTCCGAAACTCAGAAAGAGGACCAGTTCTGGAAGGGTTGATTGATTGATTTGTTTTGTGTTTTTTTACGGTTTATTAACCTTTTACAGGTTATTTAAAGCAAGAAAATATTTTTAGATTGTTGAATTTGGTGAGAGTATAATAATGACTTATCCTACTAATTAACCCTTATCTGGGGGAGAAAAGGTGGATTCATACCTTTCCCAAAGTTATTTACGCGTAAGTGGATATATCAAACTCGACTGGAATGGAAACACGGCTCTCTGACTTACAATTCGGAGTAATTATCCATTACACCATCCGTACACCCAAGCTTATAGCACTTGGTATTCCTATACGGTCACCCATCTAGGAATTGACCAGGCTCGACATTGCTTAGTAGTTGTTGATAGGGAGTCTGAAACCAAAATAGAAAGTTTCCCTGCCATCCGACATTCTTATTTACAGAATGTGTGTTGCGAACCACAAAGAAGAAAGCAGAATTGAACCATTATCTTTGGAATGGATTTATATGAAGGAATTGAAATTGTCGTCGGTTATTGTTCCTTACTATTGAACTGTAAATGGACCAAAATACGTTCATGGTATCCTCAGCATCCTCCTGTAGATCGACATATTTATTGCCTCAAGTTTCCTCTTCATCTGTGAGAATATATCACTGTCATATAGGACGACTGGTATCACATAGCTTAAGAAATAATCATGATGTCTTTTCCATTAGTCATATTTGATAATGTATATTGTAAAAGATTTAAACAATTTTGTTCTTCTGCTGATTCACCCATTCCTGTATAGGGAAGTCAAACTAAAGTTCCCTTTTCTGTCTCAAGTGGGATCCATTAAAAATAAAATGGGCCAAGAGGCTATGGGATACACCGTCTATAAGACATACCTGCTCGTTCTGGTCGAGCAACTCCAATAAGCTTCAATCATGGATATCTCTGGTAAGCAACTTTGAATGGTCGAGAGTTGAGATCCGAGTCGATAAGGTCTCAACTCACTCGTGATCTCCAACACCTCGGCGTGAATATCTGTTCTATTCAAAAGACCTACATTATTGCAAACGACTATGAGGGTATGATGTCGAGGAGGTTCTGATTCTTCTCAGCATACATTGATAGCCGTTCGATAGGGCGTTTCTTGCCTTTGTTTGCGCGACAAGTTCATTTGTTTTCGCAGATCCGGCCAGCAAGTTGTGCGTGCTGGATGTTACCATAAAGTAGAAAGCCTTCCGACTCATTGGGGTTTATGAGCGCAATGAGAACGGGAAATCTTCTTTCGGTGGATCGATCAGTTTGTGATATCGTCGAAAAGGGTAGCGTTAGCGGGTGATTAGAACGATGTTCTTGATCCCGATTTAAACAGCTGGGGAGCTAAGAAGTGCACCAACATTCCTTCCGATGTAAAAGAAACTTTCGTGAATCCGTCACTTATCACGATCTGGCGAATAAATTCCGAAATGACTACCCAATCCAAAGCAGGTACAGTGAAGATAGGGGCGACTCGGGCATAGTGCAGCATTCTCGCTTCATCGACCGGATTCTAGTTAGGAGAGTCGATTTAGAGAATTTACGTTATCCAAGTTTCCATAGTATACTTTATTCGGGCTATAGACCTGTCCGGATCCGCATAAACTTAGATAAGGCTAAGCTTATATCGACTGGCTACTGGAAATTCAACACTTCTTTGTTGTGAAGAATTTCCGGGACTAGCTGTTACTAACAATGCAGCGGGAACTGATGTGTTCTGTGTTTGTGAATAAGTGGTGGTTGCACCTCAATGATACAATTAGGTGCAGATCATAGCAGACGACCTAATCTAGATAGATTTGCGGTCAAAGGAGACTATAATTGAGGGCGCTGTCAAATCGGGAGATAGTGATGTTAGCTGTCGCTAGGGCCAAGCTGGTACCTTAACAAGGAGGACAAAGCTCAAGTAATTAGAGCTAGATTAAACAGAATGCCTACCACAACAGCGTATATAACCTCAGAATTTCGCTCAGAGGAACTTGGCAGTGTCGCTGGTATATAGCACGTGTCAGAATGCCGGAACCCTGACGACGGAAGAGGACACACGTGGGGATTCAGTGACTAATTTCAGAAGCTTTTTTTTTAGTTTGACAACTATCTAGCTGACTTTCCTCGCTTCGAGGCGACTGAAGCGGCTAGCTGTGAGGATTGAATAACACAGTCGAAAGTCCGGCAAGTGTCGAAGAAGGAAAGATAAGACTTCAAGTATCGATGGTTTGCCCTATGTTGTGTACTTGAGGCTGTCCCGTCATGTTTTTCGCCTTACTGAAAATTCTCTTCAACCGATGGGGAAACATTCCGAGACGTTTCACCAGGGGTATGGTGAAACCTGTGCGAAAGTACAAAAATGTAGTAGACGGGATTGGTAATTTTTTAGCCCTTAACGATGCTCAAGCATCGTTAAGGATTTTGGCCAAGGACCTGTCGAACAGTTTGTAGATTGTGTTCGATCGTCTCATATCCCATTTGACTTGTGATGTCAAAAGTAGCACGATCCAAGATAACCTTCATTTCGTTCGCACGATCACAGAGTATGTCGGCGGAAAAGCAACGCTGATCAATTTGGATCAGTGAATGGTCTTTGATATGATAGAGTCTACTCGGTAGATCATCGTATCTTTAGGTCTTTCTTGTCCGCAGCCAGATTCAAGCCGTACTTTCGTTCCTGGCTTTGCCTCTTGTATGCTATAGTGGCGGTTTGGTAAGGCCGAATATCTTCATATTTTTCAGATCCATTCGTCACCCTCCCCTTTCGCCTTTCCTCTATGTGCTAACTGTACAGCTTGAGTGTGAACTAGGTTCTTGGCGACATGAAGTTACCTTGTGCCACACGCTCGGACAGTTACACCGCCTTCGCTGATGACTTGAAAGAGAAATCAAGACGTACGGGACAGTTACGGTTTAACCGCAATAAATCTGTTGGCTTGCGGTTGTGTTCGTGGAAAGCTTCTTGTCTCCCGCGTCCCTTAAGTTGGTAGGAGGAGCCTACAAAGTACTCGGCGTCTGGTGTGGTCCCGACCTCCTGCTAGAGAAGAATTGGTCAGAATTTCTGGAAAAGGTTGTAGTAGCATTTAATCTGTGGCAGCGAAGGAATATTTCCTGGTAGAGGAGGACCGAGGTGTGCATTACGTACATCTACCCCTCATTCTTTACAGTTTTTCATTTCTTCCACTTTCATTCGCCACTTTGTTTCGTCTCCTCTGCTTTGTGGCGACAAATCTCCGAGGGTGCGATGCGAGTTCTGCTGCCTCCACTTGTCCGAGGACTGCCTCGGAATGCCGGACATAGAGACCTGCTGAGATATTTTGCGATTGCATTTCTTTGATCGACTATGTACACAAGAAAATGGGAACGTCTTTACGTCTTTGAGGAGAATGCATTCGATTTTGGGTGGGGTCAGCCATTTGCCCCCAAGCGAGTAATGCTTCTACCGGGAATGCCGTCATGCACTCAAGGTTATTTCTCTCACACGGGCTGACATTTCTGAGATCTGACCGTTGTTGAGAGAAGCATTATATCGTGTGTTAGTAAGGGGGTGGCGTGATGGCGATTTGATCTAGGTATTCGCTGTGACGATGGCACAGTTCAGTTCTATATGCCCTTGGACGCCCGAATTGAAATCTTATTTTTTCATTAGTATCATGAATTTCGCTTTTATTATTATGAAACTAAAAAACCGTTAGCATTTTTGGTTAATTTGCAGTGTAACACCCGCGTTCAGTTCGCATTAAAAATTTATGTGCAATTGTACATGCTTCATTCAAATCTGGCTTGAGAAATTTGATAAAATCTATTGTTTTAGAGTTATCGACACTGAAAGTTCGAATTCATTCGCGTTGCGGGCAGCCATTACTGGTTATGTTTGTATACAAAAAATTCCCCATGGACCCCGTATAAAACGGCGTCGGGTAGCTGTTTCCGGAGACGATAATCTGCCCTTCGACATAGACTCTTCTAGGGATCCTTTCTGCCCGGAGGCAGAGAGATTGACTAGCACAGCTGAAAAAGATTCCAGCGAGTCAATATTTACTAGCTGTCACCCCCACCCCGCCCCCACGAGAATAGATGTGACACAAGGCCGAGTTTAACGTGGGTCATCCGAGCCCGTAGGCTCGGCCAAAAATTCCCTGTAGAACCCGCATAAACAGGTTAGGTTCGGGTCTGTCTATCTCCCCGGATGAGACTCTGCCTTCGGCAACGCCTCGTCCGGGTTCCTCTCTGCCCGAAGTGCGAAAAAAAATTAAAATTAAGTTACAAAGAAAACAAATTTAAATAAAAAAACATGGAAGTGTACCAAATGCCATCTGGTAGCAAAAAAAAAAAAATTCAAAAACGAAAATGAATAATATTTATTAATGGAAAAAAGACATTAAATGTGGCACAAGGCCTAACAATTGAGGAACGCGGAAAGACTAATCATCAACTGATTTATCATTTAACTTAGTCACAATCACTGACCCAATCATTCCTTTCACCAAAACATCACATCTTTACACCCCATTCAAACTTTTTCTTCTATGTGTTGCATTCCTTCAAAATGTAAGAGATCATGACTCTCTACAACTTCCTACCATTTGTAGCTCTTAGCTATGTTTGCCGTTTTACTATCCCTCCCATTCCCTTTTCTGTCATCTATTTACACAAGCTTGTTAGGTAGGTGATCATGTCTCGCCACAACTTCCTATCCTTTGTAGGTCTTAGCGATGTGTGTCTTTTTACTATCACGTCTAGTCCCTGTTCTGCCAACAATTTATACTAGGTACCTCCACAAATTTGGTATACGTAAGATTTAAAATGAATTTTAAAAATGAAAAAGGCTGTCCTGAAGCTTTCAATTTAGCAATTTATCGGGTAAAGGATTAAATTTGCTATCCCTAGTAAGCAATATAATGGAATGAACTTGCATTTTTTTTTAATTAAAATCGATAGGGTCAGTCATTTTTTTAGACATTTCTAATCAAAACTTAATTTTCAGTTTTAAAAATATTGCAAAAATAAAATATAGATTTCTGAAACGTTATATGAAGAAAATTAGCACATTTAAAGTTAAACAAATATTACTTATAGCCTAAAGTGTTGCATACAAGCATTTGCTAAATACGGGGTCTTGTTTATCTAACGTGTTAATCGATTTATTGACGGTGCATTGACCGCCGAACGTGTTCATGGTTAATTATGGTGTAGCAGACGATAAATTTCATAATAGTTTGGTTTTGTTTTCCCGTTAGCGGGCGGGGTGTGACCTTTTAAGAATAGATTTATTGGTTTATACATCCATACTTCAGAAATACTGCATTTGTATACATATATAAAAACAAATCGAAATTCTTTTTAAAATAGTCGGGATCTTCAGATTGTAATAAGCTTTAAAATATATAATTAGTAGATATAGTTTTACTTAATAACAATATTCTCTAAGAATTATCTCATCGAAATTGAGCTTTAAAAGATTCAAAAACTTTATATATTTTTCAATTTTAAATTGTAAAAAATGAAAACAAATATTGTAAAAATTTTATTTTTCATCGAATTTTTTTTTCTTCGTACAATATCGTCTTTAATATATATCATTCATAAAAGCAATTAAAACTTCTCTAATTAAATAATGTCTTAGTTTTATTGTGGGTTTTTATTGTGGTTTTTATACGCGTTTTTTATTTGTAGATTCAGAACAGATTTTTGGTGAGACCGGGTCCGATTTTACAAAACAAAATCGGTGATTTATATTCGTCAAACAAAATTCTGCTTTTTACTAATATTATTGTAGGCCTCCATCGATCAGGGTTGACCATGGGTAGCTTACTAGTTGTCTGCTTGGCTGGAGCAGCGACGTCTGTGACTGTAGAGGCATTTGCGAGAGTGACAATTTCTGTTGCAGAGGTCGCATTGTAGCTGTCGCTTTGCTTTCTGCTGCCCGCCTTTCCATGGCGACTTGTGTCAGCTTCTCCTCCCCTGACTTGAGGTGTTTGGTCAGTGTTCTTCTCCAATTGGATCGTATGGCTGCCAGGCTATCCCAGGTCTCTGTGTTGATGTTCGCAGTTTTCATGTCACAATCACAATATCGCGGTACCGCAGTTGTGGCCTCCCAGCGGGTCTCCTTCCTGCGGCCAGCTTTCCATACAGGAGGTCTTTGGTGATGTAGCCATCTGGCATGCGATGGACGTGGCCCAACCAACTGAGTCTGCGCTCTCTGAGCAGTGTGAACATGCTGGACATGTAATAATTAGTAATAATTACTAATATAGTCACTAAAAATTATCATGTTGAATTTCTCAACTTTTCATAAATTTAAGAGGGTGAAACGGATATAAAAAATATTTTCATAAATATTTTCTAACAAAAATATTTCAAAAATAATTTCATTCGTTTGTGAATAAGACCTGAAAATTTAATTAAAGTCCGACAATTATTCGATTTTTGCAAGAATTTCCAAATTAATGTGTTTCTAACGCAAAAAGGAGGCGAAAATTGTTTTCCTCAGTCCCTCTTGCCTTTAATATATACTGTGAGTGTTAAATTTTTCAAATCCTCTTTCCTCATTATACGCCCTATAAATTTCAATGGTCTCTTTCAGATTCTAAGTATGTGTACTTTTGTCTTTATTTTCTCGACATGTTTGGTCTATTGTATACTCAGATTCCTTCTGTAGAACAACATTTCTGTTGATTCAAGTCTCTTCTTCAACTGTTATGAGATTTACCAGAATTCCCTGTCATATGGAAAGATGTATATTACTCAACAATCCAGTGCTCTTTTCTTTGTCTACAACGAAATTTTCTTGTTTCTTAATAGTCTGCTTAACTTCTTGAAGGCATTTCGCTATTTCTGTGCGCCTTCGGATTTTGGTATCGCATTTGCCATCCCCTGTTCAAACACTTCCTAGATATTTAAATTTTTGTACTTCTTTGATTTTGGTATCTCCAGTTGCTTATGCTGACAACCATACATTTTTTTTTTTTCAAGTTGATGGCTCGTCTTTTCATCTCGCTTTCCTTACTGCCTTCCGTAGAAGTGCCTGTAGTCTTCTTTCCGTGTCTGGTATCAACACTGTCATCTGCATAATTTATATTGTTAAGATTGTGGTTTCTAATTATCTCGGAATTTCCTCACTGTAAAGGTTGAATAAGTCTGGTGAGAAGACACACCCTTGTTTTACACCCCTTTCTATTTTGGGGTATCCATTCAAACTACCGAAACAGTATTACCACAGATTATTAAGTCCTAACCTAGTCAATATATGCAGTTGTTGTGAGGGGTGACTTAAACCCTGATGTATATTTACAATAAATCAAAAACCCTTTACAAAAAACACAGACAAATATTGTTAGTATTAAAAGTCCCCCATTATCCTAATTGTGGAAGAAATATCAGTTAACTAGACAGAAAGTGGGAGGACTGCATAATAACTGAACTATTCACACACATAAGTACTCGCACCAAGTACATTTTGATTCGTTTTCTACGGCTTATCAACCCTTTGCAGGTTATTTAAAGCCAGAAAATATTTTTAGATTGTAAGAATTTTTTGGAGGGGAGAGATTAATGGTTTCGTGGTACAAGTCTTGCTAATTAACCCATAGCTGGGGGAAGAGGTGAATTCATACATAATCAGAATTTGATAAATATTAAATTATAATGTAGTTATAAACTGGGGGATCCATTCTATATTATAATCAATATATAATCTGATGCCTCACTTTTGGTCCACGGTAGTGACTATACATTTATATTCCAGAAAATGTAAATGAATCTAAAAGACGTGCCTGTGTAGCTAATCAGTATTTTATTGATTGATTCTTTTTCTACTGTTTGTCAACCATTTGCAGGTTATTTAAAACCAGAAAATAGTTTTAGATTTTAAGAATTTGTGGGGGGGATAAAAAAGGTTTAGCGCTACAAGTCTTACTAATTAACCCATAGCTGGAGGAGAGAAGAGATGAATTCATACCTTTTCCAAGGGTATTTGTATGTAAATGAATATAGTGAACCTGACTGCAATTGGAACTCGGCTCTTCAATTAACAATTCCGAGCCATTATCCCTTACACCACTCGCACTTCCAAACTTAAAACACCTGGTATTCTCAACGATCACCTATCTAGGTCCTGACCAAACGACGTTGCTTAACGTGATCATACAGGATAACAAATATCACGTAATAGTTCAGTACACTTTTCTTTGTTTTTATCGTAGTTTCCCTGCTTCTTATTACTCTGCTTAGCTTTTAGAATGCATCTTTGGCTATCCCAGTGTACCTACGGATTTCAGTATCGCACTTTCCGTCCTCAGTTAAAGCACTTCCCAGATATTTATTTCCTGTTTACAATTGAGTTTCCTGTTCCTTCTAAAGTCTACTTCAGCTCTATACTTATAACGTCTTATAAGGTCTTTTTTCTTCTCAATAGGAGTAGATAGGTTGGCCTATCGCCCGGTTCACACAACGGTCTGGTCTTTTGAACAGAAGCAGAGATCTATCCCTTGTTCCTTATTTAGGATTGGGTTTTGGGTTTTTATAAAGGCCACTATACTTCGGACGTCTCTGTGACACTATTTAGCTATGGTAATTGGCTAACTAATTAACCATAGAAATTAAAATCAGGAAAGACTTAAGGCGAAAAAGAGATATCACGAAAGATAGACTAATCGACGTTAAAAGGAAGATTTTATTTTATTTACCCAAAAGATACTTTTCACAAAAGACAGTAAACCCGTGGAAAAAGCCATGTGTGAGGTCTTGTCAAGTTGATTATTATCTTGCCGAGGAAGATAGAAGGAAAGGCAAATATTAAGATATCGGCCAGACCATGGCGGTCATAAAAATTTCGGCTTGAGACGATCGCCGATACAGGCAGGGAGAATCAATATTAATTATCTTTCCAAGATATCGTTTTTTTTTCTTGGATACAGGCGAAGAGAAGCAATGTGGCAATTGTAAAATTTTGGCATTGTCTCGACATAGGTGAGGGGTTTGTTATTATTTACCTTATCAACGTGTCGATTCAAACACTGAGACGTTGAATAGCAATATGGTGTATGCAAACTTTTGGCATGAGACAGAAATTAGAGTGGAGAATTGAGATTTGGCGAGATAAAATAATTTAATTTCTTAACAAGCCAAGGATTCCATTATAAAGCTAACTTAACGAAAGGACCAGATGGCAAACTTTGACAGTGATTGATGGGTAAGTAGAGAGTGCGAAGCTAAGTGAATTCTGGGTGGCAAAATGATATAATAGAAATTTAATTTGCAATATGGAATTTGTAAAAATTTTGGACAATGGGAAAAAGGAGAATTTTGTAAACAAAAATCCTGGATTATAATTTTAAGGAGGCCAGCTTAGCCACACCCGCACGGCCACGATATCATTGGTCGGTGGTAGCATGGGTGATAAGCGGAGGTGAATGGACGAGAAAGGCGGAGAAGTTGTTAACGCCCACTGAAGGGATTGGTATGAGATATCAATGTGAGAGAGAAAGAGTCTAGGAGGATAGTTCCCCTCCGAACTTCCCTCATGGACGACGGAGACCTCCACCTCCCGAAATGGGAAGTGATTAATTTTCGAAAAATGGGAAGTAATCAATTTTCCTGGCCTGATAACAAAGAGATTTCTTGTTAGAAATCGAGAATTACCGAGAACCTCAGGACGCGATTGGCCCCACACCTGGTTTTGGTCGGTACCCATACAAACGAACGTCCTGTGGTCGTTCGGCAGTTAGTCGGAGTTAGAGTTCTGAGTTAGAGAGTTACAGTTGAGCTTGTTTTGGAGTTCGAGTCAGAGCTTAACTAGACTGTTGTCTCGCAGAAGCTGACCAAGAGATTCCACGACCTCTGACTTCGCCTATCCTGCCAATAGCAAGTTATACTGACGAGCGAAGCCAAGCCAACACCTAAGAACTAAATTAGTTGATTTTCGATATCAACTTGCTTGAAACATAGAAGTGTCACATTTCGTAGGAAACGAGCTGAGAGAAATACACTCCTGTATATAACAGAAGGATAAAGTTAATTTGTTATTTCTTAACATACTTGAACCTCTTGGGTTTTTCTTTTATTTATTTATTTTTCTTTGCGCTTGTGTGATGCCACCTTCAATCTGAACTCAGCTTACACTACGGCCCGACGCCTGATTGATCTCGTCTACCTTAGATCAAAGTCACAACGTGAGTAGATTAGACTTGAGATTGAAGCAGTTACTCCAGTAACCAAGTGAGCTGGGAACGATAGAGTTGTTATTGAACCGGTACAGCTGGTGAAGCCGTTAATATCGACGACCAGACTTCGACCCAGGACGGGCCATTGTCCCATATTGGTATCCTGGCCAAGGAATTTCGCCGAGTAGCGACGACCATCGATCAAGCGGGACACAGGCTGGTGGTAGCGACAAAGAGTCAACCCCAAAACGCCGGTAGAAGAAACATTACAGCTTCGCGCCGCGACTGAGAGTTGATCACGGGCCGACGTCTGGGTGTCACACTCCTCTCCGGTTGTTGGCCTATCGTCCGGTTCACATACCGCCCTGGTCTTTTGAACAGGAGTAGAGATCAGTCCTTTGTTCCTTATTTAAGATTGGGTTTCCGGTTTTTCTAAAGTTTACTTCAACTCTATACTTCTAAAATCTCCTTCCCGGTCTTTTGCACAGGAATAGAGGTTTATCCATTGTTTCCTGTTTAGGATTGGGTTTCCGCTTCCTTCTAAAGTTTACTTCAATTCTGTACGTCTAAAATCTCCTCCCCGGTCTTTTGAACAGGAGTTAAGATTTATCCCGTGTTCCTTATTAAGGATTTCCGGTTCTTTCTAAAGTCTTTTCGTTCTCTTACATTTCTAGCGTCTTAGTGGCATTATCACCTTTCTTGGGGTGAATTGATTTAAAACAAAAAGACTGCTATCAACACAGTCTAGTCTAAGTTCGTTTTGTCCCCTATTTATTTTATTTCTTCTCTTTTCCTTTATCTTTTCATTTTTTTCTTTCTTTACCCATCTTTCGTTTTCTCGTCTCCCACGAGACAAACTCTGTGTCTCCGATTCATCGTTTCTCTTGTGAGTAAAGCAGACTTGGAACAAAATAAAACGACAATGACAAGAAAATACAAGGAAGTCAATGCGGTTTTGAATATTACAAGCCAGACTTTCCCCCGTTGAGCCAGGCTTACGATCACCGAATTTAACCGACTTCGAGCCTAGTCAGTATCTAGATGCGCGACTGCTTCGAAATACTAAGTGATGCAAGGACTGAGTAGTGAGTTCGATCCTCACTGGATGCCCCATACTTTCGGTCTTATACCACATCTAAACTTAGCATATCTTAACCGGGCACCACGAGGTGGTGTAATGGTTAACAAGTGTGTCTTGCTCGAACAATTACGACTGAGTAGTGAATTCGATCCTCACTGGGTGCCCCATACGTTCGGCCTTGTGCCACATCTGAGCTACGCTGGGAAAATCAGTACTAAGTGCTGCAAGCTTGGATATGTGGGTGGTGTAATGGATAATGGCTCGGAATTGTTAATCGGAGAGCCGATTTCCAATTCCAGTCGGGTTCTCTATATTCAATATGCGCAATTACTCTTGGGAAAGATATGAATCTACCTTTTCTCCCCTAGCTATGGGTTAATTAGTAAGACTTGTTTCACTAAACCATTATCATCTCCAAAAAAATAAAATAGAATTGTATACAAAAATATTTAGATTTTGGCATTAATTAGCCAATATGCCACTAAACAAAATAATACATTGACCCACTACATCAGAGGAGAGATGAGCTTCTAGATTTGGGTTTTCCAGATTTTTGAAGGTACACTTTTGTATCATCTTCAGAAAGACTAATAATCGGTGTATACTCTACAGTAGATCATTAATATATATTAATTAATTAAATTATATATATATATATATATATATATATATATATATATATATATATATATATATATATATATATTGTCATCCACAGACAGACTGTTTCGCTGTATCACAGCTCATCAGTGTGGCTAGACGTCCGATCGCCTCTAGCTAGGATCGAAACCCTACTGAATTGGCGTCAGTCGGGGATTCTACGTTGGCGCACGGCATTAATTAATTAATATATATATTATCAAGACGGTACTACCGATGAGAGAACCCTGTAGGACGCCGTCATTGATCTTAAGGGCTTCCTATGACTGACTGTTAACAACGACTTTCCGCAACCTGCCTGTTACGAAGAACTTGGTAACTGAGAGAGACATTTCAGAATTTCCATAGCTGGGGAGTTTATGCACCAGCGCCAGATGAAACACCTTGGCAAAAATCTTTGATATATCTGGGGCCATGGTCCGTGTAACATAATATCTAAGAAGGGAAAAGCGTTATATGTTTCTGTTTCGTAAGCGAATTCGACGTCATCAATATATTGGAAATATGTTGATTGTTTTGGTAACATACTCTGGAAAGGACCAGATTCAAGAAACTCTAAGAAAATACACGGTAAAAGTACGATACGCGTCTCACGAAACTTTTGTCCAGTTTGTCATCAATTTTCCTAGCATTGTTCTGGTATATAAAAATGTATATATCTTTTTCTCCTCATATATATATATATATATATATATATATATATATATATATATATATATATATATATATATATATATATATGTTTGGAAAAAACAAACAAAAATCCTTAAATGCAATTATGTTGTTTTAATATGAATGAAATGTCAACGTCTGACGTTTCGGTTTAATAAATCAGAATATGTTGGACTTGCTAAATGATAGAGACACTTATGAACAGATCACCCCTATACAAATTTATAAGAATCTAAAAGAATTTAATAGGTCCTATAAGAAACTCATATGTAATGAAGATAAAATTTGGCTTTCCCTTATTAACTACCACCCCACCGTCCCTAAAATTTATGGCCTCCCCAAAACCCATAAGCCTAACATTCCATTAAGGCCCATCATCTCGGGTATAGGCTCAGCTCCTCATAATATCGCTAGGTATTTAACTAAATTTCTAACTCCAATTCTGGGCACCGTAAGTAACGCACATATAAAGAATTCAGGCTCTCTTTTAAATAGGTTGAGAAATATTGATATAGGTAACAAATCCCTAGCTAGCTTAGACATCAAATCGTTATTTACTAATATACCTGTTAATAAATGTATTAAACAATTAGAGAACCACCTTAAGAAAATTGACTTTAAGCTACCTATCTCTATCTCGAAATGCATCAAATTATGCATCCTTTGCACTTCACATTGTTTCTTCCAGTATAATAATATTTATTATAAACAAAAATTTGGTTTACCGATGGGGAGCCCTCTCTCTGGATTCCTAGCAAGCATATTTCTAGAATTTCTTGAATCTGGACCTTTTAAAGATGTCATTCCACCTGATACACATTACTTCCGATACATCGATGGCATTTTATTTATCTACCCACATAAACATGATTTAAACAAGATTACTGATAGATTAAATAAAATAGAACCTACTATAGAATTTACCTATGAACTTGAGTCTAATAATTCTTTACCTTTTTTAGACATACTACTCATTAAAAATAAAAATAAATTAGAATTCAAAGTATATCGTAAACCCACATGTAAAAATGACTATTTACATTTTTACTCTCACCATGATACTAACACTAAGAGGGGTATTATTATTGGATTCTATTTAAGGGCTCTTCGCATCTGTTCAGCAAAATATTTAGATGATGAATTCACATATATTGAGGATACCTTTTCAAATCTTTCGTATCCGAGACAATTATTACAGAGAGCTAAAAATAAAGCGTTGAAAATTTACTCATCAGCGCAAAATGACACCTCGAAGGCCACTACAACTACATCAATGAAAGGTACACTTTCAGCTGCCTCTGATAAAAATTCTTTTGATCGCATCTTTCTACCAAATAACCATTTGACCGAACGTATTTCCAATAATTTAAATGCGTTAAAAATTAAAACTACAATATTACCTACTAGAACTATCCGTAATTTATTAGCACCAGCAAACAACACATTACATCCGATGCTTGCATCTACCAAATCTCATGCAAAAACTGTGACCTAAAACATGTGGGTGAAACATGTAGGTCCGTAAAATCTCGTGTTTTCGAACATAAACGAGATATTCGCCTCGGAAATTTGAACAATGCTTTAGTTGTACACATAACTAAAGCAGATCATAATTTCGATTTTGATTCCGTGAAGATTTTAAAATATTTTCATAATAAAAATCTTATGATTTATGAAGCAGGTATAATATCCATCTCACGCACGGTGAATACTAGACCTGGTTTCTTTAGTATATCCCCTTTTTTAGCGAGATTAATGCTCGACAAGCGTACATACAATTTTGCATCATAATAGAATTCTTTTCAATTTTTCGTTTTCATTCAAAATACTCAAATTTTAGGAATACGTTTTGAAAGCGTCGCCCATTTGACGACAACGTGACCACGTTTAAACGGAAAGCTGATCATTTAAAACTTTCAGTTATCTGTTTGGAAAAGTCTTGCTCGTACGTGTTGCTTCGGTTGGACAGACGGTCCTGTCCGCATTCTTGGAGTGTGGTTTGGGCCTGACCTCCAGCTGGAGAAGAATTGGTCTGAAGTACGAGCAAAGGTCGATTCCGCCGGTCAGACTTGGAATCGACGGAGGTTGTCCGTGAAGGGCAGGGCGGAGGTGTGTGCTACATACATTTTCCCCCTGATTCTTTATCGATTGTCCGTACTTCCTCTCTGTAAGACTCACAAGAAGGCGCTCGAGCAATCGCTATCCTCCATTTTATGGAGGGGACGCGGGAATCGGGTCGACAGACGAGTCTGCACTAAACGTCCGTGTCATGGGGGGCTGGGAATGCCGCACCTGCCGAGTCACATCCGTGCCTCTAGGTTGGCTTTCCTACGCCGTGCATTGACTGGAGGAGATCCGATTCTGGAGGGGATTGTTAGGGACGCGTTCCCTGGCCTTACCATCAGTCCCCCCATCTCGCGGGTTGAGCGCGGTCGTAAACCCCGGGATCAATCGGTTTTCCTTCGCGAGTGTCGGTCGGCCTTGAGGGCCGTTCCCCGGTCCAGTGACCTTTCTCGGCCTAGGAAGGTCATCTATCGTGAATTAGTGGAGAGGCCCGCGAAGGATCTCCTACGAGATACGCTCGGCTTGTCGGAGGAGGAGTACTGCTCCTACTGGTCTTGGGCGCCAGCGGCGGATTACCTCAGTAACCCTGAGTTTTCGCTTAGCTGGCGATTGGCTCGGAATCGGCTGCCTCTCAACGACAAGGCTTTCATATGGGGCTTGGCGGATTTGCCAGACTGTGAACGGTGTGGCCTTGGCTTAGAGGAAACGGCTGCGCACGCCTTCTACCATTGCCCCCAGGTCCGCCCCTTATGGGACCATGTCGGCGAGCTGACGGCTCGTCTCGCTCCCGAACAGCTTGTGTCCATTGATCGCGCATACGCGTGTGACAATGTGTCGCCCCCGTATTCCGGGATGAAACGGATGGTGTTTCTGACGCTGATGGCCACGGCTCGAATGGTGATTTGGACGACGCGAAAGGAGGAAGTCTTGCGAGGCAATCGTCTTTCTCATTCGGATCTGATTCGATTCTTTGAGCATCAGCTCAAGATGAAGATTAGATCGGATAGAAAACGATTGCATTCGACAGTCTTTAGCGAAAGGTGGGTAAAAGAAGCGAGCTTGCTTCGTGTGAACGGGGCTAGCCTTGATTTTCTCTTCTAGGTCAACCTATTGCACATCGGGGTGGCTTCCTGTGGAACCCTCCCCTTGGTTAGGTTAGACAAGCTTCAGTGTACCTAGTTAATGTGAGTAAGTGTTGTTCCTGGCCTGCATCCCGGCCGTTCTTTGGTTATGATCCAAGTCGAGATTCCCATCCTCCCCAGTTTGTTTTGACCCCCGCCCCATTTTCATCTCGACTGGGTCAGTTTTATATTTTCCCATTCCAGCCTAATATTTTATACTTTTTCCCACTCCCTTAGCGAGAGCGTCTCTTGATTTTGTCCCCTGGGCAGAATACAGCGGCCTCTCTGTTTTATGGGTTGGACGGTCCCTACTAACATCAATTATGTTTAGTTTGTATTTGTGTTTATTTTAAGTTTATTATTGGGTTCATTTCCCTCCCCTCTCATTTTATCATTATTAGAATTGTATATATATATATCATCATTAGAATTTTCATGGTATGGGGCGCGATTTTGGTAGGTCTCCCTTGAGAGCACGTGGTATTATGGTGGTTGAAGGATTGTTTGGTGATGGACGAGTTCTTTTGGTGAATGTGTAAAATGTAATGTACGAATGGGTCGCGAATCTGATTATCTAGGTATAAGATAGTTAGTGTTGACCAGCCTCTACCCCTCCCCTTTATTGGCCTTGTGCCACAATTTGTACTTTTGTTCAAATAAATACCAGTCTTGCTCGTACGTGTTCTTTTTTATCGTATTTTATTTATTTTATGGATTTTATACGATACCAGTCAGAGCTTTGCATACGGATTGTTTGTTTCTGGAGTGACTTGGACAAGCTGTGTTGACCTATCTGATAAGTTTTGCAAATCTTTTTTTTTTCTTTTTAATTGTTGTTTTTGTTTTTTAATTTTTGTTTTTGAGTTTTCTGTAGTCGTACATTTTTTTTTTTCTTTCTTGCCTTTTTACCCCCCACCCTCACTGTTTTGTTTGTTTTCCTTGGTTTGATCCTTTATTGAAATTTATTTTTGTTTGTCCACCGTTTTTCTTTTTATTTTACTGCAAAAAAATATTATTTTAACACTTACCTCCACTTTTTCGGCATAAATTATCGATACCTAAGTTTAAAATGCATTTTTTAAAATGAAAAAATATGCTTGAATATTTCATTTTAGTTTTACTTGAAAGTTGAATCATTAAATTTATTATTTCCATTAAGTAAACAATTCTGGTATATTTCAGATAGAAACTATATACATTGGAATGTCAAATTTAATTTTAAATTTTTAAATTTTCAAAAAACCCGCCATTTTCTTAATTTTAAGAAATTTGTAAACAAACACAAATTTATCGATTTTAAAAATATTTAAAAAAATTTCTGACACGTCATTTTAGTAAAATTAGAAAATTTAATGTTAAATTAATCTGATTTAAAAAAAATATTACTTAATTATAGCATAAAAAAGAAATATACAACGAATTATTAACGATTGGTACCGTAATTTTGATCCGATACTTGATCCACGTGTTGATTGACAAGTGATGACAGCTTACGACGGATGACCATAAATGAAAATTACTAGAAATCTGAGTGAACCCTTTTATTTTTAGTTTTACTGTTATGTCTATTTATTAGAATAAAGGGACAAAACTCTTTTTATAATAATGGCAATTTCAGTGTACCGTACATGGAAATAAGGAATGTATTAAGTAGAAAAATACAACATAAAAAATTATTTGAAAAAAAAGTGGAATCACTAAATTTATTAAACTTGGCAATTTTGAACTCGTAAATTTTGTTTCTACTTAATTACTAATTATCAAAAGGAAATAAGCTAATACAGAGTTTTGCACGATTTTTAAACTATTATAAATTATTATAATCAAAATGTAAAACAAATAAAAAATTCTTGTAAAATTTAATTATTCATCAGAAAAAATTTATTTCTTCAGGCAATAATGACCTTAATATTACTTATTTACAAAAGCAATTAAAAGCTTTTCTAATTAAGTAATATCATAGTTTTATTGGATTCATTATTTTTCTATTCAAAGCTCATTTTACAAAAGTTGGAACAAATTAGAAAAAAAAAAGTAGGTGATTTACCATCTCCAATGACTCTTACTTTAAACAAAAAAAAATTGTAAGGAAATAAAAAGAATTGAAAAAAATTTCGGGAAAATAAGTAAGTGGGGTGTAACATATTAAAAAAAAAATATTTTTTACTAAAATTTACTAAAAAGAAATATTTCAAAAATAATTTCATTCATTGGTGAAATAAGTCCTGAAAATTTCATTAAAATCGGACAATTACTTTAATTTTACAAGAATTTCCAAATCAATGGGTTTTCAACGGGAAAAAAGCGCAAAAAAAAACAATGTTATTTTTACAGCACCGCGATGACGTAAAAAAAAGAAAAATTTAACCAAAATTTCGAACGTGTTAAAAAATATTAAAAAATATCAAAAAATAATTAAAATACACTTTGGTCTTTCATCTTAATAATAACATAAGCGTTTTGACGATAAAAATTTATTTTCGGTAAGTTTGTGGCATTTGTTTATTACGCTATGCTGTTTTCCCGCGAAAAAGTGGAGGTACCTACTTAAAAGACATTCGTTCTGTCGTGGTGGTCGTCGCAGGCCACCATGGACCAGAACGTAAACAATACACCACCGACGGTGTCTTTAGAAAATTCGGCCTGGTCTGAGAATAGGCCGAAAAAGAAAAAAGATGCCGTATACTACGCAGCTCAGAGAGAGACCTTTGAAGGGTCGTTTAAGGAAAATGAATTCCTTACGATCCCTGAAGCACTGGAAGCGGTGGAAAATAAGATCATTTCCCTGCTGACGTCCGACGTGAAAAGTCGGAAATTAACCGGAGTCAGCAGGGAGACAATGGAAGAGGTCTTAAAGACCTTAAAAATTTATCCAAAGGTGCTGGCTAGGAGGTCAAACGCAATGTGGGACATTCTCTTACCAACAGAACTGGATGCGAAGCAGTTGGCAGGCAGCGTGTTAACAACAAAAAACCTCAAGCTGCAAACGGAATACATGGGCGCACGTAGGACTAAAATAACAGTCCACGGAGTGCCTGTGGACATCTCGGAGGACAGAATGGGAGCCTTCTTCGCTCAGTATGGAAAAGTGGAGGAGGTCAAAGGGATACTGAGCAAGTCCGGCATTGCCACGGGTGACGTTGAACTGCAGGTGACCCTGAGCCAGGAAGAATTTAGGAGAATTCCCAACACCCTGGTTTGCAGGAAAAGAAAGATGTGGGTAGTGGTGGAAGGCAGGCGACCGAATTGTTGGGTGTGTGGTGTCCGGGGACACATGGCGAAAGATTGCCCAACGAAACAGCCTCAGCCTGTAAGCCAGCCCACGCCACCAGTAGCAGCAGTAGCGGTGAACGAAAAAAATCCAGAAGCAGATAAAAACGCTGACGGCACCTGGAAGGAGGTTGTAAATGGAAGGAAGGGGAAGAATGTACCAGCTCCACCCCAAAAGGATAAGCCTCAACCAGCACCAAAACAGCAGGTGGAAAAGAAAGAAGGGGAAAAAGAAGTGTCGAAAAAACAGTCACCCAAAAAAAACCCACAGAAACAGCAGCAGCAGCAGCAGCAACAACAACAATCACAACAACCACAGCAGCAGCAGCAGCAGCAACCAAAGGAACAAAGAGACAGTCCGATGGAAGTTCAACACATGCCTCCACCTCGAGTGGCGTCTCTGAAGAGGTGCAGAGAAGAGGAGGAGGAGGAGGAGGAGGAGGAAGAAGAAGAAAGAAAAACACAAGAAAGTTGTTCTGGTCGTAGCCGGGCGGAACGCAGTCTGGTAAAAACCAGGAGGCGCTCCTTCCCGGCTTCGCCAATTAGACCGTCCTGCTCTCCCGGCATTAAGAGCTTCCCTTCCTCCCCTTCCCGTGCTACACCCCCCTCTCCCTCCACATCTTCCCCGAGTTCGTTGAACACACCACCACACACGTCCACCTCCTCCCCTCCCCATCCTGCTAGGGAGAAAAAGAAGAAAAAGAAAATGTTTGAGGGTCCCGAGTCAATTTGTAAAATTGACAAAGAAGAGTACATAAGGGGCCTGTCCAAACAAAGGAAGGCCCTGTTGGAGGTGCTGTACAAAACGACGGAGGTGGACGGCAAAAGTGTCGAGAACCCCCGTAATTTTCCAAAGACTCCAGGTGTCATTACCTGTATCAGAGACTCTGGTGGCAAACTGAAGGTGTGGAGCCACATATTCGAGGCCAGGGATGCCTTTCCGAACATTAAAATGTGCGAATTTGACAACCCCGTCTTAAAGAGATTGCGCAACTTTTGCTCTGGGAGGGTCCCGGTTTTAGTTCACCCCTCCTTATATAGGGCTATTAAATTAATGTACCCTATTGACGTCGGCGGTATTGTCCTGGGCGGTCGTATGACGACTGAATTGGGCACTGGCAGTCTGGGACAATCTGTCGGGGTCCTGCTCAACGCAGATTTCCGCCCCGTATGTGTATAAGGTTTTTGCACTTATTCTTTTTTCTTTTTGCCGGCCTAGACGATGGCAGTTAAGTTAGCTATACTGAATGTGAATGGCTTGAGGGATCGGGGTAAGGCTCCCCGCCTGCTCCGGGACCTGTTGTCTTTTGATGTGGATGTCGCCGCGATCGAAGAGACCCACTTTGTTTGCAGTTCCGATGCGTGTGTGCTGGAGGATGACTTTGTCGTTTATTCAGCATACGGGGACCGGTCTGCCAGAGGTGTTTCTTTGCTTGTCAGACGTACTCTCGATGCGAAGGTAGACCTTGTGCATACCGATGCAGAGGGCCGGTTGATCGTGGCCGATATTGCCGTGAAAAGTGGTTCGTTCCGGGTCGTTGCGGTTTATGCGCCCAATGACCAGAGGGAGCGGGTCTCGTTCTTTCGGCGGTTGGGGCCGTTCCTGGTGGATTCAACGCGCCTAGTTTTAATGGGGGACTGGAATGCCATCCTGGACCCCAAGTTAGACAGGGGGCGGGGTGCTAGCGGGAGAGGGGGCGATCGCAGCTTGGTCGATCTGATCGACGATTATGGTCTCGTCGATAGATACCGGGTCGATCATCCCAAGGGAAAAATGTGGACGTGGGCTCTTAATTGGCCTTTTGACAAGGTGGTTAGCTACCTTGACAGAATGTTAGTGAGAAGAGCCGACATAGAACTACTGGATTGCCCTACGTTCCACTGGGTAGGCTATTCGGATCACAAACTCGTTTGTGCCCGGGTGGCGTTAGACAATAGGCCTAGAATGGCTGGCTACTGGAAGTTCAATCTGTCTTTACTGGACAGGCGGGACTTCCAGGAGCAGCTAACTAGACTAGTGCAGCGGGAGCTAGTGGGGGCGGTTATCGGGAATAGGTGGTGGGAACGCCTTAAATGTAGGATTAGGTCCTTCACCACTGATTTCAGCAAACGGCTCGTTCTAGATAGAGCTGAAAAGGTGAAGACGCTTAAAGCTAGTTATTCCCGGGCGGTGGCTGGGGGGGATCCCCTAGAGATAGCCTTAGCTAAGGAGGCCCTGGATCGATCGAATAGCGAGCGGTACATGGGTCAGGTAATTAGACATAAGTTAAGCAAGATGTCTTCCGAAGCCGTGAACTTGGGCGCAGATCTGCGCAGGGAAGAGGTCCGTCGAGGTGGAGATCGTTACATTCGTGAAGTCAAATCCCCGGAGGGGCGTACTCTTCGGGCCACTGACGACATGTGCGGAGCGTTTCGGCGCCATTTCGAGAACCGGTTTACCAAGGAGCCTGGTCTCCGTGAGGAGGAGTTTCGTAGCTATTTGGCTGACTTTCCTCGGCTTTCGCCGACTGAAGCGGCTAGCTGCGAGGGAGAGATTACGGAGGGCGATGTCTACGCGGTTTTGAAGAAGGTTGGCAGAGGCAAGTCGCCCGGTCTGGATGGTTTGCCCTATGAATTGTACTTGAGGCTGTCGCACATCTTTGTTCCAATTTTGACTGCAGTGTTCAACAACTGGTTTCGGTCGGGGTCCATCCCCAACCGGATCACCAGGGGTGTGATCACTCTGTTGAAAAAGGGCAAAGGTGGTGGGGGGAACCTAGATGATTACAGGCCCATAACTCTGCTAAACACAGAGTTAAAGATTATGGCCAAGATCCTGCAGGAGCGTTTGCAGTCAGTTGCCGAGTCTCTGTTGGGACCTGAGCAGACTTGTTCTGTGAGGGGCCGAACAATTCAGAGCAACCTGCATCTGATCCGCACGATCATAGAGGGTGTAAAAGACGACGAAGAAGCCGCGCTGATCAATTTGGATCAGTCCAAGGCATTTGATAGGGTCGACCATCGCTACCTTGCAGCTGTCCTGCAGGCCGCTGGATTCGCACCCAACTTCTGCCGCTGGATTAGCCTCCTGTATCGCTCCCCCAGTGCGGTGGTACAGGTGAACGGAAGGCTGTCGGACGCGTTCGTGCTGTCTAGGTCGGTTCGTCAGGGTTGTCCGCTGTCGCCTCTCCTTTATGCTTTGGCGTTGGAGCCTCTCCTTCGCCGGCTGAAGGACGAGACCGGCAGTCCGGCCCTACGTGGAATTGCCGTTCCTGGAGGGTCTCGAGCCAGGGTTTCCGCGTACGCCGATGACGTATCTGCTTTCGTGTCGTCCCGCAACGACATTGAGGTGGTACAGAAGGCGCTTGATCGGTACGAGAAGGTGACAGGGGCCAAAATAAACCGCGACAAGTCGTCCGGCTTGCGGTTAGGTGCCTGGAAGGGGGTCGCTCTTCCGGGCCGCTTCGGTTGGACAGACGGTCCTGTCCGCATTCTTGGAGTGTGGTTTGGGCCTGACCTCCAGCTGGAGAAGAATTGGTCTGAAGTACGAGCAAAGGTCGATTCCGCCGGTCAGACTTGGAATCGACGGAGGTTGTCCGTGAAGGGCAGGGCGGAGGTGTGTGCTACATACATTTTCCCCCTGATTCTTTATCGATTGTCCGTACTTCCTCTCTGTAAGACTCACAAGAAGGCGCTCGAGCAATCGCTATCCTCCATTTTATGGAGGGGACGCGGGAATCGGGTCGACAGACGAGTCTGCACTAAACGTCCGTGTCATGGGGGGCTGGGAATGCCGCACCTGCCGAGTCACATCCGTGCCTCTAGGTTGGCTTTCCTACGCCGTGCATTGACTGGAGGAGATCCGATTCTGGAGGGGATTGTTAGGGACGCGTTCCCTGGCCTTACCATCAGTCTCCCCATCTCGCGGGTTGAGCGCGGTCGTAAACCCCGGGGTCAATCGGTTTTCCTTCGCGAGTGTCGGTCGGCCTTGAGGGCCGTTCCCCGGTTCTATCGTGAATTAGTGGAGAGGCCCGCGAAGGATCTCCTACGAGATACGCTCGGCTTGTCGGAGGAGGAGTACTGCTCCTACTGGTCTTGGGCGCCAGCGGCGGATTACCTCAGTAACCCTGAGTTTTCGCTTAGCTGGCGATTGGCTCGGAATCGGCTGCCTCTCAACGACAAGGCTTTCATATGGGGCTTGGCGGATTTGCCAGACTGTGAACGGTGTGGCCTTGGCTTAGAGGAAACGGCTGCGCACGCCTTCTACCATTGCCCCCAGGTCCGCCCCTTATGGGACCATGTCGGCGAGCTGACGGCTCGTCTCGCTCCCGAACAGCTTGTGTCCATTGATCGCGCATACGCGTGTGACAATGTGTCGCCCCCGTATTCCGGGATGAAACGGATGGTGTTTCTGACGCTGATGGCCACGGCTCGAATGGTGATTTGGACGACGCGAAAGGAGGAAGTCTTGCGAGGCAATCGTCTTTCTCATTCGGATCTGATTCGATTCTTTGAGCATCAGCTCAAGATGAAGATTAGATCGGATAGAAAACGATTGCATTCGACAGTCTTTAGCGAAAGGTGGGTAAAAGAAGCGAGCTTGCTTCGTGTGAACGGGGCTAGCCTTGATTTTCTCTTCTAGGTCAACCTATTGCACATCGGGGTGGCTTCCTGTGGAACCCTCCCCTTGGTTAGGTTAGACAAGCTTCAGTGTACCTAGTTAATGTGAGTAAGTGTTGTTCCTGGCCTGCATCCCGGCCGTTCTTTGGTTATGATCCAAGTCGAGATTCCCATCCTCCCCAGTTTGTTTTGACCCCCGCCCCATTTTCATCTCGACTGGGTCAGTTTTATATTTTCCCATTCCAGCCTAATATTTTATACTTTTTCCCATTCCCTTAGCGAGACCGTCTCTTGATTTTGTCCCCTGGGCAGAATACAGCGGCCTCTCTGTTTTATGGGTTGGACGGTCCCTACTAACATCAATTATGTTTAGTTTGTATTTGTGTTTATTTTAAGTTTATTATTGGGTTCATTTCCCTCCCCTCTCATTTTATCATTATTAGAATTGTATATATATATATATATCATCATTAGAATTTTCATGGTATGGGGCGCGATTTTGGTAGGTCTCCCTTGAGAGCACGTGGTATTATGGTGGTTGAAGGATTGTTTGGTGATGGACGAGTTCTTTTGGTGAATGTGTAAAATGTAATGTACGAATGGGTCGCGAATCTGATTAGCTAGGTATAAGATAGTTAGTGTTGACCAGCCTCTACCCCTCCCCTTTATTGGCCTTGTGCCACAATTTGTACTTTTTGTTCAAATAAATACCAGTCTTGTTTTTATGTCCATCGTCTTTGTCATGTTGAACTGATTATGTTAATTGTATTTTAATGAATATTGTCCTGAAGAAGGTTTATTAAACCGAAACGTCAGACGTTGACATTTCATTCATATTAAAACAACATAATTGCATTTAAGGATTTTTGTTTGTTTTTTCCAAATATTTTTCTCCATTCTGTCGGATTTATATCCATTTATATTTGCTTACATATATATATATATATACACTGATATTTGTACTTTAATATAATGATAGTGAAGCAGTCCTTTTATTTAGTGGGGGGTAATAAAATAATAATAATTGATATATGTGGGAGAAAATGATATATAAATTTTAATATTTTTTGCTCTTTATCTTAACATATATCTATTTTAATATATTTTCTAATTACTGTTTTTAAACAAACAAACATTCACGGAAGGCAAGTGGGACCAAGGGAAACAGTGAGTAATCTAGATTGGGTAAATGGATGTCAGAACAAGGACTGAAAGGGATACTAAAGGAACAAACATTGCTTAGTGCTAGGGAGGATAGGAAGTTGTAGAGAGTTATGATCAACCCATTTAACGCGCTTGTGTAAACGGATGGCAGAACAAAGATAATAAGAGCAAAATATTGCTTAGAACTACGAAGAATAGAAAGTTGTGGAGAGCCGTGATCAACCTACTTAACGAACTTGTATAAAGGGATGGCAGAACAAGGACTGAAAGGGATAATAAAAAACATTGCTTAGAACTACGAGGAATAGGAAGTTGTGGAGAGCCGTGATCAACCTACTTAACGAACTTGTATAAAGGGATGGCAGAACAGGGACTGAAAGGAATAATAAGGAAACAAACATTACGTAGAATTATCCTCTTGCTACACTATCGCGATTTTCATAGCAAATGTTCAGGTAACCTAGTTTCCTTAGTTCCAACCTTCTCATCTAGGGCTCGCTATGCCACATACACAGGTTCGAATCATCTTCATTCCCTTCGTATTCCATTTGTAAGGAGGAAGTTCCATTCAGCTTCTTACCCAGAAATGTTACTTTGTGAAACAAACTCCCGACGACTGCAATCTTAATCTCTTTTAGTCTAGAGCCAGCCATTATCTATCCTACATATTCCCATAATTTGCACTTACTTCTTCCCTTTACGTCCTTGCTCAGTAACCTTCTACCTTGACTAGTTCTTGTGCCTTGTATTAGGTGAACAAGAGTATATTCAAAAAAAGTTTAATCAACTCAACGTATGCTTTTAAAATATGCGTAGCCATTTAAATCAAATATCAAGCCAACGAGAAAAAATGACTATTTTAAGTTTAACCGACGATAGAGTTATCAAATCTGCCAAGTTATATTATAAGATATAATGTAAATATTAATGTCTAATTAATTCATATAGACGAACGATATAAATGAAAATGGCATTTTAAGTCTTAGTAAGTCACTGAAATTCCCGTGCATACGCATAGCGTCACGTCGTACCTTTCTCGGCGTTGCCAGCTAGCTATTAATCAATTATTGTATTGAGTCAGAACAAAAGTCCGTAGTATTTTTAAGTGAATTTGACAAACAATATGTAGATATTTGGACATAGATTAATTCAACTACATCTATGCAATTTCACTATCTTTCGCCATCTTTGAGACAACTTCAGGATTCTATCTTGCCAAAACTTGGCATCTTTCTAGTGACGAACGAAATTGTTAAGGCTTCCATAAAATTGAATTTCTACCCATTAAGAGAATTTCGTATGGATCAAGATAAGTTATCCGTCGAAGCCGCAGGCTAATAGCAATAGTAAAGAAACATTTGACATTCATTAACCGAGCAGCCAGTACTGCTTTCGATTGAAATTTATCAAATCTTTCTCTTAAAATACATTTTTTTTTAATGAAAACAGATTTCTGTTATCGCTCTTTCCAGTATTGATGGCGGTTTCCTTCCTAACCTTTGTTTGAAGTAGAGTGGAACGTCAACTTCTTGATTATGTCATTATTTTCTCTTTGAGTTACATGTGCTATCCATTTTAGTTGTTGCTGCTGTTGATAGTCCTCAAGTGATGTGCTTTCTGTTATTCTGTACAGTTCTTTGTTTATGTTTCTGTATCGCCTGTCTACAATGTTCAAAGTAGGATGATCTTTGCCACGACCCTCAGTCTTCACTTACTCAAAGCGTTTTTTCACCATTGATCTTAAGAAGCGGCTGAGACCAGCTGGTCATATTTCAGGCAAGCTGTAACATTTTAGCCATGTCTTCAAAGAGACGTGAGGTCTAGAATTGTCTTGATGGAAGACGAAATTCTTCGATAAGCCAATTCCGGATGTTTGTCATCAATTGTTGCTTTTAACTGATCCAATCAGAAACAGTGCTCGTCGGAATTCAACGTCTGATTTTGCGAAAGGAGCTCGTAATACAAAATACCATTCCAATCCCACCGGATATGCACTATCACTCCCTTCGAGTGCAGCCCGGTCTTTGGAGTGGTTATCGTAACTCACATCGTTTTTCTCCTGACCTTTTTGCTCCACCTTGTTGTAAACCACCCATCGTCTGTGAGTGTTCTTTTTAAAAATGGGTCGTTTATTTTTTATAGAATCCATAGAGGAAACACCTAGCTTACTGAGGCTGTGGTTTAATATCCCACATAGATATCTAATATCACTAAGGAGAACGAAGAATGGGATAATGTATATTAAAAAAAATGAAGAGATACTCATCTATCTTCTATGATTAAAATTTTCCCGCTGATATGAAGTTGAAAGATTATATTGAATCAATTGATAGGTCTACTGCTAGGAAGGTTTGTTCCCTGTGTCGTGCTAGACAATTTTCTCGTCAGCATCCATCTTGCACGTTTATAAATCTACCATTCGTCCTTGCATTGAATACAGCTGCTACATCTGGCCTGGTGCTACTGCTATATATTTAGAGATTCTTGATAAAATCCAAAGAAGAATCTGCAATCTTATTGATCCTGACCTGGTATTTGTACCTTTTCTATAAATAATTTCTTGGCAATTGTTCTGATGAACTTTCCTCTATGGCAAAATTGTTATTTTTATTCCCCACCCCTACAGATAAACTGAACATATTGGGACTGGTTAGGACTTTCATAGAGACTCTGAGGTATTATGGTGGATGTAGTAAAAATGGTAAGTAAGAATGTGTTGTTTTACTACAAGTTATATTGTAGTTTGCGTGGGTCAGTGTTTGTAGCTAGCTAAGTTTAAGATAAGACAGATTGAAGACCAGCTTTCCCCCATCCCTCATTTGGCCCTGTGTCACATATTTTATCTTCAACAAAAATAAATATTACTTTCCTCTATGGTACCTAGACTTTAGGAATTTAAGTGCAGGACTTCATTGGCGGTAATGTCTCAGAATTTAGAAATTGAAATGGCTAGTTAAAACCGTAAGTTCTATGTTAACAGTTTCTTCTCTAGCACTTATCACTTCTGGTACTCTCTTCTGGCTTCTTGCGTTTCAGTCAACTTTGATCTTGAAAAATTTGAATGCAATATCAATCATTATCGTCTGTCTTCTTAATTCTTGTTATTTGATTTTTCTCATATTCTTTCACTGTCAGTAACCCCCTTGAGTTTTAGTGGCTTTATTGCTTTGCTTGGGGTTAAATGATTAAAAAAAAGTTTTTATACTCTTTGTCTTTAATAGATGTTATGAAGTTTTATTAAAGCGTAACTTATTAGTAGTAGTAATTTAGTAACTTGTTAATTCAATAACTTACTAAATTATTAAACCGTATATGTAACTGTAATATGTTTCTTCATTAATGGATATCATGTTTCGTGACTCATAAGTGATCATTGCTACTTGAAAGAAAAAAATAGCATGTACGATAAACTCTTCTCTTTAGATTAATAATAGGGCAAAATCCAACAGTAACTTACAAATCTGGCATGTTCTATATATAAAAGGTTATTTGGGCCCCTCGAGGTGGTGTAATGGTTACGGCTGAGTAGTGAGTTCGAACCTCACTGGGTGCCCCATACTTTCGGCTTTGTACCACATCTGATCTACGCTTGGAAAATCACTATATAAAAGGTTATTTACACTACGGAACAATAGCCTAGTGGATTAAATCATTGATTCGTGTATTTGGTGACATTGTAATTGTGAGTTTAATCCTTGGGCTGGGCAGTGTGTACTTGCGCTCGGTGGAAACGGGCGAGCAATGACTAAGCAATACTAAAAATAAGAACTAGACGAGATACACCTGGACAGGGGCAGTGGAAAGAGAACAGTCTACCCACTAGATTAAATAAATTGTTTAGTTCACAATTACCTGTAGGTTACCCAGATCGATATACACCTGAGGAAGGCCGAAACGTTGTGATGACAACAACGAAGATGAGGACAATAGTACAAATGTAAATAGCGTAAATAAAACTCCGCACCCCAGAAATTCAGTCAGATATAGAAAATTGTCAAAGTTGAATGCTTCTGCGTTTTGTTAATCATTTCACCCCAAGCAAGGCGATAATGCCACTAGGGCGCAAGGGATTATTGGGAGTGAAAAAGAAGAAAACTTTAGTGAGGAAGGGACAAAAAAGGAACAGAATTCAAGAAGACAGAAGATGGCGATTTACGTTGCCTTTAATTTTTTGAAGATTGTCGGAAGCAAGAAATCGAAAGAGAGTTCCACAGGTGGGATATGCGAGGAAAAAAGCTGTTAGAATTGAAAAGACAGTTGCATCTAGCTAGTTCAAGAGTAAAACGGTGAGACCTAGTTGCCAATTTAGTAGCGCGTTTAAATTCATGCAGACATAGACACATATGACAGCAGTATTCGATGCACAGGACGTTGGCGATCATGGATCTCCAAAACTTCCTCTCCTTTGTAGCGCTTAGTAAATTTTGTGTTTTTGCTATCTCTCCTAATCTGTGTTCTGCCAACCATTTATACAATCTCGTTAGTTAGGTCATGTACTGTTTTCCTTTGTTCCTCTTGACTTCAATATGCCTCGTGAGTGTCAAAGTTTCTAAGCCCTCTTTCCTCATTATGTGTTTTGATAGGGGTAAAATGCTTCAAATCTGTTCTTCAACTGGGATTAAATTGCCATATAGGAGGAATGACGCTTCGGTCCGCTTCAGTATTTCGTTTAGAAGATTTTAGAGAGGAGAAAGGACAATTAAATAACAGATTTCAGAAAAACAACGGATGCCTATTGCATTTAAATTTCTAAAGATTCTAGGTGATAGGGTAGCAAGGGAGTTCCACAGGCGACAAGTGTGAGAAAAGAAGCTATTAGATTAGAACATAGGGTTGTATCTAGCTAGTTCAACATTAAAACGGTGAGACCTAGTTGCCAATCTAGTAGCACGTTTAAATTCATGCAATCGAGTCACCAAGTTGCCTTGAAAATAGACAGATATGGCAGAAGTATTCGATGCACAGACGAATAGATTTATAAATATGCAAAATGAATTCTAACGAGAACATTTTCTGGAATGACACAGTGAACCAACTTTACTTGCAGTAGATATAGCAATTGATTCAATGTAGTCAGTCAACTTCATGTCAGTGGAAAACGTGAGTCCAAGAAAACTCAAAGTGTTGCTCTCCTGGAGGTTAGCATCACCCATGTTGATGGCAATTAGAAAAGGTTCTCTGTGGTGATTAAATGAAAGCAGTTTTGTTTTGGAGGTGTTAAAATCTACAAATCTTTTTTCTCGGTTAACCACTGGTTGGAGATCTTTTTCGAGAACAATTAGCAGGTTTGCTTTGTCTGATCTTTCGGACTTGTTACTAAGACAGCAGTAAATGGTTGTGTCATCTGCATAAATACGTAGTTGGGAACTAATGACATTGAAGAGGTTTGTGATGAAGATCATAAACGGTATAGGTCCAAGGATAGAGCCCTGTCGTATTAATATAAAATGATCTACAAGCGTACTCGATCAAAATGATTTTCATTACACGATTTGTTAGGAACAATAGCATTAAGTCAAATATTAGTCTTAGGACACCGTAGCTCTTGAGCTTGCCTAGAAGTCTAGCATGCCAAACCCTGTCAAACGCTTTTGTAATAACCTAGAGTTACGGCGCGAACTTCGCCGTTTTTATCTAAAGCTTGATAAATTCAGTGATGGCCGTTAACACATCGGCGGTTGAACTGACAAAATGGAAGCCATATTGTTTAGCCGATAGGAAGTCGTGCTAAGATGCTTAACCAATTCGACGTTGATTAGAGTCTCGAGAGCTTTGGCAAAAAGGGGTAAAAGACTAATAAGCAATAATCTTAAAAACAGGAACTGCAGAGGACTTCCAACAAGATGGAAATAAAGAAGCTGCGAAGCATTTATGGTAAAGTTTGTGAAGAACAGATTAAATGAAAGCAGATTTGTCTATGAGTGGATTTACCAGTAATCCTTTATTGGGAAGGACAGTGCTTTATTTAGTTTTCTGCTTTTGTCCTTTTATGAATTTAGAAAGGACGTCAAATGCCCTTTATTTTAAAAAATACCACCCCAACTATTACTAGTATTTTTTATAATAATGGAGGATGATATGAAGCTAGATTTTCTGCATACTTGCATTGGGTTCGAACAAATATACGTAGCGTTTTTTTTTTGTTTTTTTTTTCAAGAGATGGCCTTCGAACACATGATTTCCATTCACACGTAACTGAAATTTATTACCTATAAGTATATTCTGAAAGGTAACATTTTAACGTAGTCTTCTGTACGGTTCATGTAAGGAATCCCCTAGATATATCCCTAGCTAGGGAGGCCCTGGAGCATTTGGCTAGCAAGCGCTACATGGGTCAGTTAATTAGACATAAGTTAAGCAAGGTGTCTTCCGAAGCTGTGCACCTGGGCGCAGAAATGCGCAAGGAAGAGATTCGTCGGGCGACTGACGACATGCGTTAGGCATTTCGGTGGCATTTCGAGAGCCGCTTAAACAGAGCCTGGTCTCTGTGGCGAAGAGTTTCGTAGCTATTTGGCTAACTTTCCTCGGCTTTCGCCGACTGAAGCGGCTAGCTGCGAGTGTGAGATCACGGAGGGCGAGGTCTATGCAGCATTGAAGAAAGTCGGCAGAGGCAAGTCGCTCAGTCTGTATGGTTTGCTCTATGAATTGTACTTGAGTCTGTCACACATCTCTGCCCCGATTTTAACAGTGGTGTTCAACAACTGGTTCCGCCAGGGGTCCGTCCCTGACCGGATTTCACGCTGTTGAAAAAGGGCAAGGGTTTTGAGCGGGATTTAAATGATTATAGGCCTATAACTCTGCTAAACATAGACTTAAAGATTTGGACCATAATCCTGACGGAGAGTTTGCAGTCAGTTGCCAAGAGTCTGTTGGGACCAAAACAGACGTGCTGTGAAGGGCCGAACAATTCAGAGCAACCTGCATCTGATCCGCACGATCATAGAGGGTGTAAAAGACGAGGAGCAAGCCGCACTGATCAATTTGAATCAGTCCAAGGCAAGGCTTTCCTGCAGGCCGCCCGATTCGAATCTGATTTCTGCCAGTGGATTAGCCTTCTGTATCTCTCCCCCAGTACTGTGGTACAGGTGAACGGGAAGCTGTCGGGCGTTTTTGCGCTGTCTCGGTCGGTTCGTCAGGGTTATCCACTATTACCCCTACTTTATGCTTTGGCGTTGGAGTCTCTTTTTCGCCGGCTGAGGGGCAGGGCGTACAGTCCAGCCCTGTGTGAAATTACTGTCCCTGATGGGGCTCGAACCAGGTTTTCCGAGTATGCCGATGACGTATCTACTTTCGTGTCGTCCCGCAGCGACATTGAGGTGGTATCTGAAGGCGCTTGAACGATACGAAAATGTGACAGGAGCCAAAATTAACCGCAACAAGTCGTCCGGCTGGAAGGGTGTCGATCTTCCGAACCCCTTTTGTTGGACGGACGGTCCTGCCCGCTTTCACAGAGTGTGGTTTGGACCCCACCTCCAGCTGAAGAAAAATTGGTCTAAAGTACAAGCAAAGGTCGTCCGTGTCATGGGGGGGGGGCTGGGAATGCCACACTTGGAAATTCACAAAATCGCCTCGAGGCTGGCCTTCCTACGCCGCACTTTGACAGGAGATTCGATTTTGGCGGGAATTGTAAGGGACGCTTTCCCTTGCTTCACCATCTCGCGGGTTGAGCGCCGTTGTAAAAACCGGGATGTAGTGTCGATCGGCCTTGAGGGTCATTCCTCGGTTCAGTGACCTTTCTCGGCCTAGGAGAGTCTTCTCTCCTGCACTAGTGGAGGGGGGCGCGAAGGATCCACTGCGTGAGCGGCTTGGCTTGTCGGAGGAGAAGTTTCGCTCCCTCTGGTTTTGGCACCAGCGGTGGATTACCTCAGCAACTCTGAGTTTTCGCTTATCTGGCGACTGGTTCGGAATAGGCTATCTCTCAATGACAAGGCCTTCATATGAGGTTGGGCGGATTTGCCAGACTGTGAGCGATGTGACTTTGGCTTAGAAGAAACGGCTTCTCACACCTTCTACCACTGTCCTCGGGTCCGCTCCTTATTGGGGCATGTCGGCGAATTGACCGCTACCAAAAAGCTCGTGCTACTTGATAGCGCGTACGCGTGTCATAATGTGTCGCCCCGTATTCTGGGGTGAAACGAATTGTGATTCTATCGCTGCTGGCCACGGCCCGAATGGTGATTTTAGACGACGCAAATGCAGGAAATCTTGTGAGGTGATCTTTTTTTCTAATCAGCATCTAATCCGATTCTTTGAGCTTCAGCTCAAGATGAAGATTAGAACTGATAGAAAACAGTTGGTTTCAACAGATTTCAGCGAAAGGTGGGTGACTGAAGCGAGCTTGGTTCGTGTGAACGGGGCTAGCCTTGATTTTCTTTTTTATGTCGGCCTAAGTAGCATCGGGGCGATTTCCTGGGTATCCCTCCCCTGCTTAGGCTAGACAAGCTTTGTGTACCTACTTAATGTGCGTAAATGTAGGTCCCGGCCTGTTCCCAGCTGCTTTTTCGTTATGATCCAAATTGAGATTCCCAACCTCCCAGTTTGTTTTGGTTCCCTTTTTTTTCATCTCGATTGAGTCAGTCTTTTTCTTTCCCTAAGGCCGTATTTGTCTTATCCTTTCCCTATCACTTAGAGAAAGAGCCTCTTTATTTTGTCTATGGGCAATGTCTATGTCTTTTTTGAGGGTTGGCTGGGTCCAACTAACATCAGTAATCTTTAGTTTGTTTCGATATTTCATTTTTTTTTTGGGAGGGGGGTTATCTTCTCCTCACTCATTATTCATCATGTATAAATTTTTATCTATTGTATTTTATAATCATGAATTTTTTATGTCATGGGGTGCGTTTTTTAGGTTCCCCGGAGAGTATGCGGTATTATGCTATATGGAAGATTGCTTGGCGATGGATGAGTATTTGTGGTGAATGTGCCAAATGTATTGAGTGATTGGGTCGTGAATCGGATTAGCTAGGTATAGGATAGTAAATGACGACTAACCTTCACCCATTCCCCTTTTTAGGACTTGTGCCAAAATTGTATATTTTTACAATAAATCAAGGTAAGTTCCGAGCTTCTTTTCAGACCCGATACGAGTAGTGTTTATAACCTGACGATTTTTCTGCAACTGAACTGTTTGGGGGGCGGTTGTGAACTTCAAATTCGTTTCTGTTAAGTTTGTTTTTTTATTTTACTTTTTCTTACGTTCTATTTTTTTACTGACTGTTTTTGAAAAGTTTTTTGACTTTTTTCTTTTTCAATTTCTTACCCTCCCCATTTTTATATATATTTTTTTTGCTCTTCTTATTCTTTTATTATTAGCTTTTAGATTTCCTCTTATTTTAAAATTAATTTTTGATTTGATTTTTTCCGTTATTTTTTAATTTTCTGCAATCCTCCGCTAGAGTTTATCTGTTTAATTTTTGTACACCCGACTTTATTTTTTTTTGTTTATGTTATTATTACGCATTATTTCCTTCTTTGTTTTTCTTTTTAAGTATCCCTTAAGTCTTCTGTATTGTACTTATTCAGTCTTTTTTGGACATATTTGTTTTAATTTTTTGTATTTTATGTTGTCTAATCTGTCCGTTTTTTCTTTTTCGTATGTTAACGAGATGACTTGGTTTTACGGCAGCCATATTG
Source organism: Acanthosepion lycidas (assembly GCA_963932145.1). Taxonomy (NCBI): domain Eukaryota; kingdom Metazoa; phylum Mollusca; class Cephalopoda; order Sepiida; family Sepiidae; genus Acanthosepion; species Acanthosepion lycidas. Next base: position 11,144,958 of record OZ010584.1, read on the forward strand.
ATTCTATGATGTGTTAGTTTCGTATTTTTTTCGTATTTTCTTTGTGTAGCATTTTGTTCTTATTTTTATTGCTGTATTATTTTACTGTTGTTGTCTGACTTTCTTCGTGTATTTTTATTCTTTTGAGTCTGTGTACGTATAACCGTTTTTGTGTACAGTCCTTTTAAAGGAAATTTGTGATCGTTATCTGTCTTAACTTTGTATATTTCATTTTTTTGTCCGCCTTTTAAAGTTTAACGTTTATTATCGTCTGTCTTTTGCGTAAGTGTTTCTTTTTGCACGTCCTACTGTCTTATTGCATTTGTTTTTGTGGTTTATTTTGTATTTATCCTTTTTCTTTGTGTTTTATTTTCCGTTTTATGTAAAAGAAAAACAAAGTAAAAAACTTAAGTGTTAAAATGGCTCCTAAGAAGGCCGTGAAAAAAAATCTATTTGGAACAAAGGTAAAAAAGAATAACCCACCAGTTAAGAAATCTGAATTAGACGAAAATAAAATTATGGATGCCGAAAATTGTAATAATGGTGCATCCTCAACAAGTATGCTGGCCGGAAATGGCCAAAATGTAAAGGATAATATGGTAGCCGAAAAAGACCAAATTTCTCAGTTTCTGGAGAAAAATATGGAGGCCGAAACAGGCCAAAATTTGAAATCTAAGAATTCGGAGGATATTATGATGGTCGAAACAGGCCAAGATTCCTTAAAGAGACAAGAAGCTTAAAACGACAATACCAACAAAGACGATAAAGTAGCGGTCGGGGAGACGCCCGAGTCTGTTGTTTCCGTCTCGCCTGTAATGGGCATGCCAACAGCCGAGACTGATGTAGTGAAATCCCCGGTTGGGCCCGTCTCACAGCTCTCATTCCCCTAAAAGCCATTACCGACCGCTAGTGCGGTTGCGGAGAAGGAAAAGGGGGAATGGCAGGTTGTTGGTAAGGGTAAAGAGAAGCTCCGGGCAGCGGGTCCTCGTCCCACTGAAGCCCCAACAGGTATCGACACAAACAGTCCCACTCCTTATACCAGTTCTAAGGGCGACTCTCCGACCACCTATTCTGAAAAGCTTCGACAACAAAAACAAAAATATGAACCATCTTTCGAGAAAGCCGAAAAACTACACCTATTAAAGGAATCTCTAAAAGAGAAGCATCTTGCGAAAAAATCTGGCCCTAATTCCTCGGTACCATCTTCTCCTTCAACAAAATAACACACCATAGCCCCTCCTTCAGTTCTGAGATCCCCATCTCCTTCTCCCTCTGAAAATGACAACCTTAAAAAAGGCCCTCATCACGGTTTCACCTTCCAAGGACCATCTTTCCTCTTCCACTATCCCTATTAGGCCCCTGTCAAAACTCCCGCCGGGACACCTAAAAAGGCCAACAATCCCAAAAGGCAATGAAGTCCTTCATCGGAAACCCTAGATTCTTCATCACAAGAAAAAATCTAAACCCGTCTTTAATACATGTGCCGGGTATCCAAACAACTGGAAGACAAGGCGCTGTTGCATTCCAGAAAAATGAAGAACATAAAATCACTTGTTAATTTCAGGAAAATTAACCATCTGGATGTGGAGGACCCTAAAAATTTCCCAAATGCGAAATTTTTCGAGGTGGTGAGGCTGGTCAACAGATTTAGGCCATGGCAAACGAGGTGTTTGGAATGTTTCCGCCTATGGCCTGCTTCGACAACGAAACTGTAAAAAAATACAATATTGTTCAGGAATGTCCCCGCTTTTTGTACACTCCTCCCTGTGTAGAGCTTTAAAGCTAACTTTCCTTCTGGACATTGGCACCTTGTCTCCCGACGGCACCATCAAAACTGAGATGGGAACAGGTTCGATGGGAGAGGCCGTCAGTGTCCTTTGCCCGTCCATGTTTAATGCAGGAGAGCAACAGTGATCGGTTTCATTGTCTCTCAGGCTAGCTAGCGTGAATGTCCGAGGCCTGAGGTCGGAGTCTTGTGACCTTCAGCGCCTCGGGGTGAATGTTGTGTACAGAAGACCCGGTTTTCTACTCATGACTATGATGACATTCTGTCTAGAGGGTTCTCGCTATATTCAGCATGTTTTGATGATCATTCGAGAGGTGTCTCTTGGCTGGTGAGCAAGTCTTTGAAGGCTGCGTGTACTCTTGTCTTCGCAGATCCGGTGGGCAGGCTTTGTGTTACCATAAAGTATTGGGCTCTTCGTCTAATAGGGATTTATGCGCGCAATATCCATTCTGAACAGCCTGCTTTGTTTCGGCAGATCGAGCCGTTTTTTACATCTCGTCGGGTAGTTTTAGCGGGGGATTGGAATGCTGTCCTTGACCCCGATATAGATCATATACGGCAAAATTCAGTTACTGACAACCGACGCTTGAAACCATTTCGGGACTTTATCGACAAGTTTGATCTTGTCGATAAGTACCGGAATGAGGAGCGCCCTCGGGAGGTAGTTTGAATTTGGACAAATAGTGGCGGCTCGGCTGCTGGGATACGTTCTAACTACCTCGATCGAGTCTTAGTTAGGAGAGTCGATGTAGGGCTCTTAGGATGTCCAAGTTTCTATTATATATTTTATTCGGATCATAAGTTCGTTCGGGTCCATGTAAACTTAGATAAGCTTAACGTTAGGTGACAGCCTACTGGAAATTAAACTGCTCATTATTTGGTGAGCAGGATTTCCGGGAACAGCTGCTAGAGGGAAATGACGGGGACTGTTATTGGGAATGCCTAGTGGGATAATTTAGAATCTAAAATTAGAACGTTTTCTGCTGATTTTAGTCGTCGGATCAATCAAGATAGATTAGCGGCGCAAACGGCTTGTGAACAGAAAGTTGATCGGGCGATCAAATCCCGTGATAGTGAGGAGGTAGCTTTAGCTAAGGCAGAGTTGGCCTCCTTGCTTATCAGGAAGGATCAAGTTCTGGTAGTTAGGGCTAGGTTAAAAAGAATGTCCTCTGAGGCAACGAATATGGCCACTGAATTGCGTGCAGAGGAAACTCGGAATGCATCTCAGCGACATATTGCCGGATGAGCGGGCCGTGACTACAAACGAGGGCATATGTGAGGCTTTTCGTAAATACTTTCAGGAACATTACACCAGGGAGCCCTGCTCAGTTCGACGTCTATTTAGCTGACTTTCCCTGCCTTGGGGCAGCTGAAGCGGCTAGGTGCGAGGGTCCCATTACAGAGTCGGAAATCTGGGAAGCGCTGAAACAGGTTGGCCTGGACAAATCTCCGGGATTGGATGGTCTTCCCTACGAAGTTTACTTGAGGCAGTCGCCCGTTTTTGTTCCCTTTCTGGCACTGATTTTCGGCAACTGGTTGAAGCAAGGGTCTATACCCCAACGCTTCAGCAGGGGCGTGATCAAGTTGTTACGCAAGGACAAGAACAGTGGGGATGGATTAGGTAACCTTCGCCCATTAACTATGTTAAACACAAAGTTAAAGATTTTGGCCAAGATCTTAGCGAACCGTTTGCAGGATGCCCTGTTTAGTCTGATTGGCTCCGAACAGACTTGGGTTGTGAAGGGTAGGCTATTCCGGACAACCTATATATAGTACGCTTGGTCATCGAGCAAGTCGATAGTGAAACCGCGCTGATCAATTTAGATCAATCCAAGGCCTTCGATAGGGTTGACCATCGATTTCTAGAGGCCGTCCCTTCGGCGGCTGGTTTCGGGTCGTACTTTCGCACCTGGTTCCGACTTCTGTATGCGGCTTCCAGTGCGCTGGTGGTGAATGGGGTAAGATCGGAGCCTTTCGTATTGTCTCGCTCCATTTTTCAAGGTTGTCCGCTTTCGCCTTTGCTTTACGTTCTTACGTTGGAACATTTCCTTCGCAAGTTAAAGACGAATCCGGTACTACGCGAAATTTCCCTACCTGGTGCTACCACCTCGGCCAGGTATTCTGCCTATGCTGATGATATTTCGGTTCTTGTGTCGAGCAGAGCCAAGATTGGCGATGTCAGCAAAGAAATCTGTGGTTATGAGATGGTGAAAGGGGCCAAGATCAACCGCGATAAGTCTGTTGGCTTGCGGTTAAGTGCGTGGAAGGAAGTTTTTCTTCCAGGACCCTTCCTCTGGACGCATGGGCCGGTCAAAATACTCGGCGTCTGGTTCAGTCTTGATATCCAGTTGGAAATGAATTGGTCGAAGGTACATGGGAAGGCCGAGATCGCAGTTAATCTGTAGTCTCGGAGGAATCTTTCCTTAAAGTGAAGGGCGGGAGTATGTGTTTCACACATCTACCCGATTCTCCTTTACCGACTCTCCGTGCTTCCACTTCCGTATGCCACACTAATGCCATTAGTAAGGCTTTTGTTCTCCTTCTTGTGGGGAGGCAAGGCCGCTAGGCTATCTCAGGAGATCTGTTGCCTTCATCCATCTGAAGACGATCTAGCTATGCCTAGCATTGAGATTCATCAATATATGTTTCGCATCGGTTCCTCGATCGATTGTATCGCGAATCGGATGAGGAGGGCGCCTTCTGGAAAGAAGACGCCCGTAAGAACTTTCCATCCCTGAGAAGTGTTCACTCGTGCGAGGAGGAGGCCCACCGTTTACCCCAAGCCGAATACTACTTCTACCGTGAATGTGGTCTTGCTCTGAAACGCCTCTTATGGGCGTCGGATGGCCTCTCCAACGTCTAGGCGTTGTCTTGTAGGGAATTATATCAGGTGTTAGTCAGGGGGTCCGTTCGTGATGAGCTGATTGACGATCTCGGCCTTACGAAGCAGGAGGCTCGCTCAATATGGTGTTGGGTGCCCGGGTCGAAATGTCTCAATAACGATGAGGCATCACTCACCTCGCTGGTGATTCGTGGGGCCCTCTGGGTCGCCAAAAGACTGCTCAGCGGGCTTGGAAAAATCTCCAAACGGCCGACGCTGTGATGGATAGGTCGATACTCTGGGTCATGCCTTCTTTCATTGCGGGGTGGTAGCGCCGTTGTGCAAGTTTGTTGAAGGCCTCATTGTTCGCATGCTACCCGGAAAGTTCTTTGTCCTCGAGACCTGTTTGCGATACCGCCGTTGACGAAGGCTGAACACTATGTGTTATTTTGTCTTGCTAGGGGTTACGAGATTCGTGATTTGGACGACATGTCAGAAGGAATTCTATAGAGGCGAGAAGTTCACTTCTTCACAATTGATCTTGTACTTTAAGCATCAATCTAAAGTCAAAATTTGAACGGAAAGACGGCTGCTCCCTCCATCAGAATTTGGCAAAAGGTTAGTAAGCCTTGCGCGTTTGAGTAAGAGAGGCCGACTTGGAGTGGCACATTGATGCCGGTTACGCAATAGAATATTGACCTAACTGTATTGAACATGGGCAGCCACGCCCGAAATTAAGTTAGTTTAGGGTTTTTTTTTTTGTCTTTAGTTTCTTCCTTCGAATTAAATTAACTAGGAGATGTATGCTCATTGACCTCTTTTATTTCTGTCCCCATTTTTCTTTGGTTTTATTCCCCACCCCCTGCCTCGTTAGGTGGTCAGTGATGTCAGTTCTCTGGTGGGTGCGGGGTGCCATTCGTTTCGGCGGTGAATTTCGTATTTGTTGTTGTGTTTGTATGAGTGTGTGTTTTAGTGAGTGGTTGGACGAATGAGTGTTTTATATTATTAAAGTCCTGCATTAATTTAATCCAGCTAGCTGATGTTTCTACAAAAATTAAGGATTCTGGGGTGGGGGTCGTATTACTAATATTATTTTGTTTGGTTTTTTGTAAGTAGGTTTTTCTTATTGTAAATACACATTGTGATTAGATTTTTTTAAATTGTTGTTTTATCACCTTCCCCTCACAGACAATTAATTTTACATATGAGGACGAGTTCGGACTTCCTTCATAGAGACATGAGGTATTATGATGAATGCATTAAAGTAAGAATGCGCTATTTTGGTTTAGGAATATTGTGGCATGTTTGGATCAGTGATTATGGCTAAGTTTAATGTTTAGACAGAAGACCGAGCTTTTACCCATTCCCCATTTTGACCTTGGGCACCTCGAGGCGGTGTAATGGTTAGCAAGATTGTCTCGCTAGAACAATTACGACTGAGTAGTGAGCTCGATCCTCACTGGGTGCCCCCTACTTTCGGCCTTGTGCCGCATCTAAGCTACGCTTGGAAAATCACTAATGATTTTCCTCGGCTTTCGCCGACTGAAGCGGCTAGCTGCGAGGGTGAGATCTCGGAGGGCGAAGTCTACTTGGCATTGAAGAAGGTCGCCAGAGGCAAGTCTCCGGAACTTGATGGTCTGCCCTACGAAATGTACTTGAGGCTGTCGCACATCTTTATCCCGATTTTGACACTGGTGTTCAACAAGTGGTTCCGCCATGGGGCCATCCCCAACCTGATTTCCAGGGGTGTGATCACGCTGTTGAAAAAGGGCAAGGGTGCTGGACGGGATTTAGATGATTACAGGCCCATAACTCTGCTAAACACAAAGATTTGGGCCAAGATCCTGACAGAGAGGCTGCAGTCAGTTGCTGCGAGCTTGTTACGACGTGGGCAGACTTGTGCTGTGAGGGACGAACAATTCAAAGCAACCTGCATCTGATCCGCACAATCATAATGGGTGTAAAAGACGACAAGCGAGCCTCGCTGGTCAATTTGGATCAGTCCAAGGCATTTGGCAGCGTTGATAATCAGTACCATCTAATTCCATTAGTGAGTGCGCTTCTTGATTCTGTCTATTGACAGAATACAGCGGTCACTCTTATTATTGTGAGGAGTGGACGGTTCCTACTAACATTGTTTTGTTTTTGTTTTATCTTTGGTTTACATTTTGAGTTTCTTGTCTGGGTTCATCTCCTCTCCCCATCATTTCATGTTTCATGAAATTTTTGTACATATATATATATATATATATATATATATATATGAACATTACAAATTTTTACATCATGTGGTGTTTTGTAGGTCCCTTGTGAATCTGTGGTGTGTGTGCAGGATTAAGAGGTGATGAATGAGTTCTTGTGGTGAATGTGTAATTGTAATGAATGAATGGGTGATGAGTGTGGTTAACTAGGAATAGGATAGCTAATGAAAGGCCAGCCTTTCCCCACTTCCCCTTCAGCCTTGTACCACAATTTTGTATTTTTACAAAGTAAATATCTTCCCTATTTAGGCCTTTATTTAAAAATAAATTTCGCTTTTCGATATGGTACCGTAATTGGACCGTTTCAGACCAGTTCAAGTGCTAAGTGCCAGACGCGAATTTGTGACGCTATTAAGTGAGACAGACATTTAATTTTGGCTTGCGGTTGGGTGCGTGGAAGGAAATTTCCATTTCTGCACCTTTCCTCTGGCCGGACTGGCCGGTCAAGATACTCGGTGTTTAGTTCTGTCCCGATCTCCTCTTGGAAATAAATTGGTTGGAGATGTGGGAGAAGGCCAAGGTCGCAGTTCGTCTGTGGTTACTTCCACTTTCATCTGCCGCACTAATTTCATTAGTAAGGCTCTTATTCTCCTTCTTGTGGGCAAGCAAGACTCCCAAGGTACCTCGGGAGATCTGTTACCGCTACTCTTCTGAAGACGGTCTGGGTATGCCTAGCGTTGAAACTCGTCAACATACGCTTCGCATCGCGTTCCTAGATTGAATGTCAGCAATCGAATGATAAGGACGATTTCTGAAGGAAGACACCCTTAAGAACTTTCCATTCCTGAGAAGTGTACATTCGTGCGAGGAGATGGCCCCCACCGTTTACCGCAAGACGAGTTCTTCTGCTATCATGAACGACGGATTGCTCTGAAACATCTCTTACGGGCGATGGATAGACTCTACAACATCCAATCGTTGTCCCGTGTTAGTTAGTGAATCCGCGCAAAATGAACTGGTATATGAGCTCGGTCTTACGAATCAGTGGGCCCGCTCAACATGGCCTTGAGCGCCTGGGTTGGAATGCTTCAATGATGATGATGCATCACTCACCTGGTTAGTAATTCGAATGTCCCTCTGGGTCAGCAAAAGACTTTGTTCGGCGGGCTTGAAAAAGTGTCCAAACTGAGTTCGCTGTGATAGGTAAATGGTGCTACTGGATCACACCTTCTTTCATTAAAACGGTCGTAGTCCTGTTGGGCAAGTTTATTGAAGATATCATTGTTCGCATGCTGCACATAAAGTTTTTCGTCCTCAAGGCCAGTTCTGTCTGTAGCAATGTGGTACCGTTGTTATCGAAGGCATCATCCTAAAAATCAAGATTAGGACGCGAAAGTGGTGGCTCTCTCGATTAGAATTTGGCAAAAGGTGAGTGAGTTTTGCGCGTTTGTGTCGAGTAAGAAGGGCCGATTTAGAGTGGCATTTTTATGCCGGTTAAGCATTAGGATATTGTTATAACTGGATTGAACATTGGCAACATTGGCAACATAGTCCAAAACTAGGTTAGTTTAGGGTTGGTTTTTGTCTTTAGTTTTTTTTCTTTCAAAGTTTACTTAGCTAGGGATGTAAGCTCATTGACCTCTTTTATTTCTGCCTCAAATTTCTTGAGTCTAATTCTCCTTTCCCTTCTTCATTAGGTGACCAGAAATGTCAATTCTCTGGGTGTGGCACGTATTTTGTATTTCGGGTGTGATTTTTGTATTTTTTGTTGTGTTTAAATGAGTGTGTGTTTGAGTGAGTAGTTGGATGAATGCGCTTTCATTTCGTCCAGTTAACTAGTGTTTCGGCCATAGTTAAGGATTATGGAGTGGGTATTTCTAAGACTATTTTATTTAGTTTCTTGTAAATAGCTTATCTCATATCGTAAATAATTATTAGGGTTTAGATTTTTAAATTATTGTTTTATTCCCCTCCTCTACAGACAAGAATTGTACATATGGAGACTAGTTAGGACTTCATAGAGATTCTGATGTATTATGATAGATGTAGTAAGAATGGTATTTAAGAATGTGTTGTTTTTTGGGGGTTTTTTTTTTAAGCATTTCACCCCAAGCATGGCGGGATGCCACTAACGTGCAAGGGGTTACAGAGGATTTGGAGCGAGAGCAAATAGGAGTGATAGAGGAAAGGATGAAGAGAAGGATAGTGGATAGATCAAGACAACTGGAGATGTCGATTGACATTACATTTGAATAGTTGGAGATTATAGCTATCAGAGAAACAGGAAAAGGGAAGGGAGTTCCACAGGTGAGAGGTGCGAGATATGAAGCTATTGGAGTAGAAGAGACGGCTACATTTAACAGTTTCGACAGTGAAAGTGTGAGAGCAGGATGCCAGCCTCGTAGGACGCTTGAATTCATGAAGTCTGGGAACCAGTGAAAGCAGCTCATCGAAGCAGGTGTAAGGAATATTGTTGTATGTTTGGGTCAGTGATTGTGGCCAGCTAAATTTAATTATAAGACAAAAGACGACCATCCTTTCCCCATCTACCCCCTTTAGGCATGAGTGCCATTTTATACAAAATAAATAGTTTTTTCGCTATGCTACTTAGACTATTTGAACTTAATCGCAATTTTAGACTGGCACCGAGATCTCATCAATTTACAGTTGGACTGGTTAGATGCAACCGTAAATTCTATACTAACAGTTTCTTTTCTCGCACTTTATGCTATTCAGCCAACTTTAATCTGCAAAGATGTAAATGCAATGTCAATCGCTATCTACTGTCCTCTTTTCTCTTCCTGTTCATTATTGTTTCTGTTTCTAATTCTTCCAGATACTGTAACCCCTTATGTCTTAGTGGCTTTACCCCCTTGCGTGGGATGATACCGATTTTAAAAAATAAAGTATCGAAATAAGTTATTATTGGACATACTTCGTATTAATTACCATTAAGTGCTCAAGTAGAATACATTAAAATAGCCAAATTACTGGCAGAACATTCAACTTCAATAACAAAAATTAAATTTATTTAAAAGTACAAGTTCAAGCCCAGACAATTTCAGGTATTAATTCATTTTACTGTAATTAAATGTTTTAGTAATTAAGTATTTTGACTTTGCCCTTTACTATGAAGATAATTTTTCCGTTAACTCAATTAGTGCAACTAATACCCATTTGAGCTATTTCGAATGGAAAGCCTTTCGTTAATCTCTCTTTTGGATTTAATACTACAATTGACATTATTACATATTGAAATAGTGTCATTTCAACGATAAAAACAAGTATATTTTAAAAATATATAAAATCGATGTATATATTTATTTGATCTCTTAGTAAAAAATCTTACATTCATTTCCATCGGAATGTCATGACTAAAGGAATTTTTTATACTAATGTTCACCCAATACGAGGCTGGTCGAGATTATTGAATGTTTATTATATGAACGTAAGAGATTTTTTTCTCTTTTAATTTTTTTTTTTTTTTTTTCGATCGAGTTTTGAGTGACTACAGTTTCCTTTTCGTCTTAGCTTCACTTTCTTTCTCATACTCATTTCATTCTAGTTTGTCATTCTTTAGTATAGGAGATGAAGAAATTGGACATAGAATAGACTGCACTAGGAATAGTTTCGCCCAATACTACAAGTTGCTACAAAACCAAAACATTAACCTATGAACTCGAGTCAAATTCTTTAATAGCTTTGTCAGATCAAGACTCTCATCTGGATATCATGCATCGTACAGAATATCTAAACTGTCAGTTGTAGACCACTCCGTTTCAGGTTAATAGTTAAAATTGTTTGGAGTGAATTAAGCCTGTCGATTTTAATGAGGACCGTCTTTCTTCGAACCTTGTGAACTGGCGCTACAGAATCACAAAGAATTGTACCAAATAACAGAAACCATATCCCTTAAAGGCTAAAATGGGTATCACATATAATTCGAAGAGAAAATGATAACATAGTTTAGATTTTGACATTCCACACCACTGCGAACAAAAGGTTAGAAAGGAAACTCCGGTCAATACTGCCAAGTGCAATAAAAGTGGACTTGAGAAAACTCTTTTCCTGAGAAATTCTTTTAATAAAGTACAAATGAAAGTAACCTTGGTTGTTCGGTCAGTGAATACAGAATGTTACCTTATAAGAAAACAGTAAATGTTATCATTACCACTGTTCTGAAAGAATGATAGTCGGAATCATATTCAGTGTGAACTATACGATTTTTTCTCCTTAGTATGTGCTTCGTCAAGGCTACATACGGTTTGAATTCAGAATTGTCCTACTCCTAAACTGATTGCCAACCAAGGCTACAGAGCCTAGACTAACCTACTATTTAACCCATAGTTGAAGGTTTTGAATTCAGGTGTCACTCAAGGCTATAGGACTGAGTCAATTCTGCTATTTACCCATAACTAATGTGAGGATAAAAGATGGATTCATTCCTGTTTCAAAGCTATTTGCACGTAAGCGAATATATCGAACTCGACAGGAATCGACCATTGTTTTCATCGGACTTGTTTACCTCGATCTCGCCTTCATTTTTCTATCTTTCAATGCTTATTTCATTGTTTCATTCTAATTCTAGTCTTTAATTCAGTCTGTTTTGAAGACTTCATTCTTGGTGCCATATTTATTTTCCGTTTTCGATATTTTTTTACTCTCATATTCAAGTTCGAACTTTTATTCAGGTCTTAACTGTCGTTTCCTTCTCCCTTTTATTTACTCTCATTCTCGACTTTCTGATTACTCTCGTATTTCTTCCACTCTTGACCTCCTCATGCTTTGACTCCCGACCTCCTCATCCTTTCACTCTCGACCTCCTCATGCTTTCACTCTCGATACCCTCTATTTAACTGTCGTTTCCTTCTTTCTTTTCGTTTCGTATTCCTCTATCTGGTCGCTCTCGTATTTCGCTCTCAATCTCCTCATCCTTTCACTCTCTACCCTCTTTGTTTAACTCTCATTTCCTTCTTCCTTTTAGTCTCATTCTCGACTCTGATTACTCTCGTATTTTCAATCTCGTCATCCTTTCACTTTCGATACCCTCTTTGTTCAACACTCGTTTCTTTCTACTGTCGTTTTCGCCTCTCTTTCTGATTGCTCTCATGTAGGTACCGCCACAGATTCGCTAAAAATAAGCATGTCATGATGAAAAAATGCCTCAAATTTAATAAAAGCAAAGTTTTACCGTTAAAATCTATGTTATTATTAAGAGAAAAGGCCAAAGGATTTTATGATTATTAAATTATATTTTTATCCTTTTTTTGAACCTTGAAAATTCTGGTTAAAAATCTTGTTTTTCTTGCAAAAAATCAGATAATTGTTGGATCTTGATGAAACTTTCAGGACTTATACACAAAGGAATAAAATTATTTTCGAAATCTTTCTTTAGAAAACTTTGGTCAAAAACAATTTTTACACCCCTTACCCACCCCCACTACCACCACTTATTTAATTTTATGAAATTTCGAGAAATTAATTTTCGTCCTGTTTTTAAGATTTATATTAGTTTTATGCAGAACTCACTGGAGAATTTAAATTTTTTTGTTGAATTGTACACTCGTCCTTTTCTACCTATCACACCTAGTAACAGAACAGTCTATACCTTACGCCTACGTACGAAAAACTTCGACCAATAAAAAACCGTACTAGGCGAATCAACAAATTTCATTGGTTAACGACACAACAATCTGAACGTTTCACGTGCAAAACAAAATTGCGCCAAAACTTCTTTGAGCCGATTTTGGACTTTCAAAACATATAAAAGAAAACACCGACTGACCAAAGCAGTCAGAGACGAACATCCATGTTTGCAGTTCCGATGCGTGTGTGCCGTCTAACGACTTTGTCGTCTATTCAGCATATAGGGACCGGGTTGCCAGAGGAGTGTCTTTGCTGGTGAAGCGGACGCTAGATGCGAAGGTGGACCTTGCGCATGCCGATGCCGAGGGATGCTTGATTGTGGTCGATATTGCCGTGAAAAGTGGTTCGTTTCGAGTCGTTGCGGTTTATGCGCCCAACGGCCAGGAAGAGATTGGGTTTCGTTTTTTCGGCGGTTGGGGCCTTTCCTGGTGGATTCAACGCGCTTAGTTCTAATGGGGGACTGGAATGCCATCCTGGACCCCACGTTAGACCGGGGACGGGGTGCTAGCTGGAGAAGGGGCGATCGGAGCCTGGTCGATCTGATCGACGATTTTGGTCTCGTTGATAGATACTGGGTCGAATACCCCAGGGGGGAATGTGGACATGGGCTTTTAGCTGGCCTTGTGACAAGGTGGTTGGCTACCTTGACAGAATGTTAGTCAGAAGGGCCGACACAGATCTGTTAGATTGTCCCACGTTCCACTGGGTAGGCTATACGGACCACAAACTCGTTTGTGCCGGTGTGGCGTTAGATCATAGGCCTAGAATGGCTGGTTACTGGAAGCTCAATCTGCCTTTACTGGACAGGCGGGACTTCCGGGAGCAGCTAACTACCTTAGTACAGCGGGAGCTAGTGGGGGCGGCTATCGGGAATAGGTGGTGGGGCAGACTTAAAAGTAGAATTAGGTCCTTCACCACTGATTTCAGCAAGCGGCTCGCACTAGATAGAGCTGATAAGGTGAGGACGCTTAGACCTAGTCTTTCCCGGGTGGTGGCTGGGCGGGGATCCCCTAGAGATAGCCTTAACTAGGGAGGCCGTGGAGCGTTCGAATAGTGAGCGCTACATGGGCCAGATAATTAGACATAGGTAAAGCAAGATGTCTTCCCAAGCGGTGAATATGGGGACAGAATTGCGTAGGGAAGAGGTCCGTCGAGGTGGCGATCGTTTCATTCGTGGCCTGCATCTGATCCGCACGATCATAGAGGGTGTAAAATACGACGATGAGGCCGCGCTGATCAATTTGGATCAGTCCAAGGCATTTGATAGGATTGACCATCGCTACCTTGCTACTGTCCTGCAAGCCGCCGGATTCGCACCCGACTTCTGAGGCTAGATTAGCCTCCTGTATCGATTCCCCAGTGCTATGGTATAGGTGAACGGGAAGCTGTCAGGCGCTTTTGTGCTGTCTAGGTCGGTCCGTCAGGGTTGTCCACTGTCCACCCCTACTTTATGGTCTGGCGTTGGAGCTTCTCCTTCGCCGGCTGAGGGATGGGGCGTGCAGTCCGGCCCTACGCGGAATCGCCGTTCCTGGAGGAGCTCGAGCAAGAGTTTCTGCGTACGCCGATGACGTATCTGCTTTCGTGTCGTTCCGCAGCGACATTGAGGCGGTACTGAAGGCGCTTGATCGGTACAAAAAGGTGACAGGGGCCAAGATCAACTGCGACAAGTCGTCCGGCTTGCGTTTAGGTGCCTGGAAGGGGTCGATCTTCCGGGCCGCTTCGGTTGGACGGACGGTCCTGTCCGCATTCTTGGAGTGTGGTTTGGGCCCGACATCCAGTTGGAGAAGAATTGGTCTGAAGTACCAGCAAAGGTCCATGCTGCCGGTCGGACTTGGCATCGACAGAGGTTGTCCGTGAAGGGCAGGGCGGAGGTGTGTGCTACATACAATTTTCCTCTTGTCCTTTAACGATTGTCCGTACTTCCTCTCTGTAAGGGCCATCGGAAGGCGCTCGAGCGCTCGCTAGCCTCCACTTTGTGGAAGGGACGCGGGTATCGGGTCGGCAGACGAGTCTGTACACAACGTCCGTGTCATAGAGGGCTTGGAATGCCACACTTGGTAAGCCTCTAGGTTGGCTTTCCTACGCCACGCGTTGACAGGTGGAGATCCGATTATCGAGGGGATTGTGAGAGTCGCTTTCCCACGCCTTACTATCAATTCCCCAAACTCACGGGCTGAGCGCCGTCGTAGGCCCCAATCGGTAGGGTTCAATCGGTTTTCTTTCGCGAGTGTTGGTCGGCCTTGTTGACTCACTTGCAATTTAAACTCGGCCAACTCTGTGGACATCAGATCGCAAACCTAAAACAACTTTGCTTATCCAAATTGAACTATATTCACGACATTATTAAGTAAAAATCAACATTCGAACGATTCAGAAATATTACAGTCAAAGGTAGACCACTCTATAAGAACTCATTCTTAAAAACACTTAACATCGACATTTTTAATATTAATTAACTAGGTACCTCCACGAAATGTAAACAAACAGAGCATAGCATGATGAAAAAGACGCCGAACTTGACGAAAACAAGTTTTTATCGTCTAATGTTCATATTATTATTAAAGAGGAAAGATCAAAGTATTTGGGGGTATTTTTTCACATTTTTTAATCGACACTGGCGGTCCATATGAACCCTAGGACCCTGTCCGACACGACTACGAATCTCCGTGTCTTATGTACCCCTATACGTCAAGGCTCCACAGGAATCAGCGTCGCAACATGCCATGGTCGCGAGTACTTAGATCTCCTGACACAGTTCACGGATATAACACTGCCACTCCAAATAACGGCTTCAGGTGACCATCAGACTCAGCACCACATCAGGACTAGAGGTCCTCCCGCACACTCCCATCCGCGACGACTCGCTCCGCACAAATTGGCGTACGCTAAGGAACAATTCGACAACATGCTGTGTGATGGCATCATTCGTCCTTCCGATAGCCCTTACGCCTCGCCACTGCACTCAGTGCCTAAACCTGGTGGTAAAGAATTTCGAATATGCGTCGACTACCTAAAATTGAATGCATCAACCGTACCAGACCGTTACCCTGTCCCTCATATCCATGATTTTGCGTCCGGACTAGAGGGCGCTCGCATCTTTTCAAAAATCGATCTGACAAAGGCATACCACCAGATCCCCGTTGCTGCGAAAGACGTCCCTAAGACGGCAGTCACAACACCGTTCGGCCTATATGAGTTTCTAAAAATGCCGTTTGGTCTACGTAACGCTACCCAGACCTTCCAACGGCTCATAGACGAAGTCCTGCGCGGACTACCGCACGTATATGCTTACATCGACGACATCTTGGTGGCCAGTAAAGACGCCGATTCTCACAGGCAACACCTGCGAGAAGTCTTCCACCGACTCTCGCACTACGGCCTGAAGTTGAACCTGGACAAGTGCGTTTTCGGGGCGCCCAGCCTTGATTTTCTCGGGCACCGCGCCGACGCAAACGGCATAGCACCTCTGCCAGACAAGATCAGCTCGATCCGGGATTTTCTTACACCGACGTCCATGAAACAATTGCGACGTTTCCTCGGTATGATCAACTTTTATCGTCGGTTCATCCCGAATTGCGCTACTATCCTCCAGCCACTGACGAACCTGCTGCAGAGAAGGAATAAGGACATCGCGTTGGAGGGAGATGCTCTGCACGCATTCCAAACAGCGAAGGCTGCATTGGCAAAGTACACCAAGCTCTCGCATATTAACGACGATCCGAAGACGCGACTCTTCCTGACAGCCGACGCGTCGGACGCTGGAGTGGGCGCGGTGGTTGAGCAAGAATTCAACTCACAACGCGAACCCATCGCATTCTTTTTCGCCAAGCTTTCGCCAGCCCAGAGAAAATACAGCACCTTCTCCCGAGAGCTGCTGGCCATTTATCTGGCCGTCAGGCATTTCAGGCACTTACTGGAAGGTCGAGATTTTACTATCTATACCGACCATAAACCATTGACGACTGCGATGAGTAACAACTCTGATAAATACACAGCTCGTGAGATCCGGCATCTCGACTACCTGTCACAGTTCTCGACCGATATTCGTCACATAAAGGGGAAGGACAACGCCGTCGCGGACACATTATCGCGAGCGGATATTCAATCTCTTCAGACCGGCATCTTGGGTCAGGATTCCATAGCCGCTGAACAAAAATCCGACCCCACGCTGCAAGACGTCCTTTCAAATACATTTATGTTAATCTTTTTTACCCTATTAGTTAGTTAGTTTAAGCAAAATGTTAGTTACTTAGTTAGTGTGTGTGTAAATGATGGAAATTTTTGTAAATACGGACGTCCATACAAAACATTATCAGCAAATAGTAACTCTAACGATAGTAAATTTAAAGCCAAACTACGTAAAATCCAATTAAACATTAGATTACGCAGAATATTTCCCGAAATTTTTAACATTACTGGGTAGTTAAAAATTGTATAAAAATTATTTACATTATTCGGACTATTGTCATCATCTTTGTCGCCATATATATCACAACGTATCGGCCGTTGTACGGTCCGGCCTTCTTCAGGTTGTTGGAATTTCGAACTGAACCCTTTATTTCGCTCACTCATGTATAGGATACAAATCCTATATCATTCCAATAAATGAAAGGAGGCGCTTTGCTAAACCAAAAAAAAGATAACGAGCCAGTGTGAAAAAAAGTCAACAATAAATACAGAGTTTCAAGTCAGTCGCCAGTGAGAAGGGCGCAGAAATCACAAAAGACTGACAGTAAATTTCATCGCTGATTCAACCCGACACTAAGAGCCGAAAGTGGGTTAGGAAAGAACAACAACAACAAATTTACAACTGACTCCAAAACAATTCATAAGTAGATTTTCCTTTTATCTTTTTATTCCTCATTCACACTCTCTTTTTCAACTTAAATTGATCGCCCCTTTTTCCTTTACACATATACAAAAGCAAAAGAAACATACATTACTCTGCTACTCTGGTGAAAGACAGCAAACACAGACATTTTTGTCAAAATCACATTTTGCTTAAACTAACTAAAACATTAATCCTTTTTACCCTATTCACAAGACAATAAATATACAATGTTCTATTTTCAACAAACGTTCCTCATCGTGTTGTTTCTTCTTGAAATTTGCGTTGTAATTTGTGAGCAGGGTATCCCCCATTAAATTCTCCTTTAATCCGTGTACGCTCCCATGTTTGATGGATGTCAGTTATCAGTTATCTTCTTCTAATTTCCCTCTAAATGTTCTCCACTGCCTTAGGTTAACTTAACCGGGTATTGAACTCACACTCTTTGGGTCCTGTCACTGGATCTAACCAACGCCTTTATCCACTGTGCCATGTGTCCTTGAGGACATCTGTGTATGAATTTCTGGGTATTATAAACCTAATGTCTTCAGCAATTTTTATTATTGGTCCCTATATTGTATTTATTTCTATGCTTGGTTGGCTCAGGAGATTTTTGTGGCCTAGCATATGTGCTGATTCCTTAAGTTTACGAATTTTCCAATGGTGTTCCTTGTCTATGATAACATGATTCCACAGAGGGGGTGATCTCCCTTCTCTCTGCATATGTGGTCAGCCACACCTGATTTTTTCTACTTCCCCTCGTGTTGCCGCTTTCTGGTGTTCTTGAAGCCTTGCCTTGTGGGGGCGGCCTTTCTCTCCTTTATATTCTTTTCCGCAGCTGCACCCCATAGAGGAGAACATCACTAAAGACTGCGGAAAGGAATATAAAGGAGAAGAATATAGAAACTGCATGTCAGCATATTTGATACGGCTTAAATAAACCTGACGTGTAGATTCTTTATTATTTTAGCAACATCGCTCGGAGCAGGACTACTGGCATAAACTGTTGACACGTGTGTTTTCTGTAATTCGCTTTCTTCACTGCAGAGGTTCACCATTTTGTGAAAAAAAATCAGATTATTAGGCCATGGCAACTATTTAGGTATACTAGAGCTGCTGAATTAATTTGACCCTTTCTTGAAATAACATTACAAAATGTATGGAAATCCTGGAAAAAGGAAATCCGTCGTATTTATCTGCAAATGTTTGTGAGGAATTTATTGAATTAATAGAACATGTTCTTTACACAAATCTTGAATAAGTACACGAGTCAAAGTGTAGATTTCATTCCAGACATTTACTGTCCGATACATTAAAGGTTGAGAGCCTTTGGAACGTTTCTTGATGTTGACCCCATCGTTTTTCATGGAGCAAAGGTCTAACACTTTCGCCCCGGCCCCTCAACCTCCGGCGTCTTACTCTCGGGGTTGAGGTGTCTAGTCAGTCCTAACCGAACTTAAGGCAGTGGCCATAGGTCCCCTGAGCATCCGTAGATTATTCGACCGGTCTGCTGGTTTAATCCTGCTTCCTGCCCACGTTGTGATTTGTTTGATCCAAAAAGCAGAAGTGATGTTCATCCATTCACGGTCGACTGAAGCTGTAGACACGGCTGGGGAGTCTGCGCTAAGAAGTTTAGAATGCGACAAAAAAAAAATTAATATCTGCCGAAAGCCGGACAAACATCGATTCAATGGTTGAATTGTTAATGTCTTTTATATAGCAGAAAAGAATAGTAGAGAAGAGAAACGGGTTACAAAAAAGAAAAAAAACTCATACACTGGATTCTAGACACAGAGAGAGAGAGTGTATGTGATTATCTTGTTGTTAAATTGCCTCAGAACGATATATGACTCTTGCGATGGAGAGATAAAGATTTCTGTGTGGGGCTTAAAGTTATAGTGGCGTTCCTCCTACCAACGCTCGCCCGGGCCAATTCTCTCTTCTCGATTCAAGAATTTTCTCCCCTCTGTCTTTTTCAGCATAACTACGCGTTTATATAGATAAACCCGTCTGGTTATAACTGATCCTCGGCCCTACTACTTCGCACGCGATTATCACGGGGTTCTGGCTGCTTCAACCAAAATCATGTGAGTTCCAAAGTTCCTTCTAGCTTACTCAGCTCTATTTCAATTTTTAATCGATAAAAATTATTTCGACCATTTCCATTGTCTACTGATGAGCCAGATTCAATGATTACAACTTCTGCCCTAGTTCAGATTTCGCCCTCAGTAAAAAAAAATGCTCTGATTTAATCTCTCTCTCTCTCTCTCTCTCTCTCACACACACACACACACACACACACACACACACACACACACACACACACAAGGATCTAACAGACACTGTTGTGGATTTTCTTAATGAGAACAAAATTTCACTATCAAAGGTCAGTCATACGATAATGCCACAAATATAGCTGTACGATATACTGGATTGCATGCGCGGATTCACCAACTCATTGAGTTTGTCATCTATGTCCCCTTGTGCTAGACACACCCTGAACTTGGTGGGAGTAAAAGCAGCAGAGTGTTATCCACAGAGTAAAATTCTTTGACTTTGTTCAGCATCTATATTCATTTTTAGCTGGTTCTACACATCGCTGAAAGGAACTGACTTCATCTCTAGGAAAAGATTTTGTAGTCAAGCGTCTGTCTGACACACGATAGTCAGCACATTTTGATGCTCTTCATGTTCTGCATGGTGTTTCGAAAAAATAAAACCTACACTGGATTCTCTCTCAGCTGAGAATAAACAGCGAGTGAATGCAAAGCGAGAGGCAGAAGGATTGCGCAACAAAAACCTGCAATCTTTCTCATAATTCATTGAAACCGCATGCTAGAAAGAATGAACAAAACAAGCAAGGTCCTGCAATCAAAGGACGTGAACACTCTTGTTGTCATGAGTCTATGAAAATGTGAAGTTAGCCTACTCACTTTCCTAAAGAAACGCCGCTAGGGGATGCTCCCTAAGCTTATAAATACGCTGTAATATGTTCTATCATTGTCCTTATCCTATTTCACCCAGGGACGGTAAGATGTAGATCGAACGAGGGAAAACGCTTCCACCACTGGGGACCGCGCGTACGCACGCGCACACACACACAATTTGATTTTACTGCATTTTCCCTAGGACTTCTACACATATTTTACACACACGAACAATTCACTAGTCACTATATATATATATATATATATATATATATATATATATATATATATATATATATATATATATAGGGTGTTCCAGAAGTCTTGGGAACATTTCAAGTCCTCATATCTGCTGAACTATGAATGGTAGTAAGATGAATCTCGTATCATTTTAAAGCTAAATTCATTAAGTTTTTTGTAATGCTAATGATTTTTCATATTTTTTCAGATCCAGTAATGGCGTTCACTCAACCAGAAAAGACGTTTTGAGTCCTTGGATTTGCAAAAACTGAATCATGGACACTTGTTCAACGTGCATTTCGCACAAAATTCCGAAAAGAGGCACCAGAAAGGAAGTCCATATTTAGATGGCAGGGTAAATTCATAAAGGATGGGTGTTTGTGCCCAGAATGGGACGACACTTAAATTCAGATGATACGGTTGAGCGAGTTCGAACTGCCTTCGAGCGGAGCCCCTGTAAATCGATCAGAAGAGCCAGTAAGGAACTTCAGTTTCCTACAACTGTTTGGCATGTCTTAAAAAGACGACTGTACATGACACCTTACAAGCTACAGTTAACCCAACAGTTGCAGGACAATGATAAACCAGCCTGTCGTGACTTTTACATTGCAATGCAACAGAAGTTGGAAGATGACGGATTTGATGTGTGCCGTGTGACCAACGGTGCCCACATTGAACATCTTTGAAAATTCCATGTAAAATTTGAGATTAAATTCTTTCAGAATATGTCAGGCACGTTTTTATATCCTTAATAGTTTTCGAGATATTCAATGTCAAAATTTTCCCAAGACTTTTGGAACATCCTGTATATTGGTTTTAGTTTCTTTGTATTTTATTACCCAGACTCTCATTCCGAGTCCGCGATTTTGTTGCGGGATAAATACACTAGGAGACACGTGTTTCTCAACTCATATATATATATATATATCACGATCTGTCCATATCTATATATATCACGATCTCTCTCTCTCTCTCTCTCTCTCTCTCTCTCTCTCTATATATATATATATATATATATATATATATATATATATATATATATATATATATATCACAATCTGTCCATATCTATCTGTCTATCTATCTCTCTGTCTATTTCACTTTGTTTATATCTTTCTACTAAGAAGTTTATTTATATAAACCTACTGTATTTTTTTGGGTTAAGCGTACCCGGATTAAAGGAGAATTTAATAGGGGATACCCTGCCCACAAAATACAACGCAAATTTCAAGAAGAAACAACACGATAAGGAACGTTTGTTGAAAATAGAACATTGTATATTTATTATCTTGTGAATAGGGTAAAAAAGATTAATGCTTTAGTTCGTTTAAGCAAAATGTGATTTTGACAAAAAATGTCTGTGTTCGCTGTCTTTCAACAGAGCAGCAGAGTAATGTCTGTTTCTTTTGTTTTTGTATAGGTGCAAAGGAAAAAGGGGCGATCAATTTAAGTTGAAAAAGAGAGTGTGGATGAGGAATAAACGATAAAAGGAAAATTTACTTATGAATTGTTTTGGAGTCAGTTGTAAATTTGTTGTTGTTGTTGTTTTTTTTTTTTCCTAATCCACTTTCGGCTCTTAGTGTCGGGTTGAGTCAGTGATGGAATTTACTGTCAGTCTTCTATGATCTCTGCGCCCTTCTGACTGGTGATTGACTTGAGATTCTCTATTTATTGTTGACTTTTTTTTTCACACTGGCTCGTTATCTTTTTTTTAGTTTTGCAAATCGCCTCCTTTCATTGGTCAGAAAATTAATTTCACACCTTATTGCGAAATCTGTTTTTAGTCGTTTTAATCCGATTTTGCGGGTGTGCAAATCTACTTTGTGCTTTTTAGTCATTTGTTGGAATGATATAGGATTTGTATCCTATAACTTACTCACAGAAAAGTAAAACAAACAAACATTTGTGTTTAAAAAGATCTGTTTACCTTCAAATAATGCGTAAAAGTCACTCTTGTTTTTCAAATTTGGTCAAAGATTTCATATGAAACCTAACACACATGAATAGAATTTTAATGTTTATAGAAGAATAAGTCATTACAAATACAAGAAAATATGAGAAATTTAAATTAATAGACATTTAAAGATCCATAATGGCGTACTTTTTATGCTCTAAAATGACTTTCTACATTTTTTCTGAATTTCTCTCCAGATTAACATTCTATATTGTGCAGCCATATAATCTATAAAATCCAGAGCACCTTGTGGTGATCACTTACATGTGCCACACCTCCGCCTTCTTTAATGTCATTGGTTCATAAATATATGATACTTATTATATGACAATTTTGTCATCGCACGTAATTTGAATTTTTCTCTAAAATCACGGATTGGTCCATTTCCTGACCAATCGCGTATTTTAGTAACTTTCTATATTTTTGGCGCCAAGCTCACTGGAGCCTGTGAGTAACTATAAGAACCCTCTCGCTGTTAGCCAACAGCCAGTAGCAGTTCAATTCTTGGAAAATACGGCACGGCGCATATTCTTGTGACATTTTAATTCTTGATTATTACTCATTCGAGTAATCATACTAATTCCTATTGATATCACTCATGAACATTACATCTTTCTACACTGGTAACACACTGTGGAATTATTCTTTATTTAGCTAAGACTCCAATTGAACTTGTAGTTAAATAACATTCAACATTGTACTCAACATTAATTAGCTAAACTTACCCTTTTTATTACGGAAAAAGGGAAGCAACTTTCTTTATACTATTGTTGATTTTTGTATATCATTGTTAATACAATATTTTATTAATGTTCACTGAGCTTGATTATTTTTCTCTCGTGTATGTTGTACATGATTCATGTGGGGTGTTGTTTTACAAGAACACAGCTTTCCTTCTTGATTATATTCACGGTGACCCTAGCCAACAATCCTTACAGCACCACTACAACCTGACATAATTTAGAAGAGTGTTTTTTTGCATCGTTGTTTTGTTGAAAGGTGAATTTTTTTTTTCCAATTATGTGTAAACCTGATGGTTTGGTATGTCTTTGTAAAAGCGAAGGATATTGTTCTTTTTTCATGATTCCCTTGACCTGAATCACATCTCCAGCCATTTTGGTAATCTCAAAATGTCTACTGGTGGATTAACGGTGAAAAAATATGTTTCTCATACAAAATATTCATAATTTAGCAAAATATATGGTGAACAAACGAAATCCAAGTTTTTGGTAGTAAGAGAAGCCTGGAGAAAGACTGAAAAATAAAAGCAAATACACGGGTTGGGATTTTGTCGACGAAAAGAGAATATGATGCTGTTGTATGATCATTTTTTTTATAGTTGCGTGCTTAATTTTTGTTTTAATAAAAGCAAATACATTGTAGCTACTGAAATCTTATCTTTTGATTTAAAAATATCTCATTTTAAGGTATTTTTTAAGAAATACAAGGTGGCTTCAAAACTTTTACTTGTAGTATATTATTACTTCAAATGTTATTTTTAATAGATACCCGCATTTGTGTAGACGCCCTGTTTATTTAAACAGTGTGTATTATATCTACGAAGTAATAAAAAAATATCGGATCAATAATAAATATCTATATACACAAATAATTAATATATATATATATATATATATATATACACACAAATAATTAATAGATATTTATTATATATATATATATATATATATATATATATTTCGACTATGAACATGGACACAATATCTTGACCGTGTTTTGAAAACGAAAACATTATATAAATACATACATACATAAAACAAACTATTTCTTGTCAACAGTTAATATATTTCAACCTTGAAAATGTCTAAATGTATAGCCGAAAGCTATATATATATATGTATGCATGTATGTATGTATGTATGTATGTATATATGTATGTATATACATATATGTATATATATATATGTGTGTGTGTGTATGTATGTATATATGTAGCGATTGCTATGTTTTTCCACGCCCAATCACATATTTTCAGTGCAAGATTAACCTTTTCTCGCGCTTCTGTGGGAGTCTATTGTTTTTTCCTTAAAAAAGGTGATTTTTTTTCACAAGTCGTCAGTAGGATCCAGTAAATTTCCCCGGTGAAAACAGTTCCACGTTCTTCTTACTCATAACATTTCAAACGCACACACAGACACAGAAGTTTGTAATATAAACTCACACTTCTCTGTGTGACTTAGCCAAGCTCAATAAACACATTTCTGACTAATTGTATTCTTGTGTTATCTATTCTAACAAACAGACCTGACAAAATTGATTCCTGAACATTTTTCTCTCAAAAAGAACTTCCTTTCAAACAATCAATTACAAACCAAAATACAGTTAAAGGGGAACAAAGGTGAAATTTTTTTTGGCATAACTTATTTCTGTCTGCTATTAAAACACGTAAATTTCAGAAATAAGTTATTCCCAAAAAAAAAATTTCACTTGAAGATGGAATAAAGCTTACTTTAATTCAATATAATTCAAATAATTATATTGAAGTTTTCGGCTCTTGTTTTGAAACATGAGAACTCTTATGTAGCGTGTTGGAATCATATTTTTAAATAAATAATTATATTTATGCTCTACTTTTGTATTGAGCACTATTTTTTTTTAAATAATAACAAAAATACTAAAGGACTTTGGATTATTTACCTAACCAGTTCTTTCCTATTTTCTATATATTTTCACACACAGACACACACACACACACACACACATATATATATATACACACGTGTCAGAAAAAAGGTGAAAAAATCAGACAAAGGTGGAAAACTTTTTCTTTTTTTTTTATTGACAACGCGTTTCACGTTCATTATGTATTTAATTAGGGATCCGGGTCTTCAGATCAGAATGAAAAGTCGATCCGAATCTGGTTTTAATTTTTTTTCTATTTCTGTAAAAAATAAGCTGAATTCTTCACTTTTGTTCGGATTCTATATCTTTCTATCACGCATCCTATCGACATGTCAAGCAAAAAGAGAAAAGACCTGTAATCAGAAAAAATCAAGAATCTTTTGCTTTCACAATCTATTCTCTGACAGAGATAGAGAAAACAATTTATTTTAAACCAGAGTCGGATCGTTTTCTTTTCCTGAAGGTGCATACTTCACTAACGTAGGCGTTGTCAACAAAAAAGTTTTCCAGTAGAACGTTAAATAAAAAATGCGTTAAATGTTCTTGTTATTTTGTTAAACATATCTGGTATTTGTGTGTGTCTGTGTGTGCGTAAAAAAACAACAGAGGTATAATACACAAGAAAATAACCGAAAAAAAAAAAAAAAAAGACGCCAAGGGGAGTGAACTCTTAAATAAATAACCGTGGCTCTTTACTTTGATAGGTTAAAAAGGATCAAATTATTATGAAAAACTAAGGGAAATGAACGTGTTTAAAATACTGTGCTGAATTCTCTCCCTTATCAACTTGAATGAAATATGCGTTATTACAAACATTGTCGATATAACTCATAACACACATTCATCTTGAAATATTTACTATCTACTTATTGTGCGGCTTTTAGTAGACATTATCTCAGACGCAATTGATAACAAGAATGAATTTGATTCTTAGCGATTGCTTAATGAGCGTGGCCTCATTTTAAGCTCAGCCTAATCCATCTAAATCTGATTAAGCCTTTTTATTTCAGGTCAGTCACATGAAAAATACAAGTGACATCCTCTGTATTCTTGACACACTGCTGAGAGACAGAAAGAAAGAGAAAGTGTGTGGGTGTAGTTTTTATGTCTTATTCCCAAAAAATCTCTTAGTATTTTTTAGTATATTCCATCAAACTTTTACTAAAATATT